>CM076850.1:156380740-157123545 GCA_039519185.1 Astragalus membranaceus | reverse complement strand
ATTTTACCCAAATAGACATCACTAATCAATGCCACCTGTTTTGGCTTCACAAATTTTTTCCCAAATCAGGGGTACATTTGTCATTTTCGTGGCACGGAACTTTTCAATAACTCTCTCTTTCACATTTTCCTCCTTCCCTCCCACGACAGTTTCTTATTCTTTCCATTTTCTTCCTCCTTCTTCTCCATCGTTTCAACTTTCTCCAAAAAATTATCTTCAACCAAACCCAAAACAATCTTCATCTCCATTATTCAATTTTTTCCCTAAACCCTCTCACCTCAACAACCGAGACCTTCTTCCCTTCTCTAGCTTTCATCTTCCTTCATCCTTTCAACTTCAACAAAGCTTCTGTTCCATCTCGCAATTTCATCACTGGTTTCCACCGAACGGGCAGTTCACGGGCATCCACTCTTCAAAACCCATGAAGTAAAAACCCTAAAATTCCCTCTCTCTGAACCATCGCTCTCCCCTCTCATTTCTCGCATAGGTTTTTCTCTCTCGCAGTTCACTGTACCAAGAAATCATAGAGCAGAAAACGAAAACCCTAAAGGTTGCTCTATCCCTGAATCATCTCCTCTGAAAAACCCTAAACTCATATTCTTCCTCAACACTTTTTCATCTCGCCGGGAGAACAAGGTGAACCACCAACCAGGTATTAAGCTTCCTTCCTCATCCTATGTTCCACTTCTTCAAGAAACATAAAGCACATATAATCTTTTTATGATTCTGTTTCTGATTTATCATTTTGATTTTGTTTGGCTGTTTATAGGTTTTCTGAAATCCTGTCACTGAAGGTAATTTTCCTGCACCTGATTCGATTTTTTTTCTTATGTTTTGGTGGTCTTATGTTTTGTGGTCTTATGTCTAGGGGTTTCGTTTTTTAATTTCTTTAAATATGTAATTTTATCTTTTGATTTGTTTTTCTCTGCCTTTGCTTAATCTTATTTGATTTGGGTAAATATGACTATGTCAAGAGGAAAGAATGAAATTTGTAGGAGACTATAGGTTGGTAGATGAGAAATTGGAAAAAATTAGGGGTTGTAAAAATTCAATGTTTATTTTCAGCTTGGTTTTAATAAGGGGTTGAGAAAAGTAGGTTGATTTTAATTAGGGGTTGCCCTGAAAAAATTAGGGGTTAAGCTCTTAATTCTTCATTTTGGATTTCTTTCACCTTTAAGTTTAAAAGTAAGTTGTAAATGTTTTTAAGGAATTTGATGAATCAAATGAAAAAAGAGAGATGGTAACAAAGAGGAGCTGGAGAATACTAGATATAGGATAAGTGCAAGTTTTACATCCTAATAGTAATTATCATTGCAAAACACATTTTTAGATCTCTGTTCATATCAAATTCAGTTTTGAAGCCACACACCAATATAAGGATGCCAAATTGTGTTTTAAAGCTACTCCATAGGTTTAGAATTCAGTTTTAAAGCTACTCCAATAATGCAACTCTAAATCTCTCTCCATTTCAAGCTTTGACAGTGTCTATTATACATTTATGTTTGTCTTTCATATGGTAATCTGTTCATATCACATCATGTATTTATAATGTCACCTCTTTTTGAACAAGTATCCATTTATGCATCTCTTATCTTCACAATTTGTTAGGCTTTTTTTTTGTATTGTACTGTTGGTGTGTTCTTTTTTGTTAGGCTTCTAATATAATATCTTTACGTGAATACGACTTTTCTATTGGTACATCTATCATGGCTTCATCCTTTCTATTTTGAAGTTATGGGTCTGCCCATTTCAATGTGAATTGGTTATTGTTCTTTTTTATTTGTATTCCTGTTACTTTAGCTTTTTGTCAATGTTGTTCGAATTGCAAGGGGCACAATTGTCTTGATAACAAGATTACTTGAAGCCATGATTAGAGTTGGTAGCTGTTACCCACCAAAGGTAGTGAAAAATTCTAATTGCCTTGATTGTCAATGAGAATCTAATTGCCTTTGTCATTCCAATTATCTTTGAATCCACCGTTAAAGTATTTTGCTAGATTTAGTGTTTAACTTCTGAGATTTAACAAGTTCTTTGTTATTTCAATTGTCTTTGAATCACTCATTATACAAGCTCTTTGATAGTATATGCCAAAACTAGGGGCTAATTTCCTTTCTTTTCTATTATAGAACCAGTCATCATTGTGTTTTTGCCTCTTTGGCCTATTTTGCCTCTTTCCAGTGTTTATTATATTCATTCTACATAAATCCGCTTAACGTTGGATGCTGAAAATTGATATATTTTGCTTATATGGCATTTACATAATTATTGCTAATATGGCAATTATATGTGGTATTTTGAATATCCAAGCCTAGACTTCTGGCACTTGCCTTCATAGCCATTGAAAGTTTACTAGAAACCAGATTAGGGAAATGATCCTATAACTCTTCTTTACACAAAATGGAAGCTACAAGTAAATAAACACACTATATTACTCAATGCATTGCATTTTTACTTTGGACGGCTATCTAAAATATGGACCAAGATAGCTTAACAATAAGCATGCATAGTTCTACACAAAAAACCCGTTGCTTGCATTTGAGATGATACCATTTGACTGAGAAGTTAAAGTATATTGTTGAGTTAATCATTGATCTTCAAAGTGCACTTACCATAAGAGTGCTACCCATGTTTTGCATGATTATTCTTTATGTTTAATTGTTATTCACTTTTGTTTGGGTTCACAATTAGGATTTATTGGATAGATTTGTGGACTAACTAATGCAGAAAATGAAAAGAGTGTAATAGCTATACATGCTCTAGCAAAAGAATGCAAATTTTGTACCATTATGCTAGACAAAATGAAGTATCACTTGCAGAACCCATCTGCTTACCTTATTTTGCTAAACCCATCTTTGCTTGCAGGTATTCTTTAGGGATTCAGTTATCAAACTCGGTCACTAGGTATATATGTTTTAACAATGAATATTAGATATTCGGTCATTTTGTGAGATTTTTTTTATGCATCATTCTGTTGGAATTAGAAGTATTGTTTTCTCATTTTGGAGATGCATTTACAGAGCTTACTTTTTTTGTTATAACCTTTTTTTTTTATGTAAATGTACAAGTTATGACAAATCTCTAAAGGAAGTTTTAGGTGTTTGAAAGGTCCTAACTACGCCTTTTAGAGATCCCGTGTATATGTTTTATTTATGCCTTTTCTATCTATGCCTCCAAAGAAGAATTCCACTTAGGCACTGTAAGCTCATTGTCCATCTATTGGATACTTTCTACCTCCTAATAATCCTAGGTGTAATCTAAAACGAAAAAAACAGTAACTATTTCTAAACTTTAAATTATTTGTGTGATTCAACCAGTCAACTCTTTGGAACTCCACAACTCTCATCTACCAAAAGTAGGAAAATCATGGAGAAAAGATTTGTGTGTCAGACCTGTTATTCTATTAATGTTGGTCTTAATTTAAGTGGCTAGGAAAAATATTTTGTGGCTTATTAGTTTTTTTGGGAACCTATGATTCCAAAAGTATAACCAAACTTCTGGTACTGCTAATTTCAGCTCAACTATGTTAAAAGTTTCTATTTTAGTTATGAATATTTTCTAACCAACTTTTAGAGGGAACAATGCAAGGCATTTGCCACTATCAGTAGTAATTTTCTCTTACAGCTTCATTCAGAAACCACCTTTTATTTCAACTGGTATTTTGATTTTTTCGAGGTATATCATTTGCATTCTTCTTTTATCAGTTCTCATTTCCTGCAAAGTTGCTAAATCTATTAGTAAAAGTGTTTTAATTTGAGGATTGCTCTTTGGTTAGTGCATAACCTGTCATTTTGGTGTGCCACAGTCAAAGGTACATAAAGTGGAACTATTTTGCATTTTGCCAGTGTTTACTTCAGTTATTGTCTCTTTTTTAATGTTTGACTTTTTATCTTTTTTTTCTTCAATATTTAGATTTCATCTGGATTACTTCATCAACAATCACATTTACTTCATTTTACTTCTTCTTTCTTCTTCATCTTCAAACCCTAACAATTAATGTCCTTTATCTCCTTCATTTTCGTTTCAATGTAACAGAGGAAGCGTTGTGAAATCGAAACTTGGATTCTGGAAGAATTTTGGTATGTGGTGGCCTTCTTTCATTTATCTTGCCTTCTATTTCATTTGTTCCTTAGTTTTCCCTTATATTATTTATCTTTTCTTCTTTGTAAATGCATAAGCAAGGAACTGTTGTGGAAGAAATAATAACTTTCTTTGTTATTCTTTTAGGGATAAAAAATTATTCTTCTAAAACATACTACAATGCTTTGACTTTTTTTTGGCTATTTTGCAGTATGATATGACAGAAACTATGTTAAAGGATTTTAAAAAGTCACTTGAAAACACCCCCACAAACTAACATGCACTTGAAAAGGCATTTGATAATCTGGGCTCAGTTTTTTATTTCTAATATTGTGTTTCTTATCTATACATAATATGCTCATTTAGTATGTTGGTTCTTTAGTAATTTTCCTTTGGTCATGATTGTTGCATATATTATTATTATGTGGGGATGATGCCTTTTAGCAATTGGTTTAGTAATATTTATATTTATATTATATTCACAACAAGAAGTCAGGAATCCTTTCCGATTTTGATTATGTTTGGGGTATTTTCACTAATCATTAATCAAGAGGGCAAATCTTATGTTGCAGTTTTGGTTGAAGATCTCATTGATTTCCTAATGAGCAACATGGCTCCAAGGATGTGAAATATTGCTATTTGCTATAATTGTGGGAAAAGTGGCCACCCACCTGCAAATTGTTCCCACCCACATGCAAATTAGTTGATCAGTTGTAACTCATCTTATTAGTAGTAGTGTGGGTATGAGAGAACTATTTGTAATATCAGAAGTGTGGTGGCACCTTTACCTTTGTATTTCGTCATCACCGGTAGCTTAAAGACACTTTTTGGTTATGCTTTTATTTTTATTTTCAATTTCTTATTCGTGTTTTAGTGACATGTATAGCCAAGTTTGCATTTTCCTACCATTGTTCTACTGCATGTGACAATGAGTGCCTTTATTTCCTTTCGTCATCTTACTTAGTTTAAAGATATTATTGTCCGATGATATTTTTAGTACATTAGTTGTTTAATGATATATACTTTGATGTCTGCTTCCTTCCTTTTATCTTTGTTTATGTAGATATTGAGCAGCTCATGAATCATGTATTATGACTTGGTTTCCTTTTGCTCCTTCACTTTAGCAGACACAAAGGCAGAGAATTTTCACTTTATCAGCGTGTATTATGACTTGAGTTTAAAGCAATTCTTATGAACATATTTTTTATAATTATGTGCAACTAAATAATGATGTATCTTCAGTGGCTTATTTGCTTTGTTCTTAGTATGTCATATCCTATTTACTTTTTTCTTTGACAAACTTTTGAACTTCTTCATATGCAGATATGGCGGGGGTATTAGTTCTCCAATATTTGCTTCTGAAAATCATACAAGAGACTGACTATAAGTTATTTCCTCATTATATAAGTTTGTTTTTTTAACTTCTATGTCACCATATTATATGTTGTGCAATTCTCTTCTTTGGAGGCTTTTCCTTTTCTTTGGTTTATTGTTGTTAACTACTATGATTGGTTAGAAACACTGAACCAGGGGCAGGGGCCAATTAGATTATATTCTTTGGGGTCATGTTCACCTTCAATGTGTTGTTATATCCCCAATCTCCTATATACCTTCAAGTTGCTTTTCTTTGTTTGATGTTTCTTTCATGTTTGGGTTGTGGGATTTTAGACCTCTCAGGGCCTTTAGATTAACTGTTTTGCTTTGCAATGACATGCTACACTCTTCTGTGATCACATTAAACCTTTTCTGTTTTTTTGGGGTATTTATGGTTTAGGCATTCTTTGAACATGTTATTTCATTTATTTTGTCCTGATTCTACAAAATTATGTTTTCCTTGCAACCTAATTTAAAAAAAATTCAATAACTGTGTATTACCTATGTATTAACTAAATTGCTTTGCAATAATTTGATTCAATCTGTACTAACTGAAAATCTGATGCAATAACTAAATTGCCTTGCAGCCTCTGTGTTGTGATGTTGCCTGCTTTCTTCTCATATTTAATGGGTTTAGGACATTAGATCAAATCACTCATCTATTAAGATTGGCCTCTATATATACACATTCATCATTAGTGTATTGCCTGACTCTTATTGGTCTTGCCTAATCGATTAGTATCTTTTTAAAATTTTGGTCTTTCATTTTGTTAGTGTTAATCTTTAATTTGATCTTCATCTAAGCACTCAATTATGTTAATCTCTTTCATTTTAATTTATTGACAAGGGAAAATCTATCATATCTGATTCTGAAGGACCCAATTATGATTGGGTAAACTCAATACAATACCTACCTTTTAAATAGGTAGTAATCACATAATCACAACAGAACCATAAAATCTATCATATCTGATTGATGGCTTTATTTTTGTAGTTGTCGCAACAAACTTTGTCGGGGACAACAGATCATGACCCTGATTTGGACATTACGAGAACCCCAACAAAAAGATTGACATTTGCTCTTTTTGGCTGAAGATTTTAAAAGCCCCGGATCATCAACAACAAAACTCTCCTCAACCAACCCTCTGAACAATATAAAAATTGTAAAGTAGTTGGATGATTGTAATGGAACTAACTTCACAAGTCAATTGGTTTTTTTTTTTGTAAATGTTAACTGTTGCAGAACCAAAAACAATGTGAAGGATTTGCACTATTTTCAATGTTTTATGAAAGATATTTAGTATTTTGCAGGGAGAATTATTTGGCTTTATATTGGTTCCGGTTAGTCCTATTGATAGTCTTACAGGTATGACCAGTAGGAGATTGATTTAGTCCTATTTGTTGGTTTGACTCCGACAAATTTTCCACTTACCACTAGCCATGACTTCTATGAATTTATGTGATTATATGGTTGTTCCCTGTTATCCTCTTGAAGTTCATATAACATAATTGCCAATAGAATTGTCTTATGATAACACATACAGGGGCTGCATTAGTGGGAATATTTGAAATGATAAGGCATTACCATGAGACGAATTTGGAAAGGAAAAAACCTGTTATATGAACTAAATTAGAACACCTACGAAGATAACAAAGTAACTAATGCCACTCAAAATTGATAGCTTTCATTCAAGTACTAAACAAATATTACAAACTTCAAACAATACACTTGATGCTTATATGACTTAGTTTGCTAAATTGTATCCTTTGCACAAACATCTCATTAACCTTTATCCCCATTCTAAATTTCTCCTTACAACAACAAATATATTAAGATCTTTATATTTTACAACTAATTTTAGATGAATGTCATTTCAAATTTACATATTTATTTGAGTATAATTATACCACATAATCAGCCTGTTTATATAAATTAATTTGCAACTGATTTGAATTGAAAACAGATCAACCTCTTTATACAATTCAATTAGCAACAGATCTGAATTGGAAAAAGATCTGAGGAAACAGATCTGGACTAACTTCTAACTTTGAAGAACCTATTTATGTATTTGAGGACTAACAAACAACAATTTGAGGCTCTTTTCACCCATGGACGGGAACAAATTTATGAATTTCAACAAACCAAATATTGTATTCAGAATTGATTTAGCTTAAAATAATTTAATTTGGAGTCTATGAGGAAACCAAATAATGTAATGACAAATGATTCAATTTAAAGGTACAAATAGAAAGAATTTTGTGACCTCAACTTGGTTGACAACTACCTAATTTTTGATACATTGACTTCAATTCTTCTGGGTGAGATGACTTGAACCTCCACAATTGGCTTCAATTCACTTCCTTCCATGACAATAACATATGAGGCATTCTCGAATTCTTTTGGGTGAGATAAGGTGAACCTCCACAATGACCACTTATACGGGAGGATAAAGTCAACATTAAATGGAGATACGCTCAAGTTTAATATCATCAATGTTGCAGAAACAAACTTGGCCGAGGTTGACAAAGTCAATTCTTAGGTTTTTGTATCTTGAAGGCATAATGACCTATGCTTTAGCAACATTAAATGACTATTAATATCTACTTTTGTATTTTATGTTTTCGAGACATTGTTATTTCTAACGTAATATTTCATTTACATAAATATCTTTTCAATTTATTACTACGATGTCATTAATTAACAAAAGCTCAACACTATAATCAACTTTGTTACACAATCTTTTTTTAACTAAATAAATTGAAAGTCTTATTTACTTTCACCGGATTCTTTTTTTAAGTTCGTCTATCGATCTCTTACAAACATAGCTTCCATTTACATTATTTAGATTTGAGAAATCAATCTGATTCAAAACTATACCATATAACGCAATCAACCCATGTGGATGCACGGGTATGTTACTAGTTTATGGTAAAATAGGGTTATCGGGTCCAACCGGGGGGCAAAAAAAAAAAAACAACCTCTGTCACGTATTGAAATTGGGTGGACCAATTTGTCTCTTTAGTCCAATTTAAATTTAAATGATTTAAAACGGAAAGAATGGCGAGAAGACATTGCGGAGTGAAGCGAAGAACCTGATTAGGGTTTCTGAGAATACTATTTCGTGGTTTGCTTCAACTCGACCTACACCTCCTCTCGCCTCCACCTTTGTTCTCTCTTATAATCAGGTATATTCTTATTCTTCTGCTTCTGCATTAACTCTCATTTCAGTTGTAGTAAGATTTTAGGTTTATTCTTCTGTCTCTTTCCCTGGAGTCAAATTATAGCTTTCTGGCGTAGTTGATGATGAATTTCGCTATATGTAATGGTTTCCTTTACGTTACTGTGTGTTTTAAATCTTCCGTGAAGTGTTTCTTGGCCAAATTTTACTGCATGAATTACTCATTTGTGCTTTATATACTTACATTTAGGGCTTAGAAAAGACTGTGTGTTTGGATGAGGTATTTTTTGGGGGGAATCGAAAAAATTTAGTTAAAAAAAAAAACCCTATCCAAACACCCCATTATTGAATTTGATAACAAGCTAAACGCTTATTTATATGAGCAGAGGTGTTTCCATTTGGCTGCACTAATGTTCCCATTGTGATAATGAATAGCTTTATAAGAGGAGGCATTAGGGGACGGATGATAACAGAAACAAATAATTCTTTTTTTCTTTATTTCAGGAGTTGTGACTTGTGATATTTTGTAAAATGGGTGAGACTGGGAAACGATTTCGTTCACAGAGAGACCATGATGGGAATAGAAAAAATCAAAAGAGACGCACTAATGACCAAAACCAAAAGGGAAACGGTGAATTGATTGTTTATAGGATACTATGTCCGAATGAAGGTATTGGGAGTGTTATTGGCAAGAGTGGGAAAGTGATAAATTCAATAAGGCAAGAGACCAGAGCAAAAGTCAAGGTTGTGGATCCATTCCCTGATGCCAAGGATCGCGTTATAACAATCTACTGCTATGCTAAGGAGAAGGAAGATGTTGAGGTTGATGGTGAGTTTAATGATAGGAAACCCTTATGTGCTGCCCAAGATGCACTTCTCAAGGTTCATTTAGCCATTGTGAATTCCATGGAAGCTATTGGAGATTCTGATAAAAAACGAAAGGATAAGGATGAGTGTCAAATTCTTGTTCCCTCAAGTCAGTCTGCAAATATAATTGGTAAGGCTGGGGCTACCATTCAAAAGATGAGAAGTAAAACAAGAGCACATATCAGGGTTACTGCCAAGGATGCAGCTGACCCAGCACACTCATGTGCTATGGAGTTTGATAATTTTGTCTCGGTAAGTATTTTGAATGTTATTGAAGTTACCATTAAATGATTTTTAAGTTTTTTTGAGGAATATTTGAATGACCTCTGACTTTGAAAGATAACCTCTACCCTAGAAACTTTTTCTTAGGTATTTGCGTGACTCACTTATGAAAAAAAAAACAAGGCTTCCTGTATCTTTAGAAGAATACGGTTGTATCCTTCTCCATTCACTACCATTAGACAATAACATCATATCTATGTTTCTACTTTCTAATAAGTTTAAATTTATGATGCAAATTCAAATACTGCAATTGGTAGCTAATCAGCAAATGGACGCACCAATGTGCACCCAAGATGGATTGTTGAATACATGCTTTCAAAGTTTTGCTGACCATCCTAATAAGGCACCCATATAGTGATAGAATCAACGATCCTTTTGGATACCTCGGCCTTTTCTTTTGCTTCTAGACAATATTATATCATATTTGATGGCTATATCAATTTGAATAGAACTTTTTTGTACGTATGATTTGTTAGCAAATTCTTGAGTTCTTCCTATATCTTTATTTGATCATACTTTTACTCTTTTTTTCTTTTTTGCATTTTAAAACAAGTTATTTTGCAGTTAACTTTTATCTTACTATATTCTTGCTTTCTTTGTGAGTAGATAACTGGTGAATCAGAAGCAGTTAAAAGAGCACTCTTTGCAGTTTCTTCTATTATGTACAAGTTTGGTCCGAAGGAAGACATCCCTCTTGACGCAAATGTACCAGAAGCCCCACCCAGTATTATCATTCCCTCTGAAGTTCCAGTTTATCCACCTGGTGAACTATATCCAGCTTCAGATCCTTTTATCCAGCCTAGACATGTTCCTCAAGTTATAGGTGCAACAAACGTACAAAACCTGCAAGGTTATGCTGATGCAGGAAATACCTGGCCTCTGTACTCATCTGCCCTTCCAGTAATGTCTGGTGTTGGTGCTTCTCGTTCCGAGGAATTAGTTGTTAGAATGTTATGTCCCTCTGACAAGATTGGGCGTGTCATTGGGAAGGCAGGGAGTACAATTAAAAGTATGAGGCAGGCAAGTGGTGCTCGTATTGATGTTGATGATTCCAAGGCTAAGCGCGACAAGTGTTTAATCATCGTAACTTCAACAGAGGTGCACTATCTTGGCTTCTTCTATTTTTACCTAAAAATCCAATAATTGTTGAAGATGTTACATTTGGTAGACTTCGGGATATACCCTAGTGTGTGTTTGTTTAGCTTATTTTGCTTCATGAGAGTTAGTAACCAAAAAGGCTCTAGGAGAGCTTTATGGTAAGACATTTTTTGACTGGAAAATATCATAACCAAATATGCTACTGTTCAGTCGTGAAAACTTTAGAAGGGAGTCTTGGCGCAACTGTTGAAGTTGCTTCTGTGTGTCTGGAGGTCATAGTTTTCAGTTCTGGCAGTAGTTTTATAGCACTGTGTGGCTCCTTTAGTTGATAAAACTTCCACGTTACTATTTATTAAGTTTTATTTTGTTATTGTAATTTTTATAATAGTTTATTTCTGAAAAATATGTATTGGTAATTTGGTATTACATGAAAGAGTAAAGAAAAGGAGAAATCATTTAAAAATTGATTATTGAAGTTAGTTCTTTCTCTTCTGGAACTTAACTGACGATTTGTTGTTAAGATTCTTGTATACTTGTTTGCATTTTTAACGGCCATGTTGTTTGAACTCTAGTTTCTTTCTTTGATTTTACTATAACATTTTTAAACTTTTTTTTCTATAAAATTTTTTATAGTCTATATCATGATAAACTTACTGGTTTGCTGAACTCTAAATTATTTTTTGGGCAATCTCTATTATTATGTTGAGTGATAAATTTCTGGCTTATCTCGCATTAAAACAGGCATAATTGGAGATATTTTGTAGATATCGTTACTAGTCTATAAATTTGTGGTACGTGCTAAATGCCAGTGGGACTGTCTTTTGTAACAATGAGGGTTAATACTCATTTAGGAAGTCAACACTCAAAGGATCCACTTGTTAACTAGTGTAGAAAGAAACTGGAAGACAAAGGAAACAAAAGGCCCTCTTCAGAGACTATTGACATAACACGAGTTTTATTTATTTTCTTTCTGAGGGGAGGGGGAGGAGGAATTCCATGATGTTACTCTGTTAAAGCTAAATTACGTTGTGTTGGCATTTTGCAAATAGTTATTGAGCATTCTGTGAGGCGGTCATCGAAGTATGCAACTCTATTTATCTTGAAGTAGTTTTTCTTTTCTCCCCTTGGGTAGTTGGTCCTATAGGGTTAGTTTACAATCACTGCAGCTGCACTAGATTACTATTAAGTAACATTAGTGTTATAATAATTTTGTTTAACATGCAAACTTCAAAATATTGGATCTCGGAATTATTTTAATGCTTGGTTTTAAAGTTTTTGGATTGTGCTGTTCCCATATTCTCCATGCTCTGCACGTGACTATCCTTTCCCTGATATATTGAATGTTTAGTCTTGTTTTATCATGAAATAAAAAATGTTCACATGGTTTATGCATTTTGCAGTCACCCAGTGATCTAAAGTCCATGGCAGTTGAAGCTGTTCTGCTAATACAAGGGAAGATGATTGACGAAGATGATACCACCGTGTCAATTCAGCTTTTAGTTCCGTCCAAAGTGATAGGTTGTATCATCGGTAAAAGTGGTTCAATCGTAAATGAAATTCGAAAGAGAACTAAGGCAGATATTAGAATTTCTAAAGGCGATAAGCCCAAATGTGCTGAAATCAATGATGAACTCGTTGAGGTTTGACATTTTTAATGATAACCCAATAAGTGCTTTATTACTTTTCTCTCTTTAATGGTATATTTATCAATACTGTTTGGTGTGAAAAATCCTGGACAGAAATTGTTGTGAATGTCTTGTAACCGATCATGCTCGATAGAAAAAAATCAAAGTTGAAAAGTAAATAAGTGATAACAAATCCCGAGCCATTTCATGAAAACCAGTTTGTATTATTTCATTTGACACTTTTGATATCTATTTTATTCAATTTTCTTTTTAGGTGGGTGGTGCTGTTGATTGTGTAAGAGATGCACTAATCCAGATTATCTTAAGACTCAGAGATGGTGCATTGAGAGAAAGGGACAATGGCCATGATCATTCTACAGGTGATGAATCTCTGTACTTGAGTGGTGCTGGGATTTCATTGCCACCTGTGATGCCTTCACTTCCTTCTGTTGCTGCTCCAATGGTTTATGATCAGAGGGCTGAAAGTGAAACTGGCCTGAGCATGTTTTCTGCAAGCAATCTGTATGGATATCGATCTTTGTCGGTATGTCTCTTTTTTTGCCATATGATCAATTATTTGTTGTAGGTATATCATGTTTTGTTTTTTCTTTTTATATCTTATCGATGTTGATTCTGACTAGAAGTTGTAGGAACATTCATCATATTTTAATCTTAAATATATTTTTTGTTCCTGCGAATATGGGGTCATTTGAAGGACTAGATGCAACATAAAGCCCTTGACGTAATAAGAATCCTAATATTGAAACAATTTATATACATATATATATATACATATATATATATATATATATATATATATATATATTTGAAGAAGGAGACATTTTATTACAACACAGTCAAATTTTATAAGATGGCTCCTTGGTTGTGTTTTTGTATTATATATCTTCTATTCTTCCCGTATTCATTTGGGACTTGGGTTTGAGTAGAGTTGATCAGATGTTAAATATTGATGGATTTCATATTTCCTCGATTTTCAGTATTATTTTGCTTATTTCATAGAGCTATTCCTTTTATTCTGTATGTCTTTCCCTCTGGTTCTGCTTGGGCTTGGAGCATCTTTTTTCTAGGACAAAAAATATTACTTCTTTTAGTACATATCTTTATTCCATTTCTAGTTTCAAATTATATCTATGTTACTGATCTCTTCATTTGTTTGATTCTATGCAACAGATGGGGGAAAATGGCTATGGATCTATATCCTCATATGCCACCAATCTGTATGGAGGGTCAGTATATATTTTTGTAAAAATCGTTTTAATACTTTACGGGTTTGCAATAGTGATTGTTTTGGATACCTTTATCTTGGAAGAGATAATTTTGTTCATAACTATTTTCAATCGAATGGAAAAGTAATTCTTACACCACTATCTGAGAACAAAATTCCTTGAGAAACTCCCCAGCTGGCATTTTGCCAAACATGTTGAGTTGAGGATGAAACCCGTTTTGAGTCCTCTAAACAACTTTCGGCCCAATCAAACATTCACTAAATCCCTCTTTTCACGCTCCTTAACTTTATTTTAAATGGTTTATTGTTCATTGAACTTATGTTTTTGTTGTACCTTTGTTGTGCACAGTTTGCCTCCACCATCAACTCTGGATATGTTGATTCCTGCTAATGCTGTTGGTAAAGTGTTGGGTAAAGGAGGGGCAAATATAGCCAATATTAGGAAGGTTAGTTCACACACTCCGCATTTATTGTTTGAAAGGTATTTTTTTTCTTTTAATTAATGCAAGGCTTGGTTCTTGCTGCTGTATGTCACTGTCACTGTAGGCTTATCGATTGTGATGAACTGAAGAATTACTAATCTTTAAAACTTTCACATCACACGAGGAAAATTGTCCATTCAGAAAAGTGGATCACAAAGAAGATAAAACAATTAAAATGATGTCTTAATGGGTTATTGACAATTCGGTTCTTATTCTTAATGGATTTAACTAGGTTTTTTTTTGCTATTTCAAATTGAATTTGTGCTAGGTGCTTCTTGAATACTCGCTATTTTGTGTTGTATTTTATCAGTCCAGTTTTTCTAGGAAGTATGTAATATCTAATTTTCTTCATATCTAGTGATTTGTCTTGGATGGAACACTTTTGAAGAAACAGTTAGAAGAAACAGGCCAAGGCTTCTATATTGTTTGATTAATGATGTGTTTCAGTGTTCCACATTTGCTAGGCCATAATGTTATGTTGTCAGATACAATTCAAACTATTTTTTACATTGTTTTCTTTTGCTTATGCTATTTGGTCACAGTAAAGTTTGTATATAATATATACATTCGGTCTGATGTTGAGGGCTAAAACAGCTGGCGTAAATAAGTTTGTTTAACTATAATGAAATGGCAATTTGTTTATTTAACTACTTAATGTCTTCTTGAT
Source organism: Astragalus membranaceus (assembly GCA_039519185.1). Lineage (NCBI taxonomy): Eukaryota > Viridiplantae > Streptophyta > Magnoliopsida > Fabales > Fabaceae > Astragalus > Astragalus membranaceus. The sequence continues at coordinate 157,108,648 of CM076850.1, read as the reverse complement.
TCACACCAGATTTCAGGAGCATCAATAGAAATTTCTGAATCCAGATCTGCCCGTGGTGAACGCATTGCCCTGATATCTGGCACATTTGAACAGAAGCGGGCAGCCGAAAACTTGATCCAGGCATTTATTATGTCCACCTGAATTGTTGAAGTTCTTTCTGGGGTTTTGAAGGTGAAAAGTTTAATTGTTGAAGCATGTCCTCGTTCCTCTCCTTAGATCCGTTAAGTTTGTGAATTGGTCTTGGACAGACAATATTCTCTAGGGTTTTTCATCTTGAATCCTGCTTCTTCCATAGCAACAGCCAGCAAGATTGTGCTTTGACAATGCATCGCTGGGTTTGTATGTAGGACTAATAGTTCTGCTCCTCTTTATTTTCTTTATCTACTCTCATCTGTGTTTATCTTAGAAATCTAGGATCTCTCAGTCCTTTCGTAATGCTTGTCTATGACTTTTGTGGAGTCATCTCTATCTCCTTAAATTTTTTTCAGAGGAACCATGAAGCGGTGTTTATTTTGTTTCTGGTGGTTCACCCTCTTGTTCTCCTTTCTTGCTGAAATATCTGCCATATTATATATAAATGAAATGCTGAGTCCCTAGTGATCTCCACTTTCTAGTATCCTTGGTTACCCAAGTAATTTTGTCCAAATGGGGAAATTGCCTCGTAATTTGAAGGTTTTCAGAAAACCCTGGATCCTTTTCTTCCCTCTAATTCTATTTCCATATCTTGTAATTCTGTTTGCAACTAGATATAACCATTCCCTTATTATCACACCAAGCATGATTCATTTTGTTTACGTGGAAAATGCTAGAAGCCAGATTTTATTTTGTTAAATAAAAGAAATTCATTAAAACAGAAGATAGATACAGAGAGGTGGGAGGATGCAGCCTCTTCCTCCTCTTCGCTTGTATGAGGAAAACATAAAAGAACACAAAAGCATCATGATTTGACTGTCCTTGACTATTGGATGAGTGGTATCCTACTCCTACCTCTGTCTTACCCAACAATCCTTCTTGAATACGAGAGACTTTCAGCAATTTTTTTTGGCTGTGCAGTACTACTCATACCTTTTATCTGAAAAACGTCTTGAGTTTATTTTGTAACTTGTGTACATGTTTTCACTTCTTGTCAGTCTTGTGATGGATGCCACTCCACGCTCAAGGAAATACTTGTTAGCCGCTGCAGTTTTTTTAGGATCGTGTCTGTTAGCCTTGGCCACAAGGTGTTTTGAGGCTTTGCAATATAGATGCAGTTCCCTCACATGGACCTCAGTTTGTCTGCTGAGCCACGCCTTACAGTTACTGGCTGTCACATTTTATTGCAGCTGCTCTCTCCAAATATGATTCAAAATGGTTTCATTAGATTTTCCTACATTCTGTGGGGGGTGCCTGTTAAATTCATTTAATGTTCTCTATCTCTACTCTCTAGTGCCCACACCTGCAATTTATATTAGAGATATAATTAGTTGAGAATTAGTTAGTACTTAGTAGTTAGTTACTGGTTTGTGAAAGCCTATAAACAGGCTTGTTGTAATCACTCAATTGGATCTGCACCACCACTCAATTGTCTTTAGTATTCCTTAAAGGATAACTTTTACTATTCATAATAACAGGCATTTCAGATTCACTATGGTCTTGATTCTTGGGCCCCAAAACATCTCTCTCTGGTTTTCCACTAGTCGGTTTTTTACTATTCATAATAACAGGCATTTCAGGTATTGATTTTCTCGTTATAGATTTTTCTCTCTTCTTTCTTAGATGCATGTTCCTGTTTGCTACATGTTAGTATCCCAAGTCCCAACTAACTTTGTATCAGAGTTAAGTGATGGAGTATCTGGGGGCCTGGTGAATATCCTGCTCCAATTTCAGTGACTTCACCTAAGTTATATCTGTCTGCAATCATTGACTTGGGTTTATTCCGCTATTGCTTTCTGTCTAATAATATTTGTAGGCTAAATATATATTTTGGCCCTTTATCTTTGGGGTTGTGGTCACTTTGGCCCTTTATCTTTTTTTTTTCTCATTTTAGACCCTCATGTTTTTTGTTTGTGTCATTTTGGCCCCTGCCGTTATGTTTATGTTTTTTTAGGCAAATTTTTAAGGACGAAAATGAAATCAATTAAAAACATAAGGGCCCAAAATGAAATCAATTAAAAACTTAAGGGACTAAAATGAAATCAATTAAAAACATAAGGGACCAAAATGATAACAGCAGGGGCCAAAATGACACACACAAGAAACATGAGGGTTTAAAATGAAAAAAAAAAAAGATAAAGGGCCAAAGTGACCACAACCCCAAAGATAAAGGGCCAAAATATATATTTAGCCATATTTGTACGATGCTTTAGATCATCTCATTTCAGCAACATTCCTCATACACAGTTATCTTTTTAGTGAACATTGTCTTCATTCTATCTTTATGCAACTAACTAGATATTTTTCACGGATAATTTTCCAAGGAAATTGTAAAGTACAAAATTTTCTTAATTTTTGCTTCTGTCATCTAGTTTATTGGATGCCGATAAACTCACCCACGATCATCTCTCATACTCATTATAATTCCTTTCTATCTCTAAAAGAATATACTACTACGCATTTAGATTAATTCTCTCTCTCTCTCTCTCTCTCTCTCTCTCTCTCTCTCTCTCTCTCGGGTTTAGGTCACTGTAGATTTTCCAATAGTATAAACCTATCATCCTTGATTCTGTATTCATTACTGTCCAGTCATATCACATAAGTTTTCTGCTATAATTCTTATCAATGAGGATGTCTGGTTCAATTTGAGTTTGGTCACTAGCTCGTTGGTTTAGTGGATATATAGGTAACAGATTGATATCTTGCAATCAGACATTTTGTCTTGGAGGTGATTCTGTCTTATTATCTCCGTGTTATCCAGAATGGTTCGATTGGGGTAGAAGGATACTGAAAGCTAATGTTAGAAATTCTGGTAATGTTAGATACATGCTTGTTAGTTCTTATTTTTAGTATGTAAACTAGAAGTATACCCGTGCATATGCACGGGTAACATCATATTCTTTGTATAAGTAGATTTAGACAGAATTCAATTACTATAAATCTTTCAAGTTATTAAGAAATAAATTTTTACAATTTTACATTTTTTTTATCGTTACAAAATATATTTTCTCAGTCATAAAATTATGATAACATAACTTTTTCCCGTTGAGTCAAATGCTGGATATAGAATAATTATTCTGATAATGTGTAATGTTCCACCATAAAAAATTAAATGAAATTATAACAACATATAATGTTTACCCACTGAAACTAAAAAATAAAAAATAACCTTTTCCGACAATATCTAGTATTTTCTTGTTGCAGCTCAAAAAATGGTTATATTGACGTGTTACATTTCCCCATAAAAAATCAAAAATAATGAAATTATATCAACATGTTAAAGCTCAAAAAAAAGATAAAGATTTATAAAAAAAAACAAACCACCCATTTATAATAGTAATAATGTTTTCCGGTCGAATATTTTAGACATGTGTAGTTTGGTATTTGTGGTAGTGGTTGAGTTGATAAAATAGATAGTTGATAAATAGATAGTTGATGATGAGTACTTTGATTAAATAGATAGTAGATAGAAAAAAAATATAAAATGTGAAGAGAGAGAGTGAGAGTAACGGTGGGAGAGATACAATGAAAATTGAGAAAGATAAGAGTGAGAGGTAAGGAAGTGAGTTTCAAATGTGAGTTAAAAAATTTAAGAGATGATGAGAGAAAGTGGAACTCATAAAAATAAAAAAAGAGGTAAAATAACTGGATTTTCAAATTTTCCCTCAAAAAAACAAAAAATTAAGTGGGAAATTTGGTAATTTGATTAGTTATTTATTTTCTTAGATAGATAGTTTAGATATGGGTAGTTTGGTATTTTTAATAGTGGTTTAGTTGATTAAATAGATACTTGATAGTTGAAAAATAGATAGTTGATGATTAAGGTGGGAGAGATAGAGAAAAAATTGAGAAAGATAAGAGTGAGAGAAGTAAAAAATTGGGTTTAAATGTGATAAAAAATTTAAGAAATGATGGGAGAAAGTGAGACCCATAAAAAATAAAATGGAATAATTATAAATTTCCAAAAAAATCCCTTAAAAAGTAATAAGTTAAATGGGCAATTTGGTAATTTCACCAACACTATATTTTCTTATATATCTAGTTGATAGTTGAAAAATAGATAGTTGATGATTAGTATTTTGCTTAAATAGATATATCAAAAAAAATGAAATGTGAAGAGAGAGAGAGAATAGAGGTGGGAGAGATAGAGAAAAAATTGAGAAAAATAAGAGTGAGAGAGAAGTAAAAAAGTGGGTTTAAATGTGAGATAAAAAAATTTAAGAAATGATGAGAGAAACTGGGACCCATAAAAAATAATATGGAATAGTTATAAATTTCCACAAACAACCCTTAAAAAAGTAATAAGTTAAAGTGACAATTTGGTAATTTCACCAACCCTATGTTTTCTTATATACTAGTTGATAGTTGAAAAATAGATAGTTGATGATTAGTATTTTGATTAAACATATATCAAAAAAATTGAAATGTGAAGAGAGAGAAAGAGAGAGAGAATAGAGGTAGGAGAGATAGAGAAAAAAGTGAGAAAGATAAGAGTGAGAGAGAAGTAAAAAGTGGGTTTAAATGTGAGATAAAAAATTTAAGAAATGATGAGAGAAAGTGGGACCCATAAAAAATGGAATAATTATAAATTTTCAAAAAAAAAACCTTAAAAAAGTAATAAGTTAAACGGGCAATTTGGTAATTTCACCAATCCTATATTTTCTTATATATCTAGTTGATAGTTGAAAAATAGATAGTTGATGAATAGTATTTTGATTAAATAGATATATCAAAAAAATGAAATGTGAAGAGAGAGAGAGAGAGAGAGAGAGAGAGAGAGAGAGAGAGAGAGAGAGAGAGAGGAGAGAGCGAGAGAGAGAGAGGAGAGAGCGAGAGAGAGAGAGAGAGATGGAGAAAAAATTGAGAAAGATAAGAGTGAGAGAAGTAAAAAAGTGGAGTGTGACTTATGCTACTAAGCTAGTAGCTTAGTAATAGTTACTAAAGGGTTATAGAGGTAATTTACTATATTAATTAAATAAGGCTTAAAAAAATTGAATGATTTGGAGTAAATGTCTACCACTAATAGCGGGAAAAAAAACGTAGGAATAGCAAAAATCAAGGAACGGTTTTAGAAACCCATTAATCATGGGATTTTAGAAACCCATTAATGTACATCTCACAATGCAAATAAATTATTCAAATAAAATAAAAAGCAATCAATAATACTTTCTGCATCTAAGACAATCATGTCGGTTTGATTTTCATGTTGATGCTGACAACCCTGTACTGCAACAACAAAAACAAAAAAAGACCACATAAGTACGGAACATTTGTTAATAGACATTAACCAGTGAATAACATAACTTCGGTTAGTGGAATTCTAGCCAGGACATAACATAACTTCGGTTAGTCCAATTCTAACCAAAGGATAACATAACTTCGGTTAGAGGAATTAATTCTAGACAGGGAATAACATATCTTCGGTTAGTCCAATTCTAGCCAGAGAATAACGTAACTTTGGTTAGTGGATTTCTAGCCAGGATATAACATAACTTCGGTTAGTCCAATTCTAGCCAGGAAATAGCATAACTTCGGTTAGTCCAGTTCTAACCAGGGAATAACATAACTTCGGTTAGTCCAATTCTAGCCAGGGAATAAGATAACTTCGGTTAGTACGATCTAACCAAATAAAAATATGACTTCGGTTAGTGGAAACCACAGAATATATCAAGTTTGGGTAGTTGGTCCTAAATGTTCTCTCAGTGGCGTGATTGAGAGAGTACATGCATATTACAAATGAAGAAGAAAGGACTTACGCGCAAGTAACGATGAAAAACTGATTTTAGTCCCATGTTCATCAACATCATAACGAGACATGATCAATGGCGTAAAGGAAGAGCGTGCTTCAGAAGAAGAAGAAGAAGAAGAAGAAGAATAAGAAAAATAACGTGACAGATGAACGTAAGATAAAATTGTGAGAGAGAAGATAGTTTTGTGAGAGAGAAGATTGTGGAAGAGAAAATCAAGGAGTAAAAAAATGATTTGTTTTAATAATCCCTAAAAAAAATGCACATTTAATAATTTATTTAATGTAGTTAAAACACAAAAAAAAGGATGACACAAATACCTTTATTAAATACTAGCCATTAGATTGAAATTCATTGAAATTTTATCAATCCAATGGCTAGTAATGATTTAGTAACTATTACTAAGCAAATGGCTTAGTACTGCAAGCTGTAGCCATTTTCTTATATATCTAGTTGATAGTTGAAAAATAGATAGTTGATGATTAGTATTTTGATTAAATAGATATATAAAAAAAATGAAATGTGAAGGGAGGGAGAGAGAGAGAGAGAGAGAGAGAGAGAGAGAGAGAGAGAGAGAGAGAGAGAGAGAGAGAGAGAGAGAGAGAGAGAGAGAGAGAGAGAGAGAGAGAGAGAGAGAGAATTGAGAAGAGAGAGAGAGAGAGAGAGAGAGAGAGAGAGAGAGAGAGAGAGAGAGAGAATTGAGAAAGATAAGAGTGAGAGAGAAATAAAAAAGTGGGTTTAAATGTGAGATAAAAAATTTAAGAAATGATGGAAAAAATTAGGACCCATAAAAAATTAATAATTATAAATTTACAAAAAAAATCCTTAAAAAAGTAATAAGTTAAATGAGCAATTTAGTAATTTCATCAACCCTATATTTTCTTATATATATTTAGTTGAATAGTTGAATTAGTTGAATATTTAGTTGATTAGTTGACAAGTAGAGTATGCCATGTACGTACAGCTTCGTGACTGTCAACATAATGTCATTCATACGTATTTATTATTATACTATATCATCTTAACTGGGTTTCTTCCCCCATAATCATACTCAAGGACTCCCTCCAGGCAGATAATTTTATAATATATAATCACCATTCTTTTGACTTATTTTGCAATATTGACTTTTCACTTAACCAAAGAAACAAGATGAAATATCTGTTCCGTGTACGTATTTTTCTGAACAATTCAGCCATAAGAAATTATTGATCATATGCATTCAGTAGGATTATACGTTATCAACTGCATCGTAATTGATAGGAAAATTAATGTATGATTATTTAGTAATGTGTGGGTAACGATTATATATATGTTATCAACTGCATCGTAATTGTAAAAAAAATTGTTTAGTACTGCTTGATTTGAGCTTGTAGAAACAGAATAGTGATGTTAAGTAACTAGAAGCATTTCGTATTTTCTTTCAATTTTATCCTTACTATTATAATTAGATTTTTTATTTATCCTCCATTAATTGAATTATTTGTTTGATTTTTAAACGTTTAATATAGTACAATTATTTATCCTCCAATATTTTATTTTTGATCAGTGAAGAAGGCAAATATAAGCTAAGCTTGCCGTCCGGATAGAATTTTGAAAAGAGCAAATAGCAAGTTTATTTTTTTATATTTAAGAAGTCTCAACATGGGGGCCATTTGTATTTTTTATTACTAATAATCATGAAGAGCAAAAGTGGAAAGTGGAATCCGACGTCACGGTACAAATCTCCTGATTTATGAAATGGAAAGATATGGTAGTATTGAAAAGTGGAAAACCAACGCAGATGAAACTTACAATAATAAATAAAAATAACTTTTTCGTAATAAAAAAATCCTTATAGGAGTCTCCACCAATTCACGTCATGGGATACTCTTGGGGATAAACACGTGAAAGGGACAAGAAAGGAAGTGGCGGCGCTAAGGACAAGAAGAAAGAATAGGACAATATAATATTAGGTAAAAGCTGCACTGAATTTCATAAAGATAGGTTACTAATTACATGTTATTGACGTCTATATTTATATACAATGAAACAGGCTCAGGCCCATAATTTCGACTAGCCCATTCGACTGGCCCATTTCGACTAGGTTTCTAACTACACCTACTATAATTACAAGCAATAGAATTACAAGGCATATCTCAATATTCCTTCCTAATTCACATTGCTGAGTGACATCATCCCAAGCATTGTTCTCAATTCTTCGAATCTTCCCTTTTGCAACGGCTTGGTCATTGCATCAGCTACTTGAAGTTCCGAACAGCAATATTCCAGATTCAGCTTCTCATTGTTTACTTGATCACGCAGGAAGTGATATCTGGTCTCTATATGCTTCGACCTACCATGTGCAACAGGGTTCTTGGCGAGATCTATCGCAGACTTGTTGTCGATCAACAACTTCATTCCTTCGACCCTGTGCACTCCAATTTCGACCAATAGCATGCTCAGCCATGATGCTTGACATGCTGCAAAGGAAGCAGCTACATACTCTGCTTCACAGGAGGACAACACAACTATACTTTGCTTCTTCGAGCACCAAGAGATGGGTGTCGATCCATACATAAAGACATACCCACTTGTGCTTTTTCGATCACTCTTGTCTCCACTCCAGTCGGAGTCAGTGTAGCCAAACACTTCATTATCATTCTTCGACACACTCTTGCTAGGGAACAGAATACCATAACTTTGTGTTCCCTTTACATACCTTAGTACTCTTTTTGCAGCTACCATGTGAGAGCTTTTCGGCTTCTCCATGAATCTGCTGATCATTCCGACACTAAACATAATGTCAGGTCGAGTGTTGCACAGGTACCTTAGGGAGCCCACGATCTGTTTGAACAAGGTGGCATCTACTTCAATCCCTTCGTCGTCTTTCGACAACTTGCTGCTAGTGTCTGATGGTGTCGAAACTTCCTTGCAGTTGCTCATGTCGAATCTCTTCAGAATATCAGCTGCATACTTCGACTGGTGCAGGAGTATACCCTTACTTGTCTTGGTAAACTCCATCCCCAAGAAATATGATAGATGTCCCAGATCACTCATTTCAAATTCCGACATCATCACTTTCTTGAAGGTTTCGACTTCGACTTCATTGCTGCCAGTTACAAGTAGATCATCTACAAGTAGATCATTCCTCCTCCAGAGGTCCATTCAGAAATGCTGACTTTACATCTAGTTGATGTAGGGGCCATCCTCTATGACTTGCCAATGCTACTACCAATCTTATGGTTTCGATCCTGGCTACTGGGGCAAAGACCTCATTGAAATCCAAACCAGGTTTCTGCAGGAACCCTTTGGCTACTAGCCTGGCCTTGTACTTGGCCACTTCTCCATTTGGCTTGACTTTGGTCTTGAAGACCCACTTCACACCTATGGCTTTCTTTTCTTTTGGAAGTTCGACTAGCTTCCAAGTATCATTCTTCTCGATTGACTTCAACTCGTCAATCATTGCTTCCTTCCACTGCTTGTGACTAAGGGCTTGCTCCAGGCTCACTGGTTCTGCTTCTGCCATTAGTGCAAAGTGTGTCAGGTCTCCCTCTGCTGTAATAGCAGAATCTGGGTAAGTGTCGAATCCTTCTAGTCTTACTGATCTCTGCCTTTCCCTTTGCGACCTTCTTAAAGGTTCGACAGCAGTGGGTTCTTCTGGCTCTTCAGTTTCGACCTCTTCATTCTGATCATCGCGATCAGAGACTTCGTCGAAGTCCATCATTGTAGGTTTCTCACAGCCTTCTTCCCAGTTCCAATGTTTCGACTGTGGATACCTGTGTTGCAGGTTATCTAATATTGCAGGATTAGTTTTGATGATGAAAAAGACAAAGCCAAGTTGATGGCCAAAGGAATGAGAGTGTCAAAGCAAAGCTGATAAAAAGTATCATATATTCAAAAGTCAATCCAAGACAATCAAGCCCAAGAATTGAAGATTCAAGTTTAAGGGTAGTCCTTAAATATAAAGGTAGTCCTTAGGGTTTGGGTGTGTCTTAGGAAAAAGTGTAAGCTCTTTCAAAGGTCAGCTCGTATCTTAAAGTCTCACACACTCACAAAGTTTTTTTTAAAGATGCATGCACACTTACATAAACACTCCTATCACCTTTAAAATAATAAAATCGATTTCCTCATGCATAAACATATATCAAAATCGATTTTCAGGTAAAACAGAAAAGGAAGAATCGATTGTCAGGTCATGTACTTTCAGTACATAAATCGATTTCTGAGCCAAACAATTTTTAAGGGAAGAATCGATTCCCACTCTTTTGCACTTAACTAAGAATCGATTCCCACTTGGCTCAGGCAAGCTGAAAATCGATTCATACATATTTTCACTAAGTATAGAATCGATTCCTAGCTTTCCATGGCACTCAAGAATCGATTGGTCATATTTTTCAAACAAAGATAAATCGATTCCTCACTTAAATAAATCGATTCCTAGATCAAATGCATTTCAACAAAGAATCGATTCCTACACTATTTTCAACGTAAACTCAATTTCCTCATAGCCTATAAATAGGCAGTGCTTCACGATTCATTTCACACACAACACAACCCATTTGCACGAATCAGAAAAACTTTTGAGAAAACTCTTCACGCTTTTACTTTTGCTCGTCACGCACCGTTGGTCTGTCTGAGCTGATCTGTTGCTAAGAGTTAGTTGGGGTTGCATTCTTCAAGTTGTAATATCTGCCTACATTAGAGGTATTTCTGTCTTTACAATTGTTTAATATTTAATTGTTGTGTTTTGTTCTAGGGAGTGGGGTATCTCTCTAGGGTAGCTGCATGTACTAGGAAGTGGGGTATCTTTCTAGGGCAGTTGATTGTAACAGGGGTGGGGTATCTCTTGTTATTGTATTGTTAGATTTGAGGGCTCTCCATAGGTGGGGTATCCTAGGAGGAGAGTGCCTGAGTCTGTAAAGGTTTTTCAAGGCACCTGTAAGCCTTGTTGGTTTGGTTAGTGGAAAATCTCACAAGGGTGTGAGGACTGGACGTAGGTCACTAGGAGGTGACCGAACCAGGATAAATCTCTGCGTGCTTTACTTTCCTGCTTTACTGTTATACTGCTTTACTGCTTTATATTCTAATTCCTTCGCTTCCACTTAACCTGCGCGAAAATTGATCTAAGTCATTGAAAAGGGGAAAAACGTTTTCGAAAGATATGAAAAGTTTTAAATCTCAATTCACCCCCCCCTCTTGAGACTGAAGCCACTTGGTAACAAGTGGTATCAAAGCTAGACTCTTGTATAAAGGGCCTAGCAGCTTCAAGAGAAATGGCTTCAGGTTGGTCTACGCAAGAGGGTGCATCTCTTTTCCGTCCTCCGGGATTCAACGGAGAAGACTATGCATATTGGAAAGAAAGAATGAGAATTTTTATTGAAGGGGTAGACTTAGATGTTTGGGATGCTGTGGAAAAAGGACCTTTCGTCCCCACACACATAGTAGATGGTATTCTTACAATAAAAAGTAGAAATGAATGGTCTGATGATGAGAAAAGAAAAGTGCAACTTAATTTACGTGCTAAAAATATTATTACTTCTGCTTTGAGTGCTGATGAATTTTTTCGAGTTTCAAACTGTAAATCTGCCCAAGAAATGTGGGATAATCTTCAAGTTACTCATGAGGGTACAAGTGAAGTGAAATGGGCAAGAACAAATACTCTTACCAGAGAATACAAATTATTCAGAATAAATACAGGTGAAACAATATCAGAGATGCAGAAAAGGTTCACTCATATAGTGAACAAATTGGGTTCATTAGGAAAATCATTTCCTCCCGAAGACTTGATCAACAAAGTGCTAAGATGCCTAAACAGAGAATGGCAACCAAAGGTGACTGCAATAACTGAGTCAAGAAACTTGACTAGCATGACTCTCGCCACCCTGTTTGGGAAATTACTAGAGCACGAGTTAGAGCTCACTCGCCTAGCAGAGCATGAAGGAAAAGACAAGAAGAACAAAAACTTAGCTCTCAAAGCTTCCAGTTCAAGCTCATCCGACGATAGTGATGATTCGGAAGATGAAGATGAAGACGAGGAGAAAATGGAACTAATGGTTAGTAAATTCAAAAAGTTCATGAGAAGGGAAAGATCTCTCAAAAGGAATTCTCCAACCAAAAGAGGCTCAAGCAAAGAAAACTTCTCAAGTCCTCCAACTTGCTACAAATGTGGTAAATCCGGACACCTGACGATGAAGTGCCCGAACTTAGAAAGAAAATTATCAAAGTTCAAGAAAAAGGGGTCCAAAGGAAACAATGGTAGAAAAGCCTACATAGCTTGAGAAGACAATGACATGAACTCATCAGATAATTCAGAAAATGAAAAAGGTCAAGTTGCTCTCATGGCCGACCACGACAGCGAAAGTGAAACTGAGGTATATTCTAACTCTGAATCTTTACAAGATGCCTATGATGAATTATATGAAGCTTTTAGTGAATTACACGATAAATCTTCAAAATTAGCTAAAGCTCTTAGCAAATCCAAGAAAGTTATCACTCATCTTGAAAATGATATTACTACTTTAACTAAAGAAAAGTCCGAGCTTAGAAAAGAAAATGATAGCCTTGCATGCTTTAAAGAAAATTATACTTGTGATAAATGTGTTGATTTTGAAAGGAAAATTCATGAATTTGAATGGACTGTTGGGAAATTGTCTAGTTTACAAAATATGCATCATAGATTTCCTAGAAACAAACCCATAGAAAAGCATGATCATTACAAACCAAAATTTTCCACTAGACCTTATATTAAATGTTATTATTGTGGTAAACCTGGACATACTGCTTCCGTTTGCAGAGCAAGAGGTAAACAAAATGTGAAAAAGGTATGGGTTCCCAAAAGGACCATACCAAACACTAACCCACAAGGACCCAAAGAGATTTGGGTACCGAGAACCTTGTTTTAGATCTTTGCAGGTATGCTTCAAGGTATGGGGGCAGATTGATACCTTGACAGCAAAGACTCGAAGCGCATGACCGGAGATGCAATAAAGTTCTTAACACTCACCCCCGGAAAAAGCCGTCATGTGACTTGTGATAAATAGAGGAAGAATCACCAGTAAAGGTCATATTGGTTAAAAATTTGTATTCACCTCTATTTTGAAAATGTGCTTAAGAATAGCTTATTAAGTTAGATATGTGACTAGTGAAACAGAGACTAATTTCATGCATCATTAAGAACAATATCTATAAGGCATGATTAGAATAACATGAATCAACAAAAGTATTCTGGTCAACCCTCTAGGACTGATCATATAGAAATTATACATCACCTTCTTAGAGGTTATGGTTAGAAAGGCGACAGTGTGATTGAGTTAGTTGAATCGTCAAAATCAGCTAGTTGATATTTTCACAAATCCATTGCAAAAGAAAACCTGGTTCTTCATTTACTCAAATGAATTTTTCAATAAAATGTTTTTCAAGTGATTTTATAAAATATAAATTTAAGAGAATTTGTGACTTATGAATTTCTGCGTGCTCAAAAAGCGTTTTATAAAGCAGCTGAAATGCTACCTTTTCCCGAAATCTATTTTCTCCTGTCACAATCAATTGTTGGCTATGGCATTAAAATTCAGAATACATACTCACAATCGTTGTTTAACTAAAATAATTTTTCTCCCATATTCTGGCCGCCATCACCAACTTTCAAACTAAGCAGCATGAAATACATAAAGCCTTAAACAACTGTTTCACAGATTTTTGAGACTCATAATTAGCTTTTACCTGTGTTTGATAAAATATTCTCTTCATGGTCTCAAATATGTTTTTCTTCAAGTTTTGATGATCACTTACAAATCAGCAATGGCTCTTTTACCTTGTCAAATAGCTGTGACATTCGATTCGCAAACTTTATCATATATTGACCCTCTTTGATCATGACAAAAAGGGGGAGAGAAATATAGGGTTGCATATGAGCATATAGAACTTGCATACTATGCATCTAGTCAGGGGGAGCATCATGATAAGGGGAGCATCATATATATGTTATCTGTTTGAACTAACCTCCCACCTTGAGATGAGTTAATGTTTTGTCATCATCAAAAAGGGGGAGAATGTGGATACCTGTGTTGCAGGTTATCTAATATTGCAGGATTAGTTTTGATGATGAAAAAGACAAAGCCAAGTTGATGGCCAAAGGAATGAGAGTGTCAAAGCAAAGCTGATAAAAAGTATCATATATTCAAAAGTCAATCCAAGACAATCAAGCCCAAGAATTGAAGATTCAAGTTTAAGGGTAGTCCTTAAATATAAAGGTAGTCATTAGGGTTTGGGTGTGTCTTAGGAAAAAGTGTAAGCTCTTTCAAAGGTCAGCTCGTATCTTAAAGTCTCACACACTCACAAAGTTTTTTTTAAAGATGCATGCACACTTACATAAACACTCCTATCACCTTTAAAATAATAAAATCGATTTCCTCATGCATAAACATATATCAAAATCGATTTTCAGGTAAAACAGAAAAGGAAGAATCGATTGTCAGGTCATGTACTTTCAGTACATAAATCGATTTCTGAGCCAAACAATTTTTAAGGGAAGAATCGATTCCCACTCTTTTGCACTTAACTAAGAATCGATTCCCACTTGGCTCAGGCAAGCTGAAAATCGATTCATACATATTTTCACTAAGTATAGAATCGATTCCTAGCTTTCCATGGCACTCAAGAATCGATTGGTCATATTTTTCAAACAAAGATAAATCGATTCCTCACTTAAATAAATCGATTCCTAGATCAAATGCATTTCAACAAAGAATCGATTCCTACACTATTTTCAACGTAAACTCAATTTCCTCATAGCCTATAAATAGGCAGTGCTTCACGATTCATTTCACACACAACACAACCCATTTGCACGAATCAGAAAAACTTTTGAGAAAACTCTTCACGCTTTTACTTTTGCTCGTCACGCACCGTTGGTCTGTCTGAGCTGATCTGTTGCTAAGAGTTAGTTGGGGTTGCATTCTTCAAGTTGTAATATCTGCCTACATTAGAGGTATTTCTGTCTTTACAATTGTTTAATATTTAATTGTTGTGTTTTGTTCTAGGGAGTGGGGTATCTCTCTAGGGTAGCTGCATGTACTAGGAAGTGGGGTATCTTTCTAGGGCAGTTGATTGTAACAGGGGTGGGGTATCTCTTGTTATTGTATTGTTAGATTTGAGGGCTCTCCATAGGTGGGGTATCCTAGGAGGAGAGTGCCTGAGTCTGTAAAGGTTTTTCAAGGCACCTGTAAGCCTTGTTGGTTTGGTTAGTGGAAAATCTCACAAGGGTGTGAGGACTGGACGTAGGTCACTAGGAGGTGACCGAACCAGGATAAATCTCTGCGTGCTTTACTTTCCTGCTTTACTGTTATACTGCTTTACTGCTTTATATTCTAATTCCTTCGCTTCCACTTAACCTGCGCGAAAATTGATCTAAGTCATTGAAAAGGGGAAAAACGTTTTCGAAAGATTTGAAAAGTTTTAAATCTCAATTTACCCCCCCCTCTTGAGACTGAAGCCACTTGGTAACATCGACTCATCTACTACGACATCTCTGCTTTTCACTATTTTCTTCTGCACAGGATCATACAGTTTGTATGCTCCTGTCGAATGATAGCCAACAAGAATCATTTGTTGTGCTCTATCATCCAGCTTGCTTCTTAGTTGCTCAGGGACATGTCTATAGCATATTGAGCCAATTATTCTGAGATGCTTGACACTTGGCTTTCTTCCTAGCCAAGCTTCTTCAGGTGTCTTTCCAGTCAATCTCTTTGTGGGGCATTTGTTCAGAATGTATACTGCTGTGGCTACAAGTTCTCCCCATAAACTATGAGGTAGTTTCTTCTCCTTCAACATGCTTCTTACCATATTGAGGATGGTCCTGTTTTTCCTCTCAGCAGTACCGTTATGCTGAGGCGTGTAAGGTGCAGTGACTTCATGTACAATTCCTTCTTTCTCACAGAATTCGACAAATCCATGAGAATTGTACTCACCACCTCCATCGCTTCTAAGGGTTTTGATTTCACACTCACTCTGCTTTTCAATCATTACCTTAAACTTCTTGAATATTTCTAGTACTTCACTCTTCCTTTTGATCAAATACACCCAGGACATTCTAGCGTATTCGTCAATGAAGGTGACAAAGTACTTATTCCCTCCTAAGGAACATACTTCGAAAGGACCACAGACATCAGAAAATATCACCTCTAGCTTCTTCTCTGCTCTGCTAGGTACTTCTGATTTAAACGAGTTTCTTGGTTGCTTCGACTTGCAACAACTCTCGCAAACTTCGACAGGTACTTTTACTGCAAGCAACCCATGAACCATCTTCTTTTCATGTAGTTGACTCAAGCTCTTGAAGTTGAGGTGGCCAAATCTCCTGTGCCATCTCCAGTGCTCCTCTTCGACAGTACTCTTGAGGCAATGTTCTTCGACTACTTGCAATTTGATCTTGAAGGTTCTGTTATTCTGCATTAACACCTTCAGGATCAACTTCTTGGTCGAATCAAACATGCTGAGACTGTTATCACCCATTTCGACGGTGAATTTCTTCTCGATCATCTGCCCAATACTTAGCAGATTGCTCTTCATAGCCGGTACATAAAATACCCCTTGGATGTAGCACCACTTACCATCTTTCGACAGGAACTTTATGGTACCTACTCCTTCAGCAGTAACTCTACTGTTATCTGCAAACCTTATCTTTTTGCTTATCTGCTCCAGTTCGACAAACCACTCCTTGTGACAACACATGTGATTTGAGCATCCTGTGTCGAGATACCATTCGACAGACTTCTCTTCAGTCGAATTTGTATCAGCCTTCAACAACAGTAATTCTGGGTCAGTAGCTGTCATGAATGACAATTCTTCATCATCATTGCTGGCAATGTTGGAGGCATTACCAGTGTTTCCACTGCCCTGCCACACACACATTGCACAAGTATTTTGAGCATCGCAGGTGAATCCACTTATACAAGTGTTCCCACTATTTTGCTCGCTACTTTCAGCAATTCCTTCATCGAGTCGAATCTCATCTTCGACAGCCATCAGCATTAACTCCTCTGAGTCAGAGTCTGAGTCACCATCATTAGCAAACTTGGCTTCTGCATCTTTATCCCTAGGAACTTTCTTGTTTTTACACTTGTTCCTATAATGCCCAAATTGCTGACAGTTGTAACACTGAACTTTCGACAGGTCTCCCTTCTTCTTGTCGAAAGATCCTTGTTCTTTCTTCTTACTGCTTGATCCCTTTTCTCTACCCTTCTCCTTGTTGCCTGCCTTCCAATTTCTCTTAGAGGAGTATGAAAGCAAGGCTTGTTCAGTTTCTTTCTCTGAACTTCTCTGCCTTATTCTCAATTCATGCATGAGCCTCTAAGGAACCCTGAAGTTCATCTAACTTCAACGTATCTAGGTCCTTGGATTCTTCGATAGCAGTGACAACATAGTCGAATTCCAGGGTTAAGGATCTGAGCACCTTTTCGACTTTATTTACTTCAGTCACAGTTTCACCATTACCTTTCATTTGATTAGTTAATGCTACTAACCTCGTAATGAAATCTCCAATCGATTCTCCATCTGTCATCTTCAAGCCCTCGTACTGCTTCCTGAGCGACTGTAGACGTATCTTCTTCAGCCTATCTGCTCCTCAATACGAGTTCTTTAGGATGTCCCAAGCTGCCTTTGCTGAATCACAGTCGATGATCAGGTTCAGGATGTTGGAATCAACGCATTGGTGAATCAAAAACAGCCCTTTTCCATCTTTCTTCCTCAGCGAATGGTGGTTGTTCCTCACCGCTTCAGTGGCGTTTGCTGCCAAGGGTGGAACACCATCATTCACGACATCAAGAACATCTTGATATCGAAACAGCACCTTCATCTGCGCACACCAACGTTCATATTCCTTTCCGTCGAAGATTGGGAGGTTCCCCGGAATACCTCCACCAGAGTTGTCTCGCGCTGCCATGAATCTTGATAGATTTTGTAAGGATCTAACAAGCTCTTGATACCAGTTTGTTGGGGATAAACACGTGAAAGGGACAAGAAAGGAAGTGGCGGCGATAAGGACAAGAAGAAAGAATAGGGCAATATAATATTAGGTAAAAGCTGCACTGAATTTCATAAAGATAGGTTACTAATTACATGCTACTGACGTCTATATTTATATACAATGAAACAGGCCCAGGCCCATAATTTCGACTAGCCCATTCGACTGGCCCATTTCGACTACACCTACTATAATTACAAGCAATAGAATTACAAGGCATATCTCAATAGATACGACGATGACAAAAGGGTTAGTAACGTAGCTCTTACAAAAATTATATCAAAATTAAAATGTAATATACTTTGCTTATATTATTATTATTATTATTATTATTATTATTATTATTATTATTATTATTATTATTATTATTATTATTATTATTGTTGTTTTTGTTGTTGTTGTTGTTGTTGATTTCATCAAATAAATAAATAATATAATATGATAAATATCAAATGCCTCTAAATTTATTAAGAATTTAGGTTGGATCTAAATTAACTTTGGCTTGTAATATGAGGGATACCTCTCATTTATATATTCTTTTTTAGGCCATATCACAATATGAGACTCTTAACACACTCCGCTCACATCCAGGACTAGACAACTGGAGCGTGACCCAAGTGACCCAATAGCGGGTGGCCCAGAGAATCTTGGATTGACTTTGATACTATCTTAGAATTTGGGTTTGGCTAACTCAGCTCAACTAGACCGGCTTGTAAGGTCAGGGGTGCCTCCTGCTTATATACTCTTTTTCAGGTCTTATCACATCCGATGTATGACTTTAACACCTTTAATAATTCATTTTACATTTAATAATAAATTTAGTTTTCAATTTTAAAAATAAATTTACCGATCAAGCATTTGCATTTTCTCTTTTTTAAAACAATTTTCAAAAATACGATTACGAAACAGATATTTTTGTTTTCGTCTTAAAATATATTTTAAAAAAAAGACTTACAAAATAGTTTAGAAATACTAAAAAAACAAAACAGCATAAGAAAGCCCTAACACTCGTTTTTATAGATACTAGCACTTGTTTTTATCGGAAATCTATTTAAGGAGTTGACTTCTCCCAACAAATATTTTTCCATACGCACCGGTTAGAGATCAAACACGAGACCAAATGGTTAAGAGACCCATAAAGTCAAAATCTTTACCATATAATGTAATCCATGGGTATTAATATAAAATTTATTTAACTTTAAATGATTGATTGAGTAAAATATGATGGTATTTCATTTTTAAGATTGTAAAAAAAAAATTTATTTTCCAAAACAATAAATGTTCACTTGATATTTAAGTTATGATAAATATTAAAATTTAATGACCAGAATACTATCTTTTGACATAACTTAATAAAAATATTTTGAAATTAGCTAAATAACATTACGTCTTATTGAATATATTATTTAATGGAAAATAGTTTACATGCATAGTTAAAATATTACATATTAAGAAATTAGTTCTTTTTGACAAAAATTAGTTGATAATATAATGATAATTCCAATCGTTGGTCAGATAAATGGACAAAAATTCTCGAAAATTAATAAAATAATTCTATAGTTTATTACAAAAATTTTATACAGAGTTAAATATTAAGTACTAACATTAAATTTTTTACTAGCATATTAACATTACTTGAAATTAAGAATATTAACATTACTTTTTTTGGTAAGAAAATATTAACATTACTTGATTTTTGAAATAATGATTCACGATAACCATTGTCAACAAGTAATGATCATATTCCCACTCATCCTTCTTGCACTAATGTTGTGGTTTCAAATAGTCTAGTGTGGAAAAGAGGCGCAACGGTAATGTTAATGAAAATTAAATTAAATTTGGAACTCCTATGCTATGCTCCTGAGAAAATTAAATTTTTCCTTTGGATGGCATGCCATAATTCCCTCCCACTCTTGCTATGCTTCACAAACGAGGTATGCCCACCGTCTCAACGTGCCCTCGCTGTCAACACCCGGTTGAGGATATCCTTCATTGTCTGTGAGACTGTAATCTGCCAGCCCAGTTGTGGCGATATCTTGGTGTTCGCGATCCTAGTTTCTTTAATGACTCAAATTTTCATTCTTGGCTCAATAATGGTCTCTCTCCAAGAGGATCCTTCTTTGTTCATATCGTCGGTCTGGTGGTTGTGGAGGGCTCGCAACACAATGGTCATTGTTAAGGAAGATTTCCCATTTACAACGTTGCAATACAGGACCCGAAACTATGCATCATATATTGGTGAGTCTTTGTAAGCAAGGCGGTTACAATAATGTCAATGTCCCTCGTTGGGTCACTTGGCATCCTAATATGGATGATCTCATTGTTCTCAATGTTGATGGTAGTAGTGTGGGAAACCCCGATCCTTTTGGTTTTGGGGGTCTTCTTCGTCATTCAGATGGTTCTTGGATCAAAGGTTTTGCAGGTCATAATGGTATCTCAGATAATTTACATGCTAAACTCTTGGCATTACTTCATGTTATTCAACGTAGCTTGGGAGGATGGACACCGACATATAGTATGTTACTCAGACTCTCTCCATGCCATTCAGCTTGTGTCTTCGCCTCTCAACCAGTGGCATGTCTATGTGTCTATTATCGCTACATGATTCTAGTTATTCAGCTTGTGCCTTCCGTATAAGTTGTAGAATAATTATTTGGATTATTTCTTGCTGAAATATAAAATTAATCAGCACATGATTCTATATTTCTAAGAAGGTTAGTTTGAATGATAAAAGATAAATTATAAAATTAAAGCTAATGTTGAATTTAAACGATTAATAAAAATAAAAAATAAAGAAGAAATGAATGTTAAGTTTATAAAATATTTTCATTTCATACAATTGCCATGATCATATGGTGAATAAATTTATTTGTCAAAAAAATATGTTGAATAACTTAAAACAATTATCTTTTTAGCATGGTTATGTAATTTATATAAAGCTATTGTCAAAAAAGTAATTTACCTAAAGTTTTTTTTGATAAGCAATGTTAGTGGGGTGAGAGAATGTTACCTAAAGCTTTTAATATATTATGTCATAGACATAGACATATAGTACATCAATTTAAATTTGATATCATAATAAATAAGAATCATAATATATTACTAAATATTATATTTAAAATAGACTTTTGTAATAAAATTTTTATGTAGACTTTAGTCCCTCCGTTATGACCTACTCACAATTTTAGTCTCTAAATTTTTTCTCACGAACTTAGTCCCCACATGTTACCATTTTCTAAAATATTGCTCCTCCCTAGCTAATTTGGTCAAACAGTTTACTGCTTTTCACTCACTAATCATACTTTGAATGACACATTGTACTGTCATGTTGGATTTTAAATTAAAAAATATTTTTTATTATAACAATTGTTTTTAAAATATTTTTTAATAAATTTTTTGAGATTTGTAAGTGACAAGTCAACAAAATATTTTGCCAAAGTACAAAGTGCCACTCTAGGTATGGTTAATGAGTGGCAAGCCAGAAAATTTTTTGATTAAATTAGGAAGAGACAATAATTTTTTTTTGACCAAAGAGACAATAATTTTATAAATTAGTAAAATAGAGAGACTAAATTCGTAGAAAAAAGTTTGGGGACTAAACCGTGAGTGGCTGAAAGTGTAATTAAGTCAAACATTAATATGCACGACATCAATGTTTTCTGACTTAATTCAATAATTAATAGTTACATTTTTATTATTTAATATATAATTCTTTTTAACAAAAATATTATTTAATTTTGTACTCCATGCCTATTTTCCGGCGGTGGCTGATGGTTGGCATGTTCGGTACGACTTCCAAAGCTTATCAGTTATCCTAATCCTAATGACTCAAAACTCTGTCATTATTCGAAGCTGACAAATTTGGATTTGATGCCATCATTTTTAGTTCCCTTCGATAGTTTTTGTAACTTGTAACCGTGTTAAGATGACAAATGCGCGGCAAAATTAAAACTAGCTTCCTTTATGAAGAGGTTTCTTCCCTATTTTTGAATAGTAAGAGATTTTAAACTAATTTTTAGTTCAATTTTTAAACTAATATTTGGATAAAATATTTTAGTTCAATTTTTGAACTAAAATATTTTAATTTCCCCAAAAAATGCTTCAGCCAAACATATGTTGGGGAATTTAATTCATTTCATTACTATTTATTTTAAAAAAAGAAAGTATTTATTGACTGAAAAATAAAGAAAGTATTATAATATATTTTTCAAAATCTTATTCTATATAAATATCTGATATTAAACTAAATTTTTAAGTACACTTATTATATAAATATAAATTTAATTTACACAGATATTTAGAAGCAAAAAAAATGATTAATTTACTAATAATTTTCTTTTTATTTTATTATATTACAATCTAGTACTATATATTTAAATTCGTTGTAAGTCTCTGGCCAGCTGTCTTACCCTTCGAGGTGCCTCCAATCCAGCGAGGAGATTAGTCACTGCGTTCGGCAATGGATACCCTGGTCTCGCCCAAAAAAAAATTCGTTGTAAGTTATCTCTGCTCGGCTATCACTTTATTCTAAAATCTTTCTATAAAAGATTTTATATAATTCATTTAGTTGCTGTTTTTTTTTTGGAAAAGAAAGGAATATTGTATATTTCCTAAAAAAAAATTTACGCGGCCTTTTATAAAACTTGATATTTTATGTGAAGTAATGTCATTTAAATCATAGAGGTTATAAAAACATTGAAGACTAGTTATGCAAATTTTTAAGTTTATAAAAGGTTTTTTAATTTTCATTTATAAAAATTATATAATTTTATTATTTTAGTGACTTTTTATAAAAACAAAGAGTAATCAGCAGTTTTCGAGTTTATTAAACTGATTCTGTCAAAATTGTTTTTATGAATCTTTTATTACTTGATCTATAAATATTATTATTGAAATCACCTTTTTTTAATATTTTATTACTTTCCCAGTTTCCCTTACAAAGATTATACTAGTTAGTATGGTTATTTGGAAGAATATTAATTTTTTTCTTCTGAAAAATAGAATATTAATTACTATATTAAAAATATTATTTATTTACTTTAATATAAAAACCAATCCTTAACATTTCTTTTGACTGGATTGTTTACATTTTCTAACTTCCATTCACATGATCGCCATTTGCCTAAAATTTTTTGAGAATAAAACAAATAACACAAACATTCCTGGATTGAGTAACCAAGTGGCATTTAAAAAAAAACTAGTTACTAAGTAAAGTAATTTTAAATTTAATAAAGACCATTTTTTATAGAGGATAAAGAGCATTAATTTTTTTGCAATAAAGAATAAAGAGCTAGAGAATAAAGAGCATGCTGATTATACATTCTTTTTTTTTTTGAGAGAAATGCATGAATGAATTTTGATGGGGTGACTGCATGCCCCATTAGTATTAAAGAAACACCAACCAAAAAAAACTAATGTGTTAATCTAACAATCCCTATAAGAGAAGTAGATATTGCCAAATGGCATAACCACCAATGATGAACACCATAGTCTATAGATGAACCATGTTTAGCCAATCAATCTGCATACGAGTTTCCCTCAGAGGGAGTGAGTGAAGAATAATTGCCAATCACGTGCCAAAAAGGAGCAAATGTAATCAATAATAAGAGCATAAGAATGGACGGAAGAGACACCGATAGTATACATCTCGCATAGCCATATAATATAATATAAAAATCTATTATTGACCATTGATAGAAATTAATTTTTTTCATATTTATATATTTAATATATAGATTTAATTGATATACACCGAGATCTTTTACGACATTTACTAATAATATATTTGAGACATCATAAAAGTAATTTATTTTGGTCCCATTTATATTGAAAGTTGTACTTATCCAGATTTCTTATTACCAGTTAAATTCTTAATATATTCATATTAGTAAAAAATTTATTAACTACCATATATGTATATAAATTAATCTCTAATTATATTGTTGTAAAAAAAAAGATTTATTTATATTGTAGTCTATTTGCATCTTTTACATCAGCAATTGTGCGAAAATTAAGGTATCTCAATCTCAATCTGTTATCAATGGCCGCGACGAGACAAGTTCAGTGTTTGATGCGAAGAGTTTGCTACGGAAGCAGTAGGAATTATGGAGTTGCCACCCAACTCAGTTCTTCTTCCTCTTCCCAAACAATCATCGACAAGGAATACCAGCACAGTGCCCACAAGTATCTTTCTTTTTCTCTTCTTTTCTTGCAACACACCCCAAAGACTTGATTTTGATTTCTGGGTTTTGTCTTATTTTTCTCATAACTCTCTAAAACCTTGATATTACTATGATAACTTTTCACTCACTTTGATATGGTTAAATAACCTTTATATGTTGAACTTCGAATCAATCAATGGAATTGAGATGTTTGAATTGTACCTATATAGGATAATAAAAAAATTAAAACTAATCATGATTCATGATCAATGTTTTAATAAAGAGTCTGCGACAATTATATGATACGAAGATAATGGTTTTATATGTCGCCACCACCGCAAGCACTGCAAGTGAGGCAGTATCAGCCCATTTGATTTAACTGCAACAATTGTTGTGATCGCGATTTAAAACCTTGATTTAGCTTAAAATGAGTACTATCCAAAAGAACCCACTTTGTTAATGTAACCTTGCTGTTTATTCTGTGTTTTCATCACCTTAGCATCCAACAATACCAGTAGTACTTTGCAATTTTGGTGAATTGTATGAATTTTTCTTTTGATATTGTGTGCTTCCACATGGGTATTTAGCTTATAAAGACACTGTAATTTCTTTGGTTTGTCTGGCTTCAATGTTTTATTTATTTATTTATTTATACTTTTCATTTTTATAGATTGTTGAGGAGCTCAATTGATTGTTTAAAGTGTATATTGAAATGATCTTTCCTGTATAAATTGCAGTTACCATCCAATTCCCATTGTATTTGCTCAAGCAAAGGGAGCGTCTGTTTGGGATCCAGAGGGAAACAAATATATTGATTGTCTATCTGGCTACTCTGCAGTTAACCAGGTAAAAATTGACTGGATCTTGGTAGTTTTCAAGGCTTTAGATCTGGAATTCACTTGAGAATGGTGCCAACATGGATGAAGTGTGGTTATATACATTTTTTCGTTTCCTTTTTGAAGTGGATTGGAGTTTATTGCTGTAGCCAAATCCCTTCTTAGGGAAAAACGATGACTTTAGTGTTTGTCATTTTTTCTTAGGGACATTGCCATCCTAAAATTCTGAAAGCATTACAAGATCAGGCAGAAAGGCTGACTGTGAGCTCTCGAGCCTTCTACAATGATCGCTTTCCTCTCTTTGCTGAGTATGTGACAACCATGTTTGGTTATGATATGGTGCTTCCTATGAATACTGGTGCTGAAGGTGTGGAAACAGCTATGAAATTAGCAAGAAAATGGGGTTATGAAAAGAAAAAAATTCCCAACAATGAGGTATAACCACGAGAATAGAATCCATGTTTGTGTCATAATAGTTTTAATATCTTGATATGTGCATTTTACAAAATTGTGGGGTCAAACTAAATCTTTGCTTGGTATGGTTGCTGATATTGGTTTAATAATCATCACTTTGTTTTTGTTAAATAAGTTGTATGCAAAAACTTATTACTCATGTTCAACGTACTTTGATGATTACAGCCTGAAAATCATTTTGCTGTATTTGAGCACACACATCTATTTTGTTGTGATTCTGGTTTGTTTGTTTGTTTTTTTAATGAGAAATGAGTCAGTTATTTTATCATATGAATTTTTTGCTCATGGGCACTTATTCCAGGCTCTTATCGTCTCATGCTGTGGCTGCTTCAATGGTCGTACGCTAGGTGTCATATCTATGAGCTGTGACAATGAAGCTACCCGTGGATTTGGTCCTTTAATGCCAGGCCATCTTAAAGTTGATTTTGGTGATGCAGAAGCCCTTGAAAGAATTTTTAAAGGTTCTGGTGTTTTCTTTATATTTTTTCTTACTTGTTAGTATATTTTGCTTTAGCATGACAGATATTTCTTATTTACTATTTGAATTTTCTCTCTGATTAACTGCAGAAAATGGAGACCGCATAGCTGGATTTATTTTCGAACCTATTCAAGGTGAAGCCGGGGTATGTTTTATGGAAAATTGCTACAGCAATTTTGACATATTCGTTTTACATGGACAACAATGCAGAAAGCATATCCGTTTTGCATTTTTCTTGCCTGTCCATCTTTCATTGGCTTTCTTTCCTAATCTAATTTGACAATTTCGTCATTTAATACATCGGTAAAACTGGTTTTGTATTGTTTGTTCAATATAGCGTATAATGTTTTGAGAAATATCTTTTTGCTTCTCTGATAGCCATTGTTTAGTGTTTACTATGTTTACTACGTTTTTACTCCACATTCTTTGATGTATATATATTTGTTTGAAGGTTAAAATTCCTCCGGATGGCTATTTGAAAGCTGTTAGAGATCTTTGCTCCAAATATAATGTGTTGATGATTGCTGATGAAATACAAACTGGATTAGCAAGAACAGGGAAAATGCTTGCTTGTGAGTGGGAAGATGTTCGTCCAGATGTAGTGGTTAGTAAATCACCCTTACCTCTTGTATACTATATATCACTTTATTCATTCTCATCACTTCGACAAAAACATCATCTTTGATCATATGATTAACAAAATCTCTGGCAACTCATTTCAAATTTGGTTATGCACCTTTTAATAATTTAGTTTCAGGGAAATTTTGATATTGCAATCTGCAACTACGCAGTTAAACTAGATGCATTCAACTACCTTCCACTTGAAAGACATAAACCATGAAACTTTACTCTTACAAGAAAAAAAGAAATATACGATCTTTGCTGCGTACTCCCTTTTTCTTTCTATTTTGTTACCTGTTTTGAGGCACTATTTTCTTTTTAATGCCACCACACCTAAAGTAACTTTTTTTAACTGTCTTCTGAATCAGATACTAGGAAAAGCATTGGGTGGAGGAATTATACCAGTTAGTGCAGTTCTTGCAGACAAAGATGTGATGCTTTGTATAAAACCTGGACAGCATGGAAGGTTTAATTTTATCATCAATTTATAAATGTTTTTTTTTAATCTGCTTCCTTTATTCAACATCTTGTCAATGTCAAAACGAATAGAGTTCTGCCTAATACCTGTTTCCATCCTTAAAAACCTTTGATTAGTAATATGATGTGAAGACACAGAATTCTTCCTTCTGTTGGAACCTTGAATCTTATATAGGTTGTATGTATGTTCTGTTTCAATTGATATGAATACAGCAACAAACACAAGATTCCAGAACCAATTGAAACAGAATTAATAACAGAACCAGAAGAAAGTTTATTTTTACAGTTATTACAATGAAATTAAATGTATATTGAAGTAGTTGAAGCTAAGACTTATAATGCTCAAGCTTTCTTCTTTTTATGTTGTTGTTCACAGTACCTTTGGGGGAAATCCATTGGCCAGTGCAGTTGCCATTGCCTCACTAGAAGTGATCAAAGAGGAGAAGCTTGCTGAGAGGTATCAATTGCATTGTGAAATCTTATATTCTCAACATATACTTGTTATAATACAGACTTGAATGGAAATCCCAAGTATTGTAAAATCTGAAATTGATGTCTTATTATTGAACAGATCTACCAAAATGGGAGAGGAGCTTCTTCGTCATCTGCATAAGATTCAGCAGCAAAACCCGAATCACGTGAAGGAGGTACGGGGAAGAGGATTGTTCGTCGGAATTGAACTTAACAGCGAAAGTTTGTCCCCTGTATCAGGCTTCGAGTTAAGCGAAAAACTGAAAGAAAGAGGAGTTCTTGCCAAGTCAACACATGACACAATTATTCGCTTCACTCCCCCACTCTGCATAAGGTAAGCAAGTGATGAAAACGGTTAGTTGAGGTCATATATATGCACAGTGCTACAAGATCAATCCTACACAGCACATCAAATTTTTTATCAAGTACTAGGTTTATTGTCTATTGCAAGTGTCTGTCATATGTTATTATAGGAACTGATGTAAAGTAATTTTTGCAGTGAGGATGAGATCCGACAAGGTGCTAAGGCCCTAGCTGATGTACTGGAAATTGATCTACCAACATTGAAGAAGATGAAGCCAAAAGATGCTTCTCCTCCACCTGGCCCTAGTGCATGTGATCGTTGTGGTCGAGTGGTATATGGTTAACCAGATATTGATTGAATGGTCTGTGAATTCTATGCAACTTAAATCGTACTTTTTTGTTTGGTTAAGGATATCACATGAATTCACAAATGTTATGTGTCATACATTAACCAAAAGAAATAAAGTCTATATGCCATATCATGTCACACCAAATACTTCATTTTATATTTTTGAAGTTCAACGTATACTATGAGGGAGAACTCTTGCATGGCCCAATACCACATGTGGTTCATTGCAGACCACGTTCGAGAATCACAAGTTCTGAATAATATGATGCGTTGTTCACACAAGATTTTGTTCTCTCTCTCTCGCACTCTCTCTCTCTCTCTCTCGCACTCTCCTTTGCTTTGCTACCTTTGCCTACAAGAGGAAAACTCGTCGATCCCCCTCGCTCGTAATTGTCGTTTGCATCAAAAGATCGCAACCGAGCACTCGTTATCACCACTTTCAATAACCCCATGACCCATCGGCTATCATCTTTGTCTTAGAGTAAGTTGAACCATCACTCTATCTCCCTCAACTTTGAGTTGCATTGCCTCACCATCTGTTACCTACAACGCCACTTGCTTGGACCCAACCAAATGCAACAAACCAACCATCGCATGATAACCTTTTCACATCTTGAACTCAATTCACTATCTAGGCGACTCTTCCATCAAATTTGTGTTGAAGCCATTACCGTCATTGTCTCGTTATGGCATTGAGCAAAAACACCGCCAAGAACCTTGGTTATCACCATGGAGGAGATGTGTGAGCCACCTTCGATTTGACACGAAGGGTTCAGAGAATGTGTGACAGGATGTATATTACTGTGGTAATTAGATTAATAAAGTAAATAATTATTTAACCTTCATTTTTTATGTTCATCTAATAACTGATGATTTAATGAACTTAAAAAGTGATTTTTCTCTTATATATGAGATTAGAAGGTGTACTGTAACTTAAATTAGATTTAATATAAAGATTTACAGCAAAGTTTTACTAAATTTTTTTGGAGGTATTCCTTGATGCTTGATAGTTGATAGGCTTCTTCTATCAAGGTAGGGTAGGATAGGATTTTTTTTGGTTACAGGTAGGATAGGATACTTGTACTACATGAAACGTGAGGGTTGTTTTTTAATGTGCAATCCATAAGGAGCAGGAGAGGATCACCCCCACGGCCCATGCGACAAGCCAGCAGGCAATCAACCAACAAGCAAATTAGCAAATGAATGGAATGGCAATTGGCATGGCAGGTTGTTACCCTGATTAATTAAACTATGATGATATGAAAGTGTATTGAATGCCACACTTTATTATTATTATTTGATTTGATGAAATGGAATACTATGTTGCGCAAGTTAACGTCCTTGGGTCATATAGTAGGCTCTTTTTATCTTTGTCCTTTGATTGAATCGTATTTCTACTGCCATCAGATCTGCTGTTGTTTCTATCATCTAATCATCCTATATTAATATGTTTGTGGACCTATTTCCAATTCCCATAATAGTACATGTTCCATTCTTTGCATTCAAAACACCAATTAGTGGGGGGACCAAAGTGGGGATTATCAATAGGATATTGTTTCCCCACATCGTCAATTATGTGCAAATGTACGTTTCACCTCACTCACTGCATTGCATTGCATGCATCACAATTTCATCTCACCCAATGCTCCGCCACTGCAATTCTTACAACCTTCATTTTCTGTAAAAAAGAATTCTCGCTGATCTTAATCATCAAGTTAGATCAGTATAGTTTTTAGGGCGTGATTGGTAGAAGAGAAAGAGGAGAGAGAGAGAGAGAGAGAGTGATTAAACAAACAATTGAAAGTTACTCACTCTTCTCTTTTTCTCTCTTCTACCGAACACCCTTAACATGAAATAATTCAACAAGAACTTTACTTAACCGCACAAATCCACAATTAAGATAAATACTCTATTTGACGCGTATCATCCGCTAGCGGATATTGGATGAGACTAGCGGATGACG
Organism: Astragalus membranaceus; assembly: GCA_039519185.1. Lineage (NCBI taxonomy): Eukaryota > Viridiplantae > Streptophyta > Magnoliopsida > Fabales > Fabaceae > Astragalus > Astragalus membranaceus. The sequence goes on along the minus strand of CM076850.1, from coordinate 157,078,641 downwards.
AGTACAGTGCAGTTCGAAAATACTTACGATACTAAGGAATTCTTTAATAACAATTACTAAATTTTTCGGTAACCATTATACAACAATCCAGAGCCTAATTATTTTTACCAAACATAGCCTAATTATTTTTAATTCTGTCGAAAAAAGACTAGTTAACTCTAATGATCTAATCCGTCTGTACTGATCGATCTAGAGCGTCTTTATATTTCTTGACTAATTATTTATATTATTTTCAATGTGAATTTCACTCGTGATAAAATTCTGGAGTAGCCCATTTGAGAAGCAGCCAAACCTCGTGTATAAAGAATCAGAAACTCAGTTGTAGCATTGTAGGCTTGGGGATTTGTCCCCGTAGCAAGCTAATTGACCTAAGCTTGTAGGAATATCCTAGTACACTTACTGAGGAGTCAAATACCCTAATTACGTTAGGTTAGAAAAAAAATACAAGTGGCACTAGATTAGGGAGCACATAAGCAAAGGAACAACTTATCAGCAGATAATCAGTCTCTAAGAGGACACTTTTGTCTCAGATCATTTCTCATTTAAACAATGATAATTAACTACTAATTAATAACTTGTTCCATTTTGGTGGAGGACAAGAGCACCTATACTATGTGTTACGGATTGGGCAAAATCTTCAATAGTGAAGCCCATTATCAAAAGCAAACCTATTGATCAACGGTTAAGATCTAGGCCCTAGATCGGACGACTCTAATTCATTAGGTCAACACACCTTTACTCTATAAATAAGCATTCAATGCATTGCCAAAGGTACACACTCTCTCCTATATTCTTACCTCTAATCAATTTACTTCCGGACTTGAGTGTCGGAGTTTCTTTGCAGGTACCCCCACCTAGGATCGGAATTCCACCTAGTATTGGAACTCCATCTAAGATCGGAACTCCATCATCGGAACTCCATCCAAGATCGGAACTCCATCCAAGATCGGAACTCTTATCCAAGATTGGAACTCCATCTAGGATAGGAACTCCACAACGGAGCTCAATTAATCAAGACCTACTACTACCAACTATATCTCGGATCGTCCATACCTTCTGAAGGACGGTACAGAACATTGGCGACCACAGTGGGAGGATCTTGTACCCTAGTTCCTCTCCCATCTCCTTGATTGACGATGGCTTCGACCTTACGTCATAGGACTATCCCGAGTGTCGTTGAGGGATCGGTCCTGCAGCAGGTGACTCCGGAAGGAGTGGCAGTCACCTTACCCCTTAGCTCGGCGCATGCTTGAAGCTCAGCTACGGCTATGGTTCTTGAGAGCTCAGCCCGGAACCGACTTCCACCTCCCCCACAGACGGTCCAGGTACCGGTCGATGCTGTTCAACAGCTCGTCCAGTTCCTAAATCGGCAAGTCGAGGCCGACCAGCAGGAAAGCCAACGCTACACCCAGTTCGAAGCTGAGATTGCTGAGATCCGGGCTCGTAATATCCTGGATCGGAGTTCCTCTCGGTGCAACTCTTCAAGTGGAAGGACTCATGGCCGCAGGCACCACCGTTCTCCGGCATGGAGGAGATACCACCATCGCACTCCACCTCGTCGTAGAGGAGGGCGAGGATCAGAGACTCCCACAAGTCGGACCCCTGATGATTCCTACGATTCCGAGGGTTCCCCACGGCCTAGCTCGTCTCTGTTTTCCTCTTCTCCGAGGCAACGTTCCAGAAGTCGGGAAAGGTCCCCGAGGCAGGAACGCCAGTGCCCTCGCTCGCGGGGATCCCCGGGCAAATATGTCTACCGACGGTCTCCACTCCTTGAGAGGTCGGCAAAGCATAAATGACCTTTCACAAGTAAGATCGACTATTTTCCGGTGCCGAAGCACCTCGAGAAACCCCCTGAGGGTTTGAAAATGCATGATGGAACCGGCGATCTGGATCGTCACCTCGACTATTTTGACACGATGATGCAATACCGGAACGTCCCGGATGAGATTAAGTGCTGGATTTTCCCTCTGATCACTTTGGAGCAAACGACTTTGGATTGGTTCAGGGCCCTCAAGCCAAACACCATCTCTTCGTGGACCACTTGGCTAAGCTTTTTTCTGCTCACTTCGCTCACTCTAAGAGGAAGCTAAAATCCCCGAAGGTGCTGCAAGAAATTCGACAAGGTGAGAATGAGTCTCTCCGAGACTATATAGAGAGATTCAACCGCGAAGCTGCGCAAGTCTGGAACCTCGACAACTCTTTCCGACTTTACTTCATAAAGGTGGAACTTCGTGAAGGGGGTTTGTTTCAAACCGATGTCGGAGTAAATCAGCCCGAGACTCTCACGGAGTTCCTCCGGAGGTCTCAGAAGTACATCGATCATGAAGAAGGGGTTAACGCAAGAAGGTCACGTGTCATCTAGGCCCCGGAATGAGCCTACGGGCGTGATGTAATCCGACTTTGTAAATATTCAACCATCTAATATATATGGATCGACTACGATTTTCCTCACACTGAGTGCTTAGTAAAAGTGAGTTCCGAGGTTGAAGGGAAGGATTTGGGATCGGTCGAAAGATCGCCTTAAACTTCCACGCTAAACCGAAACTCGAGACACCGAGCTCGAAATCGCTAGTGTCTGAGGTATTGGCGACCCGTTGGGACGAGTTCAATCCGGTCCGATCCCCGATAGACTGTCCCAAGGGCTACGAAGATCTTTGAATTTCGAAGTCGTAAAGATTACTGGCCGAGGCTGCCATTTCCTGAAGGACGAGTTCGATTTAGGCCGAGTCCTAGTAAACTGTCCTGAAGGCGACATTAAACTGACACCTCGAGTCACTCAGGTGGTCACGTTTTAACATGGCCGAAGCTTCCATTACCCAAAAGGGCGAGTTTGATTTAGGCCGAGTCCTAGTAAACAGTCTTGAAGGCAACATTAAACTGACACCTCAAGTCACTCAGGTGGTTACGTTTTAACATGGCCGAAGCTGCCATTACCCTGAAGGGCGAGTTCGATCTGGGCCGAGTCCTGGTAAACTGCCTTGAAGGCGACATTAAACTTACACCTCGAGTCCCTCAGGTGGTCACGTTTTAACATGCTCGAAGCTGCCATTACCGTGAAGGGCGAGTTCGATCTGGGCCGAGTCCTAGTAAATTGTCTTGAAGGCGACATTAAACTGACACCTCGAGTCACTCGGTAGTCACTTCATTCCCGGACACTCTGAGGTTGGGGGCATAAACCCTCCAAGGTATAAGCCCGGCCTTGAAGAAGGTCGCCACGAAGGTCCGACCTCAAATTCAAAACTCTGACGAAGCCCGGACAAGCTTACAAGTCAGGCTCACCCTTAGGCGACCCGACTTGGGGGGCAACTGTTACGGATTGGGCCCAATCCTCCATAGTGAGACCCGTTATCAAAAGCAAACCCATTGATCAACGGCTAAGATCTTGGCCCTAGATCGGACGACTTTGATTCATTAGGTCAACACACATTTACTCTATAAATAAGCATTCAATGCAATGCCAAAGGTACACACTCTCTCCTATATTCTTACCTCTAATCAATTCACTTCCTGACTTGAGCGTCGGAGTGTCTTTGCAGGCACCCCCACCTAGGATCGGAATTCCATCTAGGATCAGAACTCCATCTAAGATCGGAACTCCATCTAAGATCAGAACTCCATCCAAGATCATCTAAGATCGGAACTCCCACCCAAGATCGGAACTCCACAACGGAGCTCGATCAGTTAATCAAGACCTACACTACCAACTATCCCGAATCGTCCATGCCTTCCAAGATACGGTACACAACACTATGCCTTGAATTAATGAAACTATGACTCATGGACCAAAAAAGTGGGGGCATCCAATGAATATAATTCTCTCTATAGTATATCAGAAAAAGGTATAAAACCAGGTATCATAATCGTAGAATTGTAAATTCAACATTTTATGTTTGAAAATTAACCTAAAAAAGAACTAAAATTAAGATACTGACACTGCTAGAAGTTATAGATCATTTAGCTTCTCCCAGTGAACTGATTTTGGCACCTCATTTCTCAACAGATGAAATTAGAGAGATGTCAAAGAAATTGCAGAAAGTAATCGAATATCTTCAAATGTCAAATAGATTTTACATTTCTCCAAAACGCAATGATTTTGCACGCACACATAAATCAATATTAATATTTATATCCAAATACTGAATGCAATTGAATGACCTGAATTGAAAATGATCCCACAACAAAAACCAAACACTTTATGACAACAACTTATCACCACCATCTGCTTTGGGACACACACAGCTTCCTCGCTAGCTATTAGCACTCCATCTTTTAAGTCCTACATCTTATGACAGCAAACAACAAAAGAGAATTCACATTAATATACAACATACGTAAAAGTTGAACAAAATTTTGAGCACATGAAAAGCAACAAAGAAATTTTGTCTAGAGAATTCATCAGACTAGCCTTTTCCAACCACAGGTTTTAAAAGATTTCCTTAACTCCCTCACTGATTTTGCCAATTTTTCTAGAAAGACAACAAATATATATACACACACACATATGTTTAGTCACCAGTGAAGATATAGTCATTCATTTCCTTACATAGGAGGTTGCTCGGTTAAAAGTAGAGCACCACAAATAGGCTCTCAATAAGAGTGATATAAAGCAAAAATATTCATTGTGGTATTGATCCAACTACAGATGTCAGGAATCAGGATACACTATATCTTAAATTGAGACAACCATCCTGATTCCTAGTTGAGTTTGACACTTCCTTGATTTCATTAATATGTCTCAAGTTTAGTTGATAATCCTGTCCAGTAAGGTAAGTGTTGATTGTTGTTGCAAGAGTGTGATTTTGAGTTATATTTTCATGAATATAGTGAGTCAAACTCATTCAACTCCTTGCAGTAAAATGTCCTCCTCACCAACTGTGTATAAGAATAACTGTAGTAAGGGTACCCTAACTTAAGGGAATGCGCTAATAAAAATCCAGAAGTCCGTAACTCCATAAAAAAGATGCAGGACAAGCTATTAAATAGCACATTTTTTATTGAATAATTGCCTAATTAAATACTCGTGAAATAGTCCAACGACAAACTAGAGGGATACTTTGTTTAAAGTTCAGAAGTCAGTCAAAGATCAAAAGTCTATGCAAGATATGTAGGTTATGCTAGCTAATACATCACGCACTATTTTGTGGTAAATCAAAACCTACATGCTTGGGACATAATATTATTATAGTTATAGATTAACTATACGTAAGTTTGTTTTTCCCTTGGTTTATTATAAGCAAGTATATATTGGCCACTTACAGTGTCCAAAATTTTGATAGGAGAGCTTTCATGAAGAAAGGTTTTAATTGTAGTACTTCTAATCTCTATAATGAATTTCAAGGGGTATGTCTACAGGACCATGATTAGTCTTGTATTCAATAGGTCGTGAGTTTATGTCTCAAGTGGTCTCCATGTTTAAGGTAAATATTATTTTCTTTGTAAGTGTTTAAAGAGTCTGAACCCTACCTTAGGGTATGTTTGGGAAGGGGTTTTGCGAGGGGAGGGGAGGGCTTGAAAAAGATTTGTCAATATTTTAATATCTATTTGAGGTTTTAAAAAATTAAAAGAACAAGTTGATAGATATCAATATAACATTTTTAATCACATTTGATTTATGTTTAGAGACATTTTATAGCTTCATCAATTTAGAGTTGAAAAATATGCCCTCCCCTCCCTTCCCCTCCCAAAACCTCCTCCCAAACATACCCTTAGGCTAAGACATCATGCCCTTGCCCAAAAAAAATTGTTATCACATTCTTGTACCCAAAACTCACAAATATCATATTTCCTAAATTTTTAAGTTTTTTACCTCTTTAAACCCTAATATCACATTCTAGAAAATTCTTCAATTTTTATCATACTTTCTCTTAATTTCTAATTCTGAACTTTTAGAAACTTAAAATGACTAAAAATGACTAAAGTCACACAAAACTCAACCTAAAGGAATCATAAATGCAATTAAACAAAAAAAAGGATGGCTTCCAATGTTCTTTTTTTTTTTTTTAAATCCGAGCTCCAAAACCAGGAAGTATCATTGGAGGGTAGTTTCCCTTCCACTCAAGGTATTAATAAAGTAGAGGTGAAACCATTAAATAGAAATAACAATTTTTATAATAATTACATAGTTTCAATGTATTTTATATATAATAATATCAATTGTTAATATTTCAATACAAAATCATAATTGTAACCTTTGTTTTGGTTTTAGAGCATGTTTTTCTTTGAAAAGGAAAATTTTCCAATTTTTGCAATACAAAATTTAAAATTCCTCTCTCTCAAGTTTTGTTTGGGAGTTGGAAGAAAAAGAAACGGTTTTGGGGGAAGAGGAGGGGAAAGGAAGGAAGTATATATACACTAACTTTGTGTAAATATCACCCCCGACTCCTATCGGGAGAAACTCAAGTCCCATATTGAGTAATAATAACGTCTCAAAAAAGTATATAACGAAAGGGCATCCCTCACTTTACAAGCCCGATTTATAGGGTTGAATTAGACTCAACCCACATTCTAAGAAGGTATCAAAGTCTATCCTAGATTCATCAAATCACCTACTATTATTATCCATGCACTAAGCTCAGTGCTGAGGTGTATTGGAAGAAACCCAAGTCCCATATTGAGTAGTGATAAAGTCTCAAAAGAGTATATAACAGAGCTAGGAAGGTAGTCTTTGAGATGGATTTTACTTCCATCTTTGACAGCATTAGTAGAGGTCTCTAAACTTGAGTGCTACAATTAGAGAATGGATTAATAAAGATTGGACAGTTGTGTTTAGAAATTACTCTTCCAAAGGAAAATGTTCAAAAGAGAGTGTTAAATAGTGTGTTGCTAGGATCGTCGATAATTATGTTATTGACATAATTTAAATTTTTTTGAGTCATTGATTCCTATTTTTGAGCCATAAAATTCTTTTTATATACTACTCCGATTTCTTTTATAAACAAAAATTGATCAACAGACCAGATACATCAACCTCCCTCAACCGGTCATTATAACTTAGATGTAGCTATCCTCTTTTAGTTGTCGTAGAGGTAGCTATCCTAATAAACACAAGTAGTTACTAGTATAACTCAGTACCTTGGCTCTACTCATAAATTAAAACTTTTGATTATAATTTCTGTTTCATTATTAATGGCCTAGTAGTACTAATATGGGAAGGTATTTCTTTTGATGCGTGAATGTGAGGAGGAGTGAAATTGTTGCCTACGTGCATGGAGCTTTCACCATATGAAGAAGTTCGTTTCGTTCCCCCACCATTCATCAATGAATGTGATGGAGTAAAATCCTAGGCTATTAAAGTAGGTAGCCACAGCACATGCCACATAGTAGTAGTATTTTTCGTTTCAGTTCCAGATCCCTGACATTGAGCGAATCAGGGAGGGCAATGACATGTGGGTGGGTGCACACAGCTAACTAGCTAGCTAGGTAATTAACTAGGGAGTGGGAAATAAAATAAATAAAAATTGGGATTGTAATTGTAAAGGAAGGAAGGAAAGCATTTTGAATCTTGATTCATTCATTCATTCATTTTGCAAATTACTAACAACATTGCCCCCAGTTAGTGAGTTACACATGCATGTCACGCACATAATTATAAAAACTTACACACCTGACATGCTATTTAGGAGGGAACCAATAAGACAACTAACAAGGAGACAGCCAGCCGATTCCTTCTATTCACGCCAACCTATGCTTTTCTTTTCTTTTCATTGGAATCAATTCAAACTAGTAAATGACAACACTCAATTCATAAATTTATACCCAATGCCCAACTTACCTAGAAACTACTAACAAAACAAAACACCCCTCCCTCTTCTAAATCCAAACAAATCTTAAATTATGTCACGTCATTTCCTCGTACCAAACCCAAATCCAATGCATATCTATGTATAATCTTTGGGGTAACAAGTCAAACAAAAACAACAATCCCAGAAGAAAAAAAAGAGAGTTAAATGTCTTTTTAATCTCTAAAAACTCAAGCACTCTCACTATAATTTTTTTTTTATAATTTTAAGTTCTTATAATATACAGTAAAAAATAAAAAATTTACTAATATATTATGATGACATTATTTCAATTATAAAAAATTAGGAGTTAAAAATGAAAAGGAAAATAAAAAGCAATATAATAAGTGAGTGTACGTTTGGCGTACCAGGAAGAAAATGGAGGTCAGTTTTTGGGTTTCCCTTTCTGATCTGAGTGGCGGCAAGGTTCGCCGTAGCAGAGGTGCAAGCGGTTGCTATCAAAAGGAGAAGAAAACTGATGATGGTGTTGATTATTCTCCATAGTATTAGTAGAAGGAGCATGTGGTGGTTGTGCTGCAACTCCATGTCCCATGAAGAAAGGTAAAGTGGAAGATGAAGATGATGATGAACCGTCTATAGATGAAAACCTCTGTAGATGAGGTAAAAGAGACGGTGAATTGGACTGAAGGGTCCCCCTATTATAACCAGCAACAAGGCCCGAAGATGAAGATATTGTGAAGTTCAAATTGTATTCATTCGTTGAAGAAGTAACCACAGCTGGCATTAGATGCTGATCATGAGGGATAAATGAGTAATGGTTTTCACCACCACCACTACTAAATGGTGACAATGACATTGCTTGATGTTCAGGTAGTGATAATAATGAAAATCCAGTTGAAGATTGATGATGATGTTGTGTTCTTGAAGATGTTCCTAGTAACATTGGACTGAAATAATCCATTGGTGCTGAACTCCATTGCTGTCTTGCTTCATTGTCATTAGTATTACCTTGATGATGATGATGATGATGATGAACTGAGCCTCTTGGACTATTTGTGTTGTTCATTCCACCAGTTAGTAACTCAGTAAAAGAAGCTGTTTGATGAGCAATGTTGTTGTTATTGTTATGAGACTGAGATGGTTGTTCATTCATTTCTTTTACCTCTTTCTCTTTCTCTTTAGCTGTTCTTTCCCTTGCTCTTTCTCTAGCCTTCACACGGTTCACACGAATATCAGACCTTGATAGAGATAAACCAGAACCTTTACTTGTTTCTGAGTTACTACTACAAGCAGATTTAGCCAAAGAAAGATTCTGATTCTGGTGATAGTTGTTAGCATTAGTATTATTCTCTAGTTCTGCATCAGCTGAATCAAAAGCTCTTTTCTCATCACTTGGTTGTTTTGGGGTATCAGGGAATGTATTATTGAGAGAAGGTAGTTCAGAAATGGCATCTGAAGCTGATTTGATTAACCACTCAACAGCTTTACTTGGTTGATCATAACCCAACCGATCTTGTAGATCATAAAACTGAATAGCTGTTGTTACTGAAAGTCTAACTCTTCTGTCTCTTAAACCCTTTGAAGTCATAACTTTGCTGTGCCTATCTTTTCCACCTGAAGCTCTTGACACTCTTATGATTCTAGATGAATGGTGCCAATTACTATTAAACCCTCCTTCTCTTCTTCCTCCTCCGCCTCCATGTTCTAATACTTCATTATCAACTCTTGGGAATTTACATAACTGTCCTCCTTGATGAATCTCATCCTCCTCCTCCATGACACAATCATGCCTTTTGAAACAAACAACTAAAGCTTATTATTATCAAGCTACTAGAGAGAAATAAACCAATTAAGTTGGCTTTTCTTTTTCTCTTTAAGTAGAGAGAGAGAGAGAGAGTGCAGTGTGCAGTGTGCAGTGCAGGTGTGGGGCTGGTTATGTCCTTTGCTGCTGCATTGATGACGATAATTCAGAGTCTGCTTTGGCTGTGTAGTGATAAAAAGACCTTTTTTACGCTCTGATATATCACGGTCCAAGTCAGTAGACCCTTGTTTAGCTTTTTCCAGTTTCACAAGAAAAAACGCTTTCAAAAGCTAAATATCACTCAACTAGGTCACAGTCTCACAGACACCCTCTCTTCCCTGCAAAACACTAAACCATTCATTTGTGTTACCATTCAAATTAAACTAAACATCAACTTAAAGACCTCACTGTGTTACTGTTTACCATAGCTTATATTATTAATACTCCATCTTAAAAACGTATATATATATTTATTTTATAGAAAAACTCAAAAATTAAAAAAGAAAAGGTAGAAATTAATGCTTGGAGTTATAGATGTATTGTAGACCAATAGATAGACTAGATATATTATTAGAATATAAATGTACAACCTAGAATTGGATCTGAACCGTTCTGCTTTGTTTTTAAGCTCAAGCAGCAAAATTTGCAGATGGGTTTCGGATCTGAACCAAACCCTTTTTAGCTTCTGCTAATACCTAATGTATTTATAGCTTTAGCATACATTATTTTCATTAAAAGCCAGACACACCACTGCTACAAGGTTGTTTCATTAATTATGACTTGGTTTGCAAATTTTCACAATACTTTAATTAATGTAATGTATTGTTGATGTAAACAGTGTTTCAGAAATGCTCAAATAGTTACAAGATAAAATGAATTAAAAAAAAGGGTTTCAAGGCTCATTACTTTGAACAATGTTTGGTCGGAGTATTTGACAGGTGTTGAGCTCTCAAAGTAAGACAGAAAAGAAAGAAAGAAAGAAAATAAACCCAGTTGATTACAAAACTGCAGTGTCCCTCCCACAGCTCACAGATCTGTGCACTTCATGGGCTTCCATTATAGAAACACAAAAACAACCAAATACAAAAACTAAATTCACAACCTCATCATAAATATTGCTTGCCTCATTAAAAGACAACACCTTTTTTTACAGATCAGCAACCCCCCCATTATGTCAATCAATCCATGAATATAAAATTCACAAGCTTTTTCATTCATTGTAATAAAAATCATAAAGAGATCAAAAAGATTGTTCTTGTGATAAATTAAAGACAACATAATTGTTCTTGTGATAAATTAAAGACAACATAAAATATGAGATGAGACCTTCTTTGCTGCCTGATTTTCAAGATTTGCTGAAGAATTTCCCAAATGGTATTTCCTTGCTTGTCAAGAAGTACCTTGAAATACAAAAATAAGAGAAAGTTCAGTTTTTTGTTCTTGGTTTTCTTTCTCTAAAGTAAAACTCACAACTTTAAGTTGAAAACAAGATCACAAATCCACTACCAAATCATGTTAACAATATTTTGAGGTGATTTTGGAGTTTGGTTGACACTTACATGTTAACAATGTTTCTTTTTTTTCCTATCTGCACATGTAAACAAGTCAAAGAGAGAAGGGTACAAGAATGTTCTTTCTAGGGTTGGTTGGTAGTTTAGTGGGTAAAAAACAGAAAGAAAGTGAAGAGAAAATCCGGGTATATGGGAATTGTGTGATGATTAAATTTGTAGAGAGAGATGGTAGAGTTCGTGACAGCTAGACAAATAAAGAAAAGAAACACGAGTCTTAGGCTCTTAGCTTAACTCAAAGTCTGTTTTAGAAGCTGAAAATGAATGAAAGAAGAAGGAGAAGAAGGAAAAGGGTTATTGTTGATATAGTTGCCTGCTGCTGCTCCCCATTCGAACAATAACCGAGCTTATCGGAAAAGGCCAGACACGGTGCTATTCCACTGTGTATCTTTGTATGTTTGTGTACTCCTTCACATTTGTCCCTCTTTTCTCTTATATTTACTTTCACTACCTTATCTATCACTAACCTCATCACCCGTGCTATCCACGGGGTGAGCTACTATCGACGGATCGGTATAAGAGAGCATCAATGAAATTTCTGCAGAGTTTTGTGATTTGGTAGTGACTGAATTAAATGGATTCAATAGATATTTCAGGTTCATAAGTATAAAAGCAAATTATTTTTTTAAAATGGTGAACTTAGCTAAAGGGTGAGTTGCTAGTGCTAGTGTCACAATTTTTTCACCAAACCGGTTATTGAGAAACGAACTTTGAGTATTTGAACAATAATTTTTTTCCGAATGCTAAAGTACCCAAAAACACACTACTTAGCATTGCACTTTACGTATTTTGTCATGGTTTTTTTTCACCAAATAGTTATTGAAGAACAAACTTTTCGTATTTGAATAGTTAAAAAAAATTCTGAACCATAAAGTATACCAAAATACACAGCCAAACATCTCAATTTAGGTATTTTGTCACGAAATTAAATTTTTCTCTCACCTAACCGGTTACTAAGAAACGAACTTCGCGTATTTTAACATCTTATTTTTTTCGGTTCTTATAGTACCCGGAACCAAACTACATAACGTCTCACTTTACATATTTTGTTACAAAATTACATTTTTTTCAACCAAATAGAAGATCGAACGTCACATATTTGAACACTTAAATTTTACCAGACTTTAAAGATTCCCAAAATACACTACTTAACATCGCACTTTGCATATTTTATCACCAAATTATATTCTTAACATTTGTTCTAAATTATAATATATAACTAAAAGACAAACTCTAAGCTTGGGTGTAAGTTGTTAATGCACTTCATCTTAAGGGGCGGCTAGTACCCGGGTTCGATCCACGACGATGGAACAAATTGGAGTCAGGTTTTACTTACCTCCCGGCCGAACTCTGGATTATTCAAGACCCATTTTCCTAGACAAAAAAAAATATCACTAAAAGACAAAATGAAGAAAGGAAAAAAAATAAAAAAGGAAGAGAGTTAAAAGAAACAAAAATGAAAGAAAAAAACAAACAAAAAAAAGCGCAAGTATTGGCGCCAATAAAAATTGCAGAGCTGCATTCTCTTTACAGGAAGGATTCCCATCAATTATTATAGGAAAAATATATACTTTTATTAGATGAGTTTATTTTTAAATTTAAAAAAATAAGAATATCTGTGTTTCAAGTTTCTTTTGTTTGATTACTCGTTATTGATGCTAATAAAGGCTTGACCGAGATAGAAGTAAAAAATGTTAAAAATCTAATTATTTGTCAACTTGCTATCAAGGATACCTGAGATAGAAAACGTTTGGCTTTGTGGAAGGGTCATTTCTTGTCGATCGGTGGTCGGGTTGTTCTCATCAAATCCGTCTTGAATAGCATCCCTCTATACATGCTATCATTCTATAAAGGTCTAAAAGTGGTGATTAAGAAAATGGTCATTAAAACTCAAAGGGATTTCCTTTGGGGTATCAAAGAAGGAGACAATGGAATGTTTTGGGTTGCTTGGGATAAAGTTTGCAAAGCAAAAAAGGATGGAGGTCTTGGTATTAAAAATCTCGAGTTATTCAATATTTTTTTGTTATCTAAGTGAAAATGGCGGGCTTTGACAGATACTAATGTCTGCTGGAGCCGTTTGTTGAGACATCGTTATGGGGACTATGCTACTACTTTTGTTCATAACTCGGCTGAAGGTATATCTAGCCGGAACTCGGGATCGATTTGGTGGAGAGACTTGGTAAAGTTGGATGACAATCTTGAGGAACGACGAAGGTTCGCGTTGTATTAAAAGGGGGCTTGGTGACGGAACCTCCATTAATTTTTGGAAGGATCAATGGCTAGGCATAGAGCCTTTATTCAAAGTTTTTCCGCTGTTATGTGATGGGGAAGGGCAACAGCAGCTCTTGGTGGCTGACTTGGGTGCTTGGAATGGTGAAGTTTGGGTGTGGTCTACACCGTGGCAGCATCACACAGATTCGGTTCGGGTGGCTGAAGGCCAAATTTTGGACAGCATTTTACAGTCAGTTAAGCCGACTAGAGGAAGGAAAGACGCATGGCTATGGTCACATGATACTTCCAAGAGTTTCACGGTAAAATCTTTTTATCATCAGCTGTCTTGTAGTGACATATCTTCCAACATTTCAAACCATCAACACTTGTTAGGGGGACTATGGAAATCTATTGTCCCTTCGAAGGTTGTAGTCTTCGGGTGGAGGATACTGTTAGATTCCTTACCAGTGCGTGAGCAGCTGTTGCACAGGAACGCCATCCACTCCGACCTAAAAGTTGGTTGTTCGTTTTGTAATTCCTCTCGCGAGTCTGGCGAACATCTTTTCATCACTTGTGGTTTTGCGCGTTCTGTTTGGCATATTGTTGGTACTTGGCTAGGTGTTGACGTGGATGTCTCTCTAGGTGTGGAGGATTTCTTTAGTAATTGTGGCCAGTGGTGTACAGGGAAGAAAGCAAAGCGGGGGAAACATTTCTTCTGGTTAACTACTTGTTGGAGCATTTGGCTAGCTAGGAACGGAGTCATATTCAAAGAGGAGGAACCAAATATAGAGGGGGTTGTTAACCGGATCAAGAACTTATCTTGGAGTTGGTGTCTTTATAAACTCAACTGTAATTCATCTTTGTCTGTATCTCTATGGTGGTCTAACCCACTTACATTCCTTAACAATCTGTAATCTAGTAGGGGGAGAAACAGTGGGCTAGGTTGTACGAGGTACTCTTTTTCCTTCCTGAGTCTTTTCCCATTGGGTTTTGGCTCAGGGAGGTTTTAAGGAGGCCCTCCACCTTTCCTATATATCCATTGTAAGGGTTGGGCACCCCTTGTGTTCCATGAATTTTTTGCTTATCTAAAAAAAAGGATACCTGAGATTTAGGTGGAGGAACCACGAGTTTCGTCTAGAACTGAAATTGATGACATATGTATAAACAATGTGGTAGCCACATAACAAACAAATATTGAGAAAAATGAGTGATGACTTGAAAAAAGTGGAAATGGTGATGACATTTTTCATTTAGAATAGGCTGGAGATGGTCAGAAAGAGAAAGAATTTTGCACGATGAAAAATTAGTGAATGCTTCTGATGATCGAGATAATGGCATAAAGAGTACCGAGTCAGATGCTAGTGTGGAAGAAACCCATATAAAGTCTCCAACAGAAATTGCTTATATATATCTTCAGATCAATGTATTTTCTAATGAGTCGGGTAAAGTGGTTTCCTGTTTAGAATCACTCGAAAATGATTCAAATAATGCAACTATTTTATATCGAGTAAAATCTGACTTAATAATGCTAGAGATTATTGATAATGCTATTAAGGCTGAGTTTGAGTCTTCAATGGTCAAATCTAAAGTGCATAAATAGAGGCATTTATGTATACCAAGTCATGTTTTATAAGTTGATGATATGATTTTTTGTAGAGATATTAAAAAGAGGTTATTTAGTTTGTTGGATCTCTTTCCCGCCTATATATGAGCAGTCTTAGGTTATTAGTAAAGAGAAATCCAAAATTTAGATCAGTAACATCTCCATTTTCCAAATCACTGTCATCTTAAACTTGCTTGGATTTTCTAAAGATACTATCTATTTTAGTTATTTCGGTGTCCCTTTTTACAAAGAAATTCATTTAATACCTTTTGAAGATGAAATAAAGCTAAATTATCCTCTGAAAAGATTCTTTATTATTTATTATAAGTTGGTTGGGGTTTCATAATATCTATGGTATTATAATTTAGAAGTCATAAACCCCATATTTGAGCATATTTATTTATGATTTAATTAATGGGCAAAAGGTGTGGTTGTCCGTACGATCAATGATGTGTCTTTGCTTCCTATGCCCCTCTCTCCCTCTTTTGAGTGTCATGTGGAGGGACTATGCACTTTCAGGAACAACATTTGATGGGCCATGGATGCATCAAAAACCCACTAGCTAGGATCACTTTGCTGCTAACCAGAATGGCAAATTGGATTGAGACCAACTATATATGTAGTACACATGGAGCATCTTTAGTGATTATTATATTGGAACAACTAATTGCTTGGATTTTGACAATTACCAACTAAGAAAAATAATTAATAATTCAAAATTCATAATAACTATTTCATTCTTTTTTAATACACTCGTTATTACTTTATTTCTCTCTAAAATATTTAAGTAGTTTTAAAAAAATACATTAATACTTTAAGGGTATTATAGAGGAAAAAATATTAATGATTTATTAGTATTGTAAAATGTTTTGATAAAAAAAATGTATTGTAAAACGTTGAGTGAAGTATAAGACAATTTTTTTTTTGACTAAAACGTGAAGAGTAATATGAAATGGAGAGAGTAATTAATATTATAGTCGCCATCAAATATAAGAAGAGAGTCACAAACCTCTTCTAAAGCTACTTATTACTAATATAAAATGGCACACATGACAAGCCACTTGAAATTGCACGAGTTTTGATTTTTTGAGTGGCTTCTAGACTCTAGTGGAGAAAGGACGAAGAAAAAGATAGTGTGTACCGTGCATGGTGCATAATAGGATCCGGTAGAATTATTGTCAAAAAAAGGATCCGGTAGAATTTTTTTAACCCATTTTATTCCCAAAATTCTACTCACATTGTTAACAAATTTTGACTGGAAATTGATTTTTCGAAAGATTTCTGGAATTACGTGAAATTTTTTGGAAATAAGTGAAAAATGGCTTTCGAAATTATGTTAAAATGGGGTATTTCTGGAATTCCCAAAAAAATGGCTTTCGGAATTATGTTAAAAGGGGTATTTTCGGAATTGAAAATGTTGTTTTGAAAATTTTTTAAAAACTGGACTTTTACCCACGGTTTTGTCCGTAGGTAAATTTGTTTTTTAAAAACATGGACTTTTTACCCACGGTTTTGACGGTAGATAAAAGTCATGGATTTTTTGGGAATCAAAGGACCTTTGGCCACGTTTACAAAAGAACGTCACAACATATTCTTTCAACTTTCTATATTCGAGGACCGTGTTGCATCATTTACACTCGCGGGAACTTCAACCACATTTACAATAAAACTCTCATCACACTTTCTAATTGGGTTGTATTCTTTTCTTTCTAATTATGGGTTAATTTTTTATATTTACATTTGATAAATATGGATTATGCTATTAAAATTTTTAGGCATTTCTTCCTATTATCTATGGATGTTTAATTTCAACGTCTTTGTTAATATTCTTTTTACCATTTATAATCTTCTTATTTAATTTATAGTTATGCTTTAATTTTTATTCACAGTTATTTGACTATATATTTTACAAATCATAAGCATTGGTCCACTGGCATAAGCTACCTTGGGACACGGGGTCGACTTAGTTCTCTCAAGTTTGATTCCCGCAATGGACAAACTCTAAATCGAGCATTAATGTTTATAGGAATGTTTGCTAATAAATGTATAAAATTTTTATTACTCATTTACACGAAAGAATTTAGCCAACCTCGTGCATCGCACGGGTTATGGGGCTAGTTGTTATTATTATTATTATTATTATTATTATTATTATTATTATTATTATTATTATTAAGAATAATAAAGTATTATAATTATTTTAAGTCATCTCTTTCTCAAGTTTCTTTCTATATTTTTCTTTCTCATTTATCAGAAAGGGATGATTTCGGGTCATTTTTTGCCTAGAATCATCTATCTCCATTATTTTATTTCTCTTTTTTATCTAAATAAATGGTTACCACATATATCTAGTTTTTATTTCGTGGTTTTTCGTGATTTCGTCGTTCGTGTGCTACGTTGTTTTGTTTGTCATCTTGGTGTGGCGTTGTTTGCTTTCTTGTCGTGTTGCAGTGTTCATTTTTGGCTCAGATTTACAAATCAACTTTGATCCATTATAGATTCAACCAATGATTTGGGTGTCAACGTTGCAGATCAGGAGACATATATTTTGTCATATTTATAGGCATTGTGTTGTTTTATTCTACTAATTTGGGTGTTGTTAGTTTGTCTACGGATCTATCCTTTTAGGTTTTAATTAACGATATTGAATTTGTACTGTTTTGGATTTATTCTCCAAATTTTAATGAAGAAATATAATTTTTAGTCCAAAAAAACAATATAATTTTCATCCGTTAAAAAAACCATATATATTTTTATTATTATCGGCGGCATAGTATTTAAGTAAGTTTACTAGAAAGAAAATGAATGTAATTTTTTTATTAATAAGAGTGATGGAGTAAAGAGAAGAATGTGGTAAGAAATGGGGGAAAAGCAGTACAAGTTTGGGTTTGTTAATATTGAGCGGTTCAATGTGATGGAGTAAAGTTGTTGGGCGATGGAGTTTGTTAGTGACACGCTCGAGAGAGAAAGTACTGTACAGGGGGAGCATGGGCACGTGTCAATGTTAGAGATCTGTAGAGAGAGAGAGAGAGAGAGAATCATTGCGTTCTGTTACTGTGAGCAGACTTCTCGATCAGGGAGTGAGTGAGTGTTAAGTGTTCTACCAGTGGTGAAGACCGTAGACCAGACCAGCATTGCACGTGTCACGTTCTTCGTGCTACTCACTCCTACCTTCCTTCCCGGTTACTACCTCTCTTCCTCGAATACTCACTCTTTCCCTGTGTTCAATAGCAGAGTACTATAAAGGAGTAACAAATTATATGAAATTGTTGGAGATTCCATTAAGCCCACGTTCAATCCATCATGCTACATCGAAGCCCAGCATACATATGCTTATAACCCTGCAGCCTGCAGGCACAAGTACACATTAATTTAATAATTAATTTTGTTAATACTTTTGCCTCATAGCCAAAATATACAATTATTGTTGGGATCTTGATGGAGGAGATGAACAGTAACAAAAAGAAAGCAAGTTGCAGAGAGAAAAGAGTGACAGAGGGGAAAAACTGTAAAACCCTTAAAAAATGAATGAATTGAGTAAATCCGTGTATTACTGTGTATCAACTAACATATGGAATATATGTGCAAGTGGCAACTAATTAGTTTTAGTGTGTGCCACACAATCAGCCACATAGGCAGTGACAATTCAAAAGCAAATGAAAATTTCAATAATATTCAATACACCCTCCTAATTGAAATTGCTCAAAACTTTCATTCCAAACATTGTTCTTAATTCTTCAAATCTTCCTTTCTGCAATGGCTTAGTCATTGCGTCTGCTACTTGAAATTTTGAACTGCAGTACTCCAAGTTCAGCTTATTATTGTTGACTTGATTACGCAGGAAGTGATACCTTGTTTCTATGTGTTTTGACCTTCCATAAGCAACATGATTTCTTGCCAAATCTATTGCAGATTTGTTGTCTATCAACAGCTTCATTGCTGTGTTTCTGTACAGCCCAGTTTCAGTGAGTAACATGCTTAGCCGTGATGCTTGGCAGGCTGCAAAGGAAGCAGCCACATACTCTGCCTCACAGGAGGACAAAGCTACTATGCTTTGCTTCTTGGAGCACCATGAGATGGGTGTTGTTCCATACATAAAGACATAGCCACCTGTACTCTTTCTATCACTTTTATCTCCACTCCAATCCGAATCTGTGTAGCCAAACACTTCAGCAGTAGCAGTGGATTCAGTCTTGCTGGGGAATAGAGTACCATAGCCTTGTGTTCCCTTTATGTACTTGAGCACTCTTTTTGCAGCCATTAGATGAGAGATTCTTGGCCTCTCCATGAATCTACTGATCAGTCCAACACCAAACATGATGTCAGGCCGTGTGTTGCAGAGGTATCTAAGGGACCCAACAATCTGTTTATAAAGAGTGCCATCTACTTCACTCTCTTCTCCATCTTTCTCCAGCTTGTTGGTTACATCAATTGGTGTAGAAACTGGTTTGCAATCAGTCATCTTGAATATATCCAGGATGTCTGCTGCATATTTCTTCTGTTGCAGAAATGTTCCTTTGCTTGTACTCACAAATTCCATTCCTAAGAAGTATGATAGGTGTCCCAAATCACTCATTTCAAATTCTGACATCATCACCCTGTTGAACGTGTCTACTTCAGTCTCATTGCTGCCAGTTACAAGTAGATCATCTACATACAAACACATTAGCAACTGAGTTTCAGTTCCATATTTTTTTACATATACACCATGTTCACTGATGCATCTAGTAAATTTCTGGGCCAAGAGGAATCCATCAATTCTCTTGTTCCATGCTCTTGGGGCTTGCTTAAGTTCATACAGTGCCTTCTTAAGCTTGAATACCATGTCTTCTTGGCCCTTCGATTCAAATCCAGGTGGTTGGCAAACATAGTCTTCCTCCTCCAAAGGTCCATTGAGAAACGCTGACTTTACATCAAGTTGATGTAAGGGCCGACCTTTATGGCTTGCCAAGGCCACTACTAGTCTTATGGTCTCAATCCTGGCTACAGGGGCAAAAAATTCATTAAAATCCAACCCAAGTTTCTATAGGAAACCTTTAGCTACTAATCTGGCCTTATACTTGGCCACTTCTCCATTGGGTTTGATTTTGGTCTTGTAGACCCACTTCACACCTATTGCCTTCTTTTGCTTTGGAAGTTCAACTAACTTCCATGTGCCATTTTTCTCTATTGACTTCAGCTCATCAAGCATACCCTTTTTCCACTGTTTGTGATTAAGTGCCTGTTCTAGACTCACTGGTTCTGCCTCAGCCATTAGTGCAAAGTGAGTCAGGTCTCCTTCTGCTGTAATAGCAGAATCTGGGAACGTATCAAATCCTTTTAACCTTACTGATCTCTGTCTTTCCCTTTGTGACATTCTAACAGGCTCTTCTGCAACAGGCACCTCAGTCTCTGCAATTTCAGTAGTTTCATTCCACTACAAGAAAAATTGGTTTTTTTGGCGGGCAAAATCCGTCGGAAAAGCTAAAAATCCGCCGCAAATGTGAACTTTCCGGCGGATTTTTGGCGCCGGTAGCCAGCTCGCCGGAAATGGTTTCTGGCGAATTATCCGCCGGAAATTTTCGGCGGATTTCGCGGCGCCGAAACATCCGCCGAAAGTTTCCGGCGGATAATCCGCCGGAAAATCCAAAAAAATTTCGTGTAAATTTATCCGCCGGAAAGTCTGCAAATCCGCCGGAAAGTCCACGGCGGAGTACCCGCCGGAAAGTCTACAAATCCGACGGAAAAACCGTTTTTTTTTTAAAATTAATTATTTTTAAAAAATAAAAATTATTATTTTTTATTTAAAAAATTAATATTATTTTATTAAAAACTTTAATTGATTATTTTATTAAAAACTTTAATTATTGATAAAAAAATTTTTAATAATTAATTAATATACTATTTAAAAAAATAAAAATTAAGAATGAAAATTAATCATTAATTTAAATAAATATATAACCATACAATACAACAACAAAAATATCCATACAATAAAAAAAATATTCAAACAACAAAATAAAATAATCCAAAGCTATTGGGGCGGCTGCTGGTCTAACTCATCACCCAGATAATAGGTATCATCAGATGAAAGAAAAGCCCTAATCGAATCGATCGAATCGATATTATTAAGATCGATGTGGGGCTGCTGGGGTGACCGCCGCTGGGGGTGCTGGTTTGACTGGTGGGGTGACTGCTGCTGGGGCTGTTGGTATGGCTGAGGTGCATACTGCTGCTGAGGCCACTGCTGAAATGCACCGCCGTAATGCTGTTGCGGCCGCTGCGGCAGGTAGGATGGCAAAGGTGATGAGGATGACCTCGAGTGCTGAGACATCAGCTGATCCTGCAAAAATTTAAAGCGCTCCTCATTTATCCTAGTCTGCTCCGCAGCTAACCTAGCCTGCTCCCGAAGCGCCTGCACATCCCGTTCATTTTGAGACTTAAGCTTGGAAAACTGACCCTGGGCCTCGCTCAGTTGCTGCGTCAATTGCGTAACAGCATGCAACTCACCAGCATTGGGAACATAAGAGCGACCAGTACTCGAGGATCCAGAATATTGTGAAGCTGATAGACTCGGAATAATGCTTGTTCGGAAAGCAGCCGGTCCAATACCACCTGATCCCACCAAACGATTACTCTTTTGGGGACCAACTGCTCTCTCCCAAATATCACAAGCTACTCTAGCCTCCTCCACTGAATCGATATCAGCTGCCTCACTGCTCTGTTGTGACTGATGGTTCTCAGTCAGCCCACCCTGGAAGCTCTCCTGAAAAAATAACCCAACAAATAAATAACTATAAGTAGTCTTAATATAATATTCCTCGCCCGATATAAAGATTAATATAAATAATAAACATTAATATATAATTGTAAAAGTAGTTTTACCTGAATATTCCTCCCCCTATCTGTAGCAAAGTCACCAGTGTCCTCCCGCATATGAAGGTAGCGATGCAACTCAGGCAAAGTGATTGCCCTTTGTTCCCTCGCCTCCTATATATATATATATATAGAAATTATTATATTTTGATGAACACGATCAAAATGCTTCCAAGCTTCACCATCAGATGGGTGATGTAATTCACCAGAATTATTTCTATTTGATGGTGCCACGTCATTTTACCCGCGGTCTCCATTGAAGTAAACATCCTCTGTAGCTGTGGTATAAGCGGCAGATAGAACATTGCTTTTCGTGGAACCGGTTTGCCTCTACTCATCCCTTTCCTACTGACACGATAGTGTGGCTCTCCACACAACTTGCATTCCGACAACTCTCCATCATTTATGCCAAACTCATTGTTATAATAGAGCATGCAACCAGGCACACAACAATCAATTCTGTTAGATTTTAAGCCAAGCTTCGATACCAGTCTTTTAGCATCATAATAACTTTGCGGCAAAAGCCCTCTAATGGGGGTTGCATCCAACATCATTTTGGTCATATATTCCATGCACAACTCAGCAGCATTAAATTGAGACTTAAGACCCAACAACCGAAAACACATTGATAATTTTGAGTCTTTAGATCCTTCAAATAATGGTTTAATTGTCTCACTCAAATACATGTAAAACCTTTGAGTTTCCTCATTTGGAACTTCTTCAGCATCATATTCTGGTTCTTCAAAATCCAAATTTACTCCAACAGCGTCAGATATCATTCCCTGATAAACATCTAACGGTTGTATAATTTGGCCTTCAGATGTCATAGTCGCTGGATAACTACTTGATGTGAGAGCTACTACTTCAACCGGAACATTAACCGCAGGAACTGCAGCTACCCCTGGTCCTACTTCCCCGTGACGAGTCCATATCCAATAATTTGGCCTAAACCCATTATTGTACAAATCAAGTCTAACTTCTTCTTCACTTTTTATAAATCGAAAGGAACATTTCAAGCACGGACATCTAATACCGCCTTGTCCCGCAAATTCTTCATGGGCCTTAGCACAAAAAATAAATTCTTCCACTCCTTCTACAAAACGTCGCTTTAAACCGGATCTTCCAAGAAACAATCGATCATACATCCAACTACGATCCATAATTTCAAGATCGATCTATGTACTACACTACAACGTAAATGAAATAAACTATCAAACAAACTATCAATTACTTTATATTTTGATATATATTGATATATTAATTAATTTATTTTGATATATCAATAAACTATCAATTACGAGCAACACAATGAATTTTTAGATAATGATATATATTAATAATTTAAACATTCAAATCTAATTTTAAATTTCAATTTTTATAAGACAATATCTTTTAATAAAATTTATAAGTGAACTTAATAAATAAGTTTTTTCAATATAAATTATTTTGTATTATTATTGCAAACAAAATTTGTAACAAAATTTTACTATAATTAGTGAAGTAATTAATATTTTATTAATTTTAATATTGTACCAAAAATGTGATTTGAGAAAACCAACTTCTAAGACACTACAATGAGACACAGGAACATGTATTCAAATCATCGACAATAAGCATTATTAAAATCCATATAAAATAATTTAATTTTTTAGCCACTAAAAACAAAAAATCCATATATATATATATATATATATATATATATATATATATTGATATATTAATTACTCTACTTTGATAACTAACCGTAGTGAAGAAAAGGCTCTGACTTGAAGCGTATCCCCAACTCGAACAAAGAGGAAAAATGAGGAACGCAAACTCAAACAATACCTAAACAAACAACACCACAATTAGTAACAAACTCATATTATAAAAAATTCAAAAACTAAAACTATTAACTCATGTTACAAACATACCTTAGATCGAAGAAATTTGCCAAAGAGAGGAAGAGATTTACTAGAGAGAGGAAGAGAGGAATTTCAAGAAGAGATTTAGTAGAGAGAATGAGAGTATTGGTAGAGGTGTGAAGAAGAAGTGGAGAATGGAGAAGGGATTATATAGAAGAACCGAAGTCCAACGGTCAAACGGAGAATCCGCCGGAAATGTCACTTACCGGCGGATTTAGGGGATTTCCGGCGGATTTTCAAAAATCAAATTTCCCGCTCTTTTCAAAAGTTCCGCCGGAAATGACATTTCCGGCGGATTTTAGTCGGTTGGTCATTTCCGGCGGATTTTTCGGTGTTTCCGGCGGATTCTTAGGTATTTCCGGCGGATTTTTTCGTTGACCCAAATCCGCCGAAAGTACCTAAAATCCGCTGGAAATACCTAAAAATCCGCCGGAAATACCTAAAAATAAACGGCTCAAATTTGTGATCTAAAATTTTGATCAACGGCTCATGTTTCCCCACGCCTATTATAAATTGGGCTTCAGCTTTCCCTTCTACTTCACAAAAACCCTAACCCCTTCTCTGCTTCTTCTCCACGAAATCGTATAAACAAAAAAAAATGCCCCTAACACAATACTCAGAGGATTCTTCCCTCACTATCATTCATCATCAGGGCATCATCACCAACAAAGTTGATGGTGTCTGTTTCGATGGGCGAGACACAATGCAGTGTAGGCTTAAACACAACATAACATTCGCTGCCCTAAAAGATAAACTGCTGGGTAAGGTGCAAGTGGAGGGCGACGAGCGAGAGATAACTCGTATAGTTTGTCGGAAACCGGATTGGTCTGATGGACGTGTGCACTGGTCTACAATGGATGTCAAGAACAACGATGACGTCCAAGTAATGATGTCCATTTATGTCCTGTTTAAATGGAAGAGTTATCTGCATTTGTACGTGGAAACCACACGAACCATCGCTGAGATCCTTAGTCGTTTAACTCCACCAGCTCAGTAGTTTCTGTCATTTTATCGTTTTCGTGTATTTCAAGTTTTATGTACGGTGGCGCTTTTTAATAATAAAATTGTTGTTTAATTTAAACGGTACTGTAAACCAAAAAAATAATCAACCCAATATTTATTCATTACTAAATCAGTGACGTTCAATTACAATTATTGATAAACAAAATAACAGTAAAAAACTACAACTGGGTAACAACAGAGCCGGATCCAGCATCACTCGTAGTATCACTGTCACTCCCACTTCCATCAGAGGCTTCCACACTCTCAATACCCCCATACGCTTGGCAGATGACATGCGTATCAGTAAGAATGTTGCCAAATCGCCTGTTGTTGAGACCACGAATACAAGGGCCAACTTCCAAAACAAAATAAAAGTCACCAGACAACTCTAGTCTCCAAATCTCATTTGGAATGGAAATCCTCCCAGCATTTCGTTCAATGAGGGTTAATGGGAAAATGGGGTGGAAGACAGTGAGGTGGAGGTGAGTCTTCTTTTTCTATGCAAGGGTTGAGAAAATAACCGATTCTTAAACGTGGGTCTTCATCAGATGTTGGTGAGACCATGTTTTCTACTTTGGTATATAACTTTTTTTTTGCCCCAAATCTCATTTGGAATGGAAATCCTCCCGGCATTTCGTTCAATGAGGGTAACAAATTGGATCATACCTGCAACCGAACATATTAAACACAGCATCTGGAGAAGGGATTTATATAGAAGAAACGAAGTCAAATGGTCAAAAGGCAGAATCCGCCGGAAATGGAATTTATCGGCGGATTTACCCCGCGTTTTTTTTTTCAAAAAAATCCGCCGAAAAATACCTTACCGGCGGATGTTTTTTAATTTTTTTTTCGTAGACTCAAATCCGCCGGAAATACCTAAAATTCCGCCGGAAATGTTCCGGAGGAAAAAAATCCGCCAGAAAAACCAAGAAATCCGCCGGTAATGTTTCGGCGGATAAAATCCGCCGGAAATTTTTCGACGGATTTCAATCCGCCGGAAAGTCCTGGCCGGAAAATCCAATTATCCTTGTAGTGTTCTGATCATCTGGTTCCTGAATCTCATCAAAGTCCAGTATTGCAGTTCTTTCACAGCCATCTTTATTCTGAGCATCCCAGTTCCAAATTTTGGACTCATCCACTATGACATCTCTGCTCTTCACTACTTTCTTCTGTACATGATCATACAGTTTGTATGCTCCTGTTGAATGATATCCAACAAGGATCATTTCCTGTGCTCTATCATCCAGCTTATTCCTTAGTTGTTCAGGGACATGCTTATAGCATAGTGAGTCAATTATTCCTTTGTACTTTGTATTCAGATCCTTAGTATGTACGATTGTAAATCGCTTCCACGCACTTTCTATTTTGGTACTGAACACTAGTTGAGTGGTGTAAGAACGCTTTATGCATTTTTCATGTTAAGTTATGTAACGCGCTTGATGGCTTTTAGCATCGAGTATTAGTATGTGTTCAGTATTTAAAACAGGAAGTACTCTGATATATGCCAGTAGTGCATTTCGGTAAATTCTACAAGTTAGAAATTATCGGGGTGTTACAATTGGTATCAGAGCAGTTCGACCCAGTCGGACTTAGAATCATGAGTCTCTTAAGTCCTCTAAGCGTGATTCCTCTTAGTATGCTATTTGACGTTTAGCCTGATCAACTAAACACTTTGTGCATATTTCGCAGAATCATGGCTGGTGGAAGTAGGAGAAGCGTCCCTGTCGATCCTCAATCTGAATGGATGCAGAACGTGATCGTGGGTCAACAGCAAATGATGCAGGATATGATGCGGGTGCATTTCGAGCTAATGAGTCATCAGCAGCGAGCGTATGTTGCAGAAACAGATCTCAACGGATTGAATGAGGAAAAGAAAGCGGATAGGAAAAGGAAGAAAAAGGCATTGGAATTGCCAACCCCAAGTGATGAACCGAGGAATACTTCCATCAAAGGAAAGCAAGTTGTGGTATCTGAAGTTCCGAGGTCCGTTAAGTGTGTGGCGTGTGGAAGGCCCCACAGTGGAAGGTGTCGTCGAGGATCAACCGCATGTTTTTATTGCAAGGGGGAAGGGCATTATGCTAACAAGTGCCCAGTTAAGAAGAGGAAGGCGACTGAATGGTCCACTCCGGAAGAAGAACCAAGAGGTGTCTCCAGCAAGGGTAAGCAAGTGCAGGCGTCGGAATTTTTAAAGCCCGCCAACTGTGGCAAATGCGGAAGTCCCCATGAAGGAGAATGTCACCTAGGATCAAAGCATTGCTTCTACTGCAAAAAGGAAGGGCACTACGCCAATGAGTGCCCAGCGAAGAAGAGGAACCGAGAATGGAATGCTAACTCCGCAAGCGGGAATAGTCCTTGTGTTGGACGCTCCGAAAGGCAAGGCCGTTGATAATTCGGCGAAAGGTATATTATATGCTAATTGTTTTGATTGGTTCAATTTTGAGGACAAATTTTTTTTAAAAGTTGGGGTGAATGTAACATCCCCTAATTTTGCTATTTAATTATAGTAGCATAATTTTAATTATTAGTGATTTATTCCATTGATTGAAATTATTTAAATTGAAAATGACTTGTTTGATTAGTTAAGTATGGAATTGTATGTGATTGAGTATTTAATTAAGTTAAGTTAGGATGATTAGGAGTGAGAGGAGTCATATGGAATAGAGTTAGTAAGTGAGGGGCATTTTCGTCTTTGTACCTTACCATATATATATATATATATATATATATATATATATATATATATATATATATATATATATATATATATATATATATATATACCTTCCAGCTGAACCAAAGGAGAGAACATAATCCAAATTGTGAAATCTGAAATGGAGAAGTTGAGAGGGGAGAGGGCGTGAGGGGGTGAGGAAGGGAAGAGGAGAGAATTTCTCAAATGTTCATGCATGTGCAATCACTTGCCACCATAGTGTTCAGCTTATCTTCCCCTTCCCATTGATCCTAAATTCGACATCATCCTCCTCCTCCTCCATAAATCACCATTCAAGGCCTCTCCAAGCTCCACCAAGTCAAACACAAAATCTGAACCTTGCATGTTAAAATGGAGAGCTATGAAGTACATCTTAGGGCTAGCAAGAGGTAATAGAAGTGTCAAGCTTGAGTTTTGGAGTCACTAAGAGTGTTGGTGCCTTGCAAATTCGAAGTTGTGGGAGCTGAGTTCGATTAGGACAATTTTGGAGCGATTCCGGAGATAGTTCGTGAGTTGGTGTTGTGGTCGAATCCTTGAAGTCTCGGAAAATAGGTGAGTTCTATACTCACTAGGATGTTATGGTCATGTGTGTTACGTTTCAAGTTTTGGTCTCGTAAGTTATGAAAACTGGTATTGAACCGTTTTATGAAAATATGGATAAATCGTTAAATTATGTGTTTGGTTACGTTAAATCATTGATTGTTGTTATGATTGTTGATTGCTATGTGATGATTAATTGGTTGCCATGATTGTTTGAATATATTATTAAGTCTGGATGTGAATCGGAATGGATACGGGAACGATCGGAATGGAAAAGAAAACACGAAAACTGACTTTTCTGAATTACTGGTAGTCACGCACGGACCGTGAGCCCCTGGGCACGGGTCGTGCGTGAGGTTCTGGTACCCGCAGTGGATTTTCTGAAAACTGAGCACGGATCGTGCGCCAAGGCGCACGGATCGTGTGTCTCTTGCTGGTACTCAATTTTAAACTATGCCCTAAGTCATTCCGATTGGTCCTAAGTCCCTTCTAATCCACTCCCCAAGGTTTCCCAAGGATGGAAACATATTAGTATCATGAAATCAAGTACTATCGAAGAAATTTTATGTTATGTTCATGTCTTTGCTTATGTGATGGCCCGATGTGGTATTTATGAGATCGATTATGACTAAGTTAGGTTATCATAATGTTGAGTATGGGCGATACATTATGATGTGGACTAGGTAATGGATAGTTATAAATTAAGTTAACAACGTTAGTAATTCCGTGTGAGATCACCTAATGACAAGATCATGTTAAGTATAAAATTAGGTTAAGATTAAGACCATTGTTATACAAGCTCATTGTTATGTTCACAGATCATTGTTCATTGCTCATTGTTCAAGGTATATTAAAATATATACATTAGGTTAGGGTGACGACCCTATTTCATTTTAGTGTGCTAGGGGAGGGGAAGTCATGAGCCCTATGAACCTAGGCCCCTCGAGGTTTGCCCACTAGCGATTAGTGGATTGGGTTCACCGGGAGCTTATTTTACCAAGTGACCGGTGACACGCTAAGAATCATTGTTAGGCTCAGTGATTGAGCATAGTTCATTGTTAGGCTCGGTGATTGAGATTAGTTTAGCCACATAGTCAACTTTGAGGACTATGAGTTTTGAGTTTTGCATAATGAACCAAGCATAATTGAACCGAGAGAGTTAGTAAGGGGTCTCGATAGAACTCACTGAGACAAGTTGTCTCACCCAATCCATGTTGTTGTTTTTCAGAATTGCAGGCTAAGTTGAAGATGATGAGGCATGGTCATGGAGATGCTTGAAGAGCAGCCGCTATCTTTATTTCGTTATGTCTTGTATTTCAGTTTCCTTTGTACTTTGTATTCAGATCCTTAGTATGTACGATTGTAAATCGCTTCCGCGCACTTTCTATTTTGGTACTGAACACTAGTTGAGTGGTGTAAGAACGCTTTATGCATTTTTCATGTTAAGTTATGTAACGCGCTTGATGGCTTTTAGCATCGAGTATTAGTATGTGTTCAGTATTTAAAACAGGAAGTACTCTGATATATGCCAGTAGTGCATTTCGGTAAATTCTACAAGTTAGAAATTATCGGGGTGTTACACTTTGCTTCTCAATCATCACCTCAAAGTTCTTGAATGTTCCAAGTACTTCACTCTTCTTATTGATCAAGTACACTAATGTCATTCTAGTGTACTCATCAATGAAGGTGACAAAGTAATTGTTCCCTCCTAATGAACTGACCTCAAAGGGACCACACACATCAGAAAATATTACCTCTACTTTCTTCTCTGCTCTGCCTGGCACCTCTGTTTTGAAGGAGTTTCTGGGTTGCTTTGATTTGCAGCAGCTATCACATACTTCACCAGGAATCTTCACTGCTGGCAGTCCATGAGCCATCTTCTTCTCATGTAGTTGACTCTAGCTCTTGAAATTTAGGTGACCAAATCTTCTGTGCCACTTCCAGTTCTCATCATCAACAGTGGTTGTGAGGCATTGCTCTTCAATTACTTGCAATTTGATCTTGAAGGTTCTGTTGCTCAGCATTGACAGCTTCAGGATCAGCCTCTTGTTTAAGTCAAACAAACTGAGACTATTATCATACATTTCAACAGAGAATTTCTTCTCAATCATCTCCCCAAGACTTAGCAGATTGCTCATCATCTTTGGCACATAGAACACTTCCTGAATGTAACACCATTTTCCATCCTTTGATAGAATCCTTATAGTGCCAATTCCTTCTGCAGTGACAGAATCCTAGGAACCTTCTTGTTCTTACATTTGTTCCTATAATGCCCAAATTGCTGACAGTTATAGCACTGCACTTTGCTCAGATCATATTTCTTCTTATCAGAGTTTCCTTGTTCATCTTTCTTTCTACCAGATTCCTTTTCTTTACCCTTCCATTTTCCCTTTTCTTTCTTCTTACTTGGCTTCCAAATCTTCTTGGTGGATTGAACTAACAAAGCTTGTTCAGATTCCTTTTCTGAACTTCTTTGTCTAATCCTCAATTCGTGTGCCTCTAGTGAACCTTGAAGCTCATCTAACTTCATTTCATCTAGGTTTTTGGATTCCTCAATTACAGTAACAACATAGTCAAATTCTAGGGTTAAAGATCTAAGGATTGTCTCTACTTTACTTGTTTCAGATACAGTTTTACCATTGCTTTTCATTTGATTGGTTAAAGCTACTTACCTTGTAATGAATTCACCAATTGATTCTCCATCTTTCATCCTCAGTGCTTCATATTGCTTTCGAAGTAACTGCAGACGAATCTTCTTCAATCTATCTACTCCTCCATAAGCATTCTTGAGGATGTCCCACGCGTTCTTTGCGGAATCACAGTCAAGATCAAATTCAGAATGTTTGAATCAACGCTTTGGTGAATCAAGAACAGCCCTTTTCCATCTCTCTTCCGTAATGCATGGTGGTTGTTCCTCCGCGCTTCAGTGGCGTTTGCTGCCAGTGGTGGAACACCTTCATCCACGATTTCAAGTACATCTTGAAAGCGAAACATGACATTCATCTGCGCACACCACCGTTCGTAGTCCTTTCCATTGAAGACAGGGAGGTTCGCCGGAATCCCACCGCTACCGTTGTCTCGCGTCGCCATTGGAAGAGTCTTTAAGGATATTTATAGCTCTGTTATACCAATTTGTTGGGATCATGATGGAGGAGATGAACAGTAACAGAAAGAAAGCAAGTTGCAGAGAGAAAAGAGAGACAGAGGGGAAAAACTGTAAAACCCTTAAAAATGAATGAATTGAGTAAATCCGTGTATTACGGTGTATCAATTAACAAATGGAATATATGTGCAAGTGGCAACTAGTTAGTCTTAGTGTGTGCCACACAATCAGTCACATAGGCATTGACAATTCAAAAGCAAATGAAAATTACAATTATATTCAATAATTATGTGGCATATATGAAAACATGTGTTGCTGGTTTGGAAAGTACTGAAATTATTATCTCCACCTGTTTGACTTATTATATCTTTTAATCCCTAAGCCTCACAAAACAGGTGCGATACCACTTTATGTACAAAAATCACAGACACAGGCCGATTCCATATCACCTAAATCTTTAGTGAGTTTGGTTGTTAAGCATAATTAATACAGCCTTTGCTCAACTTATTCCAACAGTATCTACAGATATGATATGTATTAATTTAATTCCTTCTAATAATGGTTTAGATTCTGGGCTCTGCCACAATATGCTCCCCTTTATGGCCTATCACAGATCATGTCCCTAATAAAGCTATTGTATTTGTATAGCCCTCGCTTGCTTTTCCCTCTAATCCTTTGTTTATTTAGCAGACTACAAGACAATCACATGAGTTTGCTTATTTAATTACAAACCCTCTTCTTTATCTTCATAAAAAACAATTACAAATTACCCTCCTATTGCCATGCTTGTAGAGATCTTAGACAATGTGTAATATATTTGTATATAGTCAGAAATCATCATGTGCACATACACAATATTTATATACACCAAATATAACGGTAGAATTATGTGATTCGATATTATGTTTTTGATCAACATTGAAAAAAATAACCTGTCGTAAACCCCGGCCGTCTCTCTCAAATTTTTCTTTTCTTTTTTGCTCACCTATGTGATTTTAAGTCAATTTTGGCCTATATTGTTTGTTTCCTTTTTTTTTTATCAAAAAAAGTGGTTACCACATAGATCTACTATTTCATTTGTGTTTTTTATTAGTCGTCTAAGTGCGGCGTTATTGTTGTTTGTCTTGGTGTGGCGTGTTTGATTTTCTCGTCTTGTTGCGATGTTCGTTTGGTTCAGATCGACAGATCAACTCGATCAATTTCAGACTCAACCAATGACTACGACCTCAAAGTTACAGATTCATAAGCATGATACTCAGGTTACTTTTATTTTGTCACATTTGTAGGCATTTTGTTGTTTTATACTATTAACTTGAGTGTTGTGAGTTTGTTCGCAGATTCATCATTTGTGTTTTTAGCAATGCTGAATTTGTATTATCATTAATGTAGTTTCTCAATTTAAATGAATATATTTTTTAGTAAAAAAATGTTTTTGATCACATACACAATTTAGGATGAACCAAATTAGGTCGATATAATGTTTTAGGATTTGCATCATTAATAATTCAAATATAATGTGATTTTTTTTGGTATGTTAAATTGATTTTTGTTGAACAATAAGTATTTATTTAACCCAAGGGGTTGGTCTATGGAGCATGACAGAATTTGTATTCGAGAGGTTCTGGGTTCAACTAGTGCCCCCTTGGGGTAAATGTAATTCGTAAGTGCCCAAAGAGCTCAAAGATAAGTCTTCTGTGTCATCCCCTGGCCTCACCCTAAAAAATTTGTAACAAAAAAAAATTATTTATTTTCCTGCAGATGTTTAGATTGTGTTTCCCATTATAACTAGTGGCAGATCCAGGACCTAGGTTGGGGGGTCAAAAATTTTAACAGGGCCGATCACTAAAAATATAATCAAAAATAATTTTAATATATTTAAATAAATAAATTATACAACTCATAATTATTCCGAGAGAGAAATGAGATTTGTGAGTGATATGAGTTTGTTTGAGATAATTGGGTGCAAAACCACAACCTTAGTACAAAATTATAATTTCAGGAGAGTCAAAATATTTTTATATAGGGGGTAAATTATGGAACTTTTTTTCTTCACGGGTTTAAGTGACCCCCCTCAAATAGCTTAGGTTCACCTCTGATCAGATGTTATCTAAAATATATGAAGCGTGTAAATAGCGCATTCACAAAGCAAACGTGTTTTCAAATCAAAACAGGAACTATGTCGTCAAATTCGATCAAGTATCTCGAGTCCATCCCGACACTCCATATAGTTTGGATGGTTAGACATCTATAACTTGCGAGTGGCGTTCCAACTTATCTAATCACATACTGCACATCCATAATCGAGAAAAATCTTTTATCTTTAATTTCTTGTTTATATAGCAATGTAAGTAACATTAAAAAATTTCCAAGCATAATAAACATAATAACATTTATCAATAATTTTATTTTATTTTATTTTTTTTGACTGGAATCAATAATTTTTTTCTTATAAGTTACTTTTCCGTCCTACAATAATAATTTTTTTCTTATAAGGATAGACATATTGTCGAAAAATATATTGCACATTAAATTCCACATTGAAGGGTCATTTTCAAATTGATGATGAAGGAAAACAAAGCAAGACATAGGAGCAAACCGTTATTTGTCTTCAACACTTAAAAGAGTTAGATGTGGGAATAGGTGTTAGGTAGTGTCAAGGCATTTTAAAGAGTCAAAATTAAAACAACTCAAGGAAATTCAGATGCACTTGACCAAATCTATTAGGTGCATACTGAATAAAGGGACGTACGTTTCTATTTTTTTGATTTGTTTCTAGGGACGTTTATGTAATTTCACGTTGTGTTTTTTCTATTTTGTGTTTATGGTCAGATCCCACCAAGTAGTAAGTATCTATCTAGTTGTCAAATAACTCTCCTATATATAGGTGCTGCGTGGGCACACACATACAATAATCAAAATATAAATTACATTTTTCAATTATTTTATCAACCATACATTGATTGATGAAATATAGTACAATTGCTTCCTATTGTATTAAGGTTTCAAGTGCATTGCAGGAAAAAGGATAAAGAAAAAAATGTTAAAGTAAACATATAGGTGTAAAAATTAACACCACATTTTTGCTTGCTAATAACAACTTCTAAAAGGTATCTTTTTCAAAAAACAATTCTTAAACAGTATGATTTGTTCGACAATAATCTCCAGGTGCAATGAACTTCTAAAAGATGGTTCAAAGGTGTATCTTTATCATTTTTTAATAAATTTTAATAAAATATTATTTTTCTTTTTCTTATTATAAAATTTAATTTTTAGTAAAAATAGTAAATGTCCACCTTTAAACCTTTTTTGAAAAGCCATATTAGATGCACTTATAAATTTCTAGAGACAAAAGAATATACTTCCCGATAGAGATAAATACTAGAAAAAAACAGGGAGTGCCTTTGGTTTTTCCCTATGTAGAATCTCATATGTTTATACCAGCCCAAAACATACTCAGTTTGTAGTTAAGGAATTGCTTCCAGCACCTCACTTGGTTGTCTATGACACCCCTAACTAGAGGTGTCAATTTTGGCCCAGTTCAAAGGCTATTTTGACTCTGTCCACTTGGCCCATGGGCTGAACTGGGCTCACTTTTTATGTTTTTTTAAAACATTTTGGGTTTTTCTTAGTAAAAGTTGGACTTGGCTGGGCTGGCCTATTTGTCCAATGCCTTGGGCCGGACTACAAAAAACACAACCCAATAAGTAGCTTGGCTAACCCAATCCAGTCTGCTTTTTCCATTTGGTCCATTGGACCGGACCGGGTGAGCAGTTTTACAACTAGGCATGACAATGTAACTCGAACCCGCGGGTACCCACCCGACCCCGCCCCGAGTTTGACGGGGAAAACCCGCTTTGGGGATGTCGATACCCACCCCGTCCCCTCCCCGAACCCGCTCCACAAAACATAAATTAATTATTTTATTTTATTTAATGCATATTTACTCATTCATTTTGTTTCATAAATTTTGTTTACTTTAAATTTTGGTCTATTTCTTATAGAAAAATCTATTTTAATACTTTTAACTTTATTTTATCATTGTATAATTATTATGATTTTATCTTATTAATTATTATAAATATATTTTTTGTATTTTTTCTATAAATTTGTGGCAGAAACGAGTACCCGCAGGGAACCTGTCCCCGTTTGGGACGGGGATGGGGATGCAAAATCCGACCCGATAGAGATAGGGGCGGGGACGGGGGATGCAAAACCCGCCCCGACCTGCCCCGTTGCCATGCCTATTGACAATTCTGCCCCTAACCCAAAGTCCTCAGTTCGTCAATGCATTACATCGAAAATTAAGTTTCATTCATCTTACCCCAATTTCACATCGAACATCGTAAACCTAAAAGCAAATAGGAAAATTATGAATTTTAATTAGCATTCAACAAAATAGATATCAGTTTGCCTCATTAAATATGAAAATTTTAGGCTAAAGTGCTCCCAGGGTCCCTTATCTTTATTTAAAGTAACGAGTTAGTCCTTTATGTTTTTTTTGTCCCAAATAAGTCTTTTATCTTTCAAATTTTTGACACATAAATCCTTTTCCGTTAAGAGTGCTGATTTATGTGTCAAAAAAAAGGATTTATGTGTTAAAAATTTGAAACATAAAGGACTGATTTGGGACAGAAAATGATTTATGTGTCAAAAATTTAAAACATAAAGGACTGATTTGGGACAAAAAAAAGATAAAGGACCAAATCGTTATTTTAAATAAAGATAAGGGACCCCGGAAGCACTTTAGCCAAAATTTTATTTGGTGGCGGTGTAAGTCGGAGACAAAGGAAATTCACGGTTGAGTTTTATAGACATGGCCCAATGAGGTCCCTTATGCAATAGGCCCAAGGAGGCAAAGACCATACCCAATCAAGGTTTTATCATTCGAAGACATCCCTGTAGGGGTGTTCAAAACCGAATCAAACCAATAGAAAACCGCAAACTGAGTCAAACCGAGCCGAAAATCGCAAAAAACCGTTTTTTATTGGTTCTATTCGTTTTTTTTGTACTGCACCGCGCAGTTCGGTTTGGTTTGCGGTTTTTATTACAGAAACCGAACCAAACCAAACCGCAAAATCCTATTTACAATACAATTTTTTTTGTTCCAGTCAATTATGCTGCTTATTTTCTTATTGGGCTCACAGCGCTTGTTATTACAGCCCAATCCCTCAAACCTCACTCAAACCTCATGCGGTACTGGGGGTAGAATTAATCCGCTAGTTATTTTAATCCCTTAAACCAGCCCTTGTTAATTCTGATTTTATAAACTAGTGAAACCTCATTCTACCTCCGGTACTTTTTACATTTTTAAACTTTTTGTTTCAGCAACAGTTATGCTACTTATTTTGCTACGTGTATTGCAAGATTGGAACCCATGATCTGATTGTTTTAGGGGGTCTTTCACGGTAACAAGCTAGGAATTCCCTGTTTTTGCTTTGAATTTTTTTCCTTGTCAAGGGTATTGGTCTAATCCCCATTGGTATTGCTTCTGTCTTCTTTATTTTTTTTAATAAAATTAAGAGGAAGTACTCTTTTTCCTTCTCAATGTTTTTTGATCGGAAGGTTTTAACGAGACTTCCTTCCTTATATTTGCCAAAAAAATAAAAAAAAAGTTATGCTACTTATTTTATAAATTGTGTTTTAAATTGACATATTTTTAATTTGGCAGATTTTTATTTGTGTTTTGTTTCGTCAAAAACCGAACCAATCCAAACCGCATTTGTTTGGTTTGGTTTGGTTCAATTTTTTTTTAAGCCAACCGAACCAAACCAAACCGCATATATTTTAACTTTGCAGTTCGGTTCACTTTTTTGCTCAAAGTCGAACCAACCTGCACCGCGAACATCCCTACATCAATTTAGCCTATGTACTTTGCAAAAAGGGACAAAATTGAAATGGTTTTACAAATGTTAGAGACTAAATTGATATATTGTATCTGTCAATTTTTTTTGATATATTGTAAAAATGAAAGATCAAATTGAACTTTTGTGAAATTTCAAAGACTAAATTGATTAATAACTCTATATTTTGACAGCTCAACCGACCTTTGTCCAGGGATGAATCCAGGAGCTTGTTGGGAGTGAAAAAACTTAACATTAAATCATAATTTTGGTATTTTAACTTTGGTTATAATTCATAATAGCTTTTCTAAGTAGCTATTAAACTTGAATTTTAAAATATTTTTTCAAATATTTAAACAAATAAGAAAACTTCTAAAAATAACTTATAAAAATTATTATTACTATTATTATTATTAGGCTAAATTATAGTTTTGGTCCCCCTATTTTCAAAAATTCAGACATTTGGTCCCCCTATTTTAAAACTCAGACATTTGGTCCCACAATTTTAAAAAATCAAATACATTTAGTCCAATGAGGGACCAAATCTTTGATTTTTTAAAATTGGGGGACCAAATGTCTTTAATTTTTTAAAATTGAGGGACCAAATGTCTTTGATTATTAGCCATAAAAAACTGAAAATTCCTCTTGCGACTAAATGTCTTTGATTTTTTAAAATTGGGGGACCAAATGTCTGAGTTTTAAAATAGGGGGACCAAATGTCTGAATTTTTGAAAATAGGGAGACCAAAACTATAATTTAGCCTTATTATTATTTGTAAAAAAGCTTAAATAAACTTACAGAACAATATTGTTTTAAAAATTCTTTATTTATTGTTGCATATAAAAAAAAAGATACTAATGCTAATTCTGATAAGAACATATAATTGGATTGATCATCTTAGCGTAATAGACTACTTCAATTGGGGTGATATTGCATTTTTATCTCAACTAAGCAAGTAAGCATATTCATGATGGTAACATGAATTTTATAAAAAGCTTGTACAACATTCCAAGGTTTTTTTTATGAGGGAAGGAGGGAGCTCATGCGCATTATGGTATATCTACCCTCCCTAGATTTGTCTATCTACCCAGCATTATGGTATATTTTCTCTATGATCTAATCCAAAACAAATCTCATAATTAGCCCCTTGTCCAGATGTAAAACTGTATGTTGAGGGATCTATTTTTATGGTACAAGCTATCTACAATTAGATAAGATATAGAATCATAGATAACTATGTGAGGGACTTTGGAATATGATGATCAAGCAATAATATATAACAATAATATCACCAGTTTTTCTAATCAGTACTTTATAAAACTTTCCTTGATTAAGAAATTCAGCATTGAATCCTTGACAATGACCAAGCCAATGGAAGCTTTTAGTACAAACCTTCCAAGCTTAGTTATTGATGGTAGCTAGTTTCCTTGTAGTATTAGGGTGATTATATGTAAGCATATATCTGCATAAAAATTGAGCCGTTGGTAAAACAAATCCCTAGCAAGTCTATAACTGTTCATTCTTTGTTTCTTAAACAGTCCCAACACACCAAAAAATAGAAGCCTTTATATAGCATAAATCTTGTAAAAAAAAGCAAATCATTTATTCTATTTGTCTTTAGAAAACTGGGTGCTTCTAGAGTGAGAGATCAGTTAAGTCCCTCAATCAGTGTTAAATCTCAACCATCATTGATGAAATTTTACACAATATCCTACAGTAAATTTTAGTGGTACACCGGTAAGGGATTTAATTGACCTCTCACCCTAAAAGCACCCCAAAAATATAAATAAAAAAAAATTCATTATGGATGTGAGTGGCAACACACAATCATCATACAAATGAGGGAATTAAGCTCTCAATCTCAAGGAACCGGATTGGTTCTAAAGCGTCGACCAACACAATAATTGCACTAGTGGAGAGAATCAACATAAAGAAAGTAAATTATTGCTATTCTGGATTCAAGTTGGGCAAATTATTCAAACAGTGGAGTGTAGGCATCTTGTAGAAAGTATATGATTGGTCCCTAGGCCTCACTGATTTCTCCCAAAGAACACAAGATGGAGAGAATTGTAGCCTTTCATATGGAATAATGTCACACTTATACATAGACCACCGTACATATGCAAAGTTTTTGCCAACTGAATATATATATATATATATATATATATATATATATATATATATATATATATATATATATATATATATATATATATATACATCAAAAGCTACAAATTTGAAAGTACCACAGAGGAGATAAAAAGGTAGAGTTTAAATTACAAATTGAAACTAACAACTAGGTTAATAACCCTATACTAAGAAACTACAATGATGTATAAAAGCTATAACCTAAGCAACTAATCACATAAGGCTACATGGTAGATTTCTCCCAAAACTTGAAGCTAAGACTTCTTTCTTCAATTGAAGTGAGATGTTTCAATTGGACTAATGAGTGGAGAGTGAGTCTCAGTCTGTCGAAAAGTGACAGTTAGAAGAACCAGGGACAAAACAACACCACACAAGCTTATCAAAGCAAGTTTCTTTCTCCCAGTCTTGTCAATGAAATATATGCTCAAAATTGAACCAAATGCATTCAACCCAGCAGTGATTAGAGACAGAAGAAGTGCTGTTTGATTGGATGCAAAACCCTCTAACTGAACAATTGTAGGACTGTAGTACATCACTGTATTGATCCCTACAAATTGTTGAAAAATTTGAAGGCCCATCCCTGCATATAAACCTCTCCTCACAGCTCTTGTTTTTAGCATTTGTACTATTGTAATATTACCTGAAGCTTCTGCTTCCTTTATTTCCATTTCAGTTGATTCACTTAAAAACTTGAATTTCAGCTTCAACTTCCCCCGGTGGGTATATCTTCCTTAAAATTGCTTTACCTTCCTCTTGCCTTCCCCATTCCATATTCAAGAACCAACCATAATTCACACATGAATTAAATATAAAGTACACCACTAATAGAATCTTAGAAAATGATTATGATCGATGATAGTTGTTAAACCGAGCGGCCCATCCCTGCCCATTGGGCTCAAGCGCAAAGCGTATTGGGCTGGGTCAGCCCAGGTGTCTATTGAGTTGTGTTTTTTGTAGTTTAGTCCGGCCCAAAACACTGAGCCAGCGAATTGGCTCGATCATGTCCAACTTTTAACAAAGAAACCACAAAAAGTGCTCAAAAAACATTACAAAGCGGGTCTAACCTGGCGGGAACTAGACTGGGCCAAAATGACTTAGTTCTTTTTTGGACCTCTATTTAGTGAGTCAAACCCAACCCAGGACATTGGGTCATTATGTCGGTCTGTTGGGCTGGGGTAAAATTGACACTCTAATGATAATGACGCCGATGATGATGATGATTAAGGTATCAAAAAATGGTCTACAAAGATGATGTGTGCGATTGACATCATGGTTTTTATGTCTCTGCATTCCCGAATAAGGCAACATCAATCGCATTTGACTGTGATTTTTCGCAATATCAAAGTTCTTGATGTGGTAAACGTTAATAGTGATGATGGATGATGATTCATTTACCTTTCGGAATAGCCAACGCGGTGATTCCGGGAGAGTACTGCCGCTATTCCTAACATCCACCTCCATGTTCCATCCAACAACTGGAAAAAGAATATAAAGAAAAGGTAACTCACAAATTCTATTAAGCATTTGATCAATCATCCCAGGAGTAAAATCCAGAAATTGATGAATAATCTGTATAATGTAAATAATAAGGTATTAAACAAGTGAAAGCAAAGAATTTTACCTTGGACAATGCCAAGTTGATGAGGTAGGAAAGAAATTGACCACCAGTGATAAGGAAACTATTGAGACTTACAAGAGCTCCTCGAACTCTAGTTGGAGCTGCCTCAGAGATCGATGTAAAGAGGGGATGTCATTGATGCCATTCCAACACCAAGACCAACAAAAACTCTACCAACAATTAGAATTGTTGGGTTAGGAGCAGCAGCGATGATAACTGATCCAGTAAAGAATAGTGCATCTGCATAAAGTATTGTAATTTTTCTTCCCAATTTATCATTCATCCATCCACCAAATGAAGCTCCTATAATTGCACCAGAAAGTGCCGTACTCACTATAGCTTCCTGTTTTGTCAAAATCAACTCTCACACCATTACTTTTTTTTTAAGCAACAGGCAGGAGGCCCGAATTTATTAAAAAATAAAAACAATACAAAAAGCACAAGGGGGGACTAAGCCAAAACCCTTGGAAATAAGGACAATAAAGAGAGTCTAACAAAGACCTCTAAACTAAACAACCTTAGACCATAATCGAGTCACCACACTCCAGACCACCGGCGGCGGACCCCAGCCATCATCGCGAAGTCGTGCCACCGGCCAACACCGAGACAACACCTAGCTTGATCGAGGAAGTCGAGCCACCAACCACCACCGCGGTATTGTGCCCCAGCCAACACCGAGGCACAATCAAGCAGAACCGCGAGCGACAGGGAAAGGGCCCCCATCGAAATGGGGGGAGGCGAGACTGCGGGTCCAAATTTCGTGACGACAGCCACCAATGCCAAACCAGAAACAGTCAGCATCTACGAACCAACGCAACAGTCCCAAACCAGAAACAGTCAGCATCAATGCAATCTGAACAGCAACGCAACCGAACCCAAACTAGAAACCCACGATCCGAACCCGAACGCAATCCAGAGCTGCAACCAGCGCCGGATCCGAACCAGACGGACGCATGGAGGAGGCTCAGGCGGTGGCGGGACAGGAGCAACCACCGCAGGGGGAGAGACCCACAGCACCCAATAGATCCGACTCCGAACAACAGATCCGAACCAGAGCGCACCGAAGCTAGCATCAACACCAGCCACAGCGTATGGAACCACCCAACCCACGACCTTCGCAGGGGCGACCACCACACGCGGAGCAAACGCCGGGGAGAACGCACCGAATCTTACGGCGACTGCAATCGGAACTGACAGATTCGGATCCACCTTCGCCGGGGGGACGACTGCCGTCTCCGGAAAAAGCCACTCGTCTCGAAACCAAGGGTCTTCAACAGTTAGCCGCCCAGTCAGTTGTAGTAGATCGGCCGGTGCAGGCACGGCGGCTGCCACGACGTAGGACAACCCATCTCTAGGGTTCACAGCCTCTCTCTCTCGAGAGAGGATCTGTATCATTGTGTGTTTTGTCAGCGTTTGATTATCAGTTCTGTAGAACTCTCACACCATTACCATTTCATAGTAATTATATACTTATATCAACGAATGAGTGAAAGATGGTGATATCATATCATTTTTTGGATTGTGTGTTACATATGTGCATTACCTGCAGCCAAGTTTTTCTGTCCACTTCTTTGAAATCATCTCTAATATATAGAAGAGCACCAGATATCCTA
This sequence comes from Astragalus membranaceus, assembly GCA_039519185.1. Classification (NCBI taxonomy): domain Eukaryota; kingdom Viridiplantae; phylum Streptophyta; class Magnoliopsida; order Fabales; family Fabaceae; genus Astragalus; species Astragalus membranaceus. Next base: position 157,036,386 of record CM076850.1, on the reverse strand, counting down.
ATGACTTCTTCTTCTTTAAAGTAGACTATACTGTATTTTAAAATAATGTTTTTTTTCATATATAAATGGTCAGGGAGAGGAATAGGAAGCGGATCAGAACCGCACTCCTAGTGTCCACAGAACACTTACATTTTACCACTATTTCAAATTGGAACTTATTGATTAAAATTCTACCAATTATACTAATATTCTAAATATTTTTAGTTACTATTATATTATATTTCATCAGTATAAGGATTCATATAATGCATGTATTATTTCTTAGTTAAGTTAAAACTGTATGATCCTATAGTATTGCATAATAAAAATGTGAAATCTCGGTACCTTTCTTCAAAATAATATTTAACAAATATTTGGAATAGAGCTAGAAGAGTCTCTATACATCGAATTCTTCCTAAAGGAGGGACCCACATTTAGTGTCCGACAGTGTCTGATGATCTCCAATGGAGGGAACATGTGCGAAAAAAAGAAATGGAAATAAAAGTTTTACTTAATAGAAACTATTATTATTTTTGAACAAACAGAACATCTATCATCTTGGTTAAACTTGGAACTTGTTAGGTCTAACACAAATGAAATCTAAGTCAACCCTTCTGAGGTTCACTTCTCTTGTTCCAAAACTTGAACTGCACAGACCTTTGTTCAAGCATCTTCTCAACTTCTTCCATTGGAACTCCCTTGGTTTCTGGCACGAAAATGATGACAAAGAAAATTGCTATAACAGCAACAAATCCAAATAACATGAATGTCCATGCAGCCCCTATAGCTTGTGTCAATGACAAAAAGGACTGAGAAACAATGAGATTTGACACCCAAACAGTTGTAGAAGCAATTCCTCCGCAAATTCCTCTGTATCTCAAAGGATAAATCTCAGAGTTTACAACCCATGGAACAGTTCCCATCCCTGGTGAGAAGAATATGATATAGAGTGCCAACCCAACCAATGCAAGCCAACCCCATTTGCTAGGACATCCTTGTGTGTACCATGCCCTCTTGTCTTTATGACACTCTTTCTTTGACGCGTCATTCGCTATCAAACATGCCCCGGGTGAGAGCTGCATATAAGATTAGATAGAATCATGTCAGTTTGGACAAACTTATTTAAGCTTATCATGTGTGTTTTGAAGGTGTGTGGATCCTTTGCTTTGCTGCACGCAGAATGGTGATGGGCCAATGTTGGCCGTCCAATCTAAAGAGAAAACACTTATCTCTCCTGATATGACGATCTACACTGGCGCAACACCATTTTGCGCGCAGCAGAGGATCTTGACCCGTTTTAAAGAGCTTTTGAAATGTTCACAAGCGATTTTCAATTTATCAGAAATGCTTATATGCTAAGTGCTTATTGAGTAAAAGTTTAATTAAGTTGTTTAACAAAACACAACGTGTGTGATAAGATAAGATAAGATAAGATGTTGTATAAGAATCAATGTGAAGGGGGAGAGGAACAAATTTACCTTATTAGATCCATCTGCACAAAAACCACAAGTTGGGGAAGCCTTAAGGCACTTGGTGCAATCCCATGAATAAGGTTTCGCAACTGAGGTGAAACTGGGGCAGGTTTGGTTGTGAAAACTAAAGCTTTCTGGTGGACTAACAATTGGAGAATGAGTTTGAGCCTGACGAAAAGTGACAGTAAGAAGAACCAGGGAGAAAACAACACCACACAAACTTATCAAAGCAAGTTTCTTTCTCCCAGTCTTGTCAATGAAATATATGCTCAAAATCGAACCAAATGCATTCAAGCCAGCAGTGATTAGAGACAGAAGAAGTGCTGTCTGATTAGATGCAAAACCAGCTAACTGAACAATTGAAGGACTGTAGTACATGACAGTATTGATTCCCACAAATTGTTGGAAGATTTGAAGTCCCATTCCTGCATATAAACCTCTTCTCACAGATGTAGTTTTCAGAAGGCTTATTATGCTTATCTTTCCAGATTCTTCAGCTTCCTTCAGTTCCAAAGTAACGGATTCTTTTAGAGCTTGAATCTCAGCTTCAACTTCCTCAGCTGGGTAAATCTTTCTCAGAATTGCTTTTGCTTCTTCCTCCTTTCCCTGTTACACAAAACAGAACAAAATTAAAAAAGACTTAGTTTATCACAAAAATGTAAAATCAAGTGTATATGAAACATAAAAAGTTAGTTAGTTAGTTAGTTAGGGATTGATGATGTAACTAACCTTACGGAACAACCAACGAGGTGATTCAGGGAGCCAAAACATAAGCAACAATTGTATGACAGCAGGTGCTGCTGCTACCCCAAGCATCCACCTCCATGTTCCAGGTGCCTTAGTGAAGGCTATGTTGATGAGATAGGAGAGAAACTGTCCACCAGTGATGAGAAAACTATTGAGACTAACAAGTGCACCTCGAACTCTAGCTGGAGAAGCTTCAGAAATGTAGAGTGGAGATGCCATTGAAGCCATTCCAACACCAAGTCCAACAAACACACGACCTACAATCAGAATAGCAGGACTTCTTGCTGCAGCCATGATTGCTGACCCAATAAAAAACAGGGTATCTGCTATTACTATCGATCTTTTCCTTCCATATCTATCGTTTATCCATCCACCAACTGCAGCACCTATAATTGCTCCAGCAAGTGCAGTGCTCACTATAGCTTCCTGGTTTCATATCAATCTTCAAAATACTTTCTATACTTTCACATTTTTCTACAAATACATGTTAGTTAACGATGTTCTGTATTAAACTTTTATTTATTCATCTTGTAATTCAACATTCAAAATAAGTTATTATATATACATGATGAATTATCCCCTAGACCCTAGTTGCTTTTTACTTTCTCAGCTCACTATAGTATAGCTTCCTGGAGTTGGAGTATAAGTAAAAAAATATTATAAAAACTACACCAGTTTTTTTGATGCCTATACTTGTCTTCAAACCCGAACGAAGAAAAACGATAAAAAAATTCCAGATGTATTAAAAAATAACAAAAATTACTATAAATAATGGAATCTTAAAGGATCAGTCCGGATCATGTGATGTTTTGTTAGGCCAAATATTTACTATCCAAACAAAAAGAGAATCTTAAAACAAAAAGATAATGAGAGTCACTGGATGTGTTTGATGGATCACCTCCCGAATAAAATTTAGGTAACACTCTTCTCGTGAAGGGTGAGAAAAAGAACAAGATAAACATAATCAATATAATATATGATAAAAAAGGTAAAAACTTGTTCGAAAAAAAAAGGTAAAAATTCACAACATTAAATTAATGGGGTGTAAAATATATAAATACCTAAAATATTTTTTTATTTTAAGAATGTGTATATTTGTGATGATCATCTCAAATACTTGTTGTAGGAGGATTGGTTGGCGAGCTAAGGGACTCCGAAGTAGTGCACTAAAAAGGTGCAAGAAGAAGGTCACGGGTTCAAACCCCAGAAACTAACATTTCCCTTACCTCACTAACATTGCCAATAAAAAAACATACAATAATACAATAAATCTTATTATCTTTTAGCATGTGTCACTCGATCTTTCTCTTAGTTGACACGAGAAGAATCTAACTCAATTTTGATAAGTTAGATCTAGAGTTTTGTTGGATATGATTACCACATAATGACATATTATTTTTATATTATTTAATTATTTTAAAATAAAATAAATTTGGTCACAAAAATTATTTTAAAATAAATAAAACATTTTAGTCAACATGTACCAAAAAAATTTTAGTCAAAAACTATTTTAAAATAAATTTATATTTTATATTAATTTTAACCATGTAATAAAAAAACTCAAAATATCATCTAATTCTCCCATTAAATTAAATTGAATGACAATTATATCATAGAAATTTGAATAGAGAAAACCATACGTTTTGTATATTGTTTGTAGAAACTGATGTGTACAGAGTCTTTAAGGCACATTAAAGAAGGACATAGAATTCAGAGAAGTGTGAAGAATAAAGATTTCATCATTTTCTTCAAAAGGGTAATGGGGACCCATTATTAAATTACCTGAAGCCAAACTTTTCTATCAATAGCTTTGAAATCATCTCTGATATACAAAAGAGCCCCTGATATCACCCCTGCAATTGCATAAACACAACACAACACAACACCGACCAATGATCAACGATAATAAACAAAACAAAAGACAAGCAAAAATTAATGTCCAAATGTTTGATAACATGAGATATTGAAACATAGGAAAACAGAGAAAAAGGTTGTCGTTATTGTGTTTATTACTTACCAGTGTCGTAGCCAAAGAGAAGTCCACCAATTCCAGCAGAAAAAGCAAGACGAAGCACATAAGGATTTTTCCATGAAAGAGATAAACATTCTCTAAAAGCTGAGATATCAGCCTCAGGTACTCCTCCTTCCATGGTGATGGTGGTGTGGTAACTGAGAAACCACCGAAGAAGTTTTTAGAGAGAGAGAGAAGAAGAAGAAGAAGAAGAGAAGAAAATAAAGATGAAAGCAATGAATGCGTTCCTCAAAGTAAGAGAGAAAATAAGTAAAACAGTTCTGACTTGCTTGTGAGAGTGAGAGGAAATGAAGGAGATGACGGTTGTACTTATAGAGGGAGAATCCCTACTATTTCGCTTAAAAACTCAACAAACCCGATTTAAATATTGTTTCTTTTTTAAAAAATATTAACACTATTTTTGGTAAAAAAAGTTTGATATTAATTCCATCCTTATCCGTAAGAATATGTTTTCTTGGTAAAAATCATTCTAAATCGTATTTTTTGGGTACAATAAATCGTATTTCTATCTATGCCTTTTTTCTTTTTGATGAAAAAAAGACTAGGATTAAATTCTAGAGGCGGAGCTATAATTAAGCTCACGTGAATCCTCTATTAGTCTTAATGGAGTCAACAATAATTAAAAAAAAAATACACTAAATGTGTAGGGGTTAGAGGCAGAGCTATCGGGCTCTTGGTTGTGTGGTTTTGCCAAGTTTGTAGGCTTCTGTAGCGTGTTAGAGGCAGAGCTGTGAAGCTTGTTGGAAGGGCTCCGATTGTGTTGGGCTAGAGGTTGGAGATCCACTGATTGTCAGGTTGATTCAGAGGTTGCGGTTCGAGTTGTTAAAGGAGACCAGGTTGATCGTCTTGCTGGGCGTGGGCTAGTTCGGGAGATTCAGAATCTTTTAGCTCTTAATTGGGACGTGCATATTCATCATGTTTTTAGGGAAGCTAATAAGTGTACCGATGCATTAGCTTCTTTTGGTTGTAATCAAACTGAGCAGTTGATTGTTTTTGAGCAGAGTCCTCTTGATTTGGAGGCTCTTGTGCTTGTTGATTGTATGGGTTTCACAACCCCTCGTCGTATTTCTAGTTAATCTTTCTTCTTGGGGATTTGCCCCCCGTTTTCGTCCAAAAAAAAATACAATGTCCTTGAAAATACATTTCAAGTTAGTGGTCTTTAAAATGTGTGGGAGAAGAAAATCCTTCAAGGCCTAGATCGAACCAGGGCAGTGATCCCCTTGATGAGAAAATTAAGAGTTGATATGGCAAAAAATCCTTCCAAATTTTTCGTCACAATAGGCTGGGAGTCAATACATGTCTTGCTTCTATCTTTATTAAAGGATAAGTTTGAATTTTAATATCTTTTATAAAAGAAACATCTGAATTTAATTAAAACATAAGAAGTAAAGCAACTCATACTCTGTTTGGTAAAAAGTAGCATATAGCGAATAAATCGGCAGATATAAGATAAGACTAAAGGGGGTTTGTAGATAAGGTAGTGAATAACAAATTATGCGTTTGATAAAATTAACGGTTAAATTAACGTGATGTAAAATGAGATAAAAAGAATTGTTTCATAAATATAAAAGATGACAAAATGTTTATAGATTATTATTACTATAAATTCATGGAAATTAAACTAAATATTAAGATATTTAGAAGTTAAGGTTGTATTTCATTATTCTTATGTTTTATTAACATATTTATACAAAAATATTTTGTAATAATTAAAATATTATATATGTAATTACACAAAAAAACAGCTAAATAGCCATACATTACTTATGTGTTGCCATATAATATCGCCATATAATGATGCTTATATAAAAAAAAAAATCGCCATATAATGATAGTATAGATTGTTACAGTGCCAAATGCCAGCAAAATTAAGGATTTAAAATTTGTAGTTTACTAAGAATAGAGAAATAATTTTTTAAAAATAACGAGTATACAAATTATAACAAAAGTACGTCATATGTTATACGCTGTTAGAGAAAATGCCGTTTGAAAATAATCGTATTTTCATACATACAGGGAATTTTTAAATAATTATTATTTTCAATGTTTTGAAATTATTTATGTAAAAAAAGAACATTGATCAGTTTTTAACAAAATACTCATATTTTAAAACATTTATACTAAATGATTTGCAGCAAGTTAGCCGTGTGTGTATTTTTTTTTTTGGTATTGTGCCACATCATGCTGTTGTGTGTGTATTTTAAATCATTCTCAATCGTATAGTGTTTTATTATAGATTTATATAAAAACAAATCACACCATTCTAAACTATATATAGGCCTTGCTTCTTTTTATAATAGGAAACTTTTGATTTTTCATATTCTTATTAAAGAAATGTTTGAATTTAAGTACAACATCACAAGTAAAGCAAAAAGGAGGTCCCGGGTTCAAACCCCGGAAACTAATATTCCCCCACCCCCACTAACATTGTTTATCAAAAAAAAAAGTAAAGCAACTAATGTTGAGTTTTTATAATAGAGTTTTGAATTCCAAGAAAACATATTTTCAAAAATAGTACATACTGTCAAAAAAAAAAATCAATACTGCTATAATAAAATGATATGCTATGAAATTGTCCAAAATAAACTACTCGTGTCCCATTTTTAGGGTAAAAAGTAAATTAGTCACTAAAATACAAAATTTGGCGGCTTTTTGACTTTTTATATTTACTTTTTGACTTATTATAATCTAATAAAATCATATCTATCAATCAATACTAATTCAATTCAATACTCTCAACTCAATATTAAATTAGTCACTAACAATTGTCAAAAAAAACTAACCACTATCAAAATTAAACTGATTAAGTTAATATTAAATGATATAGAATAAAAAATATAAACAAGTGGCAACGAGAGTGGCGACGGGAGCGATAACGAGAGACTAGAAATGAGATCGGCAATGAGAGAGCGGCAACAGGAGCGACAACGGGAATGCATATCTTATATTGAATCTCATTTTTTTACCTGATTTTTACTCATTTGAAGAAGATACTGACTTTATTTTAACTTTTTGCAATACAAGTATTTTTAGCAAGTTGTAAAGCCTTATATCGAGTTTTTCTTTTTCTTTTATTAAAATTTGTAATTTTCAACGTATTTATAATTCCATAGCATATTATAACAAATACGGTGTCATAAAGTAGTAGTAGTACATATAAATGTGTCTATATATAATTTAAATATTTGTTATTTTTTTATGTCAGAAAAAATAATTGTTATTTTTAATTTTTTAAAATTGTCTATGTAAAAAAAACATAAACTTTTTAAAAAAATATTTTAAAACATTTTATTATATGATTTTTCTTGATACATCATTCAATGAATTGTTTACTTAATAAAATGAATTAAATATGTCAAGAAAAATTGAATTAAATAGTGTAAATGTCCACGTGATTTTGTGGGTAAACTTTAATTCTGTTCTATATGCAAAGTGCAAATTGCATCAGCGTGAAAGCGTCTTACATTTAGGACTTTTTGTTTTATTTAGCATAGCAAAGACAGAAACTTGATTAAAATGGTATAGATAAAAAGAGAGATGCTAGGATCGGCAATTTCTTCAAATAGTTATGGAAAAAATCTATAAACCAGTAAAAAATGAGATATTTGTTATTTTTAACTAATTACTATTTTCAATATTATTTTAGAATTATTCATGTAAAAGAAGAAGATCACTTTAAAAAAAATAATTTAACACATTTTTACTCAATGATTTTTTTTGATATATTATTAAATGATTTGATTACGAGATTAAATGAGTTAGATAGTGTTGATGTCCACGTGATTTTTATGGATAAACTCTAACGCCAGCTGTAACATGCATGAGCGTGAACTGTCTTACAATTTAGGACTTTTTGTTTTTTTTAGCATTAGCATAGTAAAGATAGAAACGTATTAAAATGGTATAGATAAGATCACCAATTACTTTGGTAAAAAAAAATCAGCAATTACTTCTGTCAAAAAAAGAAGATCAGCAATTACTGTTTGTCAAAGAAAAAAAAGATCAGCAATTACTTTAAATAGTTACTAGTATGAAATTCGTGCGATGCACGGGGAGCAATGTTCCATAGTATATTAGTTATAGAAAAAGTATGATACTGTAGAACCACTATAGGATATTATAAACTTGTTCTCTAAATTTATTAAGTTATGAAAAAGAATAACAAAAACGAAGGAGACGTCTTATGTTAGGTCATTTAAATTATTCAAAATTATTTAATTTTTTGGAAACCTACTTTAAAAATTTTGGTAATAGACTATTTAGTTTATGAAATTTCTATTGCGTTCATTGTAGTCTTTGACATTTACAAATTTTCAATTTAGAACAGACCAATTATATTAGTGATTCAAATAAGCCCTTTTTTACAACGTACAGGGACTGAATATATATATTGTATGGACTAAATTTTAACACTTACGGAGAAGTCATGGGCTAAAATGAATCATGATAAATAAAATGTGCTAAATTTAATCTAATGTTAAATATCGAAGACTTAAAACACTCGGTCTTGCAAAAACATGTATGCTCTATGAAAGCACTAAAGATTATCAAAAACCTCATGATAGACTACATTTCTTGTAGACTTGCAAACCTTTTCATCATCGTTGAGGATCAATATTTTCAAACCATTCCTTGTCTTCACTCTTGAAATAGCCACGTATAACTGTCCATGTGTGAAAACTAGTTTAGAAAGATACAGCCCTACATGTGAGAGTGATTGGCCTTGGCTCTTGTTAATTGTCATAGCAAAACATAAAGCGACCGGGAATTGCCTTCTCTGAAATTTGAACGGAAGGCCAGGATCAGAGGGTACCAAATTCATTCTTGGGATGCATATCTTCAATCCAATATTAGTCCCGGTTAATACGGTAGCACCGATGACATTGTTTCCAAGTGTGTCCTTGTCCCGTTACATAATCCAGCTCCTTGATCAATATTTCTCATTAGTATAATAGGAACACCCACTTTGAGATGTAGTTTGTGATTAGGTAAACCAGAACATTTTACCTCATTCAGAAATTCTGTAGTGAACCACTCCCCTTGCACCTCAGCATTTTCATCAGACTGGCATACAAAATCCGAACTACTATATTCTTTCACATCACCAGGAATCAAAGAAAGCACATATTTGTTAACATGCTGTACGACATCAAGTGTCGGTGCCAATATGCAACGTTCCTCAAAAAAACGCCCACATACCATTGATCTTACCAAATCTAGGTATGCAAATTCAACCAAAGAACCTAGAGGATTGTCTTCATTCTGTATCAATATATCTTTTGGAATATCAACTTCAATCTCACCACTCTCGTTTGATGTTTGCATACTGTCACCAATATGAAGTTTATGATAAGATTGGCACGTAGACTACCTTGTTTGATGTTACATGTTGAGTCTTTGTTGATATTTAGCGGAATGGAAAATGTTGAATGTGTTGTTTTACCACCGGGTAATAACAAAGCTGCTACGCCACTTGAAGCAACGTTCAAGACAATGTAACCTTTGGTAGGGTTTAGGTTTTTTGCATTCAAGAATGAAGGGTTGCGGCCGGTTTGGTTGATTGGGCGGGTTAATTGGTGTGAAGGTCATAAAAATCGTACGTGATTATAGGCTGCCACTTAATGCATATTAAATATTGATTCATTATGATTAAAGTTGACTTGAGTAAATAATAATATACCAGGATTCAAATTATAATTACCTAATAAATACGGCTCAAATAAGGTAATAAATAAATAAAATGAAAATGAAAATATTAATTATAAAATTTGAATTTTAAAGTTTAAATTTAAATTTGAATTCAATAGAAAAGAAGAGGGAAATGAAATTGTAGGCGACTTTTTTAATGAATGATTGGTTCATGATTTTTTTTAATTACATCGACTAATAGTACTGCATTATTCGAATTATCGTAATTAATATTTCCCCTCTTTTAATTTGTTTTGGATTATTAGTCTTCACAATATTTTTTTTGTTGCGATGATAAATAATAATAACAATAATAATAATAATAATAATAATAATAATAATAATAATAATAATAATAATAGTCTACTAAGTTTTGTATTTTTGAATTTTTAAATAGTGTACGAATTATTGATACGAAAAATAGTCTATAATAAATTTTTAAGAGCGTATAATTATGTAAGAATTGAAAATTGAATTTTAAAGAAACTTTAAATAAATAAAATGAAATTTAAATTTTAAAGTTTAAATAAAGTTGAAATTTGAATTTGTGCCAAATTGTGAGTATAATTGGTGCGAAATTTTGAAATATGAAATTTGAAAATGAATAGAATTAACAAAATAATTATTCAAAATGCATTTAGTTACATGTATTAATAGTAGTTATTTCGGAAATTCCATTTTTGTTTTATTTCCATAAAGGTGTATTTAAATTTAAATTCGAATTCAATAGAAAAGAAGAGGGAAATGAAATTGTAGACGACTTTTTTGATGAGCGATTGGCTGGTTCATGATTTGTTTTTAATTACATGGACCAATAATAATGCATTATTCGAATTATCATAATTAATATTTCCCCTAGAATTGCTCTCGTGAGGACACATAGGATTAGTGAGGACACATAGGATTGGGGGGTTCATGATTTTTTTTAATTACATGGACCAATAGTAATGCATTATTCGAATTATTATCATAATTAATATTTCCCTAGAATTGCTCTCGTGAGGACACATAGGATTAGTGAGCTGTGAGGAGGAGACGAGTTTGTATTATTAATAGATAGAAAAAAAGCTATAAACTAATCAAATACTCCCAACACGCTAAGCAAAACTTAATTTATGTTTGAAGTTGATAAATATTAAATAAATATTTAAATCGATAAAGAAGTCAATAAATATTAAATAAATATACACAAGTTATATTTAATATGAGTTACAAATATTTAAGTGTCTTTTATCTCATGATTTTATCAACTAATATGTAATCAAATATTTAATAGAATAAATGTCTAATTCTCTTATACCAATGACAAAATTAATATTAAAAGTTAATTTTTGTTTACAAAATTATTTTTATTTTTATAGAAAATCATTTTTTTTAAATAATTTAATAAATATGGATACCGCGCGCAAATATGGGTTACTTGCAAAACCCGTACCCATAAAAACTCATGGATTTTACGTGGGGTACGAGCTTTTTCACCATCAGGTGTGGAATCCTAATTTTACCGAAAACGCAATGACCATATAGATCTCCTCTACTCTTATATATTCTTCATTTAGCTCATTCCTATCCAATGTGGGGCTAGATGAGTCACCCACATCACTAGCATTGATCCAAACCAGGATCCACTAGCCTTTGATAACACTTGTTGGGGAGTCCATAGAGCGCGACTGGGAGCAACAATGAACTAGTCAATGAACCAGATCAAGAGGCTTGAACGCCACATCTCCCTAAAACCTTAAGGCATTAGGTATATGGGTATCATTCATTTAGTTCATTCCTAGACGAGTGCGACTAACAACTCACACTTGAAATCCCAACAATCCCCCCTCAAGTGTCGGTCACCCACATAGCTAGCCTTAAGGTTTTGGGTGGAGAGGTGGAGTCCAAGTCTCTTGGTGGTTCTGATCATTGGCTAGCTCGGTGTTACTCCCGGTGCTCCCCCTGACTCCTCAACAAGTGGTATCAGAACCATGGTTCGGCTTGGTGGGGGAGCTGGTAGTGGATCCTAGTTTGGATCAAGGCTAATGATAATGGTGACTTACACTTGAGGAGAAGATTGTTGAGAATTAACCGTGAGTGGTTAGGTCCCACATCGGCTAGAAATAAGCTAAATGAATGATATATAACAGACGAGACCCATATACCTAATGCCTTAAGATTTTAGGTGGAGATGTAACGTACGTCCAAGTCTCTTAATTAGTTCATTGTTGCTCCTAATGCTCTCCCAGACTGCCAACATAAGCAATGCCTGCAATATTTTTTCACGGGCTCAGACTCGTACAAACGTGGTTTGAGAAAGCTTATAATTTTATTTGAGTCTTTATATACAAGCTTGATTGTAACTCATAAGGATTGTGTGATACTAGTCACCCGTATCATGATGTAGTGTATGCCATTACAACTAGCGATGGGGAGAACTGTACGCTTCGCAATCAATGAAGAATTGAAAACTTTGTATAAGAATAGCAATCATAATAATTTTTCGTTACGTTTGTTTATGGGGGGCCAGAAATGTTTTCTAGGATTTCACTGTCATATGAAGGTGTTCAGGACTGATAAGTGTTTTAATGCGCAAATTGCATGTTCACATGCTCCTCCATTCAATATGTTCGCCATATATATTTGGATTTGGAAAGGTCATCACATGCTCAATGAATTGTTATGCAGAAAATTAAATTTATTAGCGAAGTATAGAGGTCGACCTCTCAAATGATCTTAGTTACTCTGGTGATACGCAGGAATACCTGGTTCACTCAAAACAATACTTTTTTGGTGAAGTCTAGATTGCATTCGGAGAAGTGTGAGTAATTTACTCATTTCACTTGTATTTCTTAAAATTTGACACATACATCTCACTAATTCAATATCAATGATATCTAAACATACAAATATACAAATCAATCACGTGTTTATGTGAAATTTACTTTTAAGGTGAGTAATTACAAATGTGGGTAACTTACTCAATCTCACTTGCATTCATTCAAAATCTGTCACATGTATTCAAATAATATAATTGAATATGGTGTAAAAGTACAAATATATTTTAATTGACAAACATAGTAAAATTTTATAAAAAAATGGTTAATTTTATTAATTTCACATCATATTTGGTAAATTACCCACATTATTCCAAAACTAACCAAAAAGTTACCTATATTTTTACAAGCAAGTCAACTAATAGTCTAATACTTTTCAAATGCAAATATCTGAATATTTGCTGCATCATTGTCTACTATCATTCCAGCAACTTCTTATTTTTTTTTTTTTTTTACAATGCAACTTCTTAATTGTTTTTGTTATAAGGGTTTACCCAAAAAATAATGATTTTTTTTGTGGCTTTTATTGTGTTCCGGCACACTTTTATTTTGAAACGTATGTCTGATTTAGCTATTTAAACACACGGTTTTTATGTTTTTAAAATTTTAAGAAAGAAGAAAATTTGTGTTTCGATAAATGGATAATATTATTAATAAAAGACCATTAAAACAAAGAAAGATGGGCTAGGTATCGATACACCAAAATCCCTTGCATAAGGAGACAACCTACATCATAACACACCAAGCTACCAAAATACATTGAAACACATCAATCGAAAGCTTACACCAAATCACACCTAGGATACTAAAGCACCAACAAGACACCCAAACCCTCGAGAAACGTTCAACACACTAGGAAATGCATGCAGCCTACACACAAACTTTGTTGCCACCTCTTTACAAGCAAAATACTCCAAAGTATATAACACTATAGGAAACACCACAAAACACAAATCGAAACCTCGCCGAAAATAGCAACAACTCCCCCATTGTAAATCCTGTCAGGATGATACAGAGGCTACATCAAAATACCTACACAAGAGCACCCAAAACACCTTGAAACGAAACGCTTTGAACAAGCCATCAAAATAGAAGACTACACCAAACACACCAAGCCAACTTAAACAAAAAAACGAGACACCCGAGAAGTAACCAATCACCTTACCATTGACCATTCGCCGAGCAACCCGAAGCATCACAAGGAGACAAGGGGAAGAACAAACCTGACACCATTTGATGCTTCATCCTATTTGCTGTGAAAAAGAACTCCTAATCTTGTTGGAATGCCCAAAATAGAGATCCATTCCTCAGGTCACAAGTCACCCAAACCACACTGAAACACAAACAATAAACGTAACTCCTAAAAACCACCAATAGCTGAAAATTAGAGCACAGTCGCTAGCGGACTTGATAAGCCAAAACCACCAACAGCTGAAGAGAGGCCATGAGCAAGAACTTAATTCGTCAAACCCCCAAACCCACAATGTGAAAGGGGTGGCGTGGGGGGCAGAAGATGATGGTGGGTGGGAAAGAGGGGTGGGGTGGGGGGGGGGGGGGACAAGACAAAAGAAGGGGAAATGGTGGGGGAAAGCGGTAGAAGGTGGAGGGAAGGATTCAATGTCGAACGATGAGCTTTGTAGCTAGCAAGGGTGTGAGGGAAACAGAGGTGGGGGAGAGACGAAGGGGGGGGGGGGGGAAGACAGTGGGTGTGGACGATAGAAGACGGGGGGAGAGGGGAGAGCCCGAGCCCCCCTCCCGGCGGCGACACCCAAAGTGGAGAAGTTGAAACCCTAGCGCAGACAATAGGGGAAAGCGAACAGGTTAAGTGATCTTATATATAAGAACAAAATTTGTTTTTGTTAACTTTTTAAAAAGGAAGTTATTTTTAGAAAATAGGCTCGTAGTTGTTGTTTGGAAAGCCTAACCAGTGAGACCTCTGGATGGCTTTGGCTTATGTTACTAAGCATTTTCCTTAGTAACTCTTACTAAACAAATAATAGCCATTGGATTCTCAAACTTTTAATGAAATTTAATCTAATGGTTAGTATTAAATAAGGGTATTGTTGTCACGGTTATTATTTGTTTTAATTAAATTAAATAATCACGTTTCCTATTTTTTTTTCACGTTCTTCTTCTTCACGTTCTTCTTCTCTTTTCCACGTTCTTCTTCTTCGCACGCCATTGCATCACGCAAAGGAAGTCGCAAAAACGCACTAACGCAAGGAAATAGGCCGCGACGCACACCGTTGATGCAAAAAAGGACACCATTGAAGCACGCCATTGAAGCACGCTCTTCTACAGAGGCTACATCGAGACACAAGAGCACCCAAAACACCTTGAAACAAAACGCCTTGAACAAGCGGTCAAAATAGAAGACTAAACCAAACACACCAAGCCAACATAAACAAAAAAAGAGACACCGAGAAGTAACCAATCACCTTACCATTGACCATTCGCCGAGCAACCCGAAACATCACAAGGAGACAAGGGGAAGAACAAACCTGACACCACCAACAGCTGAAGAGAGACCATGAGCAAGACTTAACTCCTCAAATCCCAAACCCACAATGTGAAGGGGGGGGGGGGGGCAGAAGATGATGGTGGGTGGGAAAGAGGGGTGGGGTGGGGGGGACAAGACGAAAGAAGGGGAAATGGTGGGGGAAAGTGGTAGAAGGTGGAGGGAAGGATTCAACGTCGAACGATGAGCTCTGTAGCTAGTAAGGGTGTGAGGGAAACAGAGGTGGGGGAGAGACGAACGAGGGGGGGAAGAGAGTGGGTGTGGACGATAGAAGACGGGGGGAGTGTTGTGCGAAAAGGTGATGTGCAAGTATACACAATCGCAACAAATAATACAATGATAAGTAAAGTTCGTTCCCACAGGGATTGGAATTAATCTAAGAAGTTTAAGTGATTAGAATCTTAGTGAAAAGAATTAAGTAACAAGTAAAGGTGAAGAGTTGTAAACATTATAAGTCGTGATAAAACAGTATTAAGTTTGAAGTAATTAAAGGTGAGTTGGATAGCTCAATAGTTATGTAAGTCCCCAAGAGTAATGTTCAGATAATATTAGACGCTGTAGCGTTAAGCGCTGTAGCGCTTCAGAATCCGTAGACGCTGTAGCGCCTTGGTGGCGTGCCTTTCAGTCACTTTCGTCAGGGCTATGTTACAAGACTCCTATGTCTAGGCTCTAAATAAGTTTTACCCCTGTATATTAAGCTCTTACAACATTTGCCTTATGAACTATTACTCCCCTATGTCTAGAGTTAAGTAGTGCTTCCTTTAAATGTCTTTAAAGGGTTTTCATTCATATCATTCCTTGAGTTCTCTTTGTGAACCATGTCTGTACCCACAAAGTTACCTTGTTTTAGTTGATCATTCCCAACCCAAGATTGAAAGTATTATGACACAAGGAATAAAACACAAACATCATAATATTATACAAAAGTTACTCAAGGTTCATTACATACCAAGAACAATCCAACTACAAAAACGTTATCTCATCACAAGTTCCATCAACATAATACAACTAGAGAGTATGTATTATCGTATGAAGACAAGAGAAGAGTGGTTGCAAAAGATACACTCCAATGATCCCAAGTAGCATACAAGAGATGAAGTTGAGGCGTGAGCAAAGCCTTGAATGAAGACTAGAAAACTATGCTAAAAATAAAAGCTTAAAAGTAGTGTATCAATGGAGAGTGGCTACCATCTATTGTGTAGTTCTCTCTTCAAAATTACAACTACTTGTCTACGTAAGTTACCTCCTAGAGAAGCAATCTTAATTAATCTAATTAATAACTAAGTCTTAATAGAATAATAATATTACATGATGATTATTAGACTTAGATATTATCCTTAAAGTACTTTACAAAAAGTGCTAATGATGGAATACAACAACTATCACATGGGTTCCATTTAGGAGGCGCCAAGTGTAATTTAGCATCCACTTGAAAGTCAAAATATCCAGCTGAGAGGAAGAGATAAGGGTGGTGACTCATCATGTCCTCAAGTGGCCACACAAATATCTCAATGGTCAGCCGTCATATAACGTTGTAGCGTCTCCTAGGTAGCATACCGCTGCAGCGCTAAAGCAAAACATCAAACATATTCACAAAGGCATTGACTATGCCCAAGGTTCAGGGAATTAACTTATAACCTATATTTATTCTAATATTCATATATTCACATATTTAAGCACTAGAATTACTTGAGAAATGAGCTTTGACTTAAGTATTAGGAGCATAAATAACCTATATAAAATAAGGTTATCATACCCCCAAACTTAAACCATTGCTTGTCCCCGAGTAATGACACTTGAACAAGACAAAATGCTCATATAACTAGTTGCAGCTTTTAAATTAAACAGGATTTATGCATAAGCTAATTCTTATCATCATTTTCACACACCATAGTGGTCCACAATTCAAATAGAATCATTACTGCTCAGTTGTGAGTGTGTGATATCAAAGCTTAACTTAGTTCCTAGTTAATTTCAGAATTTCTCCAAGGTTTGGGAAGAATGGATTTCTTTTGGGTTAGGCAAAGAATGTTTTCAAAAAGAAGAGTGGAATAACAATTTCACACAAGATCTGAGGGGCTTCAAAGCACAGCAAAGGGCTTTAATTAGGCATTTTTCAGAATATTGGTCAGTGCATAAACTTTTGGTCTGGTGATCAAACGCTGTAGCGCTTCAAAGTCCGTAGACGCTGTAGCGCTAGATTTTAATGATTAAAACTAGATGCTATCTTCATTACTGAGCTCCTTATTTGCATTTTCTTTTTATGCTTTTTGGAACAGCTCAGCAATTTATTTAAGATATTTTGCAACTTTTTTCAAGACCACATTCATTTTTATTTTTCATTTTGCAAAGACCAATTTATCATTTTTTGTTCCTAGCCTTAACATAATCGATGCTCCCCCAAACTTAGCTTTTAAAACAACTCTCAATTTTTAATGAAAACTTGACTAACCCTTTGGTTATCCAAAACTTAACTTTATCCTTAGATTACTCCTAGCTAACTAGGTTCTTCACTAAGCTTGGATTTTGTGAAAAAACAGCAATAAGATCATTTCATTGTTTACACAATGCTAACTTACTCAAAAAATTCTTATTTAAATTTGGCTATATGAATTAGCTTTTTGCTTACTAAGAAATTTAAAACATGCAGCTAATCATATTTTCTATTTAAGCATACAAAATATTCAAAAACATGCAACACATGCAAAACATGGCATAATTATACTAAATATTTAAAAACATCATTGTACTTAATTTAAAACACTATTAACCATAAGGTCCTCCCCCAGAAATTAAATTTGGCAGTGTCCTCACTGCTTGCTTGACAAGAAAGGGAGAGGCCTTAGAACAACAACAAAATAAAGTTCAAAGTACATAACCGGCATAAAAAGCCAACAAATCTTGCCTTATTAGGCCTTCTTGAGCCTCTTACTGGCTCTTGAAGGTGCTGGGGCTCCTTTTGTTGCCTTCTTCTTCTTTGGCTGAGGTGGAGCAGTCTTTTCAGCCGCTACAGCGGTTGGTGGCGTTGTAGCGCTTGCTTCCTGTACTTCTGGCGCTGCAGCGTCTGATTCCTGCACTTCTTCTTCCTTTTCTGTTTGCTCTTGCTCCTGCTCTTGCTCCTGGTCTTCCAGCACTGGCTCTGTTTCATCCTGCAAATTCACTAGCTCCTCAGCAGCCTCATTCTCAGTTTCCTCCTCTGTCAGAATTACCTCAGGCATTTGGTCACTAGGTACTGCAGACATAGTTGCTGCAGCACCTACTGGCTGAACACCTTCTTCTGGGTACTCAGCCAGTTTGACACCTGGGTTTCTTCTAGCCTTTGTGTATGACTGATAAATTTTCTTCAGCTGCTCAGTGGGTTTTTCTTTTGTTGCTGGTTGTTTTGGTTCAGGCTTCTTTGGTGTTACTTGCTTGGCAGGTGTTTTCTTGGGTGTTAATTTGGTTGATTCAGGGATGGAGGTGGGGGTTGATGGTGGATTGGCTGTTTTGGCAGGGGGGGTTTTTGGTTTCTTTGGGCTTGGGGTTGGGTCACATTGTATTTCTTCTTCTTGCTCATCTTCTTCAGTCTCAGATTCTTCTTCAGTATCACTCTCCTCTCCTGATGATTCTTCATCATCCTGCTTTTCCATCTCTTTCATAACTGCAATAGTTTCTTCTTCATCTTCCTCACTTATGTTTTCAATGTCATCAGAAATCCAAACTTTCCTCCTCTACTACAGCTTTTTGTACTTTCCTGGCTGGGCTAGGCTTTGCTTTCTTTGATGGACTAGCCACAGCCTTTTTCTTTTCTGCCCTAACTGCCTTTTTCTCTTATTTTTTAATTGGCTCTTCTTCGAGTAGCCAATCAGGGAATTGAGGAGGGGGAATTGATGTTTTTCCTTTGGATATCTGGGCATACATTGCTTTTTCCCAGTCAAATTTTTCTTTCACAAATTTGCAGAGGACCTGCTGCTTCAGCTCTAAGCGCTGTAGCGCTGCAGAGTCAGTAGACGCTGCAGCGGCAAGTCTCTGCTTAACTTTGAAAATGCAAGGAAATGCCCCAAGAGGAGATCTTCTTTCTTCTTTCATTTCTACCTCTACATCAGCTTCCAAACACAACTCAGTAATTAAACAAGGAAAATATAAATTACCTCCCTTTTTAACTCTGCACTTCTCTATCTCCCTTGCTATCAATCTTCCCACGTCTATCTTTTCTCCTGCCATTATAGCATCAATGACAATGAGTCTTTCTTTTTCCACAAATGTTGTGTGAGATGTAGGCAGCAGGGAGTGTTTGATAAAACTACACCACAGATTTGCTTCTTCACACAGATATGCTTTTTTAATTTTGTATTTAGCCCCAAATTTATCCCAAGTTGCTCCTTCCACACAAATCCTTCTTCTAACAGCTTCCATTTCTTCGTCTCCCCAGTTCAGAACTTTCATTTCCAGTGCTTTTCCATGATAGCCCAGATGGAAAATATCATTGATTGTTCTGGAGTTGAAGTTTACAGTTTCACCTCTACTAGTGAATGTGTTTGAGGCTTTCCCTCTTTAGGCTCTTCAATGCCAGAGTAGAACTCTCGTTCCAAAGACGTCATGTAGTCCTTCCGATGCTTAATGAAGCTCTCCCATCCCAGCGCTGTGACAACGGTTGAGAAAGCTTCAGGAGCACTTTCTGTCTTGAATCCCCTTTCAGCTATGAAATCCATCTTCCAAAACCTCTGAGGATATGGAGTTGCCTTAGCCATGGTGGTTTTGATAGGATTTGAGGGTTCTGGTTTCCTAGTAGCTCCCTTACCAGATCGTTTGAGGGCAGCTTGCTTTTTGGTCATGGTTGGTTAAGAGCTTGCGTATTTGTTTCTGGGTGTTTTGGGAAGTGTTGGTGTGTGTTGGGACGAAGGAAGAAGAATGAATGGAGGTGATGAGTGGTTAGTGGTAACGGTTGAGAGGAGTTTCAGAGAGCAAGGAAAGAGAAAGAGAGAGTAAATGGAAGCGTGGGGAGTTGTGAATATTAAAGTTACGGTTTTGTGAGTGAAGTGGGAGAGAGAAAAAGAAACTGTTGATTTGACAATTGCAGGTGAGTAGATGCACGTGCTGGTCAGGCTAGGGATGAGGGTACAGTGCCAGCTCATTCTGAGGAAGATCTTTTTATTTTATTTTTTTGTTTGACCACACCCAGCCCTGATTTAAGACAAGCGCTACAGCGCTGTTGTTATAAGCAACCGCTACAGCGTTTATCCTAATTTCCTGCATAGAAAATAAACATAAAAATTTTGTTAGAATCCTTGGGGTGCCTCCCAAGAGCGCTTGCTTTTAAAGTCTGCAGCCAGACTTTCTCTTTCAAATTAGAGATCTTTAAGCTCAATTGTGGTTTTGTCCCTTACCACATTTTCACCAAAATATTGTTTAACCCTTTGGCCATTCACTTTGAAGGTGGTATTGGTTGTTACATCATAGAGGTCCACAGCCCCATGGCTATATATTTTTATCAATTGAAAAGGGCCTGACCACCTAGATTTTAACTTTCCAGGAAACAATCTTAACCTGGAGTTGTAAAGCAATACCTGTCCTCCTTCAGTGAGATCTCTTTTTATCAGTTTTTGATCATGCCATACTTTGGTTTTTTCTTTATAGATTGCTGCATTCTCATAGGCAAAATGCCTAAGTTCTTCCAATTCATTTAGTTGCAGCAATCTAGCATCTCCTGCTTTCTTGTAGTCAAAATTGAGTTTTTTTAGAGCCCAATGGGCCTTGTGCTGAAGTTCAATTGGTAGGTGACAGGACTTCCCATAAACCAACCTATAGGGAGACATCCCCAAAGGTGTTTTATAAGCTGTTCTGTAGGCCCATAAAGCATCATCTAGATGTATTGACCATTCTTTCCTTGAAGGCCCTACCATCTTTTCCAACATTCTTTTTATTTCTCTATTTGACAATTCAGTTTGACCACTAGTTTGTGGATGATAAGCAGTTGCTATTTTATGTTTGACTCCATATTTAGCCAATAGGGTCTCAATTAATTTATTACAAAAATGAGATCTCTCATCACTTATGATGGCTCTAGGAGTTCCAAAACGAGTGAAAATGTTTTTCAATAAAAATTTGCTCACAGACCTTGCATCATTGTTGGGTAAAGCAACAGCTTCCACCCATTTTGAAACATAGTCTACAGCTACTAAAATGTATAGGGTTCCATGAGAAGGGGGAAAAGGTCCCATGAAATCCATTCCCCAAACATCAAAGAGTTCAACCTCTAGAATGTTTGTCAAAGGCATTTCATGTTTGTTTGAAATATTCCCTGTTCTTTGGCACCTATTACATTTTTTAACAAAGTCTTGAGCATCTTTGAAAAGTGAAGGCCAAAAGTAGCCAGATTGCAATACCTTTGCAGCAGTTCTAACACCACCAAAATTCCCACCACATGGTGCAGAATGGCAGTGCTGTAGCACTTGAATTTGTTCTTCCTCTGCTAGGCATCTCCTCATTAACTGGTCTTGACACTTCTTGTATAGAAAAGGTTCATCCCAATAATATTGTTTCATTGTGTGGAAGAACCTTCTCCTTTGCTGATAAGTCATCTCAGCAGGTACCACCTTGCTAACTAGAAAGTTCACTATGTCAGCATACCAAGGTGTTGCAGGTTCAGCCGCTGCAGCGTCAAGTGTTGTTACACTGGCCGCTACAGCGGTTGATGAGTCATCAGTCATTGCCAACAGCTGTTCATCTGGAAAGTATTCCTTGATCTCCCCACCTGCTGTACCTGCAATATCTCTCTCCAATCTAGAAAGATGATCAGCAACTTGGTTCTCCACTCCCTTTTTATCCCTTATTTCTAAATCAAATTCTTGGAGTAGGAGAACCCACCTAATTAGCCTAGGCTTTGCATCTTTTTTTGTTATCAAATATTTAATGGCTGAATGGTCTGTGAAGACAATTACCTTGGTGCCAACCAAATATGATCTAAATTTATCAAATGCAAAGACTACAGCTAATAGTTCTTTTTCAGTGACTGTGTAATTCAATTGAGCTTCTACAAGTGTTTTGCTAGCATAATATATAGAGTGAAAAATTTTATCATACCTTTGCCCAAGAACAGCTCCAATGGCAAAGTCACTAGCATCACACATAAGCTCAAAAGGCTTACTCCAGTCAGGAGCTATAATAACTGGTGCTGTTATTAAAGCTTTCTTTAATTTGTCAAAGGCTAATATGCATGGCTCATCAAATATAAAGGGGTTATCATGCTGTAACAGTTGGCACAAAGGTTTGGAGATTTTTGAAAAATCATTTATGAATCTCCTATAGAACCCAGCATGCCCCAAAAAGCTTCTAATACCTTTGATGTTTGTTGGAGGAGATAGCTTCTCAATGACCTATATTTTAGCCTTGTCCACTTCCAATCCTTTTTTGGATATCTTATGCCCCAAAACTATACCTTCTTGCACCAAAAAATGGCATTTCTCCCAGTTCAGCACAAAGTTAGTTTCTTCACATCTAATCAAGATTTCTTCCAAGTTGGATAGGCATAGATGGAATGTTTCTCCAAACACAGAGAAATTATCCATGAAGACTTCCATGGATCTCTCAATGTAATCAGAGAAAATTGCCATCATACACCTTTGAAAAGTGGCAGGTGCATTACACAGGCCAAATGACATCCTTCTAAAAGCAAATGTGCTATATGGACATGTGAATGTAGTCTTCTGCTGATCTTCAGGTAATATTGCAATCTGGTTATAACCTGAATAACCATCAAGAAAGCAATAAAATTCTTTACCTGCTAGCCTGTCCAGCATCTGGTCAATGAAAGGCAATGGAAAATGGTCCTTTCTTGTTGCCTTATTCAACCTCCTGTAATCCATGCATATTCTCCAGCCTGTTATTTTTCTGGTTGGAAGCAACTCATTCATCTCATTTGTTATTACTGTTACCCCTCCCTTCTTTGGCACACACTGCACAGGACTAACCTATGCACTGTCAGAAATGGGGTATACAATACCTGCATCCAACCACTTGATGATTTCCTTCTTCACCACCTCTTTCATAATTGGATTCAACCTCCTCTGCCCTTCAATGCAATTTTTGGAGTCTTCTTCTAACACTATTCTGTGCATACAAATGGTTGGACTGATACCTTTTATGTCTGACATTTGCCAACCAATTGCCTTTTTATGCCGCTGTAGCGTCTGAATAAGATCCTGTTCCTGCTTTTCAGAAAGGTCAGCAGCAATTATAACAGGCAAAGTACTATTGTTACCTAGATAAGCATATTTGAGGTGTGAAGGCAATTCTTTAAGTTCCAGAGTTGGTGGTTGTTCAGTGGAGGGGAGATCCTTTCTTATGTTTGAATTCTCCTGCTCCAAAGATTCATATTTTTTAGCCCAAATTTCTTTGGCTGTCTGTTCCTCCTCTCCTGTAGCTTCTGTATCAGACCCTGTATCTTCACTGCTGTCCAGTAATTGCCTCAGATGATCTGTGCTTTTCTGGAAGTGATCCTGAACTACTTTGTCAATAACAGACAGAAAGGAGCACTCTTCAAGATTGGGACCTGGAAATTTCATAGCATTGAGAATGTTGAACTTGACTTCTTGGTCATTGACCCTCATGATCAATTCTCCTCTTTGCACATCTATCAAAGTTCTTCCAGTGGCCAAGAATGGTCTTCCCAATATGATGAGTACTTCTTTGTCTGCATCAAAGTCTAAGATTACAAAATCAACAGGAAATAAAAATTTGTCTACCTTTATTAGAACATCTTATAAGATTCCTTCTGGATATGCAAGAGTTCTATCAGCTAGCTGCAGTGTAAGTGAGGTAGGTCTGGCAGTTCCCACTCCTAGCTGAGTGTATATGGACTTAGACATGAGATTTATGCTGGCTCCCAAATCACATAGAGCACGACCAGAGTAAAAATTTCCAATTGAGCATGGTATAGTAAAACTGCCAGGATCCTTTGATTTGGGTGGGAGCTTATTTTGCATCAACATGCTGCACTCCCCAGTCATTGCTACTGTTTCAAACTCCCCTAGTCTCCTCCTCTTAGTAAGCACATCCTTCATAAACTTTGCATAGTTAGGCATTTGTTGGAGAGCCTCCACCAAAGGAACATTAATGTGCAACTGTTTAAGGACTTCTAGGAATTTGTTAAATTGCTTGTCTTCATGAGCCTTTCGAAGTCTTTGAGGATATGGAGGATCTGGGTATGTTGGGATAATTTTGGGTGATGGTGGTGTTTTCTCAACAACAGGCGCTGCAGCGCTAGGTTCAGGCGCTGTAGCGCTTGTTGTAGGTTCTTTTTGTTTTTCAGAATTTTTGTTTTTTTCATCATCTGAAACAGTTGATGATCCTATCAAATCTCTCCCACTCCTTAAGGTTATAGCTTTTACATGCTCCTTCCCTGTAGTACTTGAAGTTGAAGCTTCTGTAGTGGATGGTAATGATCCACTAATTCTTTGGGAAAGGACATTAGCCATCTGCCCCATCTGTACTTCTAGATTTTTAATGGAAGCTTCATGAGTTTTCAGGGCTGTCTTGCAATCACTCATGAAACCTTTCATCAATCCTTCTAATGAATTATCTATCACAGGGGCATTCTGTCTTTGGTAGTTCTGAGCAGGGAATCCTGGTGGATTTGCTGGAGCACTATAATTAGGTGCTGTTGCATTGTTGGCTCCCCATCTGAAATTGGGGTGGTTCTTCCAACCAGGATTATATGTATTTGAATAGGGATTATTGTTTTTATTGAAACCCACAAAGTTCACAGAGACAGGATTACCAGGACATTCTTCATACAAATGCTCTCCTCCACAGTATACACAGCTTACTGACCCTGGAGAGGCTTGCTCAATAACAGCTACTGTAGGTTCATGTACCGCTGCAGCGGTAACCGCTACAGCGTTTGATGTGCTCATAGATTTTATCATGTTAGTAAGAGAGGCAACCTGTGCAGATAAAGCAGAAACTTCACTTACTTCATGCACACCAGCTACCTTCTTTTGCTGAGCTAACCTTTCTGTAGGCCATTGATAGCTATTTGTGGCAATATCATCAATCAGTTCACATGCCTCATTATAGGAGGTTTTCAACAACACACCCCCTGAAGAAGCATCTAACATTTGTCTGGTTGTTGGATCTAGTCCATTGTAGAAGGTTTCCATTTGGATAATCACAGGTATACCATGATGAGGGCACTTTCTCAACAGTTCCTTCCATCTCTCCCATGCCTCAAACAGTGTTTCAGCATCTCTTTGCCTGAATGCAGTAACCTCATTCCTCATTCTTGCATTCTTACTTGGAGGAAAGTATTTTGCTAAGAATTTCTCAGCCATTTCATTCCAAGTATGGATAGAGTTAGGCTCAAGAGAAGTTAACCAGGCCTTTGCTCTATCCTTCAAGGAATAAGGAAAAAGTTTTAATCTGAATGCATCATCACTTACCCCTGGAATGATGAAGTTACTGCAGACTTCCAAAAATTGCTTTAAGTGTAAATATGGGTCCTCTTGAGGAGCACCACCAAACTGTCCCACTGTTTGCAACATTTGGAACATCATAGGTTTGAATTCAAACTGAGCTGTGTTGAGAGTAGGTCTTGCTATGCTTGTCTCCATGATTTGTGGATCAAACACAGCATAGTCCCTCATTGGTCTATCTCTGTCATTTACCATTTGAGCAGGTCCTTCATTTATGAATTGATGTCTGTACCAGTCCTCTTGGTCATGTAAGGTTGGAGTTGGTGGCTGCTGATGTCTACCTCTACCCCTTCCACCTGGTTCAGTTCCTCCTCTACCAGAGCTATATCTGCCATGTAGAGTGGTAGTTCTACCAGAATTGGTTCTATGACTATGTTCTGACATGGTGGGTCTAAGCCTGTGAAGATGTCTTAGCTTCCTGAACCTTCTCTCTGGTTCTGAGTATGGTTCAAATTCTGGTGGTTGAGACCTGGGCATACGCTGTAGCGCTTACTGCTGCAGCAACAAGAAACAACACACCAGTGTAAAATAGGCACTAAGTTTACTAAAAACTTAAACAATGAAAATTAAATGCGATCCCCGGCAACGGCGCCAAAAACTTGTTGTGCGAAAAGGTGATGTGCAAGTATACACAATCGCAACAAGTAATACAATGATAAGTAAAGTTCGTTCCCACAGGGATTGGAATTAATCTAAGAAGTTTAAGTGATTAGAATCTTAGTGAAAAGAATTAAGTAACAAGTAAAGGTGAAGAGTTGTAAACATTATAAGTCGTGATAAAACAGTATTAAGTTTGAAGTAATTAAAGGTGAGTTGGATAGCTCAATAGTTATGTAAGTCCCCAAGAGTAATGTTCAGATAATATTAGACGCTGTAGCGTTAAGCGCTGTAGCGCTTCAGAATCCGTAGACGCTGTAGCGCCTTGGTGGCGTGCCTTTCAGTCACTTTCGTCAGGGCTATGTTACAAGACTCCTATGTCTAGGCTCTAAATAAGTTTTACCCCTGTATATTAAGCTCTTACAACATTTGCCTTATGAACTATTACTCCCCTATGTCTAGAGTTAAGTAGTGCTTCCTTTAAATGTCTTTAAAGGGTTTTCATTCATATCATTCCTTGAGTTCTCTTTGTGAACCATGTCTGTACCCACAAAGTTACCTTGTTTTAGTTGATCATTCCCAACCCAAGATTGAAAGTATTATGACACAAGGAATAAAACACAAACATCATAATATTATACAAAAGTTACTCAAGGTTCATTACATACCAAGAACAATCCAACTACAACAAAGTTAGCTCATCACAAGTTCCATCAACATAATACAACTAGAGAGTATGTATTACCGTATGAAGACAAGAGAAGAGTGGTTGAAAAAGATACACTCCAATGATCCCAAGTAGCATACAAGAGATGAAGTTGAGGCGTGAGAAAAGCCTTGAATGAAGACTAGAAAACTATGCTAAAAATAAAAGCTTAAAAGTAGTGTATCAATGGAGAGTGGCTACCATCTATTGTGTAGTTCTCTCTTCAAAATTACAACTACTTGTCTACGTAAGTTACCTCCTAGAGAAGCAATCTTAATTAATCTAATTAATAACTAAGTCTTAATAGAATAATAATATTACATGATGATTATTAGACTTAGATATTATCCTTAAAGTACTTTACAAAAAGTGCTAATGATGGAATACAACAACTATCACATGAGTTCCATTTAGGAGGCGCCAAGTGTAATTTAGCATCCACTTGAAAGTCAAAATATCCAGCTGAGAGGAAGAGATAAGGGTGGTGACTCATCATGTCCTCAAGTGGCCACACAAATATCTCAATGGTCAGCCGTCATATAACGCTGTAGCGTCTCCTAGGTAGCATACCGCTGCAGCGCTAAAGCAAAACATCAAACATATTCACAAAGGCATTGACTATGCCCAAGGTTCAGGGAATTAACTTATAACCTATATTTATTCTAATATTCATATATTCACATATTTAAGCATTAGAATTACTTGAGAAATGAGCTTTGACTTAAGTATTAGGAGCATAAATAACCTATATAAAATAAGGTTATCAGGGAGACGGGAGAGCCCGAGCCCCTCCCCCTCCCGGCGGCGACACCCAAAGTGGAGAAGTTGAAACCCTAGCGCAGACAATAGGGGAAAGCGAAAAGGTTAAGTGATCTTATATATAAGAACAAAATTTGTTTTTGTTAACTTTTTAAAACAGGAAGTTATTTTTAGAAAAGAGGCTCGTAATCGTTGTTTGGAAAGTCGAACCAGTGAGACCTCCGAATGGCTTTGGCTTATGTTACTAAGCATTTTCCTTAGTAACTCTTACTAAACAAATAATAGCCATTGGATTCTCAAACTTTTAATGAAATTTAATCTAATGGTTAGTATTAAATAAGAGTATTGTTGTCACAATTATTTTTTGTTTAAATTAAATTAAATAATTAAATTAAATAATTAAATTAAATTAACCATTAAGTCAGGCCCTGTTTTTTAGGGACAGTTACAAAACTAAATCAGAATTTGTTTCCACGTTCTTCTCTTTCACGTTTCACGTTCTTCTTCTCTATTCCACCTTCTTCTCTATTCCACCTTCTTCTTCTTCTTCCTCTTCTACATAAACAAAAAAACAAGACACCCGACAAGTAACCAATCACCATACCATTGACCAATCGTTGAGCAATCCGAAGCATCACAAGGAGACAAGGGGAAGAACAAACCTGACACCATTTGATGCTTCATCCTATTTGCTGTGAAAAAAGAACTTTTAATCTTGTTGGAATGCGCAAAACAGAGATCCACTCCTTAGGTCACAAGTCACCCAAACCACACCGAAACACAAACAATAAACTTAACTCCTAAAAACCACCAATAGCTGAAAATTAGAGCACAAACGCTAGGGGACTTGATAAGCCAAAACCACCAACAGCTGAAGAGAGGCCATGAGCAAGAACTTAACTCCTCAAAACCCCAAACCCACAATGTGACGGGGGGGGGGGGGGGGGGGGGGGACAAGACGAAAGAAGGGGAAATGGTGGAGGAAAGCAGTAGAAGGTGGAGGGAAGGATTCAATGTCGAACGATGAGCTCTGTAGCTAGCAAGGGTGTGAGGCTTTTCCTTAGTAACTCTTACTAAACAAATAATAGTCATTGGATTCTCAAACTTTTAATGAAATTTAATCTAATGGTTAGTATTAAATAAGGGCATTGTTGTCACAGTTATTATTTGTTTTAATTAAATTAAATAATCACGTTTCCTATTTTTTTTTCACGTTCTTCTTCTTCACGTTCTTCTTCTCTTTTCCACGTTCTTCTTCTTCGCACGCCATTGCATCACGCAAATGAAGTCGCAAAAATGCACTCACGCAAGGAAATAGGCCACGACGCACACCGTTGATGCAAAAACGGACACCGTTGAACCACGCCATTGAAGCAGCTCTTCCTTTACGCCATTGATGTCTCATTATGCAACTTGTGTTCTTCTTAACCATTGTTATGCAAAACTGTGGTTAGTGGCATCTAACCACAGTTATGCATATATGTGGTTAGTGGCCATTAACCATTGATATGCACATGTGTGGTTAGTGACATCAAACCATTGGCATCTAACCACAATTATGCATATATGTGGTTGGTGGCCACTAAGCATTGCCATGCATACTTGTGGTTAGTGACATCTTACCATTGGCAGCTAACCACATTTATGCATATCTGTGGTTAGTGGCCACTAACCATTCTGATGCACATGTTATGCAAAACTGTGGTTAGTGACATCAAACCATTGGCATCTAACCACAATTATGCATATATGTGGTTAGTGGCCACTAGCTATTGCTATTCACATTTGTGGTTAGTGACATCTAACCATTGGCAGCTAACCACATTTATGCATATCTGTGGTTAGTGGCCACTAACCATTCTGATGCACATTTGTGGTTAGTGACATCTAACCATTGTGGTACAAATTTGTGGTTAATGAACAATTTTTTTTGTGTGAAAAAAAAACACCCAGAATTTTTTTGATAAAAGATGAAACGAGAGGTGCTTAAGCAGGAACGAAAGAGAAATGAATTCGTTTCAGTGGTGAATTTGTTTTTTGAAGCGTGATAGTAACGTTTTGATTTTGTTACCGTATCTTAAGCGAAATTTTAGTCAAAAATAACTCCTAGAAAATAGGGATATTGATTAACCATATTTTTAATTATTAGATAAGTTACCTATATACCCCTTTAGTAAGAATTACTAAACATTTCTTTAGTACCGCAAGTCATACTCTGGGTTATGGTTTAAACTAATTGAACCATTTGGTTTGTTTGGTTTTTAAATCACCCCTCGTAATCCTCAATATTTTCATTTAAATCAATGCAATTTCAAGGAATTTTGTGTAAAGCCTATGCATATATAAAGATTTTTAAGCTCAATGCATTTTTCTTTTTTCAGTATATATTAGATATTATTTGAATAATTGAAAATAAGATATTTTATCTTATCTAGATTTTAGGGTTTGTTTGTTAGAGTTTGTTAGATCTAGGTTAAGATCAAAGTAATCTTTTTATGGCTATATAAGCCTCTAGCTTCACTTTTGTAATCAATTCATTTTCTGTAGTAATACACACACAACAAGACAACAACAAGATAGAGAACCTGCAAATAAAACAAATGTCAGATAAACAACCGGAGGAGTCTTTCGACGTGCCCTGAAGAATTTATCCTCCTCTACAGTGCAAATTCCCCGAGGTACAACCGGTCTCGTCTCAATCGCAGTAGCGAAAGAGGATTCCGAACTGGCAAGAATGAATTTGATACGCGACAGGAGATGAACCCCGGAGTGTTTATTTCGAAGAGAGAAAGTGATGTTTTCCGATAATCATCAACAGCTACTCGACTAGCTTTTTATAGGCTACACATCTAAGTAATGAAGTAAATGCTCCATCAGTATTTGAAGCCAAAGAAAAACCGAAATTAATAATAAAAATATCAGTTATGAAATGAATTGCCATAAACTGTAGGTTACAAAATAAAACGGATTTAATTTTGCTGTTACAAAATAAAACGGATTTAATGAATTAGCCGTTGTGAAATAAATCAAAATTAATTCGCTGTTACAAAATTAATTTTACAAAACGGTTTGACCAATAATAACTTATAATTGGTATTTCAGGATAGGCTAACATAAAACCAAAGATAAGTATAAAATTAATATCTCATTATAGACCCGCGTGGATACGCTAGCGATCCACGTGGTTCTATGAGCGCTAGTGATCCACGTGGTTCTATGAGCGAAAGCGATCCACGTGGTTCTACTTTTGAAATATCCTTTGTTTTTCAACAAAACACAACAATCCCCCACATATTTCAAAAGGAAAATAAAAGAATATTCCTGGGTTAACATCGTAGATGTAATGCATCGGAGCTGTATAGCAAGCTATGAAACCAGTCCTAGGTAGATAAAACATAACATACAATGAATTGGTTTAGCAACCTGTGGAACCCAAGACACATGTTATATGTTAGAGGTTTTACCATCACATTACACTCTCACAATTCTTGCTGTTTCTGCGGTGTTGCGCTACTAGGCCGTGCGCGTGCTCGGTATTCATGAGTGCTCTAGAGATCTTGCCAGGTTCTCATGCAAGCGGCCCCACTTGACACTAATATAGGTGATTTCATCAAGTGTATGTTGCAAGTCATACACCAACCATAAGGGCTATGAAGATCATTAAAAGCTTTAAGCTTAACCTTTTAACCTTGCAGTCTAGCACCATCACAATAACATCATAACACCATAGGAAGGGACAAGAATAAAATTAATTACATGAATTAATTTTTTAGTGCTAGCAATATCAAGAAGCGACTTGTTTTTACCACATTGAACCTTCTTCATAGGATCTCCAATCACAAAGGTTGGGTTACCATCACTTCTTAATTTCAATTGGCTTAAGCCCCATTCCCCTCGATGTTTCACATATTAATTTCTTCCCTAGGGGTTTTGTTAGATGATCGGCCAAATTCACTCCTGACTTCACATAATCGATCGATATTGCTCCATATTTTTGCAATTGTTTGACAACATTGTGTCTTAATTGCACATGTCTATTTTTGCCATTATAGGTCTTATTCTTTGCAACGGCTATTGCCGACTGACTATCACAATGTATTGACACTGATGGTGTCGGTTTTATTCCCAAAGGAATTCCAACTAAAAGGTTCTTCAACCATTCAGCTTTAGTACCAGCCAATTCCAGAGCTACAAATTCCGACTCCATAGTCGATCTAGCAATAATGGATTGTTTGGATGACCTCCAAGTTACCGCACCACCACCAAGTGTAAAAATGTAACCACTAGTGGGTTTTGTCTCATCTGAATCAGATATCCAGTTAGCATCGCAGTATCCTTCTAATACTGCGGGAAATCCACTGTAAGTAATACCATAATTTGTGGTACCTCTCCAATATCGCATAAGGTGAGCAATTTCCTTCCAATAATCCTGACCAGGGTTATGAGTATACTTACTCAGACGACGAACAACAAACGCAATGTCTGGTCGAGAAAAAAATTCATTAGATGCAGTAGGTTGGTCAACAAGATCACCTCTATAGTAATACACGCAACAAGACAGCAACAAGATAGAGAACCTGCGAACAAAACAAATGTCAGATAAACAACCGGAGAAGTCTTTCGACGCACCCTGAAGAATTTATCCGCCTCTACAGCGCAAATTTCCCCAGGTACAACCGGCCTCATCTCAATCGCAGTAGCGAAAGAGGATTCTGAATTCGCAAGAATGAATTTGATACGCGACAGGAGATTGATGAATCCAGGAGTGTTTATTTCGAAGAGAGAAAGTGATGTTTTTCGATAATCATCAATAGCTACTCAACTAGCTTTTTATAGGCTACACATCTAAGTAATGAAGCAAACGCTCCATCAGTATTTGAAGCCAAAAAAAAACCGAAATTAATAATGAAAATATCAGTTATGAAATGAATTGCCATAAACTGTAGGTTACAAAATAAAACGGATTTAATTTTGCTATTACAAAATAAAACGGATTTAATGAATTAGCCGTCGTGAAATAAAGAAAAATTAATTCGCTGTTACAAAACGGTTTGACCAATAATAGCTTAAAATTGGTATTTCAGGATAGGCTAACATAAAACCAAAGATAAGTATAAAATTAATATCTCATTATAGACCCGCGTGGATACGCTAGCGATCCACGTGGTTCTATGAGCGCTAGCGATCCACGTGGTTCTACTTTTGAAATATCCTTTGTTTTTCAACAAAACACAACATTTTCCACAATCAATAAAGATTTTTCACTTTTCCTTTCTCTGTTCTTGTTATTCAACAGTATAAAAGTAACTTGCTAGTACATGAAATCCGGTACCCTTCTACCTACGTATACCTTTTCATTCACTACCCCTTTATTTTTTACGGGAACCTTTTTCATTCAGAATTTGTCAATGAATTGGACCATCAAATTATTGATAAAGCTATAATAAAATGACAGCAATCTATCTCATTCATATGATTCAGTTTATAAACTAATAAGAAGCATATAAGAAAATGTCTTGAAACTCTTCTTATGAAATTGAAGGGGCCACAGAAATATACCTCAGGTCATGAAGAGCCAATAGAGAGGACGAAATTTTGACATTTGAAGACAAGAAAGTGATAGTTAGTGGTAGAGGCATGAGCTAATTAAAGGGATCATACTATTGTATATGCCTCATGATGCCTTTATAAAAGAGAGAACGAATTAAAGAGAGAGATGGAGAAAAAAAGGGAACGAATTTCTTTCACTTTGGCCCTATCATTCCCGTTCAAAAGTATATCGCATTTAGGGGCACCATCCAATAATGACGATACCTTTTGTACTTGTTGCTAGGTGCATGTTTATGAAAATGGATATATATATATATATATATATATATATATATATATATATATGAGTAATGCTATTCATCCAAATTTTTTTAGACAAAAACCACATTACAACATCAATTAACCAAGTTTTTTAAGTCACTAATCAACCTACTTTTTCACAATTTTTAGTCAATGACCTAGAAAACTGTGAAAAAGTAGGTTGGTTAGTGGCTTAAAAAACTTGGTTAATTGATGTTGTAATGTGGTTTTTGTCTATTTTTGTCTAGAAAAATTTGGCTAAATAGCAGTATATATATATAACTCCAATTTGGTTGTTTTTTTACTATCAAACTGATATAAACGAACAAATGCCCAAATTTTCATATTACAGGATTCGGAACCATCAAATTTCAAATTATTTGATTATAATTAAATTTAGTTGTACCATATTAATGGAACAATAACTTGGCTATATGACCTAACATAACTGGCAAAATCGATTTTACTAGGATGAACATTTTCTGTAGTTACATGACATTTCCACTTTACTGCATTTCATTTATTATAATGGACCGAATACATGAAGGAACTTCAAAGTATACCTTAATAAGACTATCGATTCTTGCTAAAGCGTGAGCTGTCTTATTCGCATTTCTCTTAGAGAACTCTACAGATGAGTTAAAATTAAAAGAAACAATTGAGTATTTACATGCTTGAATAATATAACCAAACTCAGAAATATGAGTCGTAGAGGAGGTGAAAGCATCCACCACGATCTTTACATCCAATTCAAAAATCACATCTCTAAACCCCAGCTCTTAGGCCCAGTTAATTGCGAGAAGTAAACCTAGAGACTCTTCCATCATGTGCGTGCGTCCATGATTGCGGAGAGTGACCTAATTGTAGGTATTAGAGATTGTGTGCTCTCCATCAAGTACTTGCTCATTCATGGTAATACTTATTCATGGCGGTTTTTAGGTTGTTTCCATACGTCCGTCCCTTTCCCAAACATATCGAACAAGAAAGAAGAATCAGCTACAGGAAAGTGATATTCAAGTTAACAATGTCAAAAAGTAACAAATTTTTAAGCCAAAAAATGCTTAATGCACACCGAACGGGGAACGAGTAGGCATCCTACCAAAAATGAAATTGAAATAAAGTATCTTAATTCTATTCTTCTTCTGGTTTTGTTTAATGCATTTTAATGCAATCGCTGTTAACACGAAAACCATTACTTAAAATGAAAAAGCTTATATTTTCTAGAGGAATACTGAATTATAATTGCTGTACTTTTGTAAGCTATTTTTTTCCCTAACCAAAGGGGTGGGATGGCTGCATGTGGGTTAGGCTCCTAGCAGTTGAGCAATGCATTGAGAGGAGTGAATATGCGTAAAAGCATTTATGACATTGTTTTGTATTAAAAATAATAGTAATAGTGACTTAGGAGGTGTTACATTCTCTTAGGAACTAATTAGTAATTTCTTAGTTAGTTAGTATTTTCTAGTGCTCTATATATAGAGCATCTTGTACTCATATTTAGTATCTTTTTCAATATGATTTCTTATGAAGAGTTTTTACCTCTTTTACCTCATAAGTATTCCTATGCTCTCTACCTCTCATATGGGTTTGATCTATGCATGTATGATTCTATAATTCTTAACATGGTATGAGAGCGATACCCTAGAGATGAGGATTACGCTTCCGATTCCGACTTTGATTCGATCACCGATGAAGATTTCAATTTTGGCGTCCCACCGTGGTTGTTTCAAGATCTTGAAGATGAAGATGGCTCGCCGATTCAGCAAGAAAATGATTATCTCAAAATCGTTTTCGGTAGTTTCAATCAAGATTCTTGTTGAAAAACATGGCATCCATGGAAATTAGAGAGAAAAACTCTAAAAGTCTATTATATTGAAAGTAGTGAAATATTACAAATGAGAAGAAGTAATCATAAATGAGTCTACCATCTACCTTATATACTAAGCCACTAATGGGCCTTACTACTAACTAATGGCTTTACTATCTATATTTTAACAATTCTGTTGATACAATTTACGTGGCTCCACCGATTCCAATCATACCAGAAATTGAAGGATGGACTGTAAAGATCAGAGAAATCACGTGTTCTCTTGCTGCCTTCAAAAAGAGAAATGACGGTGGAAGTTCTTTCGAGAGTGAAATTGCAACACTGTTTGTGGATCTTGAATCCAAAACAACGGAGATTGCAACCAGATGCGTTTCTGATTGTACCTCTGATTGTGACAATTGTACGAAAGAAGAAGCAAAAATGGATTTCTGAAAATCAACAGATCCAGATTCAGAGAAACTGTTACAGAAGCAAACCGGATGTGACTTTAGTCTCTCTGATCGTGACAATCATTCCAAAGATGAAGCAACAGGGAACCTCTCAGATTCAAGGAGCACTTTCCGAAAAGAAATCACGAAGAAGGAGATCATCTTTGTAGCCACTGGAAAGCAAACGCATCCAGATCCAGCAAATTAGTTGCTCTTCCAAATTGTTCCTTCAACCTCAACCTTCATCAACGACTCCACCGGAAGGTTCAGTATCGTTCCCTTCCATTCTTCTCTTTCACCCTTTTCTCCCGATCGCACAACTTCTGCCTTCATTCCAATCAATCTCGTCTCTACGAACCATTCGCAGACCTCAGCATTCACCTTCGATCCAGGTGAAGCTTCAATAGAAACTCTCTACACCAAAAAGCCAACACATCCAGTTTTAGAGCACATTTTTTTCTCTGAAATCATTCTTTTAACTTCAGTCCGTTCCTCTTCTTTCTTCAATCAAAACTCGATCTCACTGCTCGCTGCTGATGATGATTTTGTTTGTGCGAAATTATTTCGTAATCTTGCGATTCTTGAAGAAATAGTGAAGGAAAGGTATCTTGAAGATCCAAGATGTGAAGTTCCTGATGATGCCAAGAGTTCTCTGTTCTCGATCTGTGGAGGAGTCGGTGACGTGCTGCTTTCTGTTGTTGGTAAGGAAGAAGAGACTGCACCGCCATGGAAGATTAGGGAGGGAGACGAAGTGCTGTTTGTCGCTTTGTGGAACCTACGCTCCTCGCCGGAACCTCCGTGGGAGCTCCTTTGGGTTGCTTCTATGTGTTGGGCCATTGTTCATTCTTTAAAAATGTTTTGGGCCAAAGAATTTCCAGCGTAACAGATTTGGATTGGGCTCATATTGCTATTTGTGTTTGTTGTTTGCTTCTCTTATTTTTAGTGTTGGGAATAATTGCTTGTATTTCAAGCTGATATGGTGATCCCAATATCAGCTTGAGGGAGGCTATTAAAAACAATAGTGACTTAGGAGGTGTTACATTCTCTTAGGGACTAATTAGTAATTTCTTAGTTAGTTAGTATTTTCTAGTGCTCTATATATAGAGCATCTTGTACTCACATTTAGTATCTTTTTCAGTATGATTCCTTATGAAGAGTTTTTACCTCTTTTACCTCATGAGTATTCCTATGCTCTCTACCTCTTATATGGGTTTGATCTATGCATGTATGATCCTATGATTCTTAACATTTTGAATAAGAGAGTGTTCAATTTCTTTTCTAAGTGTAAAATACTTTTGAATTGATTTTTTTTTATAAGCAAATGTATTAAGGGGCGCACAAGGGGTGCACCAACCCCTTACACCTAGGGGCCTCGTTAAAACCTCCGAGGGCCAAAACCCAGTTGGAAAAAGACCCAGGGAGAGAAAAAGAGTACCCCGATTACATCGCATAGTACATAGCTATTACAAATAGGAAATTACAATGAGGACAAGCAACCCAACAGACAATTATACCAATCCGACCAATCAACCCGACAAATAGGAAATTCCTATTTTTCAAAGCGACTTGGATTGTAATATAATAGAGGTAACATATGGACGACTCAGGAGGGCATTGTCTCCGGCCGGTCAATTTTAGT
Source organism: Astragalus membranaceus (assembly GCA_039519185.1). NCBI lineage: Eukaryota > Viridiplantae > Streptophyta > Magnoliopsida > Fabales > Fabaceae > Astragalus > Astragalus membranaceus. Next base: position 156,998,873 of record CM076850.1, on the reverse strand, counting down.
CGAAACTTGAATCCTTTATTAAAAAAAAAGAGAGATTGTGCATTTAACATTAACAATAAGAGAGAAAATGTATCAATGGTGAAGATCTCACCACCAGAGAAAACTAGGGAATTTTCCACTAGAGAAGATTCATCCCTGGACGACTCAAATGTTGTAGCTAAGACTCGAAACAACAACAGCGAGAAGAACCTGCAAAACAAGAAACGTTAGAAAAATCAACCGGAGGGGTCTGACGACTCACCCTTAAGGATATATCCGCCTCTACAGCGCAAATCCCCGAGGGTACAACCGGTCTCGTCTCAAATGACAATAGCCACCGAGGAATCAGAACTGGCAAGAATTATTGTGTTTAGATATTAGGAGATGAACCCAGAAAAAAGAGAAAAGGAAGCGTATTTTGTTGTTGTTTTTTGCGTTAACTCACTTGCTATCTGTTAGGAAGTCGGTCAAAGAAGAACCTATATCCACTCAGTTTCTTACGCTAAAATTGTGGAATGTTGAGAGTGCTCCCCAAGTAATGTACCTAGACGCTTTTAATTAAAATGAATTTAGACAATACTTGGAGCTCAAGTAAATAGTTATTAGGAAAATATTAAACAGTAATATTAAATAAAAATAATTTTGATTAATCAAACTTGCTTAAAATATGCATTCTAGGATAGGCTCATGTGAGTCCATATATATATATATATATATATATATATATATATATATATATATATATATATATATATATATATATATATTAAATATATCAGTAAATAAAGACTTTGGTATGTCCAAAGTCAAGCAAGGGACTTTCCAACTTTTGAAATATCTCTTTAAATCAATAAAGTCACAAAAATTCCCACATATTTCAAAAGTTGGTAAAAGAAATAAAGAAAAGAAGTTTCTGGGTTAACATCGTATAAGTAATGCATCAGAACTGTATAGCAAGCTATGGAACCAGTCGTAGACAGATAAAACGTAACATACAGTGAATTGGTTTAGCAAGCTATGGAACCCAAGACACATGTTATATGTTAGAGGTTTTACCATCACATTACACCCCCACAATTCTTGTTGTTTCCGCCGTTTTTCGCTACTAGGCCGTGCACGTGCTCGGTTTTCATGAGTGCTCTAGAGACCTCGCCAGGATCTCATGCAAGTGGCCCCACTTGACACTCATATAGGTGATTTCATCAAGTGTATGCTGCAAGTCATGCACCACCCATAAGGGCTATGATAATCATTAGAAGCTATAAGCTTAACCTCTTTAACCCTGCAGTCTAGCACTATCACAATAACAACATAACACCATAGGAAGGGACAAGAATAAAATTAATTACTTTAATTAATTTTAGTGCTAGGAGTATCAAGAAGCAACTTGTTTTTACCACATTGAACCTTCTTCATGGGATTTCCAATCACAAAGGTTGGGTTACCATCACTTCTTAATTCATGGGCATACTGAGGTTGGTCAACAGGATCACCTTTATGTTTCTTTAACTGTGAGTTAACTTCATCAGGGGTACTCAATGGGGTCGAGTTAGAGTGACCAAACTTCCTAAGAAGTTTTTCAACATAATGTTCCTGTGATAGTATAATACTATCACCTTCTCTAATGACTCTAACTCCTAATATTACATTTACCTCACCCATATCTTTCATATCAAAGTTAGATGAAAGAAAATACAATCAGAGGTTTTACAACCAAGTTTTTGTTTTCTTAAGATCAGACAACATAACTTTAGCAAAACACCCCCACACTTCTAAATATTTCAAGTTATAGAGAATCAATTTTTTTTCATTCTCTAAACAATTTTAATAATCTCATATGGTAAGGAGATATATCTTACCTCCATGCTCAAGTAGAGGAGTTCTTCATTAAGTAAACTCATTTTGTCTGAGCCCATCAAACAGAGAACTTACATCTTGCGTTTTCCGGCTTGGACAAGGTCTTCTCACCCACCGTAGAATTATTCTCCTCAACAGATGAACCTCATCAAAAAAAGATTTGTTATCGCATACAATAATAAATAAGAATAATTTGACATAAAATCGGCTCACAGTATTTATTGTCAATCCCAAACATATTGACCAAATAATCAAAGAGTTATTAAAATCAATTTATCTAGAACATTACTTTTCTGTTATGAATGACACTTAACAACGAACAAAACGTGATAATTGAAGTGTTGAGTGTGACCAAAGAACCTCAAATACTGTCTTATTATAATTTCATAAAAATTTCAAGTGGAAATGTTTCTCGGAGCTTTCTAGAGTTGCACATGAAGTCCCTCACAGATAAGAAACAAAAGACAAGTCATATTCTTACAGATAATGTGACAAAATTGTTATCATTTCTTGATGAATAGTCACTATTGCTTCCCTTTGCATATCAGTTTCAAACATAAGATGGGGACGAAACCCGTGATGACAGAATGTCGTACATCATAAATCGAACTAAGGACCAATGTTAAATATCAGTTAGATTTTATTTCAACTACATTACAAGAGATAAATAATATCTGTCGACAATTTCTATCAAGCAGGTCTACGAGCGCATTAGGCAACAATTAATTACACATTAGTGTAGTGATATGCCATGCAATGAGAATTAGCAATCAATTGAGCCAGGAATAATCTTAGCAATTGTTTAATTAGATGTCTACTACCCTAGTGTTATCAAAAGGAAAAGTAAACCTGGGTATGGAATGTTGTGGCGAGGTTGGATTAATAGCATGGAAATTGATATCGGTCAATAGCGTGGTTAGTGCACCGCTTCTACATCCAAAATCTCCATGATGTCGTCGGCGTGGTGAATTTATCCAGACCTCGACATTGGTACCTTGGATCACAAACTCACCGCAAGGAAACGAATTAGCCACAATACATATAGAATTTAGCATTGCAATTGAGGTATCCAGCTATAATTTTCCAACATATAGAATGAAATAAATTTGGAAACTTATGTAAAACAGGAAGCATAACCTGCAGCCCATGCACGAAGCACCATGGTGTTATCAGAATGGGCCAAGTTGTTGCTTCTTGATATCTCAAAGCATAAGTTAAGTTTGGATGAGATGCTGGACTTGCAGATGGCCCAAGGAAAGTCACGTTGGGTGCTAGTGCAGAACTCATATAATTAGGCTTGTCAAATTGTTGCCGCACTTGCGAGATTGGCATGAGTTGGGTTGACATAACCCGAAGTCTTCTGAGTACCCGATCCAAGCAATATTGGAAGCCCAAACCATCATCCTTGGCATGATCCAAGGTGTGCTAGGGACGTCAGCACTGTGGAACTCCGACACTCAATCTCCTCATCAACAACAGCCTAGCATCGTCGATTTCGTACAAGGTCGCTGAACTCGGATTAAACAAGTCGTCTCCTTGATGCAGAATTGAGGCCGGACTCACCCATCTTAGCCGTTGTACTGAACTTATGAACACGCAGTAGTCACCCACGGCCACACCATCGAGGTCTTTGTTTTCATCTGCCATGAGCATCTTCAGAGGTAAACAACGACGGCAAGGCTTCGTTTCAGCGCTGTGTGAGGACGCAACGGGGGTAACGGAAACGACGCCGTTGAGCAATGTGCGGATAGGTGGGGTTGATCTGGCCGTTGTGGAAAATGTCTTCGGCGGAAACATGGAAGGATACAAGGTCTGTGGAAAGGAAGGCGAACTCGAAATCATCGACGACAGCGTCGTTTTGCTCTTGATCAGGAGTGAGGTTGTCGTCTTGTTTCGGGGACGCTAAAGAGTGACGTCGTTTTGGGAATTGGGGTCGTTGTGGAGTTCGTGAATGACTCTCGCTGCTATCTAAGTCAAAGTGTTTTTTCTATTGTAACCGTAAAACACGTTGTTGTTGGCCTCAATAGGCTAAATCCTTAAGATTGTTGTAGCTAAGGCTCGAAACAGCAATAGCGAGAAGAACCTGCAAAACAAGAAACGTTAGAAAAATCAACCGGAGGGGTCTGACGACGCGCCCTTAAGGATTTATCCGCCTCTACAGCGCAAATCCTCCGAGGGTACAATCGGTCTCGTCTCAGATGACAATAGCCACTGAGGAATCAGAACTGGCAAGAATTACTGTGTTTAGATATCAGGAGATGAACCCAGGAAAAAGAGAAAAGGAAGCGTATTTTGTTGTTGTTGTTTTTTGCGTTAACTGACTTGCTATCTGTTAGGAAGTCGGTCAAAGAAGAACCTATATCCATTCAGTTTGTTACGCTAAAATTGTGGAATGTTGAGAGTGCTCCCCAAGTAATGTACCTAGACGCTTTTAATTAAAATGAATTTAGACAATACTTGGAGCTCAAGTAACTAGTTATTAGGAAAATATTAAACAGTAATATAAAATAAAAATAATTTTGATTAATCAAACTTGCTTAAAATAGGCATTCTAGGATAGGCTCATGTGAGTCCAAAAATATACATATATATATATATATATATATATATATATATATATATATATAAAATATATCAATAAATAAAGATTTTGGTATGTCCAAAGCCAAGCTAAGGACTTCCCAACTTTTGAAATATCTCTTAAAATCAATAAAGTCACGACAATAACATCAAGGGATGAGAAAAATCTCCGGTCTAATTATTGTGATGCATTTCTTCTCAGACTTAAATGATTTCATATCTATTTATATAATTAAATTTTAGAGAGTCAAGAACATCAATATCTTTTTCGTGTCACTTGTTATATCTATGTTTAAAATTTTCTGATTCTAAAGAACTTGATTATTTATTTTTTATCTACCTTTCTTTGTTTAGATAAAAAGAACATAATTTCTCAAATCTTAATTTCAAGGAATCGTATTATCAATGGATGACCCAATTTAGTTTAAAATCGTAAGATTAGTTTAACCTCAACTACGGCTTTAGGTAAAAACTCCATAACCAAACCTGTAAGAAAAACTCCATAACCAAACGACAGAAAGTAAAGAACTCAGGGTGTCCAAGTGGGTCAATCCACCTCACCTCATTTTCAACTCGCCTTAAATAGGGAGGGGTGGGTTGATCCGTCAAAGAAAGTGGATTGGAATTTAAATGGGTACATTTTTATGTTATTTTTTTAATTTCGGATTTATGTTTTTTGACATGAATCCTGAATGTATTTTTGACTTCTGGATTTATGTTTTTTGACATAAATTCGGAATTAAAAAAATAACATACCGAATCTATGTCAAAAAACATAATTCCGGAATTGAATATTAATTTTTGGAAGCGTTTTAAAAAAAAATGACTTTTACCTACGGACATAAACAGTCACTAAAAGTGATGAAATGTAATTAAAAGACTTCCGGATTTATGTTTTGAGATAAATCTGGAATGTGTTTTTTTTAATTCCGGATTTATGTTTTTGACATAAATCCGGAATTAAGAAAATACATTCCGGATTTATGTCAAATACATAAATCTGTCAAAAACATAAATCCGGAGTGAAAAATTAATTTAGAAATTGTTTTTAAAAAATTGACTTTTACCCACAGATACAGACCGTCACTACAAACTGTTTGACAGAATGCTCACATTAAGTGACAGTTTCTGTCTGTGGGTAAAAGTCAGTTTTTTTTCAAAACTTTCCAAAATTAATTTTTTATTCCGGATTTATGTTTTTGACATAAGTCCGGAATGTATTTTTTGAATGTGTTTTTTCAATTCCGTATTTATGTCAAAATCACAAATCCGAAAAATATTTTTTTGACTTCCGGATTTATGTTTTTGTACATGATTCTAGGAATAATGTAAATTTTGAAGAGTATGGGGTCTAACGAGGGGGTGCAAAAATCTTCGCCCAATTTAAATTAGTTTAGGCCCAAAATAAAGAAAATATCTCTAAATGGTCTGTTTGGACCTAATATAGTGTAAAGAATCCAAAGTTTGGAGGCAAAGAATGTAGCTAATTGGTCCCTATCTTTGAAGGGAGGTTCTACCTACACATCCTAGATTTTTCTGCCCACACCCCTCTCCCACTTTTTTTTAATCAAAATACCCTTTCCCTATTCTTCCCCCCTCCCCTCTCCCTTTCCACTACCCTTCCCCACTCTTCTTGGTCATTCTTATTATTTTAGTTTTTAATATGGTCATTCTTTTATTCTTGTTTCAAAATGATTCTTTTACAATAATATCAATGTGGTTCTTTCGGTTTAAATTGTTGTACATAGATAAAAGATAATTGAGGATAACCTTTACAATATAAGACACCCTAACGAAATAAAGGATCGCATTAGAGATTGTACATTGACACAATTTTTGCAAAATAAAGGACCGCATTAGATAAAAGATAAACTATTTCAGGATACCCTTTACAAAATAAGACACCCTTCTGTTAACACATTAGAGATAAAAATGGAAACTGATTTTTATTGATGTTAACTGACCGTACAACAGAAGCATTTCTACTATATATATGGGAGCTCTCACACATGAATGGAAGTGAGTTTCTCCAATAGAAGTCTAACTAAAACTTAACTGTACTAACCTCTTTTCCTACAGTTATTTACAAGAGAGAACTGTATAAAATGTACAATAGAATACTGCAGGAAGTAAAAGACTAACATAAGTAAAATACTACAATATATAGCTCTAATACTCCCCCTCAAGTTGGGAAGTATAGATCAAATATTCCCAACTTGGTAATGAGAGCAGAAAACAGTGGCCTTGGGAGAGCCTTGGTGAAGGGATCTGCCAGCTAATGTTTGCTTGGAACATGGAAGAGATTGATGAACTTGTTGTTGATGTGCTCACGAATGAAATGCACATCAATATCAATGTGCTTGGATCTTTCATTCAAGGTGGGGTTGCTGGCAAGTTGGATGGTTGATTTACTATCACAAAACACCTTGCACATTGGAACAACAATGTGGAATGTCTTCAACAGTTGTTGGAGCCATAATAACTCTGTTGTTAGAAGAGCTAGTGCCCGGTATTTAGCCTCAGCAGAGGATCTAGACATAGTTGGCTGCTTCTTGGATTTCCAAGTGATCAAGGAATCTCCTATGAAAATGCAGAAGCCCATTGTGGACTTTCTGCTTGTGAGGCAACTGCCCCAGTCTACATCAACATAGGCAGAAAGCGCCAATGAAGGCTTGGAAGAAAACATAATGCCTTGTCCTAGACTTGACTTGATGTATTGAAGTATGTGGTGCACTACCGGCAGATGTGGTGATCTGGGTGCTGACATAAACTGACTTAGTTTATTGACAGCAAAGGCTATATCAGGCCTTGATATAGTCAAGTACATAATTCTCCCAATAAGTCTTCTATACTGAGATACATCTTCAACTGGGTCACCATCAGAATCTGTGATCTTAAGATTGTGAACCATGGGAGTGGGCAGTGGCTTACAATCCACAAATTCTGTGTCTGTGAGAAACTGAAGAGAATATTTACGCTGGCAGAGATATATGCCAGTGGTGGAACTTAAGATTTCAAGGCCTAAGAAGTATTTCAAAGGACCCAAAAACTTGAGTTTAAACAAACTCTGCAACCACTACAAGAATTACTTGCATTACTGGCTAGGCATTTCTGGCGGAATCAGTCAGCCAGTAAAGTTTCTGGTGGAATTTGGCAATTTCTGGCGGATTTAGTCTGCCAGTAAGTTTCTGGCGGATTCCATAACATTTCTGTCGAACTTAAACAGCCAGTATATTTACTGGCGGATTTTAAACAGCCAGTATATTTACTGGCGGATTTTAAACAGCCAGTAATTTTATAAATAAATATATCCGCCAGTAATTACATTTACTGGCGGAAATTTCAGCCACAAAATATCCTGAATTGCAGTCCCTTGTCGCGTCTGTCCAGTTCCGCCAGTAAATACATATTTCCGCCAGTAAGGACTGCAGCAATGGTCAACTCGATGGGCTGTCAGCCTGCAACAGTTCCGCCAGTAAACGCAAACAGTTCCGCCAGTAAAGGACATATGTCCGCCAGTAATCACTGTCTCCACCTTTTCATCCGTGCCAGCTTTTCATCTCTCTCTCCACCTTTAATCACTCTCATCTCATTTCATTTTTTCATCTCCCTCTCTTTCAACTTCCTTCCTCTCATCTCCCACCCTCATTTCTTCACTCTCATCTCAGTCCCTCATTTCTTCATTTCTCATCACCACCAACCTTCATTTCTCATCACCACCAAAACCTCCACAACAACAACAGCAGAGCCACCACCTTCGCACACCCTCCTTTCTCTCTCATCACCGCGGGCCACAATTCCTCTCTCTCTCACCACCGCTAAACCACCATGAACCATCATCGCTGCAACTCTCTTTCTCTCTCTCTTTCGTTTGCTCTCTCTTTCTCTCTCTGGTCTTGAAGGCTGCGGCTCAATACAACCCCTACAACCACACAACCACCCCAAATCCACTACCACCGGAGGGTCGCCGGAGCACCGTCGTCGCCGCCTCTGCCAGGAACACTTTGGTTCTCACTTTGCTTCAAACAACAAGCTTTTTAAAAAATTAAATAAAAAAAACGAATTAAATATTTAAAACAACAAATTTTAAATACAAAAAAGCTTTTTAAAAATATTTTTAAAAAAAATATATAATACATTACTGGCCGAATTTCAGCCAGTAATTACTGGCGGATTTACTGGCCGAATTTTCGCCAGTAATTACTGGCTGAAATTCAGCCAGTAACTGTTACCTGCGATCGTTTTTCTGGCTGATTACTGGCGGACTAAATCCGCCAGTAAAGTGCAATTTCTGGCCGATTTATACCATTACTGGGGGATTGAGTTAGCCAGTAATACCCTTAATTCTTGTAGTGAACAAGGTTTGAGCTGCTGAGATGTGTGTTGAATTAGGCCCTGCAAGGATGATATCATCCACATATAGGAGTAGGGCAACAAAAGTGTCACCAGATCCTGTGGTGAACAATGAAGGATCAGCAGTGGACTGAAAAAAACCATGACTGATGATTGTGGTGGAAAACTTGGTGAACCATTGGCGAGAGGCTTGCTTCAACTCGTACAACGACTTGTTCAGTTTGCAAACCATGTGCTCCCCTTGCTAGGATACCCCAAAGGTAGTTTCATATAAACTTCTTCAAGCAAATCTCCATTCAGAAAGGCATTATTCACATCCATTTGGACAAGGTGCCAGTGTTGTTGTGCTGTCAAGGTATGTAAGACACAAACTGTGGTGATAGTTGCCACAGGAGAGAAAGTGTCCACAAAGTCAAGACCTAGTTGTTGAGTGTAGCCTTGAGCTACTAGTCTTGCTTTGTACCTATCCAAAGTCCCATTCGCTTTGTATTTAACCTTGTAAATCCATTTACAACCAATGCTTTTCTTGCCTTGAGGTAATGGTAGAATGGTCCAAGTATTATTGGCTTCTATAGCATTGATTTTCTCTTGCATAGTTTGACACCATTCAACATGTTTGCATGCTTGGTGGTAATATAGTGGTTCATAAATGGCGGAAACTTGGAGAATGTAGTTGTGATAGGGTTGGGAGAGTTTGGTATAGGACAAGTGAGAGTCAATTGGATATTTGGTAGCCAATATGTATTCTTGTAGGTAGGGAGGGGGGTTGTGCTCTCTATTGGACCTACGGGGGACTAGTTCAGTGGGTTGAGGTGGTGCATGGCTATTTGTGGCATGGCCAGGGGAAGCTGGTTCAGTGTTTATGGGTTCCACATCATCAATAACTAGTTGATCAAGGTGTGGAGGAACAGGGAGGATAAGTTCAGGTTCAGTAGAATCAGAAAAATTTGGAATGACTATGTTTGGAAAGGAAATGTGTCCTCATGAAAGAGAACATCTCTAGAGGTGATGAACTTCCTTGTGGCTAGGTCATATAGTTTGTATCCCTTGACACCAGTAGGGTATCCAAGGAAGACACGGGGAGATGTTCTAGGGGAAAATTTGTTTCTCGGTTGAGGAATTGTAGAAGCATATGCAAGACAGCCAAATACACGCAAGAGATTATATGCAGGCAGTTTGTTGTAAAGGATTTCATAAGGAGATTTACCTTCTAATAGAGGAGAAGAAGTCCTGTTGATGATATGAGCAGCTGTGCACACACTATTACTCCAAAACTTGATGGGAAGATTCCCTTGAAACATCAAGGCTCTTGCAACATTAAGGAGATGCTGGTGTTTCCGTTCAACCACTGAGTTTTCTTCTGGGTGATATGGACATGAAAACTGATGAAGTGTGCCATGATCCTGTAGAAAATCAAGTATTGCAACTCTTTGGCATTATCAGATCTTAAGCATTTGATGGTAGTATTGAATTGAGTTTTAACCATTTGGAAAAATTGCTTAAGTCTGGATGAAGCATCAGACTTATACCCTAGCATATACAGCCAAGTAAACCTACTTTGGTCATCCACAATAGTCAGAACGTAGTTCTTAGAGTCATATGTTGCCTTGCTAAAGGCCCCTAGATATCACAATGAACTAAGTCAAAAAGCTTATATGTCATGTTATTTAGATGGGAAAGTAGTTCTTAGAGTCATATGTTGCCTTGCAGTTATTAGAATGAAAATCATTTGGCACTGTGAAAGAGAGTTTATTGCTAAGAAATTTCAATACATTGCCAGAGAGATGACCTAACCTATTATGCCACATATTGGCCTTTTGTATTGCTGTAAAATTACAACTAGAAACAGAGAAACAAACTTGTGAATGATTCACATTATTACAATTAGAAATGGAAGAAAGCTGTTTAGGAATGGGAGACTTCATAGTGTAGAGATCATTCTCCAAGAAATGGTGACTGAACCTATACCAGCTACTGGAACTTGTGTATTGTTTGGTAAGGTGACATACTTGTTATATAGAGGTTTGAAGGAACTAAACAAAGATAAAAGACAACATATATGTGAGGAGGCACCAAAATTAAATATCCAAGTAGTGTTATAGAATGATTCTAGTGTGGATAGAATCATACCTAAGTTGGATTAATCATTGTCCGGGGAAGCCTCTTTAGCCATTTGAGCTTGTATGAATTGGAACATCATTTCATATTGTTGTGGTGATACAAAAGGATTACCTGAGTGTTCAGACTTGCTGTTGTCGTGATCAGTGACATTGTTGACAGCAGGGGATCCTTTGAAAGCAGATGATTGCTTGTATGAAGGAGGATAGCCATGAAGTTTAAAACATTTCTCCTTAAGGTGATCGAGGACTCCACAATGTGAGCAAAGAGGTCTCTCTCTCTTGGAGATCTTTGCATACTGATTCTGAGTTTGAACAATACACGCAACTGCAGGTTCAGTTGGAGTGATACCAGCACTGATTGCTCACTGTTTTTCATCTTAAAAGACAAGTGCGTACACTTTGTCAATGGTAGGGATAGGGTTCATTAGCAGTATTTGACCACGGACATGAAGGAATTGGTCATTGAGTCCCATGAGAAAGATCAAAACACATTCATTCTGAATACCGTCTAGCAGAGGTTTTACTCCGCCACAGGTACAGGTGTGAGAAGAGTTATACTCTGATAATTGTTCCCATAACGACTTGAATTTTGTGTAATAACTGCTAATAGAAGAAGTACCTTAATGAATTGTGAGAATCGCCTGCTTTAGTTGAAAAATTCGCGGTCCATTTGATTGCTGAAATCGATTGTGGAGATCCTTCCAGATTGTGGCAGCATCCTGAGAGTAGACCACGCTAGTTGCGATGTCTTTGGTGATGGACTTGAGAAGCCAAGAGGAAACCGTGCTGTTGTTTCTGATGTCTTTGCTCTGATACCATGTTAACACATCAGAGATGAAAATGGAAACTGATTTTCATTGATGTTAACTTACAATACAACAGAAGCATTTCTGCTATATATATGGGAGCTCTCACACATGAATGGAAGTGAGTTTCTCCGACAGAAGTCTAACTAAAACCCAACTGTACTAACCTCTTTTCCTACAGTTATTTACAAGAGAGAACTGTATAAAATGTACAATAAAACACCGCAGGAAGTAAAAGACTAACATAAGTAAAATACTACAATATATAGCTCTAATACCTTTCGAAATAAAATGATTGAGATCACATTGCTATAACTTTGCAATATAAGGGACCATAACAAAAAAATAGAAAATGGACTAGATTGAAAACTAAAATAAAGATAAGAAGCAAAAGTATGGAATACAAACAGATTCTAAATCTACCATGCTAATCTAAAAGCCAAATTTTATATATTTTGATATTCCCGCTGTATGAACCAATAGTTCGTTGGCTATGGTATAAAAAACACATAATATAACACAATTAACTTAAATTGATTGAGTCTTTTGCATGGACACTTCTCCAGAGTCGGAAATTTTCTGCCAAAACTTGAAGTTGAGAGATCTTTTTTCCAACATTTTCTCCACCTCTTCCATTGGAAGTCCTTTGGTTTCAGGTACAAAGATAATAACAAAGATAATGGCTGCAACAGTGATGAACATAAATATCATGAATGTCCATGACGTTCCAATAGCTTGTGTCAAAGACAAAAAGGACTGAGCAACAATAAGATTTGAGACCCAATTGGATGTAGAAGCAATTCCTCCACAAATTCCTCTATATCTTAAAGGGTAAATCTCAGAGTTGACTACCCATGGCACAGTTCCCATCCCAGGTGAGAAGAATATGATATAAAGTGCAAGACCTATTATTGCAAGCCATCCGAATTTACTAGGACACCCCCTAGTGTACCATAACCTGTGCTCTTTTTGGCATTCGCCTTTTGTGATGTCATTGGAAATCAAACATGCCCCGGGAAGAAGCTGTACATAATTGGTGCAAGTGTTAATAAGGGCAAAATCACGTTAAATAGCATATTACCCCCTCCGACCCATTTTTGTTTATATTCTGTTACAGAAGAAATAAAGTATTATAGATGTTAGTTAAGTAGTTATAAGTTAGTTGTTAGCGTTGGCTATATAAGTCTTGTACCAATTGATGTAAACACAATTCTAATCATCAATATAAATTCTATTTTACTTTTCTTTTCTTCTCTTCTCTTTTTTGTCATTCATGAGATGGCTTCTATCAAAAATCATAACAGAACAAATGAGGCTGAAAGAAAATTTAGTAGAGAGATTTTACCTTATTAGCTCTAGAAGCACAAAAGCCACAGTCTGAAGAAGCCTTCAAGCACTTCATGCAATCCCATCCACCAGGGTTCACAGATGAATGGTAATCAGGGCAAGTATTATTGAAGTGAAAGGTTTCAATTGAACTAACCATTGGAGAATGAGTTGAAGTTTGGTGGAACACAATGGTTAAAACAACAAGGGACAAAACAACACCTGATAAACTAAAGAGCAGAAGTTTTTTCCTTCCTGTCTTATCTATAAAGTATATGCTCAAAATAGATCCAAATGCGTTAAGTCCAGCTGTGACAAGTGACAGAAGAAGTGCAGTTTGGTTTGATGCAAAACCAGCTAACTGAACAATTGTAGGACTATAGTACATCACAGTATTGATTCCTACAAATTGTTGGAAAATTTGAAGGCCCATTCCTGCATATAAACCTCTTCTCACAGTTTTAGTTTTTAGCATTTTGATTATGCTGATTTTATCAGTAGTTTCTGCCTCCTTTTTTTCTAGCTCAACTGACTCCCTTAGAGTGTTGATTTCAGCTTCAGCTTCTTGGGGTGGGTAAATCCTTCTTAAAAGTGCTTTTCCTTCTTCTTCTCTTCCCTATCATTCAATATAAAGCACAAAAATAGACAAATAAAGACACAATTCTTATAAGAAAAATCAAATTTACTATACAAACTTTTAGGATTGATGTTGGAACCTTTCGAAATAACCAACGTGGTGATTCTGGAAGCATAAGCATCAAAACAATTTGTAACACAGCTGGTACCGCTGCTACTCCTAACATCCATCTCCATGTTCCTGGTGCCTGAAAAGAGCATCACCAAACAATTTGCTAAATGTCTACTACTTCTAATCCAGTGGTAGCATCTGACATGAGAATATTAGGAAAACTTTGGGGTGATGTGTTAGATGATGTTGCTGATCCTATGGCTACTGATACCCAAGAAACAGTTGCACGTTACGATAAGCTCGAACTTTTGTGTGTAGGCACAATCAAACAACTTAAGTACAATAAATTATTAGTTTCTTACTTTTGTAAAGGCTAAGTTAATGAGGTAGGAGAGGAATTGTCCTGCAGTAATGAGAAATCCATTGAGACTAACAAGTGCACCTCGAACTCTGGTTGGAGAGGCTTCTGAGATGTATAATGGAGATGCCATTGAAGCCATTCCAACACCAAGTCCAACAAAAACTCTACCAACAATGAGAATAGATGGATTTGGAGCAGCAGCCATTACTACAGAGCCAATGAAGAAAAGACTATCTGCACATAGAATTGCTTTTTTCCTTCCAAATCGATCATTAATCCATCCACCAACCGCAGCACCTATCATTGCTCCCGCAAGTGCTGTACTCACTATGCCTTCCTGTTTTACAAAAATCCATTTTTTTAGTAAAAGATTTACACGTAAAACTATCTTTTAAATTTTTAGGGGACCACGTAAGAACGTAGACCAGTTAGTTGTAAGTGAAAATATGAGAATAAAAGGAAAAAAAATAACATTTTTATAAAAATATTATATAAAGTTCCGTAGAGAGTATTTCTTCCCTGCTAAAAAAACAAAACACCGGCATTGAGTAACGTTAAACCCATTACACCGGCATATAAAAATATGATAAATAAATATTATTTATTGCTAAATGTATGCAAGAAAAAAACAAATTTCTATCCAGTCAATTATATGTGATCAAGTGTGAATTCAACACCACTACCACTATTTAAATTATTTTCATTTTAACCAAAACATCGTTATCACCTAGATGTGAAGAGTTTGCACAAAAACTAAATTTTATAAAAGAATATTCAACAAGTGTAATTATGTGAATAATTGAATAATATCTATTCAATAATTATTTGCATGACCCTATATATTTTTATGTGCAAGTTGGTGGTTGTGAACCTTATTAAATGTTATGGGGCATCACTATTCAATAAGAATGGACAAGCTCGTCGAGTAAACTATAAAGGAAATAATTTGTTTGTTTCTAATCTACGATATAACCGACACCGGTGGCTTAATCTACCTTAGGGTACGGGAGTCGACCCGGTGCTCCGGGTTCGATTCTCGCAGTGGACAAACTCGGTGTTAGTCATTGCAAAATTTGATCTTAAGCACGGGCAGAGATTAGTCTTTCGTTAAAAGCGTTGGGAGTTGGGACACTCTGCAGCGATGGTCCGAAAAAAAAAAGAACTTAGACGATATAATCTTGGAGATGAACAGTACCTGCAGCCATGTCTTTCTATCTACAGCTTTGAAATCATCTCTGATATATAAAATTGCTCCAGATATCACTCCTACATATTCATGCATATCTCATTAAAAAAACAGAGAGAGGAAAAAAACAAAGTTTTATTCATATTTTTCTATGATATCAAGTAATTAACCTCAACCTTAATTTTATTAAAACAACATCATAGAGATTATGAAACTCACCAGTGTCATAGCCAAAGAGAAGACCACCAATTCCAGCAGAGAAAGCAAGGCGAAGAACATAAGGATTTTTCCATGACAGAGACAAACATTCTCTGAAAGCAGAAATATCTGCTTCTACTACACCTCCTTCCATTGTTTTTCTTCTTCTTCTTCTACTCCTTTGTTCAATTAAAGAACACAATCAAACTATATATATGTGATGCTATGGTTGCTTAATTTCTTTCTCTCCTTGCACACAAGGCCAAAAAACAAAAATAAAGTGAATTGAGCTGGAAAATATTGCAAGTAACAGAAGGGAGTGAGTGAATCAGGGGCAGCAAATAAAGTGTGATGGGAGGCACACATATATATAGAGGCAAAATGGATTGGAGGCCAAGATGGACCACGATAATGATGCAACGGGAATCTTATAGGCTATTTCTGAATTTTCTATTGGATAAAGACGGATCATATATTTAATACACTCTTAAATGTTTAATAATTAATACCTCAGATATATTGAGTCGAAAAAAAATGCCTTAAATTTTTTTTACATTTGTAACCTTTAACTATTCAAATAAGAAATGAAAAATAACAAATTCCTTCTTAAAAATAATAATTAATTACTCTTTAAGAGTTAGTAAGACTTTTTATACTTTTTATATAAATTTTAATTGCTTTTTTAGATAAGCAAAGATTTCATTCAATGAGTACTAGGGGTGCTCAAACCCAAATGAGTTACATATTGTTTAGACAATCTAGTGGATTAATCCACCACGTGGAAATTGACAAACTTGATCTGGATCACTGCGGATTCAGCTCTAAGCTAAGCTCTTAATGCGGATCACTACGGATTCAATAGAAGACTCATCATTTCTAAAGACAAGCCTGTTGCGAGCCAGCCAAATACACCAACAAATCGTGATCTAAATCAAGTATTTTATTTTTCTTGACCTCCTCCCTTTGCACAATTTTCCAAATCCACGCATGTGATAAAGAATAGATATTGCTTCTAAACGTTGAACCCCCAACCAATCGCAAACACAAGACCAAATGTCGGGAGCGATGGTGCAAATTTTAATTGTTTGATTTATACTTTTTTATAAATTATTTGATTGATTAAGTATATTTTTAGTCCTATAAAATATGAGGTATTCGTTTTAGTCTCCACTTTATCTCTTTTTGCACTTTTGGACCTTACTTAGAGCATCCGCAATTGAGAAACTCCATTTGAGTACTTAAATGGGTCTTACGTATACACGTTTTTTTATAAATTTTTTAATAGTAGTATTTAATAAGAAACTTCATCTCTATAACCCAGAATCCCAACAAAATTTATTAAATGTGTCCCATCAATAACTTTTTGTTAGTTTTTTAATCAAATGTAAGGTTATGGGTCCACGCATTAGAGGAGAGAGAGAGTTTCTTCTTTAAGAGTTCATCTCCAATAGGTAACCATTTTTCATTCTCCCCAATGGGGTACTTAAGAACTCCCATTGGGGATGCTCTTATATCTCTATTTGTACTTTTGTCTAACACACTCTTATGTTAACACCACCACGTCACACTTTAATGACTAAGATGTCAAATTACCCAATATAATAGGTGATTTGACACCTTAATCATTGAAAAATGTGATATGGTGCGCAGAGGCGGATACAAGAACTTAGTTATGAACTTGGTTATGGGGGCTAAAACTAAAAGGCATTTTGTGTACCAAGTGAGCTATTTACTTTTGAAGCTAGCATTTATTTTTCACGTGGCAACTACAACAGTTGAAAATATATATCTTCAATGAGTTTTGTGTAGAAAGAAGTGCACAATGATATTATCGTATGGGAAACAAATAGTTAAATAATTGTGTATTTACGTATATTAAGAGGGATATTTTTGATAATATTGATTATTAACAATAAAAATATCATAAAATATTTCAGAATTTGAAAATGTGTATATAACATTTTTTTTGTTACAATTGTAAAAAGAAAAAGACAAAAAAGAGAGAAAGAAAACTAACGGGATTATTTCATGCTAAAAAGAACCTCTGAATTGTGAGAATAAGTCAGTAACACACTGCCAATCCTTTTAGAGAAGAGCTTGGATGCTTGAAATATCGGCAAAAAATCTACTGTAGCACCAAAAAAATTTTTTTTTACCAAAATAGCACACCTTTTTGATTATTTACCAAACTAGCACACATTTCATTTTTAGTTCAGAAGTCGCCCCCCCCCAAAACGACTTCTGAACTAAAAATTCTAATTTTTTTTTAAAAACTAGTTCAGAAGTCGCCCCCCCAGGGTGACTTCTGAACTGCGTTTTTTAATTTTTTTTATTATTATATATTAATTTAAATAAATTTAATTTAATTAATTTAATTAATTTAGAAAATTAATATTGTTAATTCTAAATTAATTGTTAAATTTTTGGTGAAAAAAAAATATTTCAACACGTTAATGTATTTAAAGTGTCGGTAAGATATAGTGCGTCCAAAAGTGTCGGCAACATCAAGACCATTGAAAAAACACCAAAAAAACACGGATTACATTGATTGAAAAATATATTACTACAACGGAAACAAACATAAATACTAAAACATGTCAGAAATAAATACATTTATTTTTGACTAGTCTAGATTGCGGTTTGGACAGTTATTTTTGTTGTGACCCTCATTTCTACAAATGCCGCATCTCTTTGTTCGACTACCCCTTTCTCTTTGATCCATCTCTGTACGAATACGGGTAGACTGTGGACGACCCTTTTTATCTCTCCGTTTAGATGGATCATGCTGCAGTTCTGGGCCATTGAAATCAGGCCATGACAACTCAGATGGCAATGGTGGGAACTCCTCTAAGTATGTATTATAAACATACTGCATTGTGTACTGTGGTTGCACGAATTCCATGTGATCGTAATTAACTTTTGAACATGCCGCGATCACATGGGAACAAGGATAGTGCAGTGCCTGAAATTCCCCACACTCACACGTCATGTCTCTGAAGTTAACCACGAATGTGCCCGCGGGTCTCCCACTTTGTGGTCGTATAATTTCTTCCACTCTGAACAATTTTTGGGCACGGTCGTGAATTGCCACGTTGTGCGTGTTCGAGACAGCTCGGTTGTGATCTATTTTTTCCATCAATTTTTCAGAGTACATAGTTCCCGACTCTAACATTGCCTGTGCCTGGGTTCCCTTTTTGACAAAAGTCTCGTTCAGCCTAAAATATGAGGCCGCTATCAAAGAATGTATAGGGAGATTTCGCAGGCCCTTGATCACTTTATTAATGCACTCAGAGAGTCTGGCGATTCCATCGTCCGTAGCATTGTGCCTCCAGTCATCCGATGGCCCCTACCTGACAATGTATGGTGGAAGTAGAAGTAGTTTAAATCATGTTTGCCTCTTCTTGTTTTATGTTTTCCTGTCGTTTCGTTTTAAATTTCCTATCCTTGTATTTCTGCAATTTGTGTTTTTAATTTCTGTTCTTATCCTATATTAAATTCTGTTCCAATTTTTAATATCTTCATTTTTTACCGTAATTACTTTTTAAACACATTAACGTGTTCAAATATTTTTTTTTTCACAAAAAATTTAATAATTAATTTACAATTAACAATATTAATTTTCTAAATTAATTAAAATAATTAAATTAAATTAATTTAAATTAATATATAATAAATAAAAAAATTAAAAAACACAGTTCAGAAGTCACCCTGGGGGGGCGACTTCTGAACTAGTTTTTAAAAAAAAATTAAATTTTTTAGTTCAGAAGTCGTTTTGGGGGGGGCGACTTCTAGACTAAAAATGAGATGTGTGCTAGTTTGGTAAATAATCTAAAAGGTGTGCTATTTTGGTAAAAAAAAATTTTTTTGGTGCTACAGTGGATTTTTTGCCTGAAATATCACTTCTATAACGGTGAAAACGGCCCACCCTCATGAAGCACGTAGTTAACTGTCACGGAAGAGTCCGACACACAATGAACAATTCTGTAGCCCCCCAATGCCAACACAGACGAATGCCGTTCAAAAGACCTTGAATTTCAGCATTAATAATATCCCCATCCTCACAATGCCCATAAAAGCCGTTTAGGAATTTACCATCACTATTACGCACTAGCCCCCCAAAACCAGAGTTACCCTCAGAGGAAAAAAGACATCCATCAATAGCACGGTTGCGGTGGATAGAATCTGATAGTGATACTTGGTAAGCTACTGCAATTATTTTTATATTTGAGAGATTAAATTACCAACTCATTTAAACCAATAATACTACAAAATATGTTACACTTTGAGAAATTAACTATAATGTTTTTTTGTTACAAAAAGCTTAGGTGAGTTGGGCTCCGGGGGCTCCCCAGGGTTAGGGCAAGAGGTACTTACAGATCACCCAACAAAGAGGTCCTCACATCGGCAGCGGGATTTGAACTCACGCCATTGTGGGGAATGAGTCAACTCCTTACCAACTGAGCCAACCTTCATTGTCAGGGCAAGATGTACTTACATATCACCCACCAAAGAGATCCTCACATCGGCAACAGGAGTTGAACCCACGCTCTTGTGAGG
Organism: Astragalus membranaceus; assembly: GCA_039519185.1. Lineage (NCBI taxonomy): Eukaryota > Viridiplantae > Streptophyta > Magnoliopsida > Fabales > Fabaceae > Astragalus > Astragalus membranaceus. Next base: position 156,978,862 of record CM076850.1, on the reverse strand, counting down.
ATTGAGCCAACTCCTTACCAACTGAGCCAACCTTCATCGGCATTCAAACCACTAATGCATTTATTTTTTGACAAAAAAAGGTTTAAACTGAAAATAAATACAATTTTAAATAAATATCTACTTTTTGATAAAATGTCAAGTAAGCATCATTGAAAGATAAATTAAAAAATAAAGAAATTATTGACATCATTATAATGGTTTAGAATATTAAATGCTTCCAAAAAAATCAATTTTTAAATATTCAAATATTTTATTTCGAGTATTTAAAAAAACAATTGAGGAGGCGTTAACAACTCTAGACTATCCTGCCCCTCGAGGCACCTACAATGAGCGAGGGATTAGTCACTGTTGTTTGTACAGTGGATACCCAGATTTACCAAAACAAAAAAAAAATAACTCTAGAAAAAGTAGACCACCGCATCACTAACCTGCTTCTCATCAAAAAAAAGTCAAAATACTAGAACTCTAGAAAGAGTTCCGTCAAAAGAAAACTCTAGAAAGAGTTAAAATGAAAATGAATTTCGAGTTTCCTTTTTTTTTTTTCCTTTTTTGTATAATAGGGTGGGAGTACTCTTTCCTTTTAGATGATTTTTTCTAAGAAGAGTTTGCATTAAAAGGTTTTAACGAGGCTGTCATACCTTTTTTTGTGGAAAAAAAAAAAAGAAAATGAATTTCGAGTTTAACATAAAACAAGAATTCACCGTGTAGCAATATATCTAGCCGACCATGGAGGAAGTCTCGCTGCACACGGCGGGAACTTAAACTTGCAAACCACATATTTTCTTGAACTACGTCGAAATGCACTTGCAAGGCAATAATCTTTATCCATTCAGAAAATTCCATAGTTCATACTTCATACAAACCGATCTTTTTAAAATTGGTTTAGAGATTGAATGTGAGACCTCTGAATTATGATTTTATTGTTCAATTTGATTTAATTATAGTTTTTTTTAGTAAGCTGGCTTCAAACCGGAATTTATTTTAAAAAAAAGGAGAAAAAAAAATGACAGAAAAGAGCTCTAAAGGGAATTAAACCAAATTCCTTAGCAAAATAGAAGATAAAACAAAACAACAATAGAGAGCCCTAACCAAACCCCCTAAAGTGCTCCAACCTAGAAACTAAAATAAAATATAGGCTTAAATATGTTTTAGGCCCCTGTAAATATAGGGTGTTTTGGTTTAAGCCCCTGCAAAAAAAAAAATTGTTAAAAGCCCTTGCAAAATGAAATATTTTGTTATAAGTCCTTCTCAACATATCCAGCAATCATAGCATTCCATGTTATAGCTAACATTTTAGTCATAGAATGGCTTATAACAAAATATGTCATTTTGCAAGGGCTTTTAACAAAAAAAAAAATTTGCAGGGGCTTAAACCAAAACACCCTATATTTGCAGGGGCCTAAAACATATTTTAAGCCTAAAATATAGTTGGACTGAATAAAATAAATAACTATAGTGGTATTGAATAACTACTAAAAAAATATTAAATTTTTAGGAAAGCAACTAGTCTCGATAAGGTAGCTCAGTTGGCGAGCTAAGGGACATGAAGGAGTTGCAAAGTTGCAAGAAGGAGGTCCGGGGTTCAAACTCCAGAAACTAACATTCCCCCACCCCCACTAAGATTTTTGCTTATAAAAAAACTAGAAGAATTAAAAAAATTATTATTTTTTGGTAAACCAAGATATATTTCTTCATGGTGATTATGGGATCTATTTAAGGGATTGACCTATTCCAACAAATATTTTTTCATACGCACCGGCTTGGGATTGAACCTATGACCAAATGGTTAACGGACCCAAGTATTTACTACCACTTGTGCCACATCAACCTGGTCCAATTGACAGTTCAATCCGAGTCTGGGCGTTTAACCACACTGCAGTCCAATTGAGGTTGAACTAGTCGTCAAATTGACCGATTTTCGATTCAGCGAATAGAACCACCTGGTCCAGTTCTCACAACACTGATACAAACTCCATATTCGGAGAAAACTTTCTTATTCTTATTTATATTGAGAAAGATACCCAAATCCCACTTTTACTAGAGAAATATTTTCAAGAGAAATTATAACGAAGTGCACTTCCTCGTTTTGTAATGATAAGTTAAACCTTAATTTTCTTATAAGCGAAAACTTGATTAAACCAGAGTACTAAGGGTATTCCAACCAAACGAAGGCTAAAAGCCAATTATACAAAGCAGATGTTGAGTGGTTTAGCCCACGGATCTTATATCAAAAAGCAGGGTTGTACCTGAGATTTTGGGTACCCTATGCAAAATTTGAATTTCATGCCTTATTTGGGATAATTAAAATTATTAATATACAACCTTAAGTAAAATAAAATATTATTGATTAAATATCATAGTTTATATCAATATTGAAAATGCAAACCAAAATTACTACAGAACTAATTAGAGCAAATATAGTTATATTAGTATACTCACAACACTCATAAAAAATGCAAATTAAAAGAATCAAAAGCTAATGTTCTATAAATTATTTTAAGGAAGTTGCATTCAATAGCCAACCATTTTGAGCTTTTAATTTTATTTACAATTATACCCTTCCATCAATCATTTTTTTTTTGTTTAATACTTTTTTTTATTTGTAGACGAAGTGGCAAATGTCACTAGAATTTATTGGACAAAAACATATTTTTAAATATCTTTTTCAATTAATAACTAAATTTTTTAGAGTTTATTGTCTTATATTTATTATAAATAAATAATATTAAAATAATATATAAAGTGCCAAATTGATTTAGGGACAAAATCTCTTTATAATAAGACTGGGAGAAATTCAGCACTTTAAGCAGTAGAGTCTGTAAAAATTTTGTACAAAATACAATTAAAAATCATATAAAGGAGACATTTAGGACAAAATATTATAGAGTACAACATTGATTGCTATCTATAGACCAGGGCCCTACCTAAACACTGCAGCTAGCCTGCAGTGTAGCCGTGTAGGGTTCCGCAATAGACTTAAAAAAAATTACACGATTTGACGGATTTGACAGCTTTTTTTAACATATTATTATTATTATATTAGTATTATTATTATTATTATTATTATTATTATTATTATTATTATTATTATTATTATTATTATTATTATTATTATCGATATTATAAGGCTTCAAAGAATGAAGAAAAATAGCAATAATAACGGAAGGGTAGAAACAGAGAAGAAGAAATAATAGAGTGTGAACTAAAGATAGCCATGAACCACAGCCAGCACCACCGGCGAGCACCTCCACAAACACAGTTTTGATCTCTCTCAGCATCTCCTTGTTGTCGAAAATTCTGACCGCAGTCGAAATTGTATAGTCGAATTTCAGAAGTAAATTTCGACTGATGCTGATGAGTGGCAAGGGCTGCTGCGAACCAAATGTGCAGAAACAGAAGCTGTCGAAGTGTATTGATGGTGTCGAAAAGAAACCTGCAAACACAGAAATGTTAGATAAACAACCGGAGGCGTCTTGCGACTGCCCTGAAGAATTTATCCGCCTCTACAGCGCAAATTCCCCAAGGTACAACCGGGTCTTCTCAATCGCAGTAACGAAAGAGGTATCAGAACTGGCAAGAAGAACTGTATATTGACAGGAGAGCAACCCAGAGCTCTTTTTCAAGAAAGGTGGAAAAATAAATTTTCTGAGAGATGTTTCAAGTGCAACTCGAAATCGTTTATATAGGATTTAAGAAAAATAACTGTTAGAGACATAGGCTCCAGCAATCAATAGCCAGACAAAAACCGTTTTCGAAAATCAATTGTGATCAAAAGATTTAACTCTGCGGTTACGAAATAAATAGGTTTAAAAGAAAAGAAGCCGTTGGAAGAAACTGACAGTTACAAAATAAAGGAAATTAAGTTTCAGTTTTCGACCAAATCTTTTCACCAGTCAGTTCGACCAACTTTCAGTATTCGACCAGATTGTTTTGCCAATCAGTTCGATCAACTTGCAGTTTTTCGACCTGAACTTTCCGTTACAAATTATTTCATTAAACATTTCGACCCATGATTGGGCGTATACGGATAGGCTGATAAAAGTAATATTTTATTTAATAAAATCAGTACAAAGCCAGTCGAGCGCGCAGGGGGGGGGAATCGAAAAATTCGCACTGAACCAAGCCATGTTGGTCCCTACTTGTGCGCGCGAGGGAGTCCCTTCTAGTTGCTTGTTTACTAGCTCTCATTAAGCTTTAGTATATGAAGACTTTGGTGAATCCAAAGCCAAGCAATGTGGGACGTCTCACTTTTGAAATATCCATTTATTTTCAATAAAATACAACAATCCCCCACATATTTCAAAAGTTGAAAAATAAATTTATAAAAGAGGTTTTCTGGGTTAACATCGTAGATGTAATGTTTCGGAGCTGTATAGCAAGCTATGGAACCAGTCCTAGATAGATAAAACATAACATACTGTGAATTGGTATAGCAAGCTATGGAACCCAAGACGCATATTATATGTTAGAGGTTTCATTATCACATTACACCCCCACAATTCTTGCTGTTTTTGCGGTGTTGCGCTACTAGGCCCTGCGCGTGCTCGGTATTCATGAGTGCTCTAGAGACCTCGCCAGGATCTCATGCAAGCGGCCTCACTTGACACTCATATAGGTGATTTCATCAAGTGTATGCTGCAAGTCATACACCACCCATAAGGGCTATGAAAATCATTAAAAGCTTTAAGCTTATCCTTTTAACCCTGCAGTCTAGCACCATCACAATAACACCATAGGAAGGGACAATAATGAAATTAATTTACTTGAATTAATTTCCAGTGCTAGCACTATCAAGAAGTAACTTGTTTTTACCACATTGAACCTTATTCATGGGATCTCCAATCACAAAGGTTGGGTTACCATCACTTCTTAATATCAGTTGGCTTTTAGTCCCATTCCCCTCGATGTTTCACATATCATTTTCTTCCCTAAGGGTTTTGTCAGAGGATCGGCCAAATTCACTTCTGACTTCACATAATCGATCGATATTGCTCCATACTTTTGCAATTGTTTGACAACATTATGTCTTAATTGCACATGTCTATTTTTGCCATTATAGGTCTTATTCTTTGCAACGGCTATTGCCGATTGACTATCACAATGTATTGACACTGATGGTGTCGGTTTTATTCCCAAAGGAATACTAGCTAAAAGGTTCTTCAACCATTCAGCTTCAGTACCAGCCAATTCCAGAGCTACAAATTCCGACTCCATAGTCGATCTAGCAATAATGGATTGTTTGGCTGACCTCCAAGTTACCGCACCACCACCAAGTGTGAAAATGTAACCACTAGTGGATTTTGTCTCATCTGAATCAGATATCCAGTTAGCATCACAGTATCCCTCTAATACTGCGGGAAATCCACTATAAGTAATACCATAAGTTGTGGTACCTCTCAAATATCTCATAAGGTGAGCAATTGCCTTCCAATGATCCTGACCAGGATTGTGAGTATACCTACTCAGACGACCGACTGCCAATGCAATGTCTGGTCGAGAAAAGTTCATTAAATGCAGTAGGCTCCCAATTACTTGGGCATACTGAGGTTGGTCAACAGGATCACCTCTATTTTTCTTTAAGCGTGAGTTAGCTTCATAGGGGGTACTCAAGGGGGTTGAGTCATAGTGTCCAAACTTCCTAAGAAGTTTTTCCACATAATGATCTTGCGTTAGTGTGATACTATCACCTTCCCTGATGATTCTAACTCCTAATATTACATTAGCCTCACCCATATCTTTCATGTCGAAACTAGATGAAAGAAAGGATTTTGTTTTGATAACAATATCCAGACAAGTACCAAATATGAGCATGTCATCTACATATAAACATATGATTACATGTTCTCCACACACAGTTTTAGTGTAAACACATTTATCAACTTCAGTTGTGGTGAAGTCATCTTCGACTAAGGTTCTGTCGAATTTTTCATGCCATTGTTTTGGTGCTTGTTTTAAACCATATAACGACTTAAGGAGTTTGCATACTTTGTTTTCTTGACCTGAAACTATACATCCTTCGGGTTGATTCATGTAAATTTCTTCTTCTAAGTCACCGTTCAAAAAAGCGGTTTTAACATCCATTTGATGAATAACTAGTTTGTGGATAGAAGCCAAAGCTATTAAAACTCTAATAGAAGAAATTCTTGTTACTGGAGCAAAGGTATCGAAATAATCAATGTTTTGTTTTTGAGAAAAACCTTTTGCTACTAGTCTTGCTTTGTATTTATCAATAGACCCATCAGGGTTATATTTTCTTTTGAAAATCCACTTGCATCCTATTGATTTTGCCCCAGGTGGTAAATCAACTAAGGTCCAAGTGTTACATTTGGAAATTGAGTCTATTTCAGTTTTAATGGCTTCTTTCCAAAATTTCGACTCAGAAGAAGAAGTTGCTTCAAAAAAGGTTTCTGGATCTTTTTCGACTAGATAAGTGTAAAAATCATTTCCGAATGATGTTTCTTTTCTTGGCCTTTTACTTCTCCTTAGTTCTTGATACGGTTCCTCATGAGTTTCATCATTAGTACTTGCTAATGGTTGTCTAGATATACTATCATGTTTCAAAGGAAAAACGTTTTCAAAAAACTCAGCACTTTTTGTTTCCACGATAGTATTATTATCTAAAACATCACTTTTCACAACAAGGAATCTATAAGCAGCGCTGTGTTCTGCATATCCTATAAAAACACAATCAGAGGTTTTGCAACCAATTTTTCTTTTCTTAGGATCAGGCAACATAACTTTAGCTAAGCACCCCCACACTTTTAAATATTTTAAGTTAGGTTGATAACCTTTCCACAGTTCATAGGGGGTCTTTCCGGTTTTCCTATGAGGAGTTTTATTTTGTATAAAACAAGCAGTTAATATAGCCTCACCCCACAAGTTAGTTGGCGCATTAGAACTTATTAACATAGCGTTCATCATTTCTTTCAATGTCCTATTTTTCCTTTCGGCTATGCCATTAGATTCAGGTGAATAGGGGGGAGTTGTTTCATGTATTATACCTTCCTTTTCACAAAAATCATTAAAAGATATGTATTCTCCTCCACGGTCGGATCTGACTCTTTTAATCTTTCTATCTAATTGATTTTCGACTTCAGCTTTATATGAAAGAAAAGCTTCAAATGCTTCATCTTTTTGTCTTAATAGAAACACCTTAGTGTATCGCGAAAAATCATCTATAAACGTTACATAATAATTTTTTCCGCCCCTAGTTGGAGTTTGTTTTAGATCTCCTAGGTCCGTATGAATTAAACTAAGCAGTTCAGTTTCACGATGTACTGGGGGACACGATTTCTTTATTAATTTAATTTGGATTCAACACATACATCGCATTTACTATGTTGATTATCACTAGTCGAAATCATGCCAAGGCGTTGCAATTTAATAACATACTGAAAGTTAATATGACCTAGTCTAGCATGCCACATATTATAAGAGTCAATCAAGTAAGCAGAAGTCGAAACATTGTTATTGAAATCAAAAGTGTTGAGTACAAAAAGTCCATGATCATAATATCCCTTTCCAACAAAAATGTAGTTCTTGGTAAGAACAATCTTATCAGATTCAAATGTCACTTTGATACCATGCTTCAGCAGAACCCCAACAGAGATCAGGTTTGCCCTTATGTTAGGCACATGAAGCACATTTGTGAGAGCCAGAGTTTTTCCCGATGTGAGCTTGAGAAGAACTTTTCCTTTCCCCACAACTGGGGCTGGATGTGAGTCACCCAGATAGATATTTTCTTCTCCTTCCCCTACAACAGTGTAGGAGGTAAAAACTTCTCTATTAGCACAGATGTGCTTGGTGGCTCCAGAATCCACCACCCATTTGTTCACATCAGTTGCCATGTTGACCAGAGAAACGACAGCAGCAATGACATCGTCATCCTCATTATCATCTCCACCAGCATCAGCCAAGTTGGCGTTAGCCTTAGGAGGATTGTCATTTCTCGCCCTATGCCTGCATTTAGGTGCATAGTGTCCTGGCTTTCCACAAACAAAGCAGTGTCCTCTTTTCTTGAATTCAGTGCTATGAGTACCAGGATAATGATCATTGTTCCTTTTGTGATACTTTTGATTAGATGATTTCTTGGGATCGTACCTTTTGTTTGGAGAGACTGGTTTGCCTTTGTCGAACCTTGAAGGGTTGTTCATCACCATGTTTGCCCGTGAAGCCATTGATTTCGCCTTTGTCTTGTTACTCTCTTTTCGGTTGGTATCTTCGATGATGATATGAGTCAACAGCTCGTTCAGTGACAATTGCTTGTGTTTGTGCTTCAGTTGTTGCTTGTAGTCCTTCCATGATTCTGGCAGCTTCTCAATCAGAATACCTGCAATGAACTCGTCAGGGAGAACTATGTTTTCAGCCTTCATTTCCTCTAGTAATTTGTGATACTGGTTGATTTGAGTTTTGATTTCGCCAGTTTCACTCATGACCCAATTGTAGTAGTTGCTGATGACAAATTTCTGCTTGCTTGCTTCTTCAGCGGTGTATTTGAGAATCATTGATTCCCAGATCTGATTAGCTTCCTTGTAGGTGCCATAGATGTCGAACAATTCGTTGGAGAGGGTGCTGAGAATTGTGTGACGACACACTTTGTTGGCATGGGTCCAAACTTCGACCTGTTTGGGAGTAGCAGGTTCGACAGGTTTGGAGTCAGTAAGAGCAGCTGCAACTCCATGCATGTCAAGAAGGGAACTCACGCGTTCCTGCCACCTGCGAAAATTTTGGCCTGCGAAGACCTCAATTTTAGAGATGTCAGGGAAAGGTTTCGCATAAGTTACCGGGACAGCAGAAGGGATGATAACAGTGCTGTTGTTGTTGATGGGAGCACCGTTATCATCGTTGTTGATTGCATTAGCCATGATAAATTCTTCAGATTGTTGTCGAAAATAAAGGAAATTAAGTTTCAGTTTTCGACCAAATCTTTTCACCAGTCAGTTCGACCAGATTGTTTTGCCAATCAGTTCGATCAACTTGCAGTTTTTCGACCTGAACTTTCCGTTACAAATTATTTCATTAAACATTTCGACCCATGATTGGGCGTATACGGATAGGCTGATAAAAGTAATATTTTATTTAATAAAATCAGTACAAAGCCAGTCGAGCGCGCAGGGGGGGGGGGGGAATCGAAAGATTCGCACTGAACCAAGCCATGTTGGTCCCTACTTGTGCGCGCGAGGGAGTCCCTTCTAGTTGCTTGTTTACTAGCTCTCATTAAGCTTTAGTATATGAAGACTTTGGTGAATCCAAAGCCAAGCAATGTGGGACTTCTCACTTTTGAAATATCCATTTATTTTCAATAAAATACAACACTCCAACTCTCTCTATCACTCTCAAACGCTATCTCTCTCCACCACAATCTCACGAAATCCCTCTTCTTCTCTCTTCTCGAAAATGCATACACCATCGCAACCCACCATCAATCCATTACAAAAAAGAAATAAAAAAAACATCTATAAATTAGATACAAAAAATTCAAAAAAAAATCCAAAAAAAGAACAATTTTTTATATGTAAAAGATTGAGAGTTTCATGTTGTTGAGACTTTTATATGTAAAAATCAAATCAGATGAAAATGATCAAATTTTTTAATATTGTTTGATCCAAAACTGAGGGAAACAGCTAAAGGAATTAATCCCAAAGACATAACACATAATCTAAAAAAAAATATATATAACCGAGAGAGGGAGAAACAGATGTAGAGATTTAGAATAGATGTAAAAAAAACAAAAAATAAATATAGATCTAGAAGAGTGAGAGGGAGATCTGTTTCTGCGCTTCATTTAGCCGCCTAAACCACTATCGTCGTTGTTTGCATGTGAGTGAAAAGAGAGATTGTTTCACTGTTACTGTTGCCGTTTTCGTCGCGGTAACCTCCGCTGCTCACCGATGTCATCGCCGTAAACTCTCGCTGTTGTCGGTATTGTTTTGGGGGGAAATAAGAGGTCTTGCAATTGAAGATAAGAGGTTGAAGAGATGAGATGAGATGAAAAAGGAGATGAAGTTGTTGTTCTATGGACTGAGAGAACTCAGAGAAGGGTGTTTTGTTTGATATATTACCCACACATTATTTTATTAACTCAAATTACCCACAGTGATAGAGGGGAGGAAATGCATGGAGTGTATTGGAAGTGTTTGTTTGGTTGCACGTTTGCACCCACAAAACGTGGGTTTACGGCAATAGAATTGCTTCCATCTTGTTTGGGTGTCAAAAATTGCGGCTTCTGCGTCCACGGTGAAAGTCACGGCAGCACACTTCATGATTTCAGTTTATGATTCTCTGAAATGCCCTTCATTATTCATCGTTAACCAACCTTATTCACCATTCATCAATTCCTTAATAATTCCTTCACCATCTCTCTGAAATTCCTTTCACCAACGTTATTCATCATTCATCAATTCCTTAATAATTCCTTCACCAAAGGAATGCTTGGATCAAATTTCTAAGGGAGAACGTTTGGGTACCAGTTTTACAAAAAAGGATGGCAATGTATTGTTTCCGAGTTTAATGAATCAACTCAAAGGAATTACGATAAGACTAAGTTGAAGAATAGGTATGACAGTCTTAGAAAGGAATGTCGAGTATGGTATAATTTATTTGGAAAAGAAACTGGATTAGGATGGGATCATGTGAAAAATACAGTTGATGCACTGGATGAGAGGTGGGACAACAAGTAGCTGGTATGTTCTATTCATATTTGGTGTTTTCAAATATTGCATAGTATATTTATAGTTTATTAAATGATTGGTGAGCTCTGAATTACATGCAGGAGAACCCCCTCTATGGAAAATTTAGGGACAAGGGACTTGCATTCGCTCACCAACTGACCATACTTTTCAAGGATGTCGTGGCTAATGGAGAGTTTATGTTTGCACCATCATTTGTAGAACCTTTGCCTAATGATGTTAATGACTATGATAATGATGGATATCACCCGCCCCTTGAAAATATGGTCCCTGAGATGGAAGAAGGCTCAAGTGATAGTGAAGATATGAGCATTGGGGCAACAAATGAATTTGCAAATGTTGGATTGAATTTATCACAGGGAGTTGTTTCCCAAAAGACTGGAGAGAAGAGAAAAAGAAGAACTGGGCTCAAAAGACAAGTAAGAAAAGAGAAAATGCATCCTCAAAGATAGTTGACGCTGTTAGTGTGCTTGCAGAGACATGTAAGTCACGCAATGATGCTATAATTAAAGGTTCTATTGGCGAAGTGATGGCTGAGATTCAAAATATGGATGAAGTTACAAGTGATCTTGATTTTCATGCAAAATGTTGCCACCAAATGATCTTGAAGCCAGCGAGGGAGATGTTTGTTGCCTTGCGAGGTTTAGAGGAAATGAGGTTGAATTGGCATAAACATGCAATAAACAACCCTTGAATGGATCAAGTTAGCAAGTTTGTTGAGAGAGGGTAATGTACTGAAAGTTAGTATGGTATTAGTATGTACTGAAAGTTAGAATTAGAATTATTCTGGAAGTTATTAGTAATGTACTGCAAGTTAGAATTAGTATGTACTGCAGGTATTAGTTTGGTATTAGTAATGCACGAGATTTCATATTCTGCAATTGATATTCACTTGATATATTTGGAATTCATATTCTGTTATGCACCAGATTTCATATTCGGCAACTGATATTCACTTGGTATATTTGATATATTTTATATGCTTATTTATTAGATATTTTATATGCTTATTTTAATTTTAATTGTAATTTTAAATTTAACTTTAAGTTGATACCCATTTTTGTAATTTTACACCCAAAAGCACTTTTGATCTTATCTATCCAAACAACAATGATCGGTGAAACTCACTTTTCAGTAAATGTATCCAAACAAAAATCAAGTTACATTCAACTCACTTTTAACTAAACTCAATTCTGCCAAAATCAATTTTGCTCACCGTGAGAAGGAGATCTGTTGCTGCGCTTCATAATTTGGCCGCCTAAACCACTGTCGTCGTTGTTTGCATGTGAGGGAAAAGAGAGATTGTTTCACTGTTACTGTTGTCGTTGTCGTCGCGGTAACCTCCGCTGCTCATCGATGTTATCGCCGTAAACTCTCGCTGTTGTCGGTATTGTTTTGAGGCAGATGAGAGGTCTTGCAATTGAAGATAAGAGGTTGAAGAGATGAGATGAAAAAGGAGATGAAGTTGTTGTTCTATGGACTGAGAGAACTCAGAGAAGGGTGTTTCGTTTGATATATTACCCACACATATTATTTTATAAACTCAAATTACCCACAGTGATAGAGGGGAGGAAATGCATGGAGTGTATTGGAAGTGTCTGTTTGGTTGCACGTTTGCACCCACAAAACGTGGGTTTACGGCAATAGAATCGCTTCCATTTTGTTTGGGTGTCAAAAATTGCGGCAGCGGCAACGCACTTTACAGTGGAAACTCACGGCAGCTTTGAAACCAGAAATTGTAGCTTCTGCGTCCACGGTGAAAGTCACGGCAGCACACTTCATGATTTCAGTTTATGATTCTCTGAAATGCCCTTCATTATTCATCGTTCACCAACCTTATTCACCATTCATCAATTCCTTAATAATTCCTTCACCGTCTCTCTGAAATTCCTTTCACCAACTTTATTCATCATTCATCAATTCCTTAATAATTCCTTCACCAAAGGAATGCTTGGATCAAATTTCTAAGGGAGAACGTTTGGGTACCAGTTTTACAAAAAAAGATGGCAATGTATTGTTTCCGAGTTTAATGAATCAACTCAAAGGAATTACGATAAGACTAAGTTGAAAAATAGGTATTACAGTCTTAGAAAGGAAAGGCGAGTATGGTATAATTTATTTGGAAAAGAAACTGGATTAGGATGGGATCATGTGAAAAATACAGTTGATGCACCGGATGAGTGGTGGGACAACAAGCAGCTGGTATGTTCTATTCATATTTGGTGTTTTCAAATATTGCACAGTATATTTATAGTTTATTAAATGATTGGTGAGCTCTGAACATGCAGGAGAACTCCCTCTATGGAAAATTTAGGGAAAAGGGACTTGCATTCGCTCACCAACTAACCATACTTTTCAAGGATGTCGTGGCTAATAGAGAGTTTATGTTTGCACCATCAATTGTAGAACCTTTGCCTAATGATGTTAATGACTATGATAATGATGGATATCACCCGCCCCTTGAAAATATGGTCCCTGAGATGGAAGAAGGCTCAGGTGATAGTGAAGATATGAGCATTGGGGCAACAAATGAATTTGCAAATGTTGGATTGAATTTATCACAGGGAGCTGTTTCCCAAAAGACTGGAGAGAAGAGAAAAAGAAGAACTGGGGCTCAAAAGACAAGTAAGAGAAGAGAAAATGCCTCCTCAAAGATAGCTGACGCTGTTAGTGTGCTTGCAGAGACATGTAAGTCACGCAATGATGCTATAATTAAAGGTTCTATTGGCGAAGTGATGGCTGAGATTCAAAATATGGATGTAGTTACAAGTGATCTTGATTTTCATGAAAATGTTGCCACTTGATGATCTTGAAGCCAGCGAGGGAGATGTTTGTTGCCATGCGAGGTTTGGAGGAAATGAGGTTGAATTGGCTTAAACATGCAATAAACAACCCTTGGCCATTTATGAATGGATCAAGTTAGCAAGTTTGTTGAGAGAGGGTAATGTACTGAAAGTTAGTATGGTATTAGTTTGGTATTAGTATGTACTGAAAGTTAGAATTAGAATTATTCTGGAAGTTATTAGTAATGTACTGCAAGTTAGAATTAGTATGTACTGCAGGTATTAGTTTGGTATTAGTAATGCACGAGATTTCATATTCTGCAATTGATATTCACTTGGTATATTTGGAATTCATATTCTGTTATGCACCAGATTTCATATTCGGCAATTGATATTCACTTGGTATATTTGGTATATTTTATATGCTTATTTATTAGATAATTTATACGCTTATTTTAATTTTAATTGTAATTTTAAATTTAACTTTAAGTTGATACCCATTTTTGTAATTTTACACCCAAAAGCACTTTTGATCTTATTTATTCAAACAACAATGATAGTTGAAACTCACTTTTCGGTAAATGTATCCAAACAAAAATCAAGTTATATTTAACTCACTTTTAACTAAACTCAGTTCTGCCAAACTCAATTTTGCTCACCGTGAGAGGGAGATCTGTTGCTGCGCTTCATTTGGCCGCCTAAACCACTATCGTCGTTGTTTGCATGTGAGAGAAAAGAGAGATTGTTTCACTGTTACTGTTGCCATTGTCGTCGTGGTAACCTCCGCTGCTCACCGATGTCATCGCCGTAAACTCTCGCTGTTGTCGGTATTGTTTTGAGGGAGATGAGAAGTCTTGCAATTGAAGATAAGAGGTTGAAGAGATGAGATGAAAAAGGAGATGAAGTTGTTGTTCTATGGACTGAGAGAACTCAGAGAAGGGTGTTTCGTTGGATATATTACCCATACATACTATTTTATTAACTCAAATTACCCACAGTGATAGAGGGGAGGAAATGCATGGAGTGTATTGGAAATAGACTCAAATTGAAGCAAATACCTTGGAATTGTGACAAGGATAATTAATGGGTGAAGAAGAGTCTAGATGCCGAGATGTGCCCATTAGAAAACAAAAAGACATTAATTGTGATAATGTAAATGAAATAAATATACTAGAAAATCAAAATGATTTTATGAAAAAAGGGAAATCATAAAATCGATTTACAATAGTCATCAAAATGGTGTGCAGCCATAGTTTAATAAAATGATCTGGTATTAAAATGGACACGTGGTTAATTAATTGATTTTTTTTCTAATTGATTTTCTTTTGACAATATGACTAAATGATTAAAACGGCTGGTATAGTTGAATAAAACGGTAACATACTTTTGGTGAGCTACCCAAGAGCACTTAGATGAGATGGTAGGAGTCTCTTCCAGCTTAACCAAAGTACTAGATTCGAATCCAGCTTTAAGCATACAGCAGTGTTAAATCTCTTGAAAGAGAGCTTTGCCACCCAATGTAGTCCTGCCCGGCGCAAAAGATACTCATTTTCTAAAAAACATAATTTTGCTGAGCTATCTACGGTCTACACTATTTGGTAGTGAGGTCGTACTACTGCCCAAAATATATCATTTTATGAACCACCCAAAAAGAAGTGGGCATACGCCACAACTTCACATCGAACATCCGCACAGAAATTTCACTTGACACACCCACATTCGAATAGTGTTTTTAGGACCAAAAATAGATTTTAAATGGAAATGCTATATAGATAGAACTTGTGATATTTACTCTGTTAAAATTTTCTTTTAATTTATTTAAGTTGTCCTAAGTATTTTGCATTAGGCAGTTTTTTTTTACCACCCCCATTAAACCCCATACCCCCATATTTGATTTTAACCCAAAAATACCCCTTTCATTTTTACCAAAATCTGATCAGGCCCCACAAAATTGTAAGATTCCCAGAAATATCTAAAAAAAATGTATTTCCAGAAATATTATCAGTTCAAATTTCCAGAAATAGGGTATTTCCGGAATACAAGTTATGCTTCCGGAAATACCCACCGTTAGGTATTTCCGGAAATTCAAATTTTTAAACCTTCCGAAAATACCTTTTTTTGACGTATTTCCGGAAAGTTTAATTTTTTAAACTCCCGGAAATACCCTTATTTTCGGTATTTCTGGAAATTGAATTTTTAGCTTTTTTTACCAATATGGCTACGACAGATAGCAGAGGCCCATTTATGGATTTATCGGATGCGTTTACCACATCACAGGTTTTTCCTACTCGGGATATTGTTACCCGTTGGGCTAGAGATATCGGGAAAGCCGACGGGGTAATTGTCGTTATTATTCGATCCGAATCGAGTGAGAATGGTAAAGGGAAGAAAAATAAGATTGTTTTTGGTTGTGATAGGCATGGGAGATATAGTGGAGTAGATGTTGGGTGTTATAGTAGACACAAGACCTCAAAAAGGTGTGGTTGTCCATTTAGATTGAAAGCTAAACCACTCGATCCTCCTAGTCTTGATTGGAAAGTCAAAGTTATGTGTGGAATTCACAACCATGAGCCTCTTAAGACTATCCTTGGAGCAACAATATTTGGTAAGTTCAACAAGGGGGAGCGGTTAGCAGTTGAGGAGCATATGTGGTTGGGAGTGAAAGTAGCAAAAAGTCTAGAGTCAATAAAGAGGAGATTTACCAACAATTTGAGTAACATTTCACAGCTAAATAGAACCCGCAATAGTCTCCGGATGGGAAAGAGAGGAAGTAAGACTGAGATGCAGGAGCTTTTGACACTGATTCAGTCTCATCATTATACTTGTTGGACCAGACGGCTTGAAGGATGATGGCTATGGCCAACGAAGAGTCTTCCCTCACTATCATTTTTACTAATCAGGGCCTCATTGATCATCAGGGCATCATCATCAACAAAGGTGATGATGTCTGTTTCGAGGGGCGAGACACGTTTCAGTGTAGTCGCTGCCCTGAAAGAGAGACTACTGCGTAAGGTGTAATCGGAGGGCGACGAGCATGAAATAATTAGTATAATTTATCGAAAACCAGCTTGGGTTTATGGACGTGTGCACTGGTCTGCAATGGATGTCAATAACGACGATGACGTCCAAGCCATGATGGCCATTCGTGTTATCTTTAAATGGAAAGGTTATCTGCATTTATAAGTCGAAACCAGAAGGACCGTCGCTGAGATCCTTTGTCGTTTCACTCCACCATCTCAGTAGTTTCTATTATGTTTTCGTTTTGTTTGTTGTTGCAATATGTTATTTTAAATCAATGTAGAAGGCGTTTTTAATTAATCAAATAAATGTTTCATTTTTTATTTTTGCACTCCGGAAACACTATATTATATGATAAATTCGGAAGACAGTTTTAAGGGATTTCCAGAAATACATCAAATTGGGATAAATCCGGAAGGCAATATTGAGGGATTTCCGGAAACACCTCAAATCTAGATAAATCCGGAAGTATGTTCTTTTGATTTTCCGGAAATATCGCATTTTACGGTATTTCCGGAATGTAAAATGTTTTCCGGAAATACCGTAAAATGCGATATTTTAGGAAAATCAAAAAACATACTTTCCGATTTATCTAGATTTGAGGTATTTCCAGAAATTTTGTGGATTTAAGGGACCATAAAAACGCCCTTTGCATTATACTTCTGCTTTTGATATGAACCGAAAAGATAAGTAGATGTGTGCAATAACCCTTTATAGGTAAGAAATATAGAAGCATCATTAAAACCGATGCAAAATTATCACTAAGGAAAAAGTACTTCTCATATTACTTAAAAATAAAACTAAAAAGTGAAATACAAAAAACTAAGGTACATTAATGTAGTATATATATTATGATGAAAGGGGAGAAAGGGCCATCATCAACTTGATAAATCCTTAGCAAAGTAGTATATATATTATGATGAACTTACTTATGTAGAAATCACCAAAAAGAAATTTACTTATGTAGGTGTTGATAGGCCCAAAAGACAAATTAAAAAGCCTAGTTGGTTCAAGGACTTCAAATAGAAATACTGAGGTGTATTTAGTAATCTGATGTTTTTATTTGTTTAGCTCTTTATTATGTTGTGTTGCTGAGGCCCATGGCCCATTTTGCTGATTAGTAGTTTGAGAACCCTAGCTATTTAAGCTTATTTTCCCCTTGGAGAGGGCAATGAAAAATCTATGCAGTTTTTATTTGTCATCTTCTTCCTTGCAACCCCTAGTTCTGAATTTTAGCTTAGCTTAGTCTATCATTTGGTGCTTTCATTCTCTACTCTATGCCTCCTAAAGCCACAAATCCTACTACCAAGGATTTGGATGATGCCATCCATGCCACCCATGAGCACATTGACTCACAACTTGGGCCAATTCGTACTCAGCTAGAAAACCAGCAGCAAATCAATGACAGCAGACATGCCACCATCACAGCTCAACTTTCAGAGGTGCTAAACCAGATTTCTGCAATGGGGATCCAACAACATAGGTCTGATGCTTCCAATGGTGGCTCCACTCAAGGTAACCCTGTATCTCCTACTGCTCCCCCTGGTTTTGAGACTATTATTGTTAGCACATCTACACCTACACCCTTGCACACAGCACCTACAACCACTCCACCCACCATTATTCATACAACCAGACCACAAATACCCATCCACACACCTACACAACCGGTACAACCACCAACTTACCCACACCACCAGATCCCAACACTCCTAGACACACCAAATTACCCATTTTACCCTTACTTTATCCCACAACATGCCCCAAACCCTCCAGGTCCCACTTTTCCATCCTACCCTTTCACTACACCACCAGGCCAACTCCCTTTCCACACCCCCAACCTGCTTTTAGAACACCTAAATTGGAACTTTCTGTTTTTGATGGTGATAACCCATTAGAATGGTTATTCCAAGCTGACCAATTCTTTACTTTTTATCAAATACCACCTGAAAGTCGTTTATCTATGGTAGCTTTTTACATGAAAGGTGATGCTTTAGCTTGGTATAAATGGATGCATAATAATAATTAATTGTTTGATTGGTTGTCATTTACCAAGGCTCTCGAACTCAGATTTGGTCCCTCTACATATGAAAACCATCAAGCAGAGTTATTCAAACTCCGCCAAACAGGGTCTGTTACGGAATACCAGGCTCAGTTTGAAAAGCTGGGAAATCGAGTTCTTGGTCTCCCAACAGATGCTATTCTGAACTGTTTCATTTCAGGGTTAAATGCTGAAATTCGGAATGAAATTGCTATTCAAAGGCCTGTTTCAATATCCCAAGCTACTGGCCTAGCTAAACTCATAGAAGCAAAACTCAAAGATGCAAGACCCAAATTATCTAAACCCTTTCAGCCAACTACCTCACGCCCTACCTTCCAACCCACTGCCCACCATTCCCAAAAACAGCCTACCCAAACTACATCTTCATCCATCCAAAACCCAAAACTCACCCCCACTCAAAATACACTACCTATCAAAAAGTTGACCCAGGCTCAAATGCAAGAGAGACGCGCACAAGGACTATGTTACAATTGTGATGAAAATTTTTTTGCTGGCCACAAATGCACAAGTAGTCGTTTTTTGCTTCTGCTAGTAGAGGACGACCCAAAGGACAAAGAGGAGGCTGATGAAAGCCAACTCACCTTGGAGGAGGAATATATTACTATTGATCAAGAAAACAAATACTTCCAGCTATCACTCCACGCGCTCACAGGGCAATTCTCTCCCCAAATACTCAAATTTAAAGGCCAAATTGGCGGGCTGATAGTCATGGTTTTAGTTGACACTGGTAGCACACATAACATCTTACAACCCAGAATTGCTACCCACATAGACCTTCCTACCTCAGCTACCCAACAATTCTCGGTCATGGTTGGTAACGGCTCTCATTTACAGTGTCAAGGAGTTTGCCACAATGTCTCAATTAACCTACAAAACCACACTTTTTGTTTACCATTCTATTTGCTTCCTATTGAGGGTGCTGACGTGGTTCTTGGTATGGAATGGCTCCGTACTCTTGGACCCATCCAAGCTGATTTCTCAATTCCATCAATCACCTTCACCCAAAATGACCAGCCCATTACTCTAAAAGGCGACCCAAGGACCACCCCTACCCAATCTACTTACAACCAAATCTGCCACCTCGCTCACACAGACGCAATTGCACCAGAAGATACACATAAAACTGCTTTTAGAACATTTGATGGGCACTACGAATTTCTAGTTATGCCTTTTGGCTTGACTAATGCCCCATCCACATTCCAATCAGCTATGAATGATTTACTTAGACCTTTTCTTCGCCGGTTTGTTTTAGTCTTCTTTGATGATATTTTAATTTATAGCACATCATTATCTGATCACTTACTTCATTTGCGGCTTGTGTTAGACTTATTACATACACATACTTTTGTTGCAAAATTATCTAAGTGTGTATTTGCAGTTGATACTGTTCATTACCTAGGCCATGTTATTTCAGTTAAGGGTGTTGCCCCAGATCCAGAAAAAGTGCAAGCTATTCTAGACTGGCCGGAGCCACGTTCTCTCACGGCTCTCAGGGGATTCTTAGGCCTCACCGGATTCTATCGGCGATTTGTCCGCCACTACGCCTCTCTCGCCGCTCCTCTCACCGATCTCTTACGTTCCACTATTTTCAGTTGGAGTACATCAGCCAGTTTGGCATTTACAGAATTGAAAAATAAAATTACACAAGTTCCTGTTTTGGCTCTCCCAGATTTCTCCAAAGCTTTTGTGGTCGAGACTGATGCTTCTTCAATTGCAATTGGTGTAGTTTTATCCCAAGAAGGGCACCCTTTGGCCTTCTTCAGCAAAAAAATGTGTCCACGGATGCAGGCAGCGTCTGTGTATGTCCGTGAGATGTATGCAGTTACTGAGGCAGTAAAGAAATGGCGTCAATACCTTATAGGGAGACATTTTCACATTTTTACAGATCAAAAGAGTCTCAAAAACCTTTTGGTACAAACTATACAGACTCCAGAACAACAGATGTGGGCATCTAAACTACAAGGTTTCAGTTTTGAGATTTTCTACAAACCTGGAAAAGCAAATCAAGTTGCAGATGCTTTGAGCAGAAAGTATTCAGACGACGGTCTTCTATTCTCTGCAATCTCATCCCCAGTCCCAACCCTTGTAGCTTATCTCAGGGATTATTATGCACAAAATGACAAGGGAAAAGAATTAGTCTTGAAGAGTCAATCAGATTCAGGAATGCAACAACTATACAGTTTCAAAAATGGTCTACTTTACTTTAGAGAGAGACTTTTTGTACCTGATGAAGACGACGTACGACAAGCACTGCTCAGAGAATATCACAACACCCCTATTGCCGGTCACTCAGGTGTGAAACCAACACTTGCTCGTCTATCTGCCTCATTTAGTTGGCCAGGAATCCACAGAGATGTCAAACACTTTGTCAAACACTGCTCAAGTTGTCAGCATAACAAATATCTGCCTCAGAAAAAAAAGGGGTTACTACAAGCCTTACCAACTCCAAATCAGGTATGGGAAGAACTCACAATGGATTTTATAACTCATTTACCAGTTTCCTTTGGACATACAGTGATCTGGGTCATCTGTGACCGCTTAACAAAGTATATCCACTTGATTGGGCTTCCATCTAAGTACACTGCTTCCGACTTAGCCACTCGCTTCTCAGTTGAGATCTGCCGTTTGCATGGTCCTCCAAAGACAATTATTTCGGACAGAGATCCACTCTTCCTCAGCTCCTTCTGGAAAGAGTTTTTTCGAGCCCAAGGGACGACTCTAAGATACAGCACAGCTTACCACCCAGAAACAGATGGCCAAACTGAAGTGATAAATCGTTGTCTCGAGGCGTATCTGAGGTGTTTTGCTGGTGACCACCCTTGTCAGTGGTTCAAATTCCTTCATCTTGCTGAATACTGGCATAACTCTTCGTTTCATTCCAGTATTGAAATGACGCCATTTCAAGCCCTGTATGGCCGCCCTCCCCCATCCATCTCTGACTACGTCACAGGCTCAACCAACATCAACAACTTAGAGTTCACCTTGCAACAACATCAAGCAGTATTAGAGACCTTGAAGGAGAACTTGAAAAGAAGCAGACAACGCATGATCAATCAGGCCAACAAAAAAAGGATAGACCATACCTTTGAACCAGGAGATCTGGTCCTGTTGAAACTCCAGGCTTACAAGCAGCAGTCTGTAGTACGAAGAACTTCTCAGAAGCTGGCCAAACGCTACTATGGCCCCTTTAAGGTCACTCGTCGTATTGGAAAGGTGGCTTATGAGCTTGATCTACCATCTTCAGCCCGGATCCACCGAGTGTTCCATGTCTCTCTACTACGTCCTTATTATGGTGAAGATCCTAGCTCTCATTTCACACCTCTCCCTCCTGATCTATGTGATTTAGAGATGTCTGAAGGTACAAAAGAGACAGTGAAGGAGAAGGTTTTGGCTGAATGTGAAGAGACAGTGAAGAATCTAGAGGAAGTAGCGAAGAGAAAAGCAGATGAGGACAGAGAGAGAAAGGCGAGTCTGGTAACTGAAAAGGAACTGAGAAGTGTATCTAAGAAGAAGTGGGAAACTGAAATAAGTGGAAGTACTACAAATCCCTTTTTAACACCATCGGTTTCTCTCTCTAGCAAGCCAGCGGCACCGTTGATTGGTCAGTCTTCCAAAATTAATCTGACTGCATCTCAACCGTCAATTCAAAATATCACTCCTCAACACCAAAAACACGCATCCCACGCGCCTCGTGCTGTGCAAAACACGCTAACAGTGGAAAACGTGCCCATCAATTCATTCTCGTTTCCAGGGGACGCGGTTTCCCACTCCAGCCGCGTGGATCAACGAGCTTCGTTAGATCGCAACGGACAGACCAAGATTGCATCTTCTCCACTTGATGATTCATTGGATTCCCTTTTCCCAACTGCTAAAGCTATTTCGGCTCCCAAGGCGTCAGCAGAGCAGACTGCACCCATCAATTCCGCCTCGTTCCCAGGTGACGCGGTTTCCCACTCCAGCCGCGTGGATCAACGAGCTCCGTTAGATCTCAACGGACAGCCCAAGATTGCATCTTCCGCACTTGATGATTCATTGGATTCCCTTTTCCCAACTGCTAAAACTATTTCGGCTCCCAAGGCGTCAGCAGAGCAGACTGCACACGCCATCATCACCCCCTCCACCTCGCTGACCGCGCCACACCTGCCCTCTCCACCGTTTGATCAACTTTCCTCTTCAACGGCCAGATGCGAGCCACGCGTTCACGCGACCCAGGTCACACTTCCAGCGCTGGATCTCCCTGCTCCACCAACGGCCAGATTTGCGCCAGGTGTCAACCCAAACCTTGAGGACAAGGTTTCTGTTGGGCCGGATAGTAATGATAGGCCCAAAAGACAAATTAAAAAGCCTAGTTGGTTCAAGGACTTCAAATAGAAATACTGAGGTGTATTTAGTAATCTGATGTTTTTATTTGTTTAGCTCTTTATTATGTTGTGTTGCTGAGGCCCATGGCCCATTTTGCTGATTAGTAGTTTGAGAACCCTAGCTATTTAAGCTTATTTTCCCCTTGGAGAGGGCAATGAAAAATCTATGTAGTTTTTATTTGTCATCTTCTTCCTTGCAACCCCTAGTTCTGAATTTTAGCTTAGCTTAGTCTATCAGGTGTTCTAAGTGTTTTTACGATTTATAGTTTATACCAAGTTCATATACTTTTTTTGCTCAGTATCAAGTTCACATACTTAAATTCAAAGATAATACCACGCTCAATTGTACATTGGCTATTTTCTTAAACTTTTAATGTGGGAATAGAAAATTAATTATCTCCATTCCTGTTTTATCTTTAATAAATAGTAGCTTCTTTCAATTACTATTTTAACTTCATTTTAAGTCTCTATTATATTATGAGTACAACATGAATTTATTTAAAATACATTATCTCAAATAACTGAATTAATAATATTCTTTTGATATAACCCGTGCGATGCACGGGAGTATGTCTAGTAGATAGAAAGAAACATAATAGAATAAAAATAAAAATGAAAAAGATCATGCATGATGGGGATGGCGGCCGCAGCAATGCAGCATATGGATGGAGATCGACCTAAGTTTGCCATTTCTCTCACCAAACGATACTGCTCCGTCAGGCTTTCGCCCATTACGGAAAATTCCCCACTGCTGCCTCTCGTAGGAGTCTGGGCCTTGTCTCAGTCCCAGTGTGGCTGATCATCCTTTCGGACCAGCTCCTGATCATCGCCTTGGTAAGCTATTACCTCACCAACTAGCTAATCAGACACGAGCCCCTCCTTGGGCGGATTCCTCCTTTTGCTCCTCAGCCTATGGGGTATTAGCAATTGTTTCCAGCTGTTGTTCCCCTCCCAATGGTAGGTTATTACGCGTTACTCACCCGTCCGCCACTGAAAATGGAAATACCACTTCCCGTCCGACTTGCATGTGTAAAGCATGCCGCCAGCGTTCATCCTGAGCCAGGATCAAACTCTCCATGAGATTCCTAGTTGCATTACTTATAACTTCCTTGTTAGTAGACAAAGCTGATTTGGAATATTCTTTCTTTCATTTAATAACTTGTATCCATGTCATATTAGTTCGGAGTTGCCTCCCAGAAATATTATATAGTGCTTCCCCACCTCGCGTCAATCCCACTAGCCTCTTTTCCACTCTCCTTTTTGATTTGATCCCGTCATCAAAATAGAAAAATCCTCGTTGGAATTTTTTGATTCCAACGGGTTTAGGGATAATCAGATTCGAACCGATGACTTCCACCACGTCAAGGTGACACTCTACCGCTGAGTTATACCCCTTGTCCCATCAATAAATAAAGTTGACTCTTACGGATACAAAAATAAAGGGATTTGATTCAATTGTCAATTGATCGTCATTCGTCAACACCAAGTTGATACGATATTTATCGCAAGTATATAAACTACAGGCACGCGTTTTTTTACCCCACAAATCTTTTTAGGCTTTTTTTACCCCCCCTATTAAATCGTTTTATCCCCAAAATACCCCTCATATTTTTTACCAAAATCGCAACAATGTCCAAATTTTTCACTTTCCCAGAATTACCTCCCAAAAAGGTATTTCCAGAATTGTTTTTTCGTTAGTTTTCTGGAAACACTTATAGAGGATAATTCCGAAACCTTAAAAATGTGTTCAGGAATTATATAATTTTGATGATTCTGGAAAGTTGACGTTTTTGTCTTTCCGGAAGTATGTAAAAATACGTAATTTCGGAAAGTTTAATTTTTTTGCCTTCCGGAATTTCACTTTAGACGTAATTCCGGAATTTTTAAATTTTTTATATTTCGGAATTATGTCTTAGGGACGTAATTCCGGAATTATTATTAATTTTTTTTTTTAAATTTTATAATTAACAGTTAATTTTTTTTATTTTATAGATATGACTACAGCTGATGACAAGTTTCCCTATACTATGGATTTATCGAACCAATTTACCACTACAGAGGTACATATCTCCCTAAAGGTCTTCTTGTTTATGATTATTTATAAGTCATTAATTATGTTTATGGTTGGTGTGTAGATTTTTGCTACTCGCGATAATATATTACGTTGGACCAAAGACCATGGGAAAGCCAATAGGGTTGTTGTTATCATTCTTCGATCCGAGTCCACCATGAATGGTAAAGGGAAGAAGAATAAAATTGTTTTGGGTTGCGAGAGACATGGGAGATATGTCGGAGTAGACATTGGGTGTTCTAAAGCGAGGTCTTCAAAGAAGTGCGGTTGTCCTTTTAGGCTGAAAGCTACACCATTGAACCCTCCTGATTGGGATTGGAAAGTCAAAGTTATGTGTGGAATACACAATCATCAGCCTCATAAAACCTGTCTCGGGCTTGCAATATTTGGGCGGTTTAATAAGGAGAAGCGGTCTATGGTTGCAGAGCATTTGTTGTTGAATGTTAAAGCGCAGAATGGTATGGATGCAATTAAGATGCAATTTTCGAACAACTTGAATACTATGTCGCAACTGTATAGAACCCGCAGTAGATTCCAATCGAGCCGGAGAGGTTATAGAACTAATATGTTGCCAACACGTTCAACGGTCTAGATTTTGCCGACACTTTTCAAGGGCTTTGATGTTGCCGACACTTTCAACGGTCTAGATTTTGCCGACATTTTTCATCAACGGTGGAAATCCTATTTAGGGTTTCAGATCTTTCGCTATAAATATACCCATTTAGGTTTCATTTCTTTCACACTTTCAAATTCTTTCACACACCACACAAGAAAATGGACATCGACACCCCTTCAACCCAATACTCTTGTGATTCCGCACTGGTTGCCCTTTACCATCAGGGCACAATCACCAACAGAAATGGTGATGTCCATTTCCAGTGTCCAAAACCTATTTCATGCAGGCTTAAATACAACACGACATTCGCTTCTCTCAAAGATAAACTAGAGAGTAAGGTGCAAGTGGAGGGTGACGAGCGAGAGGTCAAACGTATCATTTATCACAAATCTGAGCGGGATAATAATGGATGTGTTTGCTGGTCCGCAATGGATGTGAAGAACGACGATGACTTGCAAGCCATGATCGAGATCTACGATGCCTTTCGATGTCTCAGTCCTATGCATTTGTACGTGGAAACCACACGGAGTGTCGCCGAGATCATTCACCGTTTAACTCCACCATCACAGTAGTCGAACGTTTTAATTATGTTTCTTTCTGTTATGTTTGTTTCTGTTATGTTTGTTTGTGTTTGTTGTTGTAATCCGCTTTTCAATCAATGTATTTCGCGTTTTTAATTAATTAAAGGCTAAATATCACTTTTGGTCCTTTATCTTTTTTTGGGTCCGTCTTGGTCCCTCATCTTTCATTTTCGTTTCACTTTGGTCCCTGCCGTTAGTTTTTGTTAAGAGACGCCACGCTGGCAGTTAACTGCTGACATGGCGTCTTAAGTGTCACTGCTGACTTGGAATTATTTAAATGATGTGGCATATAAGGGACCAAAATGAAACTTAAAAAACATGAGGGACCAAATTGACAAAATTAACAAAACTAGAAAAACACCCCAATAAAGGCTATGGATTTATCTACTCAATAGATAAATCTGTAGTTAAAAAATAGACTACGCAGTTCATTTTATAACTACAGATTTGTCTACTAAATAGATAAATCCGTTCGACTTGAAGAAAAATGGAAAACAGAATTATCAATAAAGGCTATGGATTTATATAAAGCTAACAGATTTAAAATAAAGGCTACAGATTTATGTTTTTAGTAGATAAACCCGTAGTGCATTTTATAACTGCGGATTTATCTACTAAAAATATAAATCTGCAGTTATAATTTAACTCCGGATTTATCTAACAAATAGATAAATCTGTTATTCATTTAATACATAACAGATTTATCTAACAATTAGATAAATCTGTTTTATCAAATATTCAGGGGTAAAATGGAAAAAAAGTATTTGGTGGAGGTATACTGTATTGAGGTGGGGGTAAAAAAACGTGTGGCTAAACTACAACACTCTTGTTTTTCATGTTGCTCAAATTTAATTGGACAATCCCAAGCTAGCCGTTTTTTTGACAATTACAATCTGGGTTTTTTTTGCACCCCCACTCTTTTAAATTATACCCCCACCAAAAATTTAATTCCGAAAATACCCCTGTTGAAATTTACAAAGACGGAAGTACATACCAGACATGTAATTCCGTCTTGAAGAAAATTTCAAAACGGATTTACTGAAAAAGAAGTAATTCCGTTTAACTTAAAAATTGGCTAACGGATTTACGTAAAATATTCTACTTCTGTTTTACAAAATTTATAATAACGGAAGTACGTTTTGTCAACATACACCCGTTATTACCATTTTTACTAACGGATTTAGCTAGCAGTAAGGTACATCCGTTTTGTTAAATACCAAAACAGATGTATCTACCTTATAGGTAAATCCGTTTTTATTTAAATTTAACGGACACGATTCCACTGCCAGATTTGATCAACGACCCACTTTTGTTCGTCTTGATAACTGTGCCCCAACAGATATATTTTTAACGGTCTAGATTGCACCGACAATATCAACAGTGGATAATCAGTGACGATTCCTATAAATACCCACACTTTGCCTCATTTTCACACTAACATTTCACTCAAAAATGGAAATTTGTTCAACTCAGTATTCAAGTGAGAACTGGCTCACCGCCATTCACCATGGCGGCCAAATCACCATGACAGAATAAGGTGTCTACTTCTCATGTCCAAAGCCTATTTTATGCAGGCTCCGAGAAAGCATCACCTTCAAAGGTTTGAAGGATAAAGTGGAGATCAAAGTTCAAGTGATTGGTGATGACCGTGAGGTCACTAGTATCACTTATCGTAAACCGGAGCGCAAAGACGATGGCCGCATTTACTTCTCGTCTATGAGGATCAGGACTGATGACGGACGTACGAAGCATGTTGAACATCCATGACGACATTCTTCAGAGTCGTAGGCCGTTGGAGCTGTACGTGGAGCATCAACGGAGCGTCCATCGGATTTTACGCCGTTTTATCCAGTAGTTTAGAACTGTATTTGTTGTTGTTGTTGTTTATGTTTTTGTTGTTGTTTGTGTTTTACTTTTTATGTTAGTTTGTAAGTTTGCATCAATGAAAATAAATTTTAATTTAATTAGTCTAATAGTCTAATACAATAAAGTAGTCTAAAACAGTACAATCCAAGTAGTAAAAATAACGTACACTACAGCAACGAAAAAAATCAATCACGTCCATCTACCAAATCAAGCAACCTCGTGAGTCGTCTGTACGTCCGAGACTGAGGATGAATGTCTCTGGACGCAAGCACCGACCGCAGTTGCTTGCTCACAATCATCAGTCTCTCCTCAGGTCCCCTCACACCTGGTGCTGCTGGTCCTGGTGCTGGTACTGGAAGGAGACAAGGAACTGATACCCTAACGTACCATGGCAAGAACTGCTGATAAAGCTCACCCCCCTCTGTAGCAGGAGCAGTAGTGCTCAAAACCTCCCGAACACCGTCCCTCCATCTGGTGATATGCATCATGATCTCAGTATACGGTGGCCGACCGCGAAGCGGGTCACGAGGGATCACCTGAATTTATCCAGGACTGAAATGCACAAATAAACAATATCGTTAAAAATAAAGTATTTAACATTAAATCAAACAAACTAGTTAAAAATAAAAAAAATTAACTTACCATGAACAGCGTGGCATACCCCCTAACTGAGTGGTACCCCCCTAGGCATGAAAAGTTCAGCTGGTCGTACAAGAAAGCTAAACCTGCTGGTCCCCATGCCCATCCGCCAGCTGCGGTGATGACCTCCAGTAAGAGCAACGTACTTTGCCTCAGTTCTTGTTCCAGTCTTGCTACAAAAGATGCTTATCCCCAAAATGAGTAATATAAATGCCCTGACAGCACAAGTCTGGTCCACGGCTAACTATCTCCAGCAGCCAGTCAAACCGGAAATATGGCCCCCTACTGGCGATGCACTCCTCTGTCGCCTCAGCAAAAGTAGCTCCCAAATATCTCACAGCCAGCTGGTTGGCATCATCAATGGTTATTGACTGAGCAGGAGACCGGAAATATCTGTCAGCCAATGATAGATGTAGCAGACATGACACATCATCCAAAGTCATCGTCATTTCAACCCCGGTGAATCACGGGGGATCCGGCCACCGACCCTCTGAAAAGGCACTGTAAAAAAAAATTAAAAAAACAAATAAAATTTAAAAACAGATGTATGTACATCTGTTTTGAAGAAACGGATGTAAACGGATGTACTTACTTCCGTTGGCTTCAGACGGATGTATGTAGATTCGTTTCGTCAAAAACGGATGTAGGTAGATCCGTTAGCTGAAAAACGGATGTAGGTAGATCTGTTTTATGCGAAAATGACACACACTCTCTGTAAAACTGATGTAAGTAAAAAATGATAAGGTAATTGTAATTTTGTAAACTGGTCAAGGGTATTCACGTCTTTTCACAGGGTGCGTGGGGGGTATAGATTGATGGAGTGGGGTCAAAAAAAAAACCCTTACAATCAATCCCATGCTAGCTAATTGTCACCGTTGATATTTTTGCATTTTTAATTTTCTGTAGCATGTAAAGTTTTCTAAGCACTATTAATCTATTTTGGTATGACAAGTACAAAAGAATAGTATCGAGGTTGCACTAAATATTTGAATATACATAGATTATTATATATTCCACTAACTTCCTCGTTATTTAAGCAAATTGATTTTTTGTTGTTGCTATTAGCAGCATGAGATTGTTTTTTTTTTACCTTGAACCAAATCCAATATAAACCCTCCTCTATAACTAGTAATTCCACCAAACTCTCTCCGTCTCTCTTTCTCTCTACCTTTTCCAAGCCTCACAAACCATTGAACAATAAAGAAACAAGCCTAATCTTAATGTACCTATCTCAAGGAAATTAATAAAAAATGCACATCCCTTTTCTTCTCTCATTCTCAAAAACATACCAATTATGGTCTTCAACAACATGTTCACATTTCCGTACAATTCAATGTCACATACCTTATGATAACAATAATGGAAACAGAGATAGAAGAGGTTCAGATTCAAAGTACACGTTCATTAAGAATTCCTAGATTCTCTTCAATTGGTAGGGATTCAGAGATCAGCAATGACAATTTACATTATACAAGCTTAAAGGACATTATATGTAACACACCAACAAAGGGATCAATGTTATTATATGAGGGAAATGATTTTGACTCAAACATTGCCATAAGGAATGAGTTGGTTAAGCGTGCAGCTTCGGTTTATTTACAATCAGCGGCATTGTTGGCGACAAGAAACCAAAATTGCATTGTGGCTTTTTGGGAAAGGTTAAAGAACAAGGCTGCTTCTTTTTCATGTTGGAGGCTTTTGGAGGGAAACCCAATTAGGGCTTGTCTTTGGCCAATTTGCCGGTTTCTGAATTACATGATGGGGAGTATTCGTTCATTATCATGAAATAAAGTTCTTGAGGGAAAATTCTCTTCAAGTTAATTTTGATGAGATTGCATATTTTGCTTTCCATTTATTTACATTTTTTTTTCTACCTAGCCCTTGAGATAATCCCACAACTTTCTTGATTAGGATTCCCTGCTGTCAATTTTTTGCAGCAGTCAAGATCTCAATTGTAGGATATAGATCCGACGGTTTAAATTAAAAGCTACATTTTATATGATATTTTGTTGTTAAATCGTAACCTTTAAATCTTCATCCAATGGTCTGTATTTACCGACTGGAGTGACTGCAGTCATGTTTTACGACTGGAGAGAATCCAGGTCCCAATTTTCCACTCTTTGAGTCGGTTATGAGATTAGTTCTTCAATCAACCGACTACTTAAGGTATAATAGACTCCTTCCCCAACCCAAATGGGTACCATTTGTATATAATAACAAATGAGATAGATAATTGCTTTAATTAGGAAAAATTGTAACATGTTATTTGGCCAAGTACTTTTTTTTAAGTTTAATATAAATTGTACCATTTTATTTTATCTTAATTTAAAAATATTTATTCACATGTAAAAAAAAAGTATACATAAAATAAAAAAAGTTGTTTTCATAATTTTTTTAAGCATTCTTTGGAAAATAATTCATAACTATTAATGAAGTATGATATGCAATAAAAAAAGTAGGTATCATGCATGTATATAGTTTTGATTCTTTGGAATTGTCGTAACATTGCGTTGTGTGTCTATATATATACAATCAGTATGATATATAGTTGTATATATATGGTTGAATGTAACATGTGTTTATATAATTTGCGTAAAAAAAAAACATGTGTTTATAACTGACATAACCAATGATTTTAAGATTGAATCGGATAGAGCGGCTCAATATAGAACTGCTCATGTTTACAATTCGAGTTGAGCTATGAACTAGTCTATTCTAATTAATTTGAATCAAAAGAATCGAGAGTTGATTGAACTGGGATGAACTTCCTGAGCATGTATTTCTTTAATTATTTATTAGGAATTTGGTTCAACCACAAGTTAAACTAAATGAATTAACTGAACAATGAGTGGTATCACAAATTTGATCAATTATAACCCTGCAAATTAAAACCATTCATGTGGACTATTTTGAATCAGCAACCTCTATATTAGCTCAATCTAGTTGGTTAGTGGACTCCGTGATTTAATTTCCAGACTACGTATCACGAACATAATTCACTAGTAGAAAAATCAAATTTAGAGAGGGGATATATCCGTCCTAAAACATCAAAAACCCGTCACAAGCAATTTTAGCGACAAATTTTGTGAAGAACCCAAATTCTCGTAACTAAATTTGACATCACAAAATGTTTAACAAGGGCTTTAAAAATCCATTGCCATTCGCGATGGAAACTACCCATCAATAACGAATATAATCCATTGCTAAAAAAATGACATAAATTGAACTCTGAAAAGGAAGTTCCATGGCTAAAAGTGAGGGAATAATCTATCGATAATAGAGA
Source organism: Astragalus membranaceus (assembly GCA_039519185.1). Classification (NCBI taxonomy): domain Eukaryota; kingdom Viridiplantae; phylum Streptophyta; class Magnoliopsida; order Fabales; family Fabaceae; genus Astragalus; species Astragalus membranaceus. The sequence goes on along the minus strand of CM076850.1, from coordinate 156,946,894 downwards.
AGGAATAATTTATTGCTAATAGAGAGGGAAATTTCTCGTCGCTAATAGAGAGGGAAATTGTTTGTTGGTATTAGAGAGGAAAATAATCTGTCACTAATAACGAGCAACACTTTGTGTTGTACCTCCCTTTTAGTGAGGAATTTTTTGTTTTATAATGAAGCATTAATCTATATGTAATTAAAAAGATGCTTTTAATCTCAAATTATCAACATATTAAATTTAATATAAAGCTATATTAATTGTGGATTTTATACTTTCTCTGATTTAAAACATATGCTACAAATTTTTTTAAAAAATTAAATAGCACACAAACACACACTAACAAAATGGACCAATTGCATCGGTTATTTCTCTAAGTGGCAGTGGGTTTAACTGTTGACGGCGGTTTGCGTACTACTGCAATTTTCACCATCGAGAGTTTAATTTACAGGGATTTCCATAACGGCTAAACACACGGCTGTAAATTTCGCAGTAGTTTATAACAATCACAAGTATATAATTTTAACGCAATTTTTAGAAAATGTCTTTATATATGAAGGATAAATGGTGGAAAAACCACACAAATCTACAATTTCCTCTATGTATTATACGTATTTGTATACCTGTCCAGAAAAAGACAAAAATATGTAATGACATTTTCGAAATTTGATAAAAACATGACACCAATTATTTCTAGAAAAAGACAAAAATATGTAATGGCATTTTTAAAATTTTGATAAAAACTTGAGGGCAATTATTTTTGGGAAAAGACAAAAACATGTAATGGCATTTAGGAAATTTTGGTAAAAACATGAAGACAAATATTTCAGGGTAAAGACAAAAAAACTGATGGCATTTTCAAAATTTTAGTAAAAACATAAGGGCAAATATTTCAGGATAAAAACAAAAATAGCCAACGGCATTTTCGAAATTTTGCAGCGGTTTATAACAGTCACAAAGTATATAACTTTAACGCAAATTTTAGAAAATGTCCTTATATACTAAAGATTAAGGATAAATGATGGAAAAACCACACAAAACAACAATTTCCTCTATGTATTATACGTATTTGTATACCTGTCCAGAAAAAGACAAAAATATGTAATGACATTTTCGAAATTTTGATAAAAACATAACGGCAATTATTTCTGGAAAAAGGAAAAAAAATGTAATGGCATTTTCGAAATTTTGATAAACACTTGAGGACAATTATTTCTGGAAAAGAAACAAAAACATGTAATGGCATTTAGGAAATTTTGGTAAAAACATAAAGACAAATATTTCAGGATAAAGACAAAAATAGCTGATGGCATTTTCAAAATTTTAGTGAAAAATGAGGGCAAATATTCCAGGATAAACACAAAACTAGCTGATGGTATTTTCAAAATTTTCGTAAAAACATTAAGGCAAATATTTCAGGATAAAGACAAAACTAGCCGATGACATTTTCAAAATTTTGGCAAAAACAAGAGGACAGATATTTCATGATAAAGACAAAAATAGCTGGCATTTTCGAATTTTCGGTAAAAACATGAGGGCATATATTTCGAGTATCCCAGCGGCCAAAACTCGCGCCTTTTCTGTATTTTTTTTTCATATTTTAAGCAGTGTGTTTAGGAGGTACATTAGAGTTCAAAAAAATTAGTTGTTCAAACATGCACAATTTGTTCATTAGTAGCCAATTTGGTCGAAAAACTAATTTAATTTCGTGACAAAATACTTAATAAAGTGTGACTCTAAGTAGTGCGTTTTGATGTACTTTAGGGTTAGGAAAATTTTATTGATGTGCAAATACGTGATGTTCGTTCTTCAATGACCGGTTTTGTGGGGAAGAAATTATTTTCGTGCTAGTGTGTTTTGATGTTCTTTAGAGTTTGGAAATTTTTTAACTATGCAAATACACAAAGTTAGTACTAATTATTCAATAACCGGTTTGGTGGGGAAAAATTAATTTCGTGACAAAATATGTAACTAGATTTTGAAGTGATATAATAAATGCAGCTTTTTCAAACTCAAACCACTAACAAAGGTAGTTGTTTAAAACTCAAAAGATGTAACACAAATGACAAAGATGAGTCTAACTTTGATTTTTCTCTTAAATAAGGTAGCACAAAGGGCAGTGATGAGACAACAAAAATGCATTCTTTTAATCTAAACTTTGATTTTCTCTTAATAAATTGAGTTTTGGATTTTTTTTTTCATCAATAGGCATAGATGGTGAACTTTCACTACAACCACTTTTGTATAAATAGAAATATCAAGAGGGGTAATCTGACCAAAGAATTCATTTTCTTCTTTGAACCCTTATCATTTGTTTTACTTGTTTTTCTGCATTTCTTCGTATTTTTTTGATATATTAATGAAAATAATTAAGAGTCGTTTAATCCTATGATCATAATAAGAGGTTGTCTCATGCTATGATCATAATCAGGAGAAGGAATCCAAGTGACTGCAGTCACTAAATTCAAAAAATATAGAATCATTGGATCAATAAAATGGTCAATCTCAAACCTTTAATTTATTTTGTTTTAAAAATAATTAAAAACATAAAGGAGAAGAGAGATAGAGATGACCGACCGTAGAGAATCACGATCCGTGCTTTCCCAATAGCCCAAATGGCGTAATGGAAGGGTTGTTTAGCTGTGAATGTGATAGCTCCAATGAATGTTGGGAATTAGGTGCGCGCATTTGTTTCTTACTCACTACACCAGCCTTTGTCCAAGAAGAATAGGACACAAGATCAACTTCTATTGAATTTGAATCATTAAACAAATAATTTCTTAGCATTCTTTGCTAGCTAGCTAGTCATGCCCTTATTAATTTCCAACTTCCATTTCATCTTTTTTAATTATTTTTTTGTCTTCTTATGGAAATGTTGTTTATATAGTCTTAGTATTCTATTCTGTTTTACTATTACAATAATGACCACGTATCTTTGTTCCTATCTTTTTATATATAATGGCAAGAGTGTATTCCTATACGTATTTCAAATGTATAAGAATACACTGTATCTATCTTTTTATAAATAATTCCTATACATAGACTAGTTCTCCTTTCAAGTAGTCCACGGATAGTGGTATAACTCGCGAATAGTCTTCCCGATAGCCTCTGCGACTGGCTTACAAGGAAGAAACCTGCAAAGTTAGAACAATCGAAACGATTAAAACACATTATATATATATATATATATGACAACAATAATCAAAAAAAGTTATAAATTTTTTTACATACCCTCCACTCTCAACACGGATGACACATCACCCGTCGCGTAACCGAATCTCAGCCCCCTCAACATCATCAACCTGATCATCATCAGGTATCGCATCATCTCCAGGTGATGGTGAAGGGGTAGGAGTAGGCACTGGCGAAGGGGTAGGAGTAGGAGTAGACATCGGACGAAGGCCAGGTATCGGAATCATTCGATATGGAGGAGTCTGTGACGGTGGAGGAGTCACCCGTGTAGATGAAGTATGACCATGTAAATCTCGGGGAGATGGGGTAGGTGACGGTGAAGGAGTCACTCGTGCAGATGAACTAGAGCCAATATGCAAGGACCTAACCCAAGAGGTCTGCCCCCGCGTCTGCAAGGATATAACTCCAGAGGTCTGCCCTGGCGTCTGCAAGGACCTAAGTCCAGAGGTCTGCTGCTGCGTCTGTGTCTGAGGAGTCGGCAATGATCCCACTCTACCTGCTGGTGCTGGGCGTGTCTGTGTCGGGGTAAATGTCGTAGGCATCTCAGAATAGTCATATGAGTCGGCAATGATCCCACTCAACCGTCTGATAAGGAACTTCTTCCACCGACTCATCTGCTTCAATGCGAGACCTTGGCTTTGTCTTTATTGCAACACACCAACCTCGCTTGTCTCTTTGAGTTGATGGATAAGGAACATAGTACACTTGTCTCACATTCTGTGCCATTATAAACGGATCATACGCTGGATATCTTTTGTCCATCCGTATGTCCACTCTGTTATACTTCTTATCTATTTTGGTGCCTCTAGCTGACGGATCAAACCAGTCACAATAAAACAACACTATAGTTTTAGGATAGTCTAACACATTGTACTCTAGCTCATAAATGTGTTGGATTACACCATAATAATCATCTTCACCTCCTTCATTGACCCCTTTTACATAAACTCTGCTGTTAATTGTTGCTTTGTCTTTCGTCCATGAGTGGGTATGAAACTTGTAGCCATTCACGAAAAATGTGTGATACTCTTTCACATTTGAATGAGGACCATCAGCTAAGTTTCTCAAGTTTTGATTGAATGGAGTTGGTTCTTCGCAGTAAACCTACGCATGTGACATACAAATAAGTTATTTCACAAGGAACACATGATTAAGGTTAAGGAACAAGTAACTCAACACTTACTTGTTGTTTAAACCATGCTGGAAAATTTTCATATATATGAGCAGACGCTTGATCATCTCTTACGTCTTCAGACAACAAGAATGATCTGATCAAATTAGATAATACGTGTTAAATGAGCTGGCAGATATGGACAATTAATTGAATGAAAATATTGATATACATACTCAATGTATGGTTTAACTTCAGTGCAATTGTTCAACACATGAACATGAGCTGACTTATACTCCGCATCCGTTAACCAGTGAGTTGACTCCTTCCCAGAATGGCGACCAGATTGGCCGAAGACCGACAACATTAATGGGTGTCTAACATAATCATTTTGCATTTCATTCCTTTTAGTTCTCAACGTGAAATCCGTGAAATAATGTGAGAAAAAGTGGGTTGTTTCGCGGTGTAGGTATGACGCACAAATCGATCCTTCAACCCTCGCCTTGTTTTTCACCGATCGTTTAGAATCACCCATGAATCTATAAAACAACTTGATTAGAAGAAAAATTATATTTACCTCAAATGGAAAAAATGAATTAGTTCTCAAAATGATACCTTTCAAATGGATACATCCACCTGTACTGAACCGGTCCACCAAGTCTTGCTTCATATGCTAGATGAACAGGGAGATGCTCCATAGAATCAAAGAAACCAGGTGGTAATATTCTCTCCAACTTACATAGAATGAATGAAATGTTCTCTTCCATCCTAACAAGGTTGGCATCTCTTAAAGATGCAGAACACAAATCCTTAAAAAATTGACTCACTTCAGTTAGCGGATTAAGAACATGCCCAGGTAAAGAACTAAATGCAATAGGGAGTAAACATTCCATAAATACATGACAATCATGACTTTTCATCCCAATCATTCTTCTCTTGCTCACATCAACACATCTCGCCAAATTAGAAGAATATCCATCCGGCATTTTGAGTTCTTTTATCCACTGATAAACTGAATTTGTTTGTTCGAGAGTTAATGAGTAACATGCTTTGGGTTTGAGCATCTTTCCATTAGTTTGTGGCTTCAAATTTAAGTCCTTTCGATTGCAGTAAAGAGCAATGTCCAATCTCGCCTTATCATTGTCCTTGGTTTTGCCCATTATGTTCATCACTGTGTTAAATATATTGTCAAAAAAATTCTTCTCTATATGCATAACATCGAGATTGTGTCTTAATAAATTATCTTTCCAATATGGGAGATCCCAAAAGATACTCCTCTTTGTCCAATTATGCGCCTGTCCATATCCATCAAATCGAGAAACAAGAGGATCATCTGTGATTTTTGGAAAATCTCTAACTCTATCCCAAACCTGATCTGGAGTAAACCGAGGAGGCGGCCCATCCTTTTCAACTACATTCTTCTTAAATGCATTCTTGTTCCTTCTAAATGCATTATCATGTGGTAAAAACCTACGGTGCGAGTCAAACCAAGAACTCTTACCCCCGTGTTTCAAGGTAAATGCCTTTGTATGCTCCATACAATGTGGACATGCTAATTTAATTACCATGGGTTTGCCAACCAGACAACATGCCATAAGCAGGGAAGTCATTAATGGTCCACATCAAAGCAGCTCTCATCATGAAATTCTCTTTCCGTGCGTAATCGTAAGTCAAGACACCATTCCACAACCTCTTTAAATCATCAATTAGTGGTTCTAAATAGATGTCAATGCCTGCTTTTGGATTTTCTGGGCCAGAAATCAAACAAGTCAAAAACATGTAAGGTTTAGTCATACACATCTCAGGGGGAAGGTTGTATGGGGTAACAATAACGGGCCAGCAAGAATATGGCGAAGCCGATGCTTGGGTATATGGCGTAAAACCATCAGAGCATAACCCAAGCCGTATGTTGCGTGGATCCGCGGCAAAATCAGGTTGTACCCGATCAAAGTGTTTCCATGCTTCCCCATCAGACGGATGGCGCAACACACCGGGACATCTATTCTCAAAATGCCACGTCATTTCCCCTGCAGTGTGCTCGGATGCAAACATTCTCTGCAACCTTGGAATTATTGGCAAGTAGAACATTGACTTCACCGGAACTGGTTTATTCTTGCTACTATTCCCCCTTTTGCGGTACCTCGGCGCATTACAAAATTTTCATTCAAGTAGCGCAGCATCATTTTTCCCAAACTCATTATCATAATACAACATGTGACCTTTCGGACAGCAATCAATCCTTCTAGCCTCCAATCCCAACTTAGAAACTAACCTCTTAGCCTCATAAAAAGTCTTTGGCAAATTTTCATTCATAGGCGTCACAGTTGACATCATATCACATATCAAGTCCATTCCCACCTCAGAAGTATTACTCAATGATTTGAGAGCTAAAAGCTTTGCACAAATCGATAACTTTGAGCTTGATGACCCTTCAAACAATGGCTTGTTTGCATCTAACAACAAATTATAAAATGTTTGTGCTTGCTCATTCGGAAGCTCATCCATGTTATCGTACTGTTGCTCCTCAAATGACACATTCACCCCAAGACCGTCACAAACCATATTCTGCATCAAGTCGATTTGTTCACCACGTCCTATATCCGCGGAATTACTTGAAGAACCCCTGCAATTTTCGCCAATCAATGGGACGACATCAAACCCTTCTTCACCATTACTAGTCCAAATCCAACAATTGGGCCTAAACCCAATTCTCTTCAAGTGTTTAATGACCTCCGTTGGACTCTTAATCTTTCCACATTCACATTTGACGCACGGACATCGAATCCCACCTTCAACTCTAAATTGTTCTTGACTAATTGCAAAAAGAACAAACTCCCACACGCCATCTACAAAAGATTGTTTCAAACGCGCTCTTTTTGGAAACAACCTATCATACATCCAAAGGCGGTGCGAAGGAGGAAATTCCATTCTGCACATTTAAAATTGCCGATATATCAAATAGAGAACGATGGATGTGCATCAAGAGAGAGAACGTGAAATGTATTTAAACGATGGATGTCCACCGAGAGAGAACGAGACATGATACATTTCATATCATATTAGCTAATTTCAAATTAAAGAAAGCACTTAGCTAATTTCATATTAGCTAATTTCAAATTAAAACTATAGAGCTAATTTCAAATTAAAACTATAGAGCTAATTTCAAATTAAAGAAAGCAAATATAGAAAAAATCAAGTTACTTAACAAATTCAATATACTTTTACTCATGCCCAAATATTGCATCCATCCATATTCAATCAATACTTTTACACATAACTATCTAGACAATGACATATTAAATCAATCCCTCTTCCAACATCAATAAGTTGTCAAGAGTGGGGAAAAAAGATTAAAAACACCAAGACCAGGGAATCTAATTGTTGTGACCAAGGAAAGCAAAGCACAAACAGGTAAGAGGCATCAAGACCATCCAGCTTCCATTTCAGTTTGAATAAAGCATGTAGATGTATGAAGGAAAAGCATGTAGATGAATGAAGGAAAAGCAATTATCAACACCAACAGATTCTGAAAAATGAAGTAAAAGCATGTACATGAATGAAGGAAAAACATTTATCAATAAGGGAAGTGAAGCGATTGCATCCAGGTTTGTTTTCTACATGCTTTTCCTTTATGAAGTAAAAGCATGTACATGAATGAAGTAAATGAAGTAAAAGCATGTACATGAATGAAGGAAAAACATTTATCAACAACAACAAATTCTAGAAAATAAAGGAAAAGCAAGTAAAAGCATGTACATGATTAATTTTTGTGATTCGTAAGTGTTTACAGATTTTTCAAACTTATATAAATGTGCATACAAATTCATATATATGCATATAAAACACCATTAGTAAGCTTCAATTCAAAATACTAATTAGAAAGTCATACATAAATCAATGTACTACAACTTAACAAGTCATACATAAGCACTAAGATAAGCGATTAATAAGTATTAACATATTTAGTATTAGTATTATATATTATTGAATAGGTATTGACATTCTTTTAACAAAAAGAAATAGTTTACTCAGGAAGTGAATGACACAAACACAGAAGCAAAGTAAAATCAAAATAGAATGCAAAACAAAGGTTAATAGAATACAGATGCAAAATAGAATACAAATTAATAGATTCAAAAACAAAATAGAATACAAAACAGAGGTTAATAGAAGTAAAAAAGATGTTCATAGAACCAAATATAGTAGAAACAGTAGAGACATTGAATTACACAAATGCAAAATGAAAGAAAAGCATCACACAGCAACTGCGAAAGAAAAGAAGCAGTTTCTTCTATAGTTTTACACACACACACACGCATGCAAGAATATTCTTCAGCAACCCATTACCATTACACAACAAAAACTCAATCACTAATTAAGCAGATAGGTACAACATAATTTATGATTCGAAGAAAGTTGCAGAAATCGATCAATGGAGTAGTTTAGAGAATGACTTACATGGTAGGGTTTGCCAATTTGGTGATTTTGTAGCAATGTTTTTGATGACAAAACCAGCTGCAGCAACAGAGTGGAAAAGGTAAGAACACGATTCTGGAAATTGCTTGAATGGATGAAACCCTCAAAGATAACTAATAACAATAGTAGTATATCATTTGAAAGACTGGATGGTAAAGATGCATGTAATGTTAGTCAATATCCTAGAGTTGACTTTAGCATGTAATGTTAGTCAATATCTCAAGAACTCCAAGATGAACAAATGTGTGGGGACAAAAGATGCATCAAATTGCTATAAATTTGAATAACTTGAATTTTTAGTGCTCTTGCCATGATACTGTTATATCCAAATCTAAGTAATGTAGATTTATTTCCTGTATTTGTGAAGGTCTACTGCAGCAGCAAATAAGTTAGAGGAAGCTGGTTTCGAAAATGTAGCATGCATAACATCTGGCCTCCAATCTGTGAAACCAGGTTTAGTTAATCAATGACTCTTTTTTACCTTCAAATTTCAGCTTATGTTATAGGATATGTATTGAAATGTATCCATTCTGTAGGGACATTTGACTCTGTTGGTGATGTGGAAGGGCGCTAATATTAGTATGGCTATAATGCTCAAAAGTCAAAACCATTTTGTTTACCCCACTGCGGTAGTATTCTCCATTAAGCAATGACTATACCCATTTCCAATGTTTAAGATATCAGTTATTTCAAATATACTACGTTAGTAGGATAATGTGTTATGCAGTGCTCCTTTGAAAGACTGGATGATAACTAATAACAATAAATTGTAAATTGACACAAACTAATAAAAAGGAAACAAAAGCAGATAAATTACTGTTTCTATCTTCAATTTTAAGTTTAGGGTTTTCAATCAATTTAGGTTTTTCATCAAACAATCAGGAAGAGAGAAGAAGAAAGCTACATACCTGTGCTTTTCAGACTCAGAAGCACGCAGGAAAAGAGAAGATGAAGAAAGCTTCCGTTGATGGCTTCGCAGAGGAGGGCTTTGCGGAGGAGGGCTTCGCTGTTCTCGCGAGAGAGAAGAAGAGAGAAGGCTTCGCGGAGGAGGGCGGTGGAGGACGGAGGAGTGCGGTGGAGGACGGAGGAGGACGGACGAGGGCGGTGGGGGCTGGAAGAGGGTGGAGGAGAGTGAGTGACAAAAATGAAAAAGGTGTAAAATGAGAACTGATGAAGCTGTGCAGGGTTTTATGAGACTTTATAGTTTGCGACGGATATTTTGACATTTCCGACGACAATATCCGTCGGAAATTTGCGACGGCCAGAAAACTTCGTCGCAAACGTGAGCGGGAAGTTTAGTGCCTGTTCTGCTAAACATTTGCGACGACGTTTTCGCCGCAAATCCGTCGGAAATTGCGATGGATAAGGATTCGTCGGAAATTTTTGCAGGAAACAAGGTTTATTCTTGTAGTGAATGGTAGGACTTTGATGCCTATCTTTTTTGTCTTTATATATAATAGCAACTATCTTTTTTGTCAATTGTAAGAGTGTATTCCTATGCGTATTTCACCTGTATAAGAATACACGGTATCTATCTTTTAACCAACCCACCAAAGTCAACAAAATGATGCAATATAAATTAAAATTAAAATAAGATGATACAAGGTGATGCGGGTAAAATAAAAAATGGGAAAAGAATAAAAAGAAAAAACAGATACTGAGGGAGAGAGAAAAAACCAAGAGATTGAGGTACAAAGAGAGGTTTTCGGAAGAGAGCGAAAATGAGAGAGAGAGAGAGAGAGAGAGAGAGAGAGAGAGAGAGAGAGAGAGAGAGAGAGAGAGCGAGAAAACGAGAAAGAGAGCAGGAAGAAAGATAAGAGAGGAAGACCGTGGGGGCGGGCTGACGCCGGCGAAGACGACAACGGTCAGGCTAAGATGGCTACAACGTCGATGATCCCTTTTTTCATGGTGGAGGGATGGTTGATGACGGCGGTGAGAACGCCGGAGAATAATACATTTTCAAGATTCATGATAAGCTCTTCATCGGTCTCTCTGACCTCGCCACCGATGCTCAAACTTTATAACATTTCTCACTACCTTCTATTTCCCTTCTTTCTTTTCTTTGTATTTTTTACTATTCTGTGAATTTTCCCCTATTTCTCTCTGATTCTAGGTATCAGCGTTTTGTTTTTCAATACAAATTGTATCAGCCTCGTGAATAGCGCGATATGAAGCCCGACTGGTGTTGTGTGATTCAGCCTTGAAATTAACAAACTTAAAAGTACGAAGCCAAAATAGCAGGAACATTAAATTACAAGCCCGAGTGGTGTTGTGAAATTCAGACCCGGGGTTAACAAAGTAACTTCCGTATGATTATTATCGTACCAAATAGCAGCGCTGTTTTCGTAAGGATAATTGTTAAAAGTATGAAAACGAAAATGTCAGAAACATTACACGACAGGCCCGACGGGTGTTGTGTGATTCAAACCTGAGGTAACAAAGTAACTTCCGTTCGATTCTTATCATACCAAATAGTAGTACTGTTTTCTTCAGGATAATCCTTAAAACTACTTAAGAGTGCCAAAATTATTGAGGTTGATTGGCTAACTTCGAACAAATAGATACTTACCTATTTGATCTATAAATTTGTGGATTTCTTTTGATCAAGTGCATATTTTCTGTATATCATTGTCATGATGACAATAGATAAACTGAAAGGTATTACCTTCGAGTAGGTTTCAGGAATATCCCAAGCTAACTTACCCTCTTCTTGGGGATGCCGATTTATAGGAAACTATCTAACGTAGTCGTCTTGCATCCAATAAGGGGGTAGATATCTCACGATTTAAAACTTGCATGATGCACCCAGGCGGGCAGAGGTGGTCCCCTTCCTCAGCCAGATGGTCAGACTCAGATACCCCCCAAGGCTCCTCCTGTGAATCGACAGGGGACGTCCAAATTTAGTGTGGGAAATGCCACCAGTTGTATGCATTTTCAGTTAAAATCGGTGTTTTGTTTGTCATGGGTTACTATGTATAATATAATCGTATTTCGCTTTCCCGTTTTTCTGGATCATGTAATCGTTGGCTTTATTACCCAGCTATTGTAATATATTTTGTCTTATGGTAGTATAACTTTTGTTATATTATGTTCACCATTATATTTATCATATCCAAGTTTATTATTCGTATTATTATTTATTTGGAGTGCATAGTGATTTTCATTTTCATGTTCTGGTTGTGTTGACAATTTGGCAACGTTTTTGTGACGCCTTTAGACGTCATCGCTTCATTTACTTTTCAACTACTCTTTTAAGTAGTGATATAAATGTAAATAAATACATATATATATATATATATATATATATATATATATATATATATATATATGTGTGCGTCTATATATATAAATATATATAAATAATTATAAATGTGTGTCTATATAATAGATAGAGAGAGACTGTGTGGCTACATTGTGTGTGCCTTTCCCCTTTTATATACGAGATTTTAGGGTTCTTCTCCTTAAAATTGTTGAAATTTTTTCCAATACTGTCATGTCGACCACCCGTGCTCTTGCTGTGTGGAATAGTCCGGTGTACGCTTATGATTTGGCGATAAGATTTAGTCCATTTTATTTGGAGTTCCACCCTGATGAGGTTTGTTTTTCTCCTACATTTGGTTTGTTCATCATTTGTGTTTTTTTCAAATCCCTGCATGTTTGTTTGAGGATCAAGTTAAATTACCACGAATGTTTACCAGAGAGCATCTCCATGATGTTGCTCCTTCTGTCGAATCTTAAGTGATCCGGTGGGAAATATGTTTCAACTGGTTGTTTAGAAAAAGAAAAATGAGGTTTACTTTCTTCATGGATGGAATGGTCTTGGTAAGTTTTATGGCTTCCATCTTGGAGGCTGGGTTAAGCTGGTTTTTGTTAGAAGTGATAGATTCCTTATTACGGTTAAAGACAGACTTGATCATCAGGCTTTTTATCCGTTACCTCCAATGATTTCGTGGATTGGCGAGTCACCTAAGACGATTGAAAGTGCTATTGGAACATATGCTGTTACCCATTTTGCTGAGTTTTGTCAAAGGCCAGACTTATTTCATGTACTTGAGAAGAGCTTAACTTCAAATGATGTTGTTTTTGGGATTCTGGTATTTTTTTACCGTTCATAAATGTATTGCGTCACCTAATGAGTTTTTATATTTATATTGGATTTTATTCATTTATGTTTTTTCTTTTTTTATCCAGCAAATTCCATTCGAATTTTGCCAGATTGCTTTTCCAAACCTCGATGTTGTCCTCATTGATGAGTTCGGTTTGCAGACAAATTGTCACCTGGAATTTCATGAAACTGGTAGTGGTCCATGTGGTTTCACTAAAGGCTGGCATCGCTTCTGTATGTTGAAGGGCTTGACTGCTGGGCGTCGAGTTCAATTTTGGGTCTCAGTAACAAACTCCAACCTCATGTTTCAGTGTTCCAAACTATTAACCTATATTGTTGTTTCATGTTTCTTTCCCAGTTGTGTTTGAATTATGATCCATGTATTTTTAAATTAATATACAATATGTTGTAATCGTGACATCGAATTGCTGATTACTAATGTAGTGGAGTTTTTATTGTGTGTTGGAATTTATTATTAATTTTGAGTTTTAAATAAAACAGCGACAACTGCTCCATGACAACTAACGGATCCATATCGTGGCGGATCAGGAGAGCCATACACCAGTTTGTTCCATCCTAATATCCTATCCCCTGGATATACAGGGCCATCCCATCCAATGTAGCTAACTATCCCATCCAATATATTTATAAGCACTTATCCATATAGTTAAAAATTAAGTTAAAACATTTAACTTTATAACGTCAATAATGTTTCAAGCTTTTGAAAAAAAAAAAATTATTTGTAAAGTTATGACCTAAGGTGATTCGTCCTCTTTTGGAATGTTGAATTTGACCAAAAAAAATATAGTTTAATTATAACTTAGCTTTCTGTTGTATTTTCATTAAAAAAAACATGTAAATGCTTATCCATTCCTCTTGATATTAATGGATCAAACTATTTCAGTTATTTTTTTTAAAATTATACTAACCACGGCATTTTTGTCAAACCTAATTTCACTTGGTATTTTAGTTCCATTGTTTTCTATGGTGAGCAATTTTAATTTTTCAATAACAAATTGTTACATCTATTAAGAATATTAGAAACTCAAAAGGAAGACATAAAATTTTCTCTAATATATCCATAAAAAATAAAGTTTTATTTAGTATGTATATAAAAATTAAAGTTTCATAATAATGCCATAGGCCTATGTCATTGACTTAGGTTTTAGTGTCAAACCTAAGTTTCATAAAATTAATATAAAGAGTGTAGGTAACCATCCTATCCAATAAATTTATAAGCAATTATCCATCCCATCCAATAAAAATTAAGTTAAAACATTTAATTTTATATATAACCTAAATAATGGGTCATGATTTTGCAAAAAAAATATAGGCTAAATTATAGTTTTGGTCCCCCTATTTTCAAAAATTCAGACATTAGGTCCCCCTATTTTAAAACTCAGACATTTGGTCCCCCAATTTTAAAAAATCAAAGACATTTAGTCCCAAGAGGAATTTTCAGTTTTTTATGGCTAATAATCAAAGACATTTGGTCCCTCAATTTGAAAAAATCAAAGACATTTGGTTCCCTAATTTTAAAAAATTTGGATTAAATGTATTTTATTTTTTAAAATTGGGGGACCAAATGTCTGAGTTTTAAAATAGGGGGACCAAATGTCTGAATTTTTGAAAATAAAGGGACCAAAACTATAATTTAGCCAAAAATATATTTGTAAAGGTATCACATAACTTATACATCACAAGAATTTCTTATAAATGGATCAAAATATTTCAATTATTTTTGTTTTAAATAAGAAGAGGTGCATCTTATGTGTTATTATAGAACGATAGAGCTATTTCATTTTATAACGTGAATAACGTTTCACGCTTTTTGGGAAAAAAACATTATTATTTAAAGGTATGACATAACTTAGTTTTTTTTGGTATTTCCATAAAAAAACATGTAAATCCTAATTATATGTGAATCAATAAAAGCATTTTATTGTTTTTTGGTTAAAAGGTTCTTTCGATATTCGTTAGTTCGCCAACTGAGCTATCTACTTGGGATTGGTTATAAGGTTCTGAATTTTAGCCTCCATTCTCTTCATATTAATACAACAAACTATTTCAGTTACTTTTTTTTAAATTATACTAACCACGGCATAATCTTATACATTATAAATTTATAGATCATTTTAGCAATAATTCTTATAATGCAATATTTATGACCTAGGGTGGTGTCATGTTTCTATAAAAAATAACTCTTATATCTTATAAATTTATACATTATAAATTTATTTATAATAATATAGTCCCATGTTATGACCTAGAATTGTGTCATCTATCTAAATAAAAAATATTATACATTATAAATTTAAACTCTTATACTTTAGAAATTAAATATTATAATAAAAATGTTATGACCTATGGTTGTGTCATAGATCTATAAAAATGTGATTCTTAAAAATAACTTTCGTACGATTCTTATCATACCAAATAGTAACGTTGTTTTCTTAAACTCCTTACCATATAGTTGTGCGCGGATTTATTTTCTTAGACTTATTTAAAGATCTAGGTGTTATAGGACAAGACTTCATTCCCTAATAATTTTTTTTCCCAAAACAAGTATTATTATTTTATTTATTTATTTATCCTTCTTTTGATGCATCATCAAGAGTGTCATCTTAGGAAGAAATACTATTCAAAAGCACGTGATCATACTAATTACGTTTTAGTCTCTTTTTATTATTATTTCATCTTCATCTCAAACTCATATCGAATACATTAATTTATATGATGACATATATCACGTGATCATAATGCACCTTTTTTTTATTAAACTATTGTCCTATGGTTATCAACTCCATTTTCACCTCAATTCCTGCACTCCCTTACAATGTCCCATACACATAAAAATTTCAACCCACATAAACACATCCATGTGACTTCTACAATAACTCGCCTTGACGATCTTCCCCTCACGCATGTCATGCAATGGTTGCACCAGGTCGGGGGAGAGGTCGGGATAGATCAGAGCCATCTGATCGACGACGTTCTTGAAGGCTCTTACCGCCAGTCCTACCGCCTGTAGAGCATACTCTTGCTTGAAGCGAACTAGCTCATCCCGGGCTGCCACCGCCGATGCCAATTCGCTGCCGAGCTCCTCAATTCGACGCTCAAGCTCTGGGACCTTCTCCCCGACGCAAGCTACCCAATACACATAACGAAGAAGCTTCGACTACCTTATTATCGCTGCCTTTCATTTGACGTGT
Organism: Astragalus membranaceus; assembly: GCA_039519185.1. Taxonomy (NCBI): domain Eukaryota; kingdom Viridiplantae; phylum Streptophyta; class Magnoliopsida; order Fabales; family Fabaceae; genus Astragalus; species Astragalus membranaceus. The sequence continues at coordinate 156,930,819 of CM076850.1, read as the reverse complement.
TTTTAGATGAATAGTTGATCATCAATGTGGTGCTTCTATACTCTGTTTTTTTTTAATAAGTCAATGTATTGGCCGAGTTGTTTTTGGGTTATTTCTTCTCTTGAGGGTTTCATTAAACATGACCTTATTATCCCCAAATCGGAGGGTATATTACAAAGATTGTGGTCGTGCGCTAATTTCTTTACTAATTGAACCGTCCAAGCCGACCAAGGCTCCTATAGCATGCCACATGGTCTCGGCTTGATGAATCACAGACCAAACGAAGGTATGACCTGTAAGACGTGCCACGTATACCCAGCGAAATGACTAAACAGAAGGGATAAGATCAACACGACATCGGCAAGAGAGAAGCGGAGGTGAAGGACGGCAACGATGATAAGCCAGAAGAAAAACCACCCCGGCAGTTGAGGAAGAGCTTGGCTATAAATAGAACAAAGGAGAAAAGAGATGGTCATTCAGACACAGACACAAACACACCATTATTGTGATAGACAAAAGGCTATCCGACTTGATTGTAATCATTCCGATTTATTAATAAAATACTATTCAAGTACACTAATTATGTAAATACAGGTCAGACGGTAAATACATCGTCATGTTATATAGAGTGTACACTAATAGAGTCTTTTTTATCATTTGTAGACACATAAGATGCACATCTTCTTATTTTGGCAAGAAATCAACACATAAAAAGGGATGTCTTTTGGATCCTCTCCTTTTCTAACTTGACTCGAGTTCGACGAAATTTTAAATTCTACATAATGATTTTATTTTATCCACCATATTTTCCAATTTTTTTCCCCATCAACAGATGTCTTGAATTCTAGAAAGAGTGTCATCTTAGGAAGAAATACTATTCAAAAGCACAAGATCATACTAATTGCGTTTTAGTCTCTTTCTATTATTATTTCATCTTCATCTCAAACTCATATTGAGTACATTTATTTATATGATGACATATATCACATGATCATAGTGCACCTTTTTTTATTAAACTATTGTCCTATGCTTATCAACTCCATTTTCACCTCAATTCCTGAACTCCCTTACAATGTCCCATACACATAAAAATTTCAACCCACATAAACACAACCCGTGTGTTAGCTTCCACGATGACTTCTACAATAACTCGCCTTGACGATCTTCCCCTCACGCATCTCATGCAATGGTTGCACCAGGCCGAGGGAGAGGTCGGGATAGATCAGAGCCATCTGAGCGACGACGTTCTTGAAGGCTCTTTGGTGTGGTTATTTTAATATATGCAAGTATACATAGTCACACAAGTAATAAAGTGATAAGAAAGGTCGAATCCACAGGGATTATGTATTGTAAATTTTTGTAGTTCAAAGTGTACACTTAGTGTGTTTACACTATTCAGTATTTTTAGTTTGGAGTTTTCAAAGTAAGTAAAAATAGTAATAAGCAATAAAATGTGTGAGAAATCAGTGGAAAAAGTAGTTGAGATATTTTCACCAAGTACTTTACTTCTAAGTGTTTTAATGGAGTATGTAGTGTGGGAACACTGGATGTAGGTGCATCAGTTTGTGCCTTTCAGCACTTCTCTTTAGAGTTTCATTACAAGCTCTTATGATCTTTGTTTTTTACAGTAAAGAAAGGTTTGTCAATTCCTCCCTTGCCTCCTAACAATGATCCAAGTTGCTAAATAGGTTCACTCTTATAATTTTATTATCCTAAGGACTATGCTATCCTATGTCTAGGTTTTAGCATGTATTTAACAAAGTTTCCTTTATTAAATACTTGTCCCTATTAACTCTTGAGTTCATAAATGTAGCCCATGTCTGCTGCTACAAGTTTTACCTATTCTAAAGTGATCAATTCCAGAATAAGTTGAAAGAATTGTTATGCAAGAGTTTAAAGTGTTTACACTACATAAACCATAATAACATATTTAGAAGTTCATTACAAGGTTAGAACATCTCAACTTAAGGGAATTTAGCTCATGTTACTCATGTTATAAAGCAAAGAATATACACAGAACATAACTAAATGAATAATAAAGCAAAAGAACTTAAAAGAGTAGAGATTACTTGAATAGAAGATCTTTTGCATTAAGTTCCCAAGTTGAAGTACAATAAAGATTTCTTACACGAATTTCTTCAAAGTAGAAGTGAAGGGAATGGTTGTCAAACACTTCCTCACCTTCCTCTCCTTAGAAACTTGAAATGAAAATAAACTAAACCTAAACTAAGCGAAAAGATGAAGGATTTAAAGATGTGAAAGATGATATATCGATTAGTGAAGATATGGCTTCTATTTATTGGCTTGAAAGCTTTCCTCTTGCAAGGGGTTTCCTTTGGCGTGAAAGATCAGCTGAGGGGACCGAACATGGTTAGTTTGTTGACAACCAATCAAGCAAGCTGCACAGGTTTGGTCGCTTGCATGCATAACAAAAGATGAGGTCCATTGAAGAAGTGCCACATGTCTTTTAGATAAGTTTAGTCTTGCAACTTGATTTTTATGTGTATCGCCGACTTCTGCAAGTGGCCCAGCTCTAGGTGACTAGGTATGACGTCACAAATCAAGTGTGGAAGCATTGAAATGGTCTTTGGATGTTTTGGTATAAACTGCAGAATTTAGCAGGTGTTGGCAGTGTTTCCACTCCTAGTGTTTCCACTCCTGGTGTTGGCAGTGTTTCCACTCCTGCAGTAGCTGCACTGAACAAAAACATCAAACCTAACAAGATTTGTGCATTTTGCCTAGATCATTGCCCTTTATCCATTTGAATATTTAGAATGTTATTCCTTGATAAATAAGCTATAAATATATATAAATGTTCTTGAAAATAAGCAATAACTCAAGTTTAATTGTATGAATAACTCTATATAAAATAGAGTTATCACTCTTACCGCCAGTCCTACCACCTGTAGAGCATACTATTTCTTGAAGCGAACTGGCTCATCCCGGGCTGCCACCGCCGATGCCAATTCGTTACCGAGCTCCTCAATTTCAACCCACATAAACACATCCACGTGACTTCTACAATAACTCGCCTTGACGATCTTCCCCTCACGCATGTCATGCAATGGTTGCACCAGGTCGGGGGAGAGGTCGGGATAGATCAGAGCCATCTGATCGACGACGTTCTTGAAGGCTCTTACCGCCAGTCCTACCGCCTGTAGAGCATACTCTTGCTTGAAGCGAACTAGCTCATCCCGAGCTGCCACCGCCGACGCCAATTCGCTGCCGAGCTCCTCAATTCGACGCTCAAGCTCTGGGACCTTCTCCCTGACGCAAGCTACCCAATACACATAACGAAGAAGCTTCGACGACCTTATTGTCGCTGCCTTTCATTTGACGTGTTTTTAGATGAATAGTTGATCATCAATGTGGTGCTTCTATACTATGTTTTTTTTAATAAGTCAAGGTATTGGCCGAGTTGTTTTTGGGTTATTTCTTCTCTTGAGGGTTTCATTAAACATGACCTTATTATCCCCAAATCGAAGGGTACATTACAAAGATTGTGGTCGTGCGCCAATTTCTTTACTAATTGAACCGTCCAAGCCGACCAAGGCTCCTATAGCATGCCACATGGTCTCGGCTTGATGAGTCACAGACCAAACGAAGGTATGACCTGTAAGACGTGCCACGTATTGATAACTCTCCATTTGTAGAGTTATTTATGCATTTCTATTCTTAAATCATTGTGAGTTTGTATGCTTGGGCTAGGAATTATGTGAATATTTATGTTTAATTAGGGAAAAGGGAATCAAGCACTGAATTGGAATATATTTGGCACAAATGGTGCCCTTGTGAAGTTTCTAATGTTTTCTGTCTAAGTGCTATAGCATTCATGTGCGCATCAGAGCTGGGACCCACTTGAAGATAGCAGCAGAAAGCAGATCTGTAGTGAATCCCAACCTGTCCAGTCAGCGCCTCCTTATTGCCACAATCCATGCTGATGCAGCCACCCTCCTACCACTTGCACTTCACCACTTGTCTACCATGGGGGGACAACATACCTTTAGTTGGTGAAAAGAAGACTCACCTGCTTCATCCACTTGCAAGATAGGAGGGAAAACTCAACTATAAAAGCAAGCCTAACTTCTGCACTTAAGGGAGGGGAGCTGGAGCACGAAAATTCTCTGGTTTTGAGAGGAAACATACAAGTAACCAAACTATTCCATTGCACCCATTAAAAATCCATCCTCAAACCACTTGAAGATTCTGCCCGGTTCATGCTATAGCATTGTCAGCACACCAGCACACACGTGGAAGTTGAAGGAGTGTATCTTCTGCACATTCTTCTTCTATTTCTTGTCTTGGTGATATGAACCCCTCTGTTTGTAAATTGTTGACATTATTTATCATGAGCTAAACACCTTTTGGTTGGATTGCTAAGCTATGTAATGACATCCTAATGTGTTAATGATATAGTATTTTGATGTATTCATTTTAATCTTTGTGTTTAAATATTTCCAAACTTGTTTTGGTACTGGCCAACTAAAATAGGTAGATTCATGAATTCAGAAATGGTTTATGAAAAGATCTCAAAGATTAATGTGAGTGAGTGGTTGTTTTAGAGACATTTCGAACAATCTTTGCCCAAACCTAGACATAGGAGGGCTTACTTCATAGAGTGAACACTATGGGTTCTTTAATATACAAAGGTGAACTTACTTGAAGCCTAGACATAGGATCTTATCACGAAACCTTGGTGAAAGTGGCCGAAAGGCACGCAGCTTATGCTATAGCACTCAATGCTATAGCATCAGATGCTATAGCATTAACACAGAAGAGAAATTTACTAAGCAAAAGCAGTCCAACTAATCCTTTACCATATAGTTTCCATATTTATTTCTTAAGCAATTTATCTCCTTATTTTACTATTCTCCATATTGTGACTTACTTTGCACACTAATTCCCTGAGATATTCCAACTATAAATTAAGACCAATCCCTGTGGGTTCGACCTTTCTTTCTACTATATTACTTGTGTGACCACTACAAGAAAAACGGGGATTTCTGGCGGAAAAAATCAGTCGGTAATGGCCAAAATCCGCCGGAAATTGGGGATTACCGGTGGATATTTTCCGTCGGTAATTCGTTCGCCGGTAACAGTTACCGCCGGTAATTATATTTATTTTAAAAATATTATTTAATTTTTTTAATTTGTTTTTAATTTATTTCTTTTTTTAAATTCGTTTATTTTAATTTATTTATTTTTTTAAAATTCAATTATTTAAATTCGTTTATTTAAAAAATTAATATTATTTTAATTATTTAAATCCGTAGACTGAATATTTGAGAAGGGAAGAGTAATGAGAAAACAGAAATGTGAGAAGAGAAGAGATTGAGAAAAATGAAGTAGATGAATGTGAGAAGATTTGAGAAGAGAATATTTGAGAAGAGAAGAGAATATGTGAGAAGAGAAGAGTAGAGATTTAAGAAAAATGAAGTATATGAATGTGTGAAGATTTGAGAAGAGATTGAGAAAAATGAAGTGTATGTATGTGAGAAGAGATTGAATGAGAAGGAAGAAGAAAGAGGAAATATAGAAGAGAGATATGTAGAGAAATTTATGGAGATTGTAGAGTATGAGAAGAAAATAAAGAGTGAAATGAGAGAATGAGAAGAGTGTAGGAGAAAGTTTTATTTATAGGAAATGAGGAGAGTGGAAAAAAATAAATAATTACTTTTTGAAAAATCCGCCGGTAATGCGTATTACCGGCGGATTTTTCCGAAATCTGCCGGTAATGCACATTTTTTCCGCGGAAAACCTATTTTTAAAAGAAATCCGCCGGAAAACCTATTTTTTCCGCCGGAAATTTACCGACGGAAAAAATCCGTCGAAAATGCCAAATTTCCGCCTGAACCGTACCGCCGGAAAAAATCCTTCGGTAATGCGCGATTTTCTTGTAGTGGACTACGTATACTTGCGTATATAAAATCCACAACAAGTTTTTGGCTGGCGCCGTTGCCGGGGATTGAAATTAATTTTATTGTTGAATTTCTTAGCATATTAGTGTTCCTGTTACTCTGGTGTTTGTTTCTGATGCTACAGCACAGGATGCTATAGCATATGCACAAGCTCAATTCACCAGAATTTCAATTTGATCCTGAAATAGAAAGGAGGTTCAGAGCATTGCGAAGGCAGCAAAAGTTACATCCGAGAGCAACCATGTCAGAACATAACTCTGGCAGAAGCTCCCATAGAGGAGGAAGAGGTGGCAGAGGTAGAGGTTCCCAACATGGTGGAACCCAACATGGAATTCAGACTGAGATTCCTGCATTCAGAGGGAGAGGACCAGTAACAGATTATTCAAGCCCTGTGCATGATCCAGAAGAATGGTACATGCAACAATTCATTCAGATAGGACCAGAAGGTATGGTTAATGATAGGGACAAGCCAATGAGGGATTATGCTGCTTTTAACCCTCAAGCCATGCAAACTAGCGTAGTGAGGCCTCAACTTAATACATCTCATTTTGAATTTAAACTAGTGATGTTTCAAATGCTTCAAACAATTGGTCAGTATGGTGGAACCATAATTGATGATCCACATATGCACTTAAAACAATTTTTTGAGATCTGTAGTAATTTCTCTTTTCCTGGAGTTTCTGATGATGCCTTTAGACTCAAGCTTTTCCCTTATTCTTTAAAGAACAGGGAAAAAGCTTGGCTAAACTCATTAGAACCTAACTCAATCCATACCTGGAATGAGCTAGCAGAGAAATTTGTGGCAAAATATTTTCCACCTAGCAAAAATGCCAGAATGAGAAATGAAATCACTTCATTCAAACAAATGGATAATGAATCATTGTATGAAGCATGGGAAAGATACAAAGAGCTGTTGAGAAAATGTCCTCACCATGGCATACCTGTCATTATCCAAATGGAGACATTTTACAATGGATTGGAGCCACAAACCAGATTGATGCTAGATGCTTCTTCTGGAGGAGTTTTGCTGAAGTCATCTTACAATGATGCTTGTGACCTTATTGATGAGATAGCAGAAAACAGTTACTCTTGGCCTACAGCCAGGGCCACACCTCAAAAGAAGGCTGGGGTACTAGAAGTCAATGAGATAACAAAGCTAACAGCTCAAGTAGCTTCCCTCACCAACATGGTCAAGAATCTCACCACTTCCAATGCAATCATTTGCATCTAGAAGTCATGCATCTACCATAGTACCTGCATCTAAGCAATACATTTGCATTCACATGTTATCTGCATTCACATACATGGCTGATCAATTTTTGTTTCTGATCAGCTCTAGCATCCACAATTCACGGGCTTTTGTAGTTTATCTGCTTTCACATTGCACATTCATCACATTACACGCATGCGCACATATAACAGTTTGCTTCGATAGACGTTCCAAGTGCCGGTCTCATCATTGCCAAAAACTTTCAACATCACTAATCATATCATATTACCATGAATTGCAAAACCTTCTTTACATCACTAATCATATCATCATACCATGCACGGCATTCGCATCAAAGCATTATATTTGCGTCACATTCGCACTTTGCATTTCATACACCATTATATACTAAGAAAAAAAGAGGAAAGGCAAAAAGCAAAAAGAGGAAAAATCACTCATTCCATTACATTCATCATTAATCAGCACAATCACATTCATATCTTATCTGCATTCACATACGTTGTTTGCCAACCTCCATGTTCCACCAACTTCAACTCACATCATCTGCCACGTTTCATTCATCCCATCGGACACCTACCATTTTACATACCTATATTGAACGGATGCATCATTCATCGCATTTTTAGACATGCCAAATATAGATAGCTTTTCCATTCCCAGGTAAATGCACTCATTAGGTATGTTCTAGGCAAGTACGCCATGTGTCAATCCCAACAGTTTGTTCCCTCGAAGTCAGTGCTCCAAGCACTGGTCTCATATCACAACCCAGACTCCTAGACCCTCAGTGGTCCCTTGGAGCCCAAGCGCTCCTCCAGACCTTCAATGGTCATTCATTCCAGATCGCACGTCGCGTTATCGAGCAACCGACGGATCATCCGGCTCCAGGCCCTTCAGACTAGCTATGTCAGCCTAAGACACAGTGGACGTCATTCGTGATCAGTTATAGACCTGATCTTATTAACGGCCGCTCGAAAAAGGCCACCCTCGGACCCCCAGTGGTCCTTCAAAGCCCCAGTGCTCCTCCCGACCCCAAGCGGTCCTCCAAAGGCTTAGGCAACCCCCTTGGAGCCCCGGTGCTCCCTTAGAGTCCAAGTGCTCTTCCAGAGCCCCAGTGCTCCTCCAGATCCCCAGTGATCATTTCTTTATTGTTCTCGGTTAACACGCCAAGTGTTAATCGTCCCTCGTTTCCCTAACTCATCTTCCCCCTAAGCGGACAAAATTAGCGTCTATTCTATCTTTATTTTTATTTCTACTACGAAAATCTGAAAACCATTCACCTTTTCTAGTAAAATATAAATAAAGAGGGGCAGTTGTTATACCCCAATTTTGTCCGATCACTTTTTTTTCGCAAGCATTTTAATTTAGTTCACGCGTCATAAGTCCCAGGTGACATTACTACGAGAAAAGTTTTCGGGCTCATTTGTTGTTGTCTCATTTTAATTTGGATTGGACTGAGATACCTTTTCATCTAATTGGGCGTGTGCTTTCGTAATTGGGCTTATAGACGGATTTTGTTTTAATTGGGCCTGATTTTAGCAACTTACTCTATTGGGCCTATGTTAGATTTTCTCGTTTGGGCCTTGGCTCAGCTTGTCCTTTTTCTAGATTTGTCTTTTTAAAATAACATTTTCTCTAATTTAAACAATCAGTCTTTTAATTACATTATCACTAAAACAAAAATAAAATTACATAAAAAGAAAAAAAAAATAGAGAAGAAAGAAAATAATAAAAATGGGGTGTCGGTAGCATTAACCTTCAGCCCAACAAGCTGCTTGCCCAACAAGTCGACTTGCCCAGCAAGTTAACTTGTCCAGCAAGTCTCTTCACCTAACCCTTCACCTATAAAAGGAGGCCCTGTCCACGGTGAAAAACACACCACAGTGATTCAACAAGAACACTGAACACATTCTCTCTCTCTCTCTCTCTCTCTCTCCCAGCGAAGTTCTCGCTTTCTCTCTCTCCCCCTCCCTTTTTTTTATTTTTCTTTTAATTTGTTTATTTTTAAATATTAATGATAATTATTTTTCACTAGTTGCGCTCTTCATTTTTTTTTCGTTGTCAACTTTTCGTTCATATTCAAAACAGAAAAACAAAATAATCATTTTCCTCCAAAAATAAAAATCTTATTTTCAAAATAGGGGACTAAGTCGACTGTACAGTCGGGTTAGTCTGCTTTTTAGGTCACTAATGAACCGTTACGGATCATGCCCTAAAATCCCTATTTAAAACAAACAATTTCTAAAAAATAAACACAAATACATTTCTTCCACAAATCAAATTTTCAAAATAGGGGATTAAATCGACTGTACAGTCGGGTTAGTCAGCGTTCTAGGACGAATGAACCGTACGGCTCAAGAGTCCTAAAACCCCATTCAAATAAAATCAAACCGCCACACAGCAAACTATCTTCCAAACTTTAAAAACTCCATTTTTATAAAGTAGGGGACTAAGTCGACCGTACGGACGGGTTAGTCATCATTTTAGGACAAATGAACTGATCACTCAGGAGTCCTAAGATCCCTAAATAAAATACACCAACAAACAAAGTTTTCTACCAAGAACTATGTGTGATTTGATTCTCTACCAAGAGATACGTAGGAGCAGAGGGCGGCTGACCTCTGTCAATTGCACTAATAAAAAACCTTTTTTAGTCTTTTCCTAAATAATCCTTTTCTTCAATTCAAAAAATATCAAGTCTTTTCTTTCTCCTAGTTTCCTTTAATTCACAATAAAAGGGTAAAAACAAATGTTTTCAAAATTAACTTTCGCTTCTACAACTAATTAGCAGGTAACCTTCCTTAGGAAGGATGTCGTGGGGTGCTAATACCTTCCCCACACATAACCGACTCCCGAACTCTTATCTGGTCTCAAGGACCCTTATCCATTCCAAAAGGGATTTTCCAATGTTTTCCCTTAAACTAAACTTTGGTGGCGGCTTCATTTTTGAACATTCGAGGAATCCTCACCCGGATTTTTCGGTCGCTACATGTAGCATCTAATGCTATAGCATCTCCTCAGAACTGTGAGTCAACAGAAGATGCTGCTACAATTGAACAAGCCCCTCCTGGTGAAACCAGTTGTGTCTATTGTGGAGGAGGGCACATTTACGAAGAATGCCCAAGCAATCCTGTATCTGTGAACTATGTGGGATTCAATAAAAACAATAACCCCTATTCAAACTCCTACAATCCTGGGTGGAAAAACCATCCCAACTTCAAATGGAACAATAATGCAGCAAGTTCATCTACTGCTGCAGCACCAAATGCACCACCAGAATTCCCTGCTCAGCAACAACAAAGGCAGAATAGTCAGCCTGTTGACAACTCCTTGGACACCATATTGAAGGATTTTGTGAAGGATACCAAAGACTTCATGAAAGACACTAAGGCTTCAATTCTATTTCATGATGCTGCTATCAAGAACCTTGAAAATCAAGTGGGGCAGATTGCTACTGCTCTAACTCAGAGGCCTAGTGGAGCTTTGCCATCAACAACTGAGGCATCTACTTCAAATGTCCATGGAAAAGAACAGGTAAAGGCTATTTCATTAAGGAACGGTAAGGATTTGAAAGGATCATCAGAGATTCCAGCTGATCAGAAACACAAAAAAATGAAAAACCAGAAAAAGAAAAAAGAATACTGATGTTATAGCACCTAAGGTTATAGCATCTGATGCTGCACCTAGCTCTTCACAGAAGATTGTTCCTGAGTATCCACCTCCTCCTTTCCCACAAAGGCTGAGGAAGGCTCATGAGGACAAACAATTCAGTAAATTCCTAGAGGTGCTGAAACAATTGCACATCAATGTCCCTTTGGTAGAGGCACTTCAACAAATGCCAAACTATGCAAAATTCATGAAGGATGTCCTCACCAAAAGAAGAAGACTTGGTGAATTTGAAACTGTGGCAATGGCTGGTGAAAGTAGTTCAATTGTTCAAAATAAACTTCCAAGGAAACTCAAGGATCCTGGCAGTTTTACAATACCCTGCTCCATTGGAAAATTTTACAATGGCAGAGCTTTATGTGACTTAGGAGCAAGTATAAACTTGATGCCTAAGTCCATATACACTCAGTTGGGTATAGGAACTGCCAGACCTACTACTGTTACACTTCAATTAGCTGATAGATCAGCTTATCCTGAAGGCATAATTGAAGATGTACTAATCAAAGTTGACAAGTTTGTTTTCCCTGTAGATTTTGTTGTTCTTGACTTTGATGCAGATAAGGAAGTTCCCATCATACCAGGCAGGCCATTCTTAGCCACTGGAAGGACCTTAATTGATGTGCAAAAAGGGGAATTGACTATGAGGGTCAATGACCAAGAAGTAAAGTTCAATGTTCTGAATGCTATGAAGTATCCGGATCCAAGTACAGAAGAATGCTCCTTTGTTATCTCTCTTGATCAAGTGGTCCAGAAACACTTTCACAAGCAACAAGACCACTTGGGCAGAATTTTTGATGAAAATGAGAAGACAGAACTTGTAGAACAGGGAGCCATTCAACAGGAACCAAAATTCAGAGAAGCTTGGGTAAAAAAATATGAGTCACTAGATATTGAAAACTCAAGCCTCAAGAAGAATGTCCCCTCCATTGAACAACCACCCTCATTGGAGCTCAAGGAATTATCTAAGCACCTCAAATATGCCTATTTAGGGGAGAATGACACTCTTCCAGTGACCATTGCTTCTGATCTCACACAAGATCAGGAACTTGATCTCATTACTACCTTAAAGAGGCATAAGAAAGCTATAGCATGGCAGATGACAGACATCAAGGGAATCAGTCCAACAATCTGCATGCACAGAATAGTTTTAGATGAAAATGCGACAAATAGCATTAAAGGGCAAAGGAGACTTAATCCTATCTACATATTTCAAAAATAAATAAAAACATGAAAAGGGGTTTAGGAGGATTAAGTTTTATCCACTTAAATATCTCTAGTTCTATATATCCACACTTTATTGTTTTTATGATATCTCCTTCTCTTAAAAGGATTCGTTTTTTAGTTTTGGACATGAGACTCTTTAGGTCTCACAATTGTTGCTTGCTTTATAAATATGCATTCAGCATGCCATGATACTATTAGTTTTATAAATATGTTATATATCTTTCTCCTCTTACATTCCATTTCCTTTTGAATCAAGCAATGAGATTTTTTCCTCAACAAAGTAAAAACATACATTAACATATTGCTCTTAAAATAGTATAATGAATAGAAATATTCACGTGCAAAAGCAAACAAATAGTTATTCAAAAGGCAAATATTCAAATACCTTATGCTTCTGTTAACATCACCTCACCAAGCATACAACACAAAAGTCGATCTCATTAGAGGAGGTTGTAGATGATTGCAATCAATACACTCTTTAGTTATTTCAAATCAATTTTTGATTTTTTTCCCAACATATGTATGTTCTCCACCGTTTCTCAACAACTGACTACAAAAACAATAACTAATATCAAATTTCAGATTTAGAGCTCAAATGGCTAATTTAATAATACAAAAAGAAATTATAACATATACAATGAGAAAAGGTTATTTAGAAAATAAACTAAAAGCGCTACTAATCAAAGAGATAATTTTATAATGAGACAATTCTTAATGTAGAGATGTAAAGAATCAGACCTTCATTTCAGCTAGAACTCAATCTATAGTAGAATCCCAATTATCCAAATGAAATGCAAGGGATGTGATCGACAGAAGTTGAAACCATCGCTTGTCAGCTTTGTTACGACCAACACTCATCCTGAGCGGCCTCTTCCGATACAGAAGTGTCAAGCTCCCTGGTTTGTCATTTTCCCTGCGGGTACATGCGAGCAATCACTATGTTAAATGAAATTTTGAAAAAACTACGATCAAATTTTTTAATGGTTGGCAATGGAAATTGAAAAAATCTCATCGTTTAGTGCATACAAAAAACAAAAGAGTCTGGTTCTCAATCTGGTCAATTTCATTGGTAGATAGAAGAGCGAAGTTTTGATACCTAAATAAGAATTTTAGGTTGTCAGCATTTTGGACCCGATTTTAGAATGAAAACTGGATGCAGGCGATGGAGCTTGGTGGGCAAGTTTAGGGTTACAGTACAACTATTATTGTGGAGTACCTACTAATCAAGGGTCCGAAATATAACTCCCAAGAAGGTAGCTCAGTTGGCGAGCTAAGGGACATGAAGGAATTGCAAGAAGGAGGTTCAGGGTTCAAATCTTGGAAACTAACTTTCCCCTACCCCAACTGTACATTTGCTTTTATAAAAAAAGGGTCTGAAATATAATTGTGTGATTGATTATATATTTTTTTTTAAAAAAAGGGGTCCGAAATATAATTATGTGATTGATTATATATATTTTTTGGTTACAAAAAGAAATATATAATCAAAGAAGATTCTCCAGGAAGATGCAAATGGGTGAAAGAGGAAAAATGGCGTTGCAAAGGAAATGTCTGGAATAAAATAGGAAATACCAATATTGTAATAATGTTGCTAGTTATCAATTTAGAATGTTGCCTTTTTTTAGAACGATCCTGTATTGAAGAAGAAGTAAGATGGTTGCCATATTCAATGTTAATTTGAATTTCAAATTGTATCTGGATTATTTGAATTGCATTAATGGGAAATTTATTCTATTTTGAAATTGTATTTTGAGGTAAGACATGTGTACGGTTGTCAATTACGTGGCATGTGAATTGTTTAAGTGGGCGAATTATGTGGTGACATATGTGAGCTTCTTATTTTAGATGCTTCTTGGTTGTATAATTAATAGGTTATTTGAATTGCATTGATGGGAAATTTATTCTATTTTGAAATTGTATTTTGAGGTAAGACATGTGTACAGTTGTCAATTACGTGGCATGTGAATTGTTTAAGTGGACGAATTATATGGTGACATATGTGAGTTTCTTATTTTAGATTATTTTTGGTTATTATTTACCAAAATAGCACCCTTTTTAGATTATTTACCAAACTAGCACACATCCAAAATTCAGGCCAGAAGTCGCCCCCACAGGAAACGACTTCTGAACTGGATTTTGCAAGTTTTTTTGCTCTTTCAGTTCAGAAGTCGCCTCCCCCCAGGGTGACTTCTGAACTGTGTTTTTTTATTTTTCTTTTTCTTCTATATCAATTTAAATAAATTTAATTTAGTTAATTTAATTAATTTAGGAAATTAATATTGTTAATTCTAAAGTAATTATAAATATTATTGTGAAAAATAATTATCGGCTATAGAAGAAATATTTAAATAAACAACACAGTTCCCAGAAATACACCATTAGAAAATACAAAACGAAACGAGACAAAAACATAATACAAACTACTTAGATGGTCTGAAAACACGACGAATTGAGTGACTTCTTGCTTCTCACCCTCCAGCTACACCTTATTAGCGCCCATTAGGGAAAATAAGACGAATTAAGGATTCAGTGGTTATACGGCTTTGCACGCACAACTCAATTGCACTCCGAGGTTGAAAACATTTTATGTCTGTCCATCATGCGTCGAACGTCTTCCTCTTTCTTGACATCCATTTTGATCCATCGAACACGTCTATTTGCCGACAGTGTTGGGTAGCGATAAACAATACGAGTGACTTCTTGCTCCTCACCCTCCAGCTGCACCTTTTCCGTTAGTTTTTCTTTGAGAGCGGCGAAGGTGATGTTGTTTTCAAGTGTGGAAAAGATGGTGTTTGAACTATCAAAATAGACACCTTGTTCATTATAAATGAGGTGACCCTGACAGTAAAGTGTACAGGAAGTGGTCATTTTCTTTTGTTCTGTGTGAAAGAAGTGAAATGTAATGGGTCTATTTATAGGGAAAATATGAAACCCTAAAGAGTGTCGGCAAAATCTAGGCCGCTATATACTTACTTTTTTAAATGGCCCAGATTGCACCGACACTTTAAATGGTCGAGATTGCACCGACAGTTTAAATGGTCCAAATTGCACCGACACTTTAAATGGCCCAGATTGCACCGACACTTTAAATGGTCCAGACACTTTAAATGACCCAGATTGCACCGACACTTTAAATGGTCCAGATTGCTTCGACACTAAATGGTATAAAAATCATTTGTTAGACACATGGTGTATCTTTTTTTTATACACGTGGTCAATTTTTTAAATGGCTAGGATCTTGCCGACACTTATAAACAATCGGGATCTTGCCGACACTTATAAACTTATATACTTTTTTATGTGTTTTTTTATTTTTTATTTTCTTTATAGTAATTTAATAAAATTATACTAATTAATTTAATTAATTTAGAAAATTAATAATCTTAATTCTAAATTAATTATAAAATGTGTGGTGAAAAAATATTAATTATAAAGCATTTAAAAAATATTATATTAAATTATATAATACAAATTATTACAAGAGTTGTACAATCAATCTGAAAGGAAAAGTTTTATTATCCTAGATGGTGCCCAGTCCCATGTGAGTGTGGTTAACTTTAGAGACAGCACGTGTGAGTGTGAGGAATTTCAGGCACTGCACTATCATTGATCCCATGTGATCGCGGCATGTTCAAAAGTTAATTACGATCACATGGAATTCGTGCAACCATAGTACAAAATGCAGTATGTTTTCAATACATACTTTGGGGAATTCGCACCATTGCCATCTGAGTTGTCATGACCTGATTTCAATGGCCCAGAACTGTAGCATGATCCATCTAAACAGAGAGATAAGAAGGGTCGTCCACAGTCTACCCGTATTCGTACAGAGATGGATCAAAGAGAAAGGGGTAGTCGCACCAAGAGATGCGGTATTTGTAGAAATGAGGGTCACAACAAAAATAACTGTCCAAACCGCAATATAGAATAGCCAATTTCTATCAGTTTTTTGTAATGTGCTACTAATTAAATAAATACAGTTAGTTACATATTTCAATATGGCCGATAATTTTTTTTTTCACAATAATATTTATAATTAATTTAGAATTAACAATATTAATTTTCTAAATCAATTAAATTAATTAAATTAAATTTATTAAAATTAATAAAGAAGACAAAGAAAAATAAAAAAACACAGTTCAGAAGTCACCCTAGGTGGAGGCGACTTCTGAACTGAAAAAGCAAAAAAAATTGCAAAATCCAGTTCAGAAGTCGTTTCCTGTGGGGGCGACTTCTGAACTGGATTTTGCAAATTTTTTTCTTTTTTAGTTCAGAAGTCGTTTCCTGTGGGGGCGGATTCTGAACTGAAAAAGCAAAAAAATTTCCAAAATACAGTTCAGAAGTCGTTTCCTGTGGGAGCATCTTTTGGCCTGAATTTTGAATGTGTGCTAGTTTGATAAATAATCTAAAAAAGATGCTATTTTGGTAAATAATTTTTTTTGCTACGGTAGTTTTTTTTCCCACCAGTAGTAGTACTAGTACATTTTTTGACAGCTAGTAACTACCTAATCGACTACGAAATCAGCATTGCAGTAATTTGGCAGTTCATGTTTTTTTGTGTGGAAAATCACCATACGTCATGAGTGATTGAGTGGGATACGAAATTTGACCGATGACTCTACTTTCCATTTCCCCTCAAAGAAATGGAGTACTACATGTGATCGACGTAAGTAATAAGAATATTTAACTTAAGGTTTATTAAAATTTTTGTTAATTATACTTAGGGTGTGCCTTCTTTGTATTAGGAGTTAGGGTGTGTGTGCTTGATAAGGCATTGTGTGTGGGTGCCTTCTTTGTATTAGTATATTCTAATTTTAAGATGCTACTGAATTTCCAGCTCACAGAGCTCTTTTTTTTTCGGTGATTTTCGATAAAAGTTCAATTATCGAAAAAAAATTATACTTAATTTTTAAAGTATAAAAATAAGTGCATTTTCAAATTACATTTGTTGATATGTTGAAAACTGTTCCTTGAAAACAAAATGAATCATTAGAAAATAAAATATAAAGTAACTTAGGAATTACTCTGGGAACAACATCATTAAGTAGAATGAAATTACGTAAAATTCGTTTATAGTTTAAACCAAAAAATTTGGAGTTTTTTTTTGCTTATAAATGATTATGAATATGGGGAGTAAAAAATGCATTTAAAAGTTAAAAGGCTAAAATTTTGTTATACATAGAATTACAACAAATTTTAAGCGAATTTTAAGACTATTTCTATATTGGAATTTAGCGACTCTATAAGTATAAGCTTATCATCCTCTTCAAAAATATGAGTTTTGTGGAGTTTGAATTTTAACTCTCTTGTTGCGGTCTTAAGAATGTAGCTCAGTTGGCAAACTAAGGGACATGAAGGAGATGCAAAGTTGCAAGAAGGAGGTCTAGGGTTCAAACCCGGAAACTAACATTCCCCCACCTCCACTAACATTTGCTTATCAAAAAAATAACTCTCTTGTAGCATATTGGACTTCTGATCATTCATCAATCTTGACAAATTTGAAATCTCATTTAGCAAAAATGTTCTCATATCAATTCATCAATCTTGACAAATTTGAAATCTCATTTAGCAAAAATGTTCTCATATAAGTAAATAAAAAGAATTTGTTCTACATCAAGATTGTTGAGTTTCACTCTAAGTATTTTGGGGTCCTAAAAAGAATGGGATATTTGAGTTAAAAGAAACTTAAATTAGGAGTTTTTTCTATCCTCGTCATTGATACAACTTCTAGCTCTTTTTTTTTGGTGAACAACATGGCCCACAGGCCAAGAGAACTAATTCATATATATATTCGGATATGGATTCACTGCAGTTATCTATCTATCTTTCTCTTCTTCCAATTTTTTATTTTTTTAAAACACAAAATAAATCAAAGGCCATGATTGTAAGTTGGGGGAATCTTGTGGCTTATGTTTAAGTGACTGCAGTGACTGCATGAAGGAATGACTGCAGTGAATCAATATCCTATAAATTCTAGCTCTATATTTCATGATTTGCATAAGGGTTTTTTTTGTACCCCCATCATATCACTATATACCCCCACAAGAAATTTTAAGACGAAAATACCCCTGGTTAAATTGACTAAAATCGGATCTACATATAAGGTAGGTAGATCCGATTCACAAAACTAAAAGGCGGATTTACGTATATCCGATTAGAATTAGTGGGGGAAAATCGGATCTACCTTTAATAAGATAGATCCGATTTGTTAAAATATAAAAGCGAATATACCTATCAGTGGGGGTATGTCCGCTTTGTTAAAATGCAAATCGGATTTACTTATCAGGGTGGTAAATCCAATTTGTACTAAATTTGACGGGTAGGATTTGATTGCCAATGTTGATCGACGGTGTAGATTGCACCGACAATATCAACAGTTGATAATCATTGACGAATTCTATAAATACTCATTGTCAACCTCATTCTTTTCACTCAAAAATTTTACTCTCACTTGCTTATTTCACTCATCCAAAATGGAGATATGCCTCACTCAACGCTCAGATGACAATAGGCTTTGCGGTATACATCATCGGGGCCAAATCACGATGAGAGAAGATGGTGTCCACTTCTAGAGTCCTCAGTCGGTGTTATGCAGAATCCATCACGGCATGGGGTTTGAGGGTTTGAAGGATAAAGTGTGGTCCAAAGTTCAAGTGACTGGTGACGACTGTGACGTCACTAGTATCACTTATCGCAAACCCTATCTTGGAGACGATGGCCGCGTTTTTCCTTCTCGTCCATGACAATATTCAAGGCTGACGAAGACGTGGTGAACATGTTAAACATCCATGACACGCTTCAGGGGTATAAGTCGTTGGAGCTGTACGTGGAAACTCAACAGAGTGTGAATGAGATTTTACGTCGTGTTCGACAACCAGAATTTTAGGAAAATGTATCTGCCTATTGTTATTGTAGTTGGTTATGTTTTATCTTTTATCGCATGAATGAAATCGAAATTTTAATGAAACTCCACAAATATAATACACAAGAAATAATAAGAATCAAGTCATAAAAAAATAGTTCAAGCATACAATCCCACAAAACCCCCTAGTCACGCCCCGGTAGCATATCCAGTAACCGCGTGAGGCGAGCGTATGTCTGACTACCCATCCTAATGTCTCCGCTCCGAAGCCCCCTCCGAATATCCTCCTCCACAATCTCGAGCAAATCTGGCTGTACTAGTGGTGCAGCTGGTTGTACTGGTGGTGGTGGTGATGCAACCCGTAAGAGTCTAGGAATAGATGCTCTTACATACCAATGTAAGTAGTCTGGAGCAACCTGACCCAACTCCTCAGCAGGATAAGTAGTACGCAAAACCTCCTCCACCACAGGCATATAATGTGCAATACGAAAAATGCAGTCTGCATTCGTCGGACGACCAGTAAGAGGGTGACGTGGGATAACCTGCACGTACCCAAACTGTCTGAGGCACCTATCTGGCATGTAGGGAACAGTGATGTCTCCCTAGCTGATGTGTCCCCTGTATAATGACACATGCTCAAAGTCTCTATCCTCCCGGTGCTCCTCAAACAGTCGCCAACAGACATCATCCGAGGTCAGTGGTGACAGAAAGTGGAGCTCTGTAGTAGTTCCCCGTAATGGGTAGATGCAGCAAACAGGAGACATCATCCAAAGTAGATGAGTCGAGGACTCCCCTCGATACCTGTTAGACACTGGGAAAAAAACAAGTTTTTGAACAAAAATAAAACACAAATCGGATCTAGCTATATCCGATGCGAAATCGGATATAGGTAGATACCATGGGGAAATCGGATATAGCTAGATCCGTCTTACTATTTCTGCTGACTCTGAGGAAGATCGGATGTATATAGATCCGATGGTAAATCCGATGACAAATCAGAAATAGCTCTTTGAATGGTAAATCCGATTCTCTCAGGAAACTTTCTGGTCAAACGGATGCAAGTGAAAAATGGTAAATGTTTTGTACATTTATAAAAATTTTAAGGATATTTTCGTCTTTTCGCAAGGTTTGTGGTGGTATCCAGTGATTTGATGATGGTAAAAAAAATAAAACCTTTGCATAAGTATGATAAATCAAGGCTAGCCAGCCACTCAATTCATCAACTTTTCTTTGAGAAAAAAACCAAGTAACCAACCACTTTTCTCTCTCCGCGCTGAACAGACACAGCACAGCAGGTGCTCAGAAATTCCAGTTTTATCTGCTTTAGCCATCCTCCTGTCCTTTACTGCTAAGGTACCATTTTCATGCTAACTTTGAAACTATGGCTAGTGTAGCATGTAAGTACGTTTATGTTAATAAAATATATTCAAATTTCTATCTTAATGTGGCAGAGTAGTGCAATGATTTAGTAATTAAGAGTTCATTATTGTTGACAAAGAAGAGTACAAAATATTGGCTAATGTTACTTTCTATTATTACATCATTACATTACATATTATACATTATGCTCGATGATTAATGTGGTTGATTAATTAGAGTATTCAGAATTGGGACTATCCTTTTCTTTAAATGTGATTTTCTTTATTTTATTAAATGTACTTATATATTATTTTTTATTTGAAAATAAAATTTTCCTTTCTTACTTTTCGTCCCTAGCTCCTCTATATATACATAAGAGGATGCACAGCCTCTCTCCTCTCCTCTTTGTGTCCCTTTCTCAGTATCTCTTGCAACACATTTTTGTAACAATGTTGGTGATGAAATCAGGTAAGGAAATGCATGCTTCAGCTTCATCTTCATCGGCAGTAGCTTCACCATTCATGAGCATGAGTCCTCATGAGATGGTTTACCACATTACTTCCTCCAACGCTGTCGTCATATTCAGCTCTACCGACTGCTGCATGTCCACGGTTGCCAAACGTCTCCTCTTCAGCCTCGGTGTCGGCCCCACCATTGTCGAGCTCGACCAGCACATCGCCGGCGCCGCCATCAATGCCTTCCTCCAGAAGCTTGCTAGCGGCACCTGCCAGCCACTCCCTGCCATCTTTGTTGGTGGAAGGTTCCTTGGTGGGGTTGAGGCCCTCCTTGCCACCCACATTGATGGCTCACTCATTCCTCTCCTCAAGGAAGCTGGGGCTCTTTGGCTTTGATGGCTCAACAAAATATATATAAATGGAACATTAATTGTTCTATATAGGATTAGTAAATGTAGTTGTGGAATTGATAATATTAAAAGATTTCATATTTAGGTTGGCTATATATATATATATATATATATATCGAAACATCATGATCATGTATATAATGTCATTATCATGGTTGTTTAATTAGGCCCATTGTATTTCCAATCTTCAAGCATATGATATATAATCAAAGAGTCCATATCAAGGACATATATATGTGTATGTTTACTGTATACGTACATGCATATCATGCCATGTGAATTCCAATGAAAAATTGTTTGGCCTAATCAGGAGAGTATCTGCTTTTGTTTCTCTAAAGGCTGCATAATGACCTCATTGTATGTTAATATAATATCTATATAACAAGACAATTATCACTACCACATTCATATGGGTTAATTTGATTTCAATCAATGTATTTTCAGTCGTAAATGAATTTCCAGTATTAATTCTCATAAATTGATGTATTTCTGAAATTTCTAATTGTTCAATCCAAGAAGTGTTGTCAACATCTTCTAACTTGTGGAGCTATCAGAGAAATAATTAGTTAGTAGTTTGTGAATGTCTAACATGCATATTGTAATCATTCAATTCACCTTTTTTTCATTGTATCATTTTTAATAAACTACTACTAGTACTATCATTTTGGCTGACAGATAAGCAAAAGAATTGAGCAATATGGTAAATTCATATGTATCAAAAAAAATGAAATTGATAGGTAGGATATAAAAGCAAAAGCATGCCATGCATACAGGTGAGATATGCATGTACTACTAGCCTACTAACTGCCTAAACCAATTAAGAAATCAGCATTGCAGGAATTTCTCAGTCCATGTTTTCTCTGTGGAAAATCACACGTCATGAGTGGGATATGAAATTTGACCGATGACTCTTCTTTCCATTTCCCATTATACCCCCAACGAAATACATGTGATCGATGTGAAAATGCCAACTTAGAAAAAGATGCTCTATCCGTACATATTAGAAAAAAAATACTTAAATTCAAGTTTATTCAAAGTTTTTGTTAATTATACATAATTTTTTTGTTTTTTATAAAAATAAGTGCATTTTTAAAATTATAATTACTGATACGTTTTAAAATAGTTTCCTGAAAACAAAATGAGGCATTGGAAAATAAAATATGAAGTAACATCGGAAGCATTTTGGGAACAACATCAATGAGTAGAATGAAATTAGGTAAAACTTGTTTATATTTAGAACTAAAACATATGGAGTTTTATTTTGCTTCCAAAAGATCTGGGGATAGTAAAGAATGCATTTAAAAAATAAAAGATTCAAGAGCCAGAGCCACTTGCATTTAGATCAAGAGGGTGTGCATAGCGACTTGCAGCAATGTGATTATTGGGCTTTTGGAGCGAAGCCCATTTGAACTAAGCTAACCCAGTCCGGAATCCGGAAGTCACAATAGTAAAAAAAGCGGAAGACGGACACGTTATATATAATATATAGGCTAAATAGCACTTTTGGTTCTTTATATTTGCTCCAGATTTCATTTTGGTCCTTTATTTTTTTTTGGTCCTTTTGGTCCCTCATGTTTCATTTTTGTTTCATTTTGGTCCTTGGCGTTAGTTTTGACTAACGGACGCCACGCTGGCAGTTAACTGCTGGCGTGGCGTCTGTTATTCATTAATGACATGGAAAAAATTAATATTATTTAATTTCAATTAAATTTTAAATTCTAAAAACACAGTTAATATATAACTAAAAACATTAAAACTAAAACTAAATTCTTTTCCTCTCATCTCCTCCTTCGTTAGTAACATCTGGGGAAATAATCATCACTTCCATATTGATATCAAGGCCCAAAAAATAGTCACATCAAAACTCAACTTTACCAGTAACATCTAAATTATAACATAAGCTACCACATCTAAATTCAAAGTTCCAGACAGCAAGGTGACAACACGAAGGAAATATCTTAGCAATCTGAACTGGCAGATTCACATAAGCAATCCGAACAGTCGCTGAACCATCGTTTTCTTCTTCTTCATCGTTTTCTTCTTCGTTCTTCATCACAGATCTGGAAGAACACAGATCCAACAATGAAGAAGAACACAGATCCAACAGATCCAACAATGAAGAAGAACACAGATCCACCTCTTTCTCACTGTGTTCGCTCTGTTCTTCGGTTTCTTCGGATTAGGCTTCGTTTTTTAGAGAGATGCGACGATGATGGTGGGGCTTTGGTATTTTGTGGTCGTTGTTGGCGGTTGTGGGGCGGTGCACGGTGGTTGCGCGAAGAGACAGAGGGTGCGTGGTTAGGGGAGAGACAGAGGGTGCATGGTGATGGTGGCTGACGGTGGTTGCGCGAAGAGAAACAGTGGTGGTGGAGGGTAGAGAAACAGTGGTGATGGTGGCTGACGGTGGTTGCGCGAAGAGAAACAGTGGTGGTGGAGGGTAGAGAAACAGTGTTAATTGTTGTTTTTTTTTGTTACATTTAATTGTTGTTTTTAGTTATTGATTAATTGTGTTTTTAAAATTTAAAAAAGATAAATGCCACGTCATTTAATGAATAACGGACGCCACGTCAGCAGTTAACTGCCAGCGTGGCGTCCGTTAGTCAAAACTAACGTGAGGGACCAAAATGAAACAAAAATGAAACATGAGGGACCAAAACGGACCAAAAAAAAGATAAAGGACCAAAGTGAAATCTGGAGCAAAGATAAAGGACCAAAAGTGCTATTTAGCCTAATATATAATACAACAAATTTTAAGCCAATTTTAAGACTCATTCTATTGGAATTTAGTTACACTTGAAGCGTATCATGCTTCCTAAAAGTGCGAGTTTTGCGGAGTTTGAATTTTAATTGTCTTGCTGCAAATTCGACTTCTGATCAACTCATCAATTTTGATAAATTTGCGCATTTAGCCAAAATGTTCTCATAGGTAAATGAAAAGAACTTGTTAGGGTTCTATAAAGAATTAGATATTTAGGTTAGAAGAAACATAAATTAGGAGTTTTGTTGTAGCTTTGCGCTTCACGCACGATTCTAGTCATATTTGGATAGAAGAAACTCCAAATTAATGTTACTCTATATTTATGTCTTCGTATTTGATTTGTTTCCAAGTGTGTTGTCAATTAAGTCACACTTGTTTTTCTTTTTTTTTTTTGACAAGTAAAATTTTCGAAATAACGGAATTAGCAAAGGCCGTCAAAGCATGCCGCTTAGCACGAGTCATGGTCAGTGGTTGCTGGTTGGTAATGAAGGCTATATAGAGCCAGCCACGCCTGGTTCTTGTATGTTATCAGCAGCAGACAGTGAGTGGATAGCAACAAAACTGCCAAAATCGTTTGTTGACCGTCAGAATCCGGTCACCTCTATTTGGACACCAACAACGTAATAATATATGTGTTTCCGATCGGTCACCCCAATTGCAGTAATCATCATTCCTACTCCAACAAGTAGCAACAATGTTTCTAATAATATAGTACTAGTAATTTCCAATTGTATTTTTCCAACAATTATCGACTGATCTTATTTCTCTCTATCGCTGCAGCATCTTCACTGTCGTTGCCTGCTCTATTCACCCAAGAACAACAACAACCCGGCTAGTTTTTTTGTCTTTTATTTTAAAATGGGATTATTAATAAAATTATAAATAATAGTTTTATAATAAAAAAATAATTTAAAAGTATCAGAAGTTTGTTCAGAATGTGTGTATATCAAACAAAGTACAACACAAAATAGTGTGTCCAGTGCATCGACTACTACAGTACAAACAGTTGTCCAGTATTGTCAAGTTCAATTCTGTCATGTTCTGTTAGTTTTGCGAATCAAAGGCACCCTGCATCTCTTTTTTGTGATGTCACTCGATTTTCTGCAACTGAAAAGAAATACTAATAGAGTTTCTGTTAGAAAAGAGACATAATTATTTCATTCTCTCTATCTTACTCTCATGCATACATAGACTACAATTGCAAACCCTGCCCTCGGTGTGAACCTTCTCTTTAATTCTATTTATTTAACTCTTTTTACACAATGTGTTGGTAAAAATCTCCATCTCAAATTTTATTCTCCCTTCATTGTCTAATCACGTTTCTATTAAAAAGAAAAAGAAAAAGACAATACTATGAATAATTTGTTCCAATGTGTCAAGAAGTCAATTTTACACAAAGGATCATTTTTTAAAGAATTTTCTCCACACTAACTATTCCTCCCACAAATGCAGACTCCATGTAGTCATCCATCTTAGTCTCTCTACCTATATTTTTTTCCCTATTTTTTTGACAAAGAAAATCAAAAATCGGGCTTGTGAGAGAAACAAATCTTATAGTGTTGGAGTTGCTGGTTGTGTGAATATGGAATTCTCTAGACCGCAAGGAATCCTTGCCAATGATCCTGACCTGCAAAATTTTGTCCAATATTACCCTTGGGCCTAGGCCACCCAACGTTAGCAAAAAGTTGTAATCTCAGCAATAATGCACAGTACAAGCAAATAGATTTTCAATGAGGGTTTAACAATATAAATATCAAACAATGTCTTTAAAATTGAAACGGTCATCAAACTGACGGAACTTTCAGCTATTTTTCAATTGCTTCGAACTGCTCGAATCGAAGAACCGGAATCAAACCAACCAATTAACCGGACTGTGGACAAGACTGATTCAGGGTTCAACAGGTTGAACCGCCAATTCGGTTTTTAAAACACCAGTATCAAGCATGGGCTTGTTTAAAAGAAAAAAATGAAATAGCATGGAACACCGATTCTAAAAAGTCCATTAATAGAAAATTCGATACGACTGCGAAGAGTCTGAAAATTAATGAGATATAACTATGGATCTTAACTGCCAAATCCAAGAATACATGATCCCCAAAGCACAGTATACAGAGATCAACATAAGGGGCACAAATGCAAGCCTATTGCCGAAAAGCAGAGGGTGTAAAAATTGGCCCCATATCTCTACAACTACAAGACCAGCCAGATAAATCCTCTCAATCGAGCCAATAACAAAACCTCTATTCTTCACAGCTGCGCTCGAACTACCTTTAGATCCAAGTTGATCAATTTTTTTCTTTGTGTGAGCAGTTGGCACGGCCGCATCGTAAAATTGTGCTGAAAATCCTGACCACATCACAATGAAGTGAAGCAGCAGCAACAGAACTTTGATAGGATACTCTTGTGCCTCAAATAGTAGCGGAAAAAGTGAATAGCAGGATACTGCACAACAACATAACCTCTCAATTTAAATAAACAAAAATGGGGAAAGAATAGCATTGATATCAAAGTGATGTGATTCGCAACTTCTGATCTTCGGCATCCAAAAACATTCTCCCTCATTAAAAGCAAATACTTGACAGCAGCCGAGTAAATGAAGGAACTGGAACCTGTTTCATGGTTTGACCTTATTTTTAATATGCCTGATTAATGTTGTGCAAGATGGAAATAGTTGCTTGCTTCGTAAGTGTACTTTGAATTTTGACTTGGGCAGTGTTTAGATTATGAAAATAATATATCTCCGGCTCCGCAGTATGAACAATATACAGAAACAAGGCTAAGGGTGTATCAAGATAGATTTGTGTAGTATTATTGGTTCTACTAATTGCCAAAAGGTTAGAAATTTTGCACAATTTAAAAAGTTGTTTGGGTTGGTAGATCATATATTGGCAAAAGGCAAGATTACCTAAAATGATAAATTGTTGATCTATAATTTTCCTATTGCTTATCCTGTTGTGCGAATTCCAGATATACTCGTATCATACCCTATATGTTACAATATATATATATATATATATATATATATATATATATATATATATATCCTATGGACCTATAACAACGTTCATATCCTATAAACCTATTGCAACTCAAATGATGAGACACAATGATGCTTCCATGTATTTAAGCCTCGGGTCGTGGGTTTGAATCCTTGTGGGAGACAAAAGAAATACCACATGGGGAGTGGTAAATAGTCTTGTGTGAGTGACAAACTTCGTACCACAAGAGGGTGGTCAGCTTATTACAAAAGAAATGTATTCTAAAATGAGAGTTTTCGGTGGATCGGTTTTCTTTAGAATGGACATTATGTGTTAATTACACTATATTAAATAAACCACAACTGTTCGGGGATATCATCTTTTACTTTGTGAGGTGAAAAAACAAGTGCTATTATAACTACAGGCATCACAAATTGCTTTATGTAAAATAAAAAAGCGAAAAATCTAATTTACATGCTTAAATGTTAAACAATATGCATTTGAGTCCCCCAAAATCATAAATGTGACATGACTTCAAACTTCCCTATGCGTGTGATAGTATAATCCTCTTGGCTGACATTAATCTAAAATTTGACAGAAGTTGTGATAATGTTAAGTTTTCTGTTTGGTCAGAATCTTCATTACCATTTGATTGGCACGTGACAATCTCCGTCAGATATTGGTGACGAATTATTCACAGCATCCTTTCACAATAGGATATGAAAGGGCTATCCATCACTTGTGTTTTCCGCTAATTATATAAAATTGACATGTAATTAACAGTATGCCACATGCACATTTCATTTATATTTAATTTCTTTTTCAGCATTTTTGAGAGAAAAGGGAGGGGGGGGGGGTACATCACAGACAGCGAGAGAAAGATAGAGAATAACAAAAGAAAAAGAAAAGTTTACAAGCAGGCAGAGCGTTAGAAGCATACCTATTGAAAGCAAAAGGTAATGTTTTGCATCCTCTAGGGTTTGTGCTGCAACAAAGGCAAGTGGAATTACAAAATGGAGTGATGCCTTCTCATGCACATGCCACCCAAAAAGAAAACCACAGGTATAAGCATAGGCTACCCATCTACTAATCATTTGTGGCCGTGGATTCTTCCAAGCCTTGAAAAGACAAGGAGATAAGGAAAGCAGAACCATTATAAATGTCACCAAAGGAGTGATCTGCAAATTAGTCAATAGAAAAAATTAACGTTTTAATGAAAGTTGTGAGTAAAGAAAAGCAAAGTGGTATAACTAAACACAGCCATCAACCAATTATTAAGCTCAGTTGCTGGTGTGAATTGAACAGCTGCATCTTGGAAATTGCAATAGCTAGCCAAGACTGTAAAATATGCACTAACCTATCAATTATAAAATTTTATAAATATCATTTCTTGATATCAGACTGGTGATGATTTTGTGTTACCAAGCTCTACCTTCCATGTGAACTTTTATATTTATAATGTGTCAGTTTTTTTAGGGATGAATTTGGGAGTTGACCCTTAGATTTATAATTTATATTTCTGTTTTTGGAAAATGTGAATAACCAAAATCGACCTCAGTAGCTGAGATAAATTCAAACAGTATTATCTTCGAAGTTGCAATGGCTACCTTAGAATGCGTAAATGAACTGAATTCATGCATTCTCCTACTAATTATAATGTTCCGCGAATATCACATTTTAAGGTTGTACTGGCGCTGTTGCCAAGTCTTGATGTCGTGTGAACATTTACATTCATATTTTATATTTTTATTCAAGAAAATGAGATGGGAATCATTCAGGGAATCGGCTTTCGGCCATAATTTCAATGAGCTCAAAAAAAAAACAATCTATCAGTGGCTATGAAAATAACAACACCCTTCACCTCCTACTAAAGAAAAGCAAGCAGCAAATGAGGTATTTCAATTATCTGTTCTATGCAAGAATTTGATCAGTTAACATAGGTGATAAAATCCCCATATGATTTTTTTTGTCAGACAACAAACAAATTTATTAAAGAACAGAAGAACATGAACGCAATCCGAACCTGCGGTAGGACGGAAAAAGGTGAGGAATCCCCTACAAGCCCAGCAGTGAATGAAGCAGCTGGTGTCTGGATATGAAACCCAAGTTTTCTGAATATGAAAGCAAGACCTTTGTCTGACATAATATAGAAGACCCAAAAATTTGGGGCCCAGTATGCATGGCAAAGCCCCCTGCCAAATGGAAACAATCGCCGGATGACTTGTTGTATCTGCAATTTATAATTTGAATAATCCAAAAAAAAAAACAATAAGCCATTTAGTGTATATTAAATATACTACCTCCGATCCACAATATAAGAAACAAACTCCTACATCATACTCCCTCTTCTTTTTAGGCTTTTTGGTCAACTTTAGCAAATTGAGGTGGTGGAGCTCTGTGCCTCTATTATTTTAATGATTCCTCTTCTTCTATGTATGTTGCACTTTATGCTTTGTATTCACGATTTTGCCATTGCTATGACATCAGCCCAGTCACAACCACTACTTTGTTTTGAATGCTTAAGTATTGATTTTGTGCATTCTTCTACTTTTCAGCTTTTATGTGTAAGGTATAAATTGCATGTATCCTTTCCCTAAACTTTGACGTAGCGGCCATTCCGCAACCCGCTACACTGCTATAGCGTTTTGGGGGTCGGCCGCTATGCTACGCTATCTGTTATTGACTACAAAGCTTTAATCAAAACCACCTAAGCTAGTTACCATTACCAATAATTGATCCATAGAGCTAAACCTGAGCACACTTGGCACTCACCAAGATGGTCAAACAATGTTTTCAACAACGAAAGTAAGAAACGGCCTCTAAACAAATAATTTACTTTGAAAGCTTTGCATATTCATGACTACCAAAAAGATTTTAAAATTCCCAATAGCATATTAAGAGTTGCTATTTGATAAAAACCCTGTCACCATTCACCAGTAGGATATGAAGCTATAATAAAACAAAATCATTATTAGGAAGAAAGAAATTTTACAATACTGCTGCCAAAAGTGATTCTCCACGCAACCCATGCAGACTAAATAATCCTACTAATAAACTTCAACATAGATACAGACTATAAAAATTGACAAAAAATTTCTTATTATACAACCTTTTTACAAACAGTGGATAATCAAAACTCTGTACATCCAAACTTTCCATGTTAGCAGCTATGCTGCCCAGCACAACCTTCACACAAAAAGAACTTTCTTTCCCATAAGACTTTCTTGCTTATTTATACCAAGAACCAATTTATTCTTTATTCTTCAATAACTTGCAAACAAAATATATCAAGTTATCATTCCAAAATTTTGAAAATCAACAAAACACCTAAAATTCATCAACCTTTTTTTAAGGAATGGTAATCAATTTCAAATCAGTCAAGTGCAAGGATTTAGAAACAAAGGAAACCAGCATCACATATATGACCAAAGATGAATTCAAGAACTAGAAATTATATTTACCTGTCCAAGGTGGAAAAATGGCCCAAATGCAGATGCAAACACTGCGGCAACTATACCTCCCATAATCAAAAGTCTACTGAAGCCTTTTACAATTCCACCCCAACAATAGTGCCTCAACAAATAAACAAAATAAACAGGGGCTGCCACTGCAAATAAATGTTTAAAGCACAGGAGAACGGCGAAAACAAGCCCACCTAACAAATCCCTTCCTTCCTCCAAATACGAAAGTGAAACTAGTAAAATCCCGATGAGAAATCCATTGTATTGGAAATGCATGTGGTCCACTATAAAAAGCATTGGTGACCAGATAACCAATGACCAGATCAAATTTTGCTTCCTTGATTCCAGATTTCGAGTAAGTTTGTAAACCCCATAGAGAAGAGACAAATCAGAGAGTATCACAGTAACTCTTTGGAAAATAACCACCTTATTTGAGCTATAATTCAGGCCCTCCTGAAGGTTCACTATTTGGGGATCAATTATGTGAGCAAAAATAGATAGAAAGCGTTCAAAGTAGGCAAAGAATGGTGGGTAGTCGAGGGTCCATGGACTGGTCTCATCAAAGTACCACTGGGAAAGAGGGAGAGAGTGGGTCAAAGCCAGCCAGTTACGGTGAACCTCAAAGTCTGTACTGCGGTAAGATGGGAAAAGGAGAACTTTTATACATGCAGCGATAAGAAAAAACCACCAAAGAGTTGTTTTGGGGCTACTGCAATTGTGAACTTCTTTGAAGCTTTGTTTCTCTTTTCCCATGCCAGAAGTTGGGAATGATAGAAAAAACAAATAATACAGATGAAGTATTGAAAGCAAAAACCAAATAAGGCCGCTTTAGTATTATTAAAGAAGATTTTTCTTAGCTTTCAATCCAATAAGGAGACTATGTTGATGGAAATCACGGCCCTTTGAACTTCCTGCATGAAAGTCAGCAGAGTTACCAATAAAGTTGATGAGAGTATCTTTTAGTTCCAAAATGTTTGAAAGATACAAAAGATTATTTGCACAAAACAGTTAGGAACAACTGATTTGAATATGTATAGTCATGATATTTAAATAAAATGTACATACTAAAAGTAATTCAGCTTCACCAAAATATAAAACTAAGCTTAACCAAATAAATTAAAAGAAAAATGTGGGACATTTTGATAAAATTTGAAATGCTTTTAACAAAATGCAAAACTAATCTCATATACCCCTGTCTACTTGAACACACATATCAATGCCTATGCATTCAAATAGACAAAAAATACAGAGATGCAAGGAAGTGGAACAAGCCCAAAACCCAGAGTTATCAAAATCGAGATTCTACGCAAGATCGGGAGGAGGGTAGCGAAATCGGAAATTGTAAAATCGCAAGTAGAATCCAAAGATTCTACCGGAAAAAAGTGTAGAAAAAACTAGAATCGGGAGGGGTTAACAAAATCGTAACTCGTAAAATCGCTCGTAAAATCGTAAGATTTTACTAAAATACAGATATTACTATTAACTAATTATGCACAGCAAACAGAAATTCCTTTCAATTACTGAGAGTTGAAATACTCAGCAAACATTAAAGGAGTCAAAAGGCAGCAAACTTAAAAGTTAAAACCAGCAAACTTAAACAAAATACCTCAATATTGAAGCGTGAGGTGCTGGCTGAACAGAGACAGAGAGCTCGAACAGAGAGAGAGCTTGCGAAGTGATGAACAGAGAGCTTGCGAAGTGATGAACGATGTGATTGAGGCTTGCGAAGTGATGAACAGAGACGAAGTGAGAGAGGAGAGTGATTACGACTTGCAAAGTGAAGAAACGAACAGAATTAGGGTTCAAATGTGAGAAATTGGGTAAAAAGTAAACCGGGTCGCAAAACCCGACCCGTCTACAGTGTTTTTCAGAAACGCAATTACTGTACGATCTTCAACTGAAAATCGCACGATTCCACTGGTTTTACGATTCTGAACAAAAATCGACTCGCAGGAGGGTGATGGAATCGTAAAATCGTGCGATATTGATAACTATGCCAAAACCAGCCCCACCGCACATACAAAAATATTCTAGAATTCCTGTAAAGACAAAGAAAGCACTGATATGAATCAATGTCATAAACACCAAAGTCACTGTCAAAATGAATCCAAACAACCAAAAATCACCTCAATAGCCTGTGTTTTCCTTCTTTTGAGGGACACAAATCAGGCAATGATATTAAACAGGGAAACACAACTAAGCATAATCACCTGAAATCTAAGCGGGGATTAAGTATGATGATCTGAGCTAAGGCATGGAACCACATTTGGGGAATTCTCCATTACCAATAGCGATGGAATGAATTTCAACTTTTAAGGATAAATTCCAGGAGCACAATGTCAATTCACAGAATAAATCTTCTTGCGTGAATCAAACACAATTAAAAGAAAATTAACACAAAATCAACAACATTAATCTAACTGGTTGAATCGAACAATTAATCTAACAGGTTGGTCACAGATGCCACAACAGTTCCAGTTATTTTATGATTAGATAATTAGATAACTTACTGGAAAGTAACGAACAATATTCAAGCCTTGAAATATGACCTTTACCTCAGCAAACTGCATCAAACACGGCGGCGGCGGGAGTAGCCAGGATGGTGTTCGACGGGGCAAGCAGCGGTGTGCGGCGGAACAACTACGGCGAGGTAGCCTTTGGTACGAGATCGGAGGTGAAGGGTTGAACAACTTTTTTGAGGTCTCTGCTAAAATTTGTAATGCCACGTGTCCGTTTATTGTGAAGGAAATGGAGATGTCCGAATCTTTGACACTTGGGCGTGGTTTCGGCTGTGGTTTGGTTCGGTTTTAAGCATAAAAACAATTCGAACGGCAAGGTTAAAATACATGTAGTTTGGTTGGTTTGTTTGGCTTCTTCAAAAATCTAAACCAAATCAAACTATCGATTTGGATTGGTTCGATTAGTTCAATTTTTACAAGGCAAAACATAATTTAAAATATAGTTAAATTTTAAGAGCTAATATTGATTCAATTATTACCCAGATCAAGAGCTTAACGTGGAGTTGGTTTATTTATAGAGTGAGTTGTAATTCTAATTTGTTTATTTCTTCTTGGTAGACTAATCCACTTCATTGCCTAAATAATGTGTAATTCTTATGTTGTTTGGGTTTGAGCACCCCTAGTGCTCCATTAATGAAGTATTTTTTTTTGACAAAAGTGGTCTACTTCATATCATTATCAATAATAGCAGAAATGCATGCTGAAATGTCAAATAAAGTTTGAGAGGAAACTGTAAACAAAGCTACCACCCGCTAGAGTATGAGCCACCTTGTTAGTTTCTCTCCTAGAGAACTCCACATGAGAGTTTACATTAAAAAAACCAAAAGCCTCTCTACAAGCGTCTAAGATACAGCCATAATCCGAAACAATAGTGGAACAATTATTAAAGTCATCTACCATTAATTTTGCATCTAGCTCAAAAATGACATCTCAGTAATTAAGTGCACGAACCCAATCCATGGCTACTAGAAGCCCAAGCGCCTCTCCCTTGTACACATCAATAATTGGGGAGAAGGAGTGAAGCTTCGCAGCAACAAAAGCCCCATGCTCGTCTCGAATACACATACCGAATCCCATCTTGTTTCCACCACTGTCAAAAGCTGCATCTATGTTGCACTTCACAAACCCGGACGGAGGCTGCTGCCACCGCAATTTGCTGAGTTCTGTTGCGGGACAGCCACAGAAGGTGCTGTTCTTTGAGAACCTCCACGGACAGCTACCCAGTCCGCAAGCAGTTGGTTCCCACGCGAAATAACAACTGCAGCAAAGTCACGTTTGTTATTCCACACAAGATTATTTCGACTAGACCACAAGCTCCAAAGCGTCATACACCACGCCAACCTCAGCTCCACATCCAGTTGCTGTAAAACCGAGAACAACTAGTCAGAAGCTGACACAGCAACCGCAGCATTGCTAGAAACAATAGCCTCAACAACTAAAACCCTCCAACACGAAACAGCCAAAGAACAATTTGCAAACAAGCGCAAAGTAGTTTCCTCAAAATCACCACAACACGGACAAAGAATAGGCATTGAAATGTGACGATGAGCAAGAGTAGCTCTTGTTGGAATGCAATTTCTCCCCAATCTCCATAAAAAATTCCTGATCTTTGGAGGCACCTTCAATTTCCAAATTAAACTCCAACACCCATCCACACCAAGGTGAGCATTATTGAGCACAGTTTGTGTGGCCAAACGATAAGCACTACGCACCGAATAAAGACCTGTCCGTTCACCCTTCCATCCCAACGCATCATCCACTACACAAGAAAATAATGGTGTGTTTAAGACATCATTACAAGACTTTGCATCCAAAAGAAACCCAACCAATGCTTCGTTCCAATCCTTCCTATCGTGAATAATCAAATAATCAACACAAAGGAGCGGATTAAAGTGACAAGGCTGACTTGGCCGAACAGAACCACCACCCGTAGTCCACCTATCTTCAAACAAATGAATAGAACTACCATCACCAATACTCCAACTAGCACCTTCATGTAATAACCGTTGGTACTCCCATGGTGCTATTCCAAACAAAGCTTCCATTACTACGATTAGGTGCATGTAAGAAGTCACTATGTGGAAAATATTTGGCCTTATAGAGGCGAGAGACCAAGAGATTTGGTTGAGTTTGAAGACGCCAAGCTTGTTTCCCCAAGAGGGCCAAATTAAAAGCCTTAAGGTTCCGAAAACCCATACCTCCATACACCTTTGGGACACAGTGTGTTTCCCAAGACATCCAACGAATCCCCTTACTAGAACCACCTTGACCACCCCACCAAAAACCATTGAGCATTCGTTCAATCTCATCAATTAAAGTGGATGGAATGAGAAACAAACTCATAAAATAAGTTGGTATAGATTGTAATACCGATTTAACCATAACCTCCTTTCCAGCTTTAGAAAGCATTCTACCTCCCCAAGAATTAATTTTACGCCATATACGATCCTTGATAAACTTGAACAAAGATTTATTACTTCTACCAACCATGGATGGGAGGCCCAAGTATTTTCCCGTACCCAAACACACATTCACTTCTAATTGAGCCGCAAGGGATTCCTGATCACTGGCAGATACATTCCGACTAAAGAATATTTCGGGCTTCTGAAAATTAATTTTCTGCCCAGAAGCCTTCTCATAGATATCAAAATAGCCTGAATGCGCATTGCCTCAATCGAAGATGCTCTGAAAAATAAGAAACAATCATCTGCAAATAAAAGGTGAGAGATCATAGGTGCTCCTCTACAAATACACAATCCGTGAATATCACCACTAGCCAAGGACTTGTGTAAAAGAGCTGTGAGACCTTCAGAGCACAAAATAAATAAATAAGGAGATAGAGGATCCCCTTGCCGAAGACCTCTACCGGGAGATATAAGCCCAACACGATCTTGGTTAACAATCACAGAAAGAGACACAGATTCAAGACACATGCGCATCCATTTTATCCATTGTTCATTAAACCCCAAACGACCCAACACTGCATAAATATAGCCCCAACCCACCCTATCATAGGCCTTACTCATATCAATTTTCAAAGCTACCTCCCCCTTTTTCCTTTCCTCTTATTTTAGATAATGTATAACTTCAAATGCAATCATCGCATTATCTAAACTAGATCTATCTGAGACAAATGCAGATTGTTCAACAGACATACATTTAGAGAGAACATGTTTAAGGCGGTTAGCAAGTACCTTAGACACAAGCTTGTAGATGACATTACAAAGAGCTCTAGGGCGCCAATCAGCCATGGATATAAGATTGTCATTCTTCGGTATTAGCGCCAAATTAGTATCATTCAACGCATGAGGAAATTCTCCTTTACTAACCCAATCCACACAACTAGCAAAGATTTCATCACCATAAGAGTTCCAATAACGCTTAAAGAAAGCCGGATTAAAACCATCTGGACCCGGTTCCTTATCATCATCCATAGCCATCAAAGCTTCCTTGAATTCCTGTTTCTCAAAAGGTCTAGTCAACACATCATTATCTCCACTAGAAAGCTTTGTCTCCATCGCACCGATCACTGGGTCATACTCACCAACCATACTAGTAAAAAGCTTCTGAAAATATTCACCTCTAACCCGCCTAATAGAAGCGGAGTTTGAAGCTACGGTCCCATCAACACGCTGCAAGGTCTCAATTTTCTTTTTCTTGTACCTGCAAGTAGTACTGGCATGAAAAAATTTGGTATTTTGGTCTCCGTCTTTAAGCCAAAAAGACTTCGACCGCTGCCTCCAAAAAGCCTCCTCCTGCAAAATCAACTTATTCAATCTCCTATTCATCTTGTTAAACATCAATACACCCTGGCTATCCCTCCTATCACGCACCCTCTCCATAGCATCCTTACAAGCAGATATATCCTCCCTAAATTTTAGACGCAAGCTTCGCCCCCAAGATGACAAGGTCGTCGCACAACCCCTTAAGTGAGACTGGATGTCCCCCACATGGCCCATACTCCAACCATCAGTTACCACATCATCAAGTTCTGGCTCACACAACCACACATTCTCAAATTTGAATGAAAAATTGCTAATAGGAACTCCCAAAGGATCACGCTACAACAGCAAAGGAGAGTGATCGGATTTTGGAGAAATAAGATTTAATAGCCTCACATGAGGAAAAAGATCCAACCATTCTTTAGTAGCAAAACCCCTATCAAGACGTTGTTCAATTTCACGAGGAGTACCCAATCCAAACCTCCATGTAAATTGGAAACCCGTCATTGTTAACTCAATTAACCGAGCATCAACAATCGCCTCTTGGAAGCCTTTCATGAGGTAATTTGGATGATCATAGTAACCTCTTTTATCAGCCGGAGACAACAAATCATGAAAATCACCTATGATGCACCATGGGAGAGAAGACAAACCTGCTAGTCTACGAATTAAGGCCCAAGAATGTCTCCTCGTAGACCTGTCAGCAAAACCATAGTATCATGTAATATGCCACCTGCCACAAATAATGTCCTCCACCTCAACATCCAAGTGATGGCTAGAATAACTAGTAACATGACATCGCATAGAATTTCTCCAAAGGACAGCAACACCCCCACCTCTACCAACTCTATCCACAGCTACACACCCATCATACCCCAACAATCGTTCACCGACTCCAACTTACTTGAAAAAGATAAAGTTTCAAATAAAAATATGAGTTCCGAATTATTGCTCCGAACAAGGTCTCTAAGCATAGGAATTGCCGAAGGATGACCCAGGCCTCGACAATTCCAACTGAGGATACTCATTTCTCCTGGCAGGCCTGGCTGCCAGGACCTGCCAATAAAAAAGGAACAGTTGAGTGTACTTGTTGCTCTGATGAAGAACCGGCGCCAGAACTAGAACCAACATAAGTCATCAGGGAGTAGGCATCGTAATAGAGTAGAGAATCCCCTTTTATAGAGCTCGCCTACCACTAGGGTGTACTTGGCGGCTTCTCTGCGGAGTCATTTTGCTTCGTGCTCATCTGCTGGCAATATGTCATGCTCCAAATAGGACAAGATTGGAGAAGTCCAGTCTGTTGTTTGAAGTGTATAGCAGTGATTATTGTATGTTAGGTGTACAAGATTGGAGTGCATCTCTCCCGCTTCTACGCTGGGAGCGAGCAACGTTTCTTGTATAACCGTATGGTTGTTTCCTGGGTTTTTAGTGCTTGCTCGTTTAGACAAGACATCAGCTCGAATATTCTGCTCTCTTGGAACATATAACAGTTCAAAGGATGTAAAGCAATTCGCCAAACCCTTAACTTTCTAAAGGTATTTGCTGAGTTGAGCGTCTCTGGTTTGGAATTCTCCAGAGACCTGGTTGGTGATTAATTGGGAGTCACTTTTGACCTTGAGGTGGTGTACGCCGACCTCTTTAGCAAGCTTCATTCCAACAATTAGTGTTTCATACTCTGCTTGATTGTTGCTGGCTTGAAAGTTGAAACGGAGGGATTGTTCTATCAAAAGTCCATCTGGGCTTTCTAGTGTGATTCCTGCACCACTTCCTTTGAGGTTGGATGCGCCATCTGCTGATAAAATCCAAGATACAAGATTGGATTCTGAATCATCTAGTTCGAGCTCGACCATG
Organism: Astragalus membranaceus; assembly: GCA_039519185.1. Taxonomy (NCBI): domain Eukaryota; kingdom Viridiplantae; phylum Streptophyta; class Magnoliopsida; order Fabales; family Fabaceae; genus Astragalus; species Astragalus membranaceus. Next base: position 156,892,429 of record CM076850.1, on the reverse strand, counting down.
AAATCAGCAAGGACTTGTGCCTTGATGCCTCCCCTTGGGAGGAAGGCAATGTCATATTCGGAGAGCTCTATGGACAAGGCCACCATTCTGCCTGCAAGATCGGGCTTTCTCAGGACTTGCTTGATTGGGTGATCTGTTTTGGCGACGATCTTGTGGCTTTGAAAATAAGGGTGAAGTCTCCTTGTTGTTGTGATGAGAGCTAAGGCTAGTTTCTCGATTTTTTTGATATCTGAGCTCGGCACCTTTTAGAACATTGCTGCAGAAGTAGACCGGACGTTGCTCTTTACCCTCTTCTCTGATTAGAACTGAGCTCATTGCTCTTTCTGACACTGCTAAGTATAGGAGTAACGGATCTCCTACTTTTGGCTTGACCAAAATTGGAGGTGAGGAAAGGAATTGCTTGATGTTTTCGAAAGCGACTTGGCATTCATTAGTCCATTCGAATTGGCCGCCTTTCTTCAGGGAGGCGAAGAAATGGAAAGCTTTGTCACCTGCAAAGAAAAACAATCAAGAGAAAAAAGTGGCCGGGGTGGCCGGTTAGTGGTTTTGCGCGTCTTTGGTGTTAGAGAGTTTCTTTGATCAAATGACATCTCTATCACCTGCACATGATAAGAATCTGGAGAGCGCTGCTAGCCGGCCAGTGAGTTGTTGTACTTCTTTGGGACTGGACGGGCTTTGCAATTCGTAAGAGTGTGGCTTGCCTTCCTCTGTTTTGACCACCATATCATCTATGTAAACTTCTAGATTCTTGCCAATTTGCCTGTGGAAGACTCTATCCATCAGGCGTTGATAGGTAGCCCCAGCATTTTTGAGGCCGAAAGGCATCACAGTATAATGGTAATTGCAGGTGTCTGTCATGAACGCCGTTTTGTGTGTAGGATGTCTTTCAAAATGACCTATCTTCTTTGGCTCAAGGGGGTTAGCCCTCCCCTTTGTGGGCTGGCTTTGCGCTGAGCTTCACGGCGCTGGGAGGTATTTCGTTGGAATTCCTGAGGTTGATGCCTACGATCTTGCACTCTTTCTCTGACATCCCGGTTATGTTTTTCAGCGTTACTTTCCTCCCCTTTCATGTATGCCTCTGCCCTGGCTAGGACCTCCTGCATATTTGATGCCAGGCTGTAGGATAAAGACTTGTTGAATTGCCCTCCTCGGAGGCCATTAGCAAAGGTGTCGGCAAACTGTCGTTGGTCTGGATGTTCGACGTTGACGGTTATGTCGCTAAAACGGCCCAAGTATTCTCGGAGAGATTCATTGGGTTCCTGCCTGGTGTTGAATAGGGTAGCAGTTGTGGTCTTCCTATGCCTCCTATCTGAGAAATGTCTGATGAATTTTTTGATGAAGTCGGCATAACTAGTAATAGATTTCCGGGGTAAACTCATATACCATCTAAGGGCTGCTCCCTTCATGGTTCCTGAGAACAACTTGCACTTCAGGGTGTCATGTGCGCCAATGATGGCCATTTGGGTATCGAAGGCTGTCAAATGTTCTTGAGGGTCCCTTTTGCCATCATAATTTTCCAGTGGAGGAGGTTTGAAGTTTTGTGGAACCATGTCTGATATGATGGAATCCACCATAGGCTGGGGCTTCTCTATCTGGACGCTGTCCAGACTGTTGGGGCCCCTTTCCTGTTGAAGTTGATCCATTCTACGCTGCAGGGCTTGGTTCTGTTTGCGGAGGTCGTCAATGACGGCGTTGACTCCTACTAGCAAGGGGTGCTCTTCTGTCACAGGTTGAACAGGAATTGATGGTTGTTGAATTGGGACTTCGGTGACGATGGGTATGGTCGTGGTCGTTGTCACCGGTGAAGTGACGGTTTCTTGGGTTGGAACGTGCACAGGAATGGATGGACGTTGAGTTCGTGGACGCCCTTGTGGTCGAGGTTCATTCCTGGCAATGTTGCCACGAAATAAAGTCGGTGAACGACGTCGGTGATCACGGCGAGTGGTGACCATATCTAGATGAACGGAGTGCGACCGGGAACAGTTTTACCGGGCCCCACAGTGGGCGCCAATGTACTTGAATAATTAATAACAAGTCGGAAACGATTACAAGGTAGTATTATTATGATTATCCGATGCCTTTTACACTTGGCCTAGTCCTATATTTATAGCCGAGCTTTCTCTTAACCGCCGAGTTGGTTGCATGTCCGGACTCCTTGTCATCGTCTTCTCTTCTCTCCACCTGTCCTGTGGGTTGCGTGGCGTCCTTATCCGATCTCGTGTCTTTCAAGCCAAGTATACATGGGCCATTGCATGAGCGTCATCTGCTGCGTGCTTGATAAGTCATCAAGCCGTGCTGGCTTGTCGGGGTCTTCATGTACTAAGCCGGTTTGGACGGTCCAAAAAACTTGATACAAACTGAGGAAAAAACAATTCTGTTACTTCTAGAAACTATAGAATCCTATTGAAAATAGAAAAAAATCCGTTGTTAATTGTTATCCTAATTTGTCACCAAAAATAGAATTGCCAACAAATATTCAAAGTAGATTACCTCGTTGTTTGTTTCAAGAAACAGAATTTAAAAATTCGTATGGATTAAGGAAAAAGAACACGCTGTCATCCCTTCTAACATTGTTGGACTTTCCATGTTTTGTCCTCCTTTTACGGGTTCAAACCCACTTTAAATTCGAACTCTTTTCTTATCTCTTGTATTCAATTAATTAATGTGCCTTTTGTCTTCAACATATTTGATACAATATATTGTTCTTCCAAAGAACAAAGGAGTTTCTTGAGTTGCATTTTGAAATGGAAAGAGAGATGATATCTATGTACAATTTGGGTGAAGTTGCACCAGCACTCTTCATATCTCATTCTCGGAGTAGGAGATCCTCAAATTCTTTCAAATTAGAGCCTATTAACGAAGAGGAGCCACAACAAAAGTCTAAGTTATTGTACAAGGGTGTTGTTTATTTTCCTTTTCTTTTCTCTGGATTGTTGTACATTTTCTTGTATAGAGGATCCTCTCCATTTGGAGCTTAGAAGAAATTTAAATGAATGAATTTTGTTTACTGCAAATCCTTCTTCCTCATGCGTGATACAGCTCTTGCTAACATGAAGCCTATAACATTTTTTTTGAGTATAAACATGCACGAAACTTTTACCAAAGCAAAAAATTATATAAACATTTTTTTGGCTTATATTATCATTGATGCAAGTTAAAATCAACAATATATGTTAATTATGAGGCCCAATTTTTTTATACTAGTGTTACAACAAAAACAATTATGTAAAAAAGGCCAAAAAAAAAACCTACACTGATAATTCAAGTGTTCCTAATGATATGCCAATGCATCTAATACTGATAACTAGAAAAACGTTGTGATTAGAAAAAAAAAATATTTTGAAGAGAACAATGAGGAACATGAAAATCAGTCATCAGAAGAATCATTTAAAATCAACTATTTTCTTATTGTTGTTGATATGGCAATTACTTCTTTGAAAAAGATATTTGAGGAATTGAAGACATTTGAAAGTATCTTTGGATTTTATATGATCCACAAAAGTTAAAGTCATTGGATGATAATGAGTTGAAAGAATGTTGTGTTAAATTTCACTCAACTTTTCTCATGAGAATTTATTGGATGTTGATGTAGATGATCTTTTCTCTGAATTAAAAGTGTTACAATTCACTTTACCAACTGAAACAATGTCTGCAATAGATATTCTTAAATTTGTCAAATTTGCAGATTGTTATCCGAATATAGCAATTGCTTATAGAGTTTTACTGACGGTGCCCGTGACTGTAGCATCGACGTAGAGAAATTTTTCAAAACTGAAGTTGATTAAAACCTACTTGAGATCATCAATGTCACAACAGAGAATGAACGGTTTGACAACTTTGTCAATTGAGAATGATATGTTGGAGAACATTGATGTTGATGAGATTATAAATGATTTTGCATCTCAAAATGCTCAAAGAAACCGCTTCTTATGATTTTTTTGTGAAAAGAGAAGTTTTTTGATATTTTGTAAAACGATTATTATGTATTAAGGTGTATTATGTTAATGAAATAGATTATTTTTTTGTCTTTTATTGAAATATTTTCAAATTAAAAAAATAGTTATGAAGGAGGCATTTTTCTCACAATTTGCCTAGGGCCCATAAAATGTCAGGAACGGGACTAAGAGGATCCTCTCCATTTAGAGCTTAAAAGAAAATTAAATGAATGGATTTTGTTTACTGCAAATCCTTCTTCCTCATGCGTGATATAGCTCTTTGCTAACATGAAGCCTGTAACATTTTTTTTGAGTATAAACATGCACGAAACTTTTACCAAAGCAAAAAATTATATAAACATTTTGGCTTATATTATCATTAATGATGCAAGTTAAAATCAACAATATATGTTAATTATGAGAAAAATTACAAATGTGCCTGAAACAAAACATCGTATATAGACATAAATTGTTGTGCCATTCAATATTATGTTGGGATTAAATCCTTATAAATTCGTATCCAAAAAAAAAAAAAATCCTTATAAATTCATTAATAAGAAGATAAATATTTGGATCCATCGTAAACGATCCCAACTAAGTAGCTCAGTTGGCGAGTCAATGAATACCGAAGGAGTGCACTAGGAGAGCACCAAAGGAGTGCAAGAAGGAGGACAAGTGGCTTTTGTCATTTTTCCTCAACCAAATCTCTGAGTTCTCTCACGAGACATTAGGTTCTCTTCATATAAAGAAAAGAGAACAAGTGACAACGATCCAATCGACCCAACTATTGATAATCCTAAAGCGACTCTAAAATGAGGCATATTGGATGTTGAGAGGTATTGATATTACACTAATTTAGCTTATTTAGTGCATTCAAATAATTTAATTATTATTATTTGTCAGAAAAAATAATTTAATTATTATTAGATGGTCCTAAAATATTAAGGTGTTATTGGGTGATTCCTAGAGTCTATATTTCACCAGCCTCACCCTTGGGTCAGTGGTTTTAGGGACTGCAACAACTAAAAATTCTAAAACTTGCTATCAATTTGCAGTTTGATGAAGTTGTGATTGAACCTGATTGCCTGGAGCTGGTGGAAGCATGCATAGGGAATTTAACAAGACACCAGCTGATTAGTATTGTTTCTGATATTATGGAACTCGGATCAAGATTTACCAGTTGTCGGATTACCTAGACGGCGAGGGAGGGAAACATGGTCGCTCATCATCTTGCTCGGCTTGTAACACCCCGATATTTCTAGCTTGTAGAAATACCAAAGTGCGCCACTTGGCATACATCAGAGTAACTTCCTGTTATTGAATATTGAACACAACTAAAAACTTTCAATAAATAATTATCAAATGGTTCCATGAACCTCATTAAACTTAACCAAGTATTTAAGTCTCATAACTTAAAACTTATACAATCCTGGTGTTCAATAATCAAAACGGGAAGTTAGATGAAGAATCCTGGTGACTCTTGGAGTTAGCAGTATGGTTAGATTAGTTAGATGAAGAATATCAATTGTATATAGTAGAAACATTGTACAGAGTTACGATTAATTGAATGAGAATATGTATTTCATAATTTTCCCTTCTTCTTCCTTCTGTATCTCTGAGTTTAACAAACTTTTTTCTCACTTGTCTTTCTAAAAGATGGGTGGTAACTTTATTTTGTGAAAGCTGAACTCATAACTTGCTTCAGGTTATTGGTTTTTCGGTCTTTCTAAGGCTCCATTTGGCAAAGTCAATTCACTAACTTATAGCGGATAGCTTATATATAGCGGATAAGCTCATTGTAGCTGTTTGGCATAACTAGCTTATAGCGGCTTTTGAAACGCTACTTAAAGTAGCGTTTGAACTTATATATAGCTTATAGCGTTCCATTAAATGAATGTTCTCTCATTTTTTTAGCATTAATTACAAATGTCATTTTATAGCTAATTTTATTAAACATTTTAAAATCAATCCGCTAGTTTATCTGTTATCAGCTCATCCGCTATAAACTAGTTGTTGGGTGAAACACCAGATTAGGGTTCCACAATACCTGAAACAAAAGAAAACGAAAGCTCGCAGTAACTAGTTCCTAATGAATTAAAGAATGTTGAATAACAGATTCGTATGAAACCAGAATACAATTGTGTGCGAAATTGTAAAACCTAAATTGCGAATTTTATAACAAGCAAGATTTAAAAGGAAGAGAGAACGCCAGAAATTGTTTACCCAGTTCGGAGATCTTCTCCTACATCTGGGGGACTGAATCCGAGCAAGAATCCACTATGAATATGAGAATTTACAATGTACAACAATTGAACTTTCTTTTCAGTTCTTCACTCTCAGTTCACTCATTCTTTCTCTCTCTCTCTCTCTCTCTCTCTCTCTCTGTTTCTTACTCACAGTGTTTACAAGATTAAGAATGCACAAGATCGATTTCTTCTTTCACTCTCAACTAACTATATATAAGGGATTGTTACAACAGAAAAACAGAAGGAGAACTAACTAAGAACAACAAACTTGAAGAGGCTGGGAGCGGTGAGCTAAGATGCGAGAGACATATTGGGCTTCACCACTAACACAGCTTTAACCCGAATAGATAGGCCCAATAACAATAAGGCCCAAGGCCAGATAATTTGTTTGTACCAATCGACAAATCTCCACCTTGGTACAAACATCCTTCATAGTAGAGTCCCTTTTGAAATTTGCTCGAATTCAGATCCAATACATCAACTTACTTGATGTCAATGCCAAGCAAGTCTAGACAGTGTCTAAACTTGCTCACAGGAACAGGTTTTGTAAGCATATTTGCTGGGTTCTCACTTGTGTGAACCTTGATGATGTCAACTTCTCCTTTCTCCACAGTGTCCCTTATGAAGTGAAACCTAACATCTATGTGTTTGGTTCTCTCATGATACATTTGGTTCTTACTCAAGTGAATAGCACTTTGGCTATCACATGAAATACAGATTGAGTCATCACAGATACCTAACTCAGTAACCAGTCCCTGAATCCACAGTCCTTCCTTGATTGCTTCTGTGAGAGCAACATACTCAGCCTCGGTAGTTGATAAGGCTACAATATGTTGCAAATTTGCTTTCCAACTGACAGTATTCCCAAACAAAATAAAAACATAGCCTGTCAATGACCTTCTTTTGTCAAGATCATTGGCATAGTCAGAATCCACAAAACCTTGAACATCATTTGCAGTATCTTCACCTTTACAGTACACCAGACCCACATCAGTTGATCCCTTTAGATACCTCAGAACCCATTTTAGAGCTTGCCGGTGTTCTTTACCAGGATTCCCCATAAATCTGCTTGTCACACTCATTGCTTGAGCTACATCCGGTCTACAACAAATCATAGAATACATTATGCTTCCAATTGCATTTTCATATGGAATTGCCTTCATGTATTCTTTGTCCTCCTTACTTGTAGGAGCTTGAGTGCTAGACAACTTGAAGTGTGGTGCTAAGGGTAAAGAGGTAGCCTTAGCATCACACATATTAAATCTTTTAAACACTTTATTCAAGTAGCTCTCTTGAGATATGACTAGTTTCCTCTTGTCCTTGAGTCTGGTTATCTCCTTACTTAGAATCCTTTTAGCCGGACCAAGGTCCTTCATGTCAAACTCACTTTTAAGTTGATTCTTTAATTCTACAATAGAAGTCATACTCTTGCTTGCAAGTAACATATCATCAACATATAATAGCAAGTAGATATAATTATCATGAGATGGATGTTTGAAGTAAATGCAGCAATCAAATTTACTTCTAACATACTTATTTCTTGTCATGAAAGAATCAAACCTTAGGTAACATTGTCTAGGAGACTGCTTGAGTCCATATAGAGATTTCTTAAGGTGACATACCCAATCTTCTTTCCCTTTAGCTTCAAAACCTTCTGGTTGTTGCATTAGGATACTTTCCTTCAAGTCTCCATGGAGAAATGCGGTTTTAACATCCATTTGCTCCAATTCCATGTCATGGTGTGTAACCATAGACAAGATAATTCTAATTGATGAGTGTTTGACTATCAGTGAGAAAATTTCATTGTAATCCAAACCTTCCTTTTGTGTGTAGCCCTTTGCAACCAACCTAACCTTGAACCTAGATTCCTCTACTCCTGGAATTCCCTCTTTTCTCTTGAATATCCACTTGCTACCAACCACCCTAGCTCCCTTTGGCTTAGGAACTGGTTCCCATGTGTTGTTCTTATCTAAAGAATTTATCTCTTCAGTCATAGCAACAACCTATTTATCACTGTACTTGTGATTAATAGCTTCATTGTAGTTTCTAGGTTCTTCATTAATGACCTCTTCAGCGGTGTAGAGGGCACAATTTACCATATCTTCATAGCCTAGCCTTTGAGGGGGTTTCACAACTCTTCTGCTTCTATCTTTAGCCAAGCTGTAATTTGTTAGATCTTTATCACTGTCTTCAACTTCAGTTTAATGTCCCAAAACAGGCTCTGCAACTTCTTGAGTTTCAGCTGGGGCATTCATGGTTGCTTCATGCTCCACCTCAAGCTCAAAAATTTCTAACTCTTGTTTGTCTTCAACTTGCTCTTGATTGTTTCTAGTTCCCTTGAACAATTCTGATTCTTGGAACTTCACATCTCTACTAATGATGCACTTTTTATCTTCTTGGCTCCAAATCCTATAGCCTTTCACACCTGCAGGATAACCAACAAAATAACATTTTCTTGCCCTAGGGCTTAGCTTTCCTTCATTCACATGATAATAAGCAACACAACCAAAAAATTTCAAGTGATTATAACTTGGAGTCCTATTTAACCAAATTTCTTGAGGTGTTTTTAGTTTAATTGCAGTGGATGGGCTCAAATTAATCAAATAGCACGCTGTATGGACAGCCTCACCCCAAAATTTAATAGGCATGCCAGAGTTAGAGAGAAGGCACATCATTCTCTCCAATATGGTCCTATTCATCCTCTCAGCAAGGCCATTTTGCTGAGGTGTGTGCCTAACAGTTCTATGTCTTGTGATTCCATGTTCTTTACAATAATTTGTGAACAAATTACAATACTCTAGGCCATTATCTGTTCTTAAAACCTTAATCTTCCTATTGTTTTATTTTCAACTAAGCTTTTCCATTCTTTAAATGTCTTAAAAGCTTCATCCTTGGTTTTTAAAAGATAAATCCATATTTTTCTACTACAATCATCAAGAAAAGTAATGAAATACCTGTTCCCCCCAAGAGTTGGAATCCTTGTCGGTCCCCAAATGTCACTGTGCACATAGTCCAGCAAGCCTTCTGTATTGTGTTGTCCCGTGTTGAACTTCACCTTGTGCATTTTGCCAAATATGCAATATTCACAAAAAGGTAACCCTCCAAGCTTGTCTTTTCCAAACACACCAAGCTTTTCCAATATCTGCATACCCTTAGAACTCACATGCCCGAGCCTTTGATGCCACAATCTTGCCCTTTCAGAACTTACTGATTCTGTGCTTGATGTAGCTACATCTACACTGCCTGTAATTGTTGTACCTTTGAGAATGTATACACCATGATCCCTATATCCTCTCATAACCACAAGAGAGCCCTTGATCACCTTTATATTACCATCTTCCCCTTTAAAGGAACAACCCGCCGCTTCAAGCATACCAAGAGAGATTAGATTTCTCTTCACACCAGGGACATACTTCACTTCTGGAAGTATCTTTATAGTGCCATCATCCATTCTGAGTCTTACAGAACCTATCCCTTCAATTTTGCACACTGTGTCATTGCCCATTACTACTTGTCCTCCATTAACTTGCCTATAGCCAATCAACCAATCATTGTTGGAAGTCATATGGAAAGAACAACCTGTATCCAACACCCAGTGATCCTTGTTGATGGATGAAGAGGCCATCAACACATCACCATCACAGTACCCTATAACTTCATTTCTTGAAGTTATGTGATGACCAAAACCAGAGTCAAAAAACCATACTTCCTCATTGGTGGAATTTGTCCCAATGACTTCTTCAGCAATCAAAACGTCTCCTTCATAGTATTGGAATACACCTTGTAATTGTGTATTGCTTGTATTTGTAATAAGTAGCTGTCATGAGTGTAGTTAGTAGTTGGCATATTGGGCCTAGTCGAAATATGGGCCTGGGCCTGACTTTAGGTTTTGTGTATAAATAGGGATCACTAGTTAGTGAATAATAATGCTTTTTGATTGCCTTTTAACCTAATCCTATTACTTTACAGTCTCACTGTTTTATTGCTCCCTTTCCTCTCTCTAGCGCCGTCGCTCTCCCTTCCCTCTCCTGTCTGCTGCGCCATAGAATCCCCAACAAACTGGTATCAAAGCTTTAAGATCCATGGCAGCGAGAGATAACTATGGTGGAGGTATTCCGGGGAGCCTCCCCATTTTCGATGGAAAAGACTTTGAGAGATGGTGTTCGCAGATGAAGGTGCTGTTCAGATATCAAGATGTACTTGACATCGTGAACGATGGAGTTCCACCCGTGGCAGATGACGCCACAGAAGCGGTGAGAAACAGCCACAATGCGATGAGAAAGAGAGACGGAAAAGGGCTGTTTTTACTTCACCAGTGTGTCGATTCGAATGTCCTGAACCTGATCATCGACTGTGAATCAGCAAAGGCAGCGTGGGACATCCTCAAGAGCTCGTATGGCGGAGCAGACAGACTGAAGAAGATTCGACTCCAGTCGCTCAGAAAGCAGTTCGAAGCCCTGAAGATGTCAGAAGCAGAATCGATTGGCGAATTTATTACGAGGTTAGTAGCATTAACTAATCAAATGAGGGGAAATGGTGAGACTGTCGAAGAAGTGAAGAAGGTCGAAAAGGTGCTTCGATCCTTAACCGAGAAATTCGACTACGTTGTTACAGCCATTGAAGAATCCAAGGACCTAGATACATTGAAGTTAGATGAACTTCAGGGTTCCTTAGAGGCACATGAATTGAGGATAAGGCAGAGAAGTTCAGAGAGAGAAACTGAACAAGCCTTACTTTCATATTCCTCTAAGAAGAATTGGAAGGCAAGTAACAGGGTCGAAAGAGGTAGAGAAGAAGGATCAAGCAGTAAGCAGAATGATTTCGACAAGAAGAAGGGATCTTTCGACAAGAAAGGTGACCTGTCGAAAGTGCAATGCTACAACTGTCAGCAATTTGGGCATTATAGAAACAGGTGTAAAAACAAGAAGGTTTCTAGAGATCCTGAAGCCAATTTTGCGAGTGACAGTGACACAGACTCCGACTCAGATGGGCTAGTGCTGATGGCAGTCGAAGATGAGATTGAAGATAACACTCATCTTGACGAAATTGCTGAAAGTAGCGAGCAGAACAGTGTGAACACTTGTATAAGTGGATACACTTGTAATGCTCAAAATACTTGTGCTATGTGTGTGTGGCAGGCCAGTCGAAACACTGGGGATACCTCCAACATAGCCAGCAACGATGATGAGGAATTATCATTCATGACGACTATAGACCCAGAGTTGCTGTTGTTGAAACCAGATACAAATTCGACTGAAGAGAAGTGTGTCGAATTGCAGGTTGTCGAAGAACATTGCCTGAAGAGAACTGTCGAAGAATGCTGTGAAAAACCGACAATAATGGACTTAGAAGAAGTTCATGATCAGAGTGATCAGGATGTCGACGAGGTCGAAACTGAAGAGCCAGAAGAACCCATTGCTGTCGAACCTCTCAGAAGGTTGCAAAGGGAAAGGCAGAAATCAATAGAGAAGAATGATACCTGGAAGCTAGTCGAACTTCCAGCGCAAAAGAAGGCAATAGATGGTGAAGTGGCCAAGGGTAAGGCAAAATTAGTAACCATTGAGAAAGAACCCTTGTATTGGGCACCAAGTATTGAAAGTTGCAGCCCGGGTCGACAGAGTGCGAAACAGCTCGAAAAGGGGCAGAACAGATCGAAAAGTTGCAGCCCAGTTCGACAGAGTTCGAAACAGTTCGACAAGGGGCAACACAGGTTTGACAGGGTGTGGGCAAGATCAGGCAACACACTTTGGGCACATGGGTGCCGAATTCCTCTCGACAGGAAAGATTCGACAGAGGAACAAGAACTCTGGCTATATGCAGAGTTGCCGCCTGGTGACTGGGGGCCAAAACTGAAGTGTCACTTAGCAATGACCAATGCATTGCAGAAAGGACAATTCGACAGAAACAATGACCAAGCCATTGCAGACAGGAAGATTCGAAGAACTGAGGACAATGCTTGGAATGATGTCACGTAGCAATACAAATTAGGAGGGAATATTGGAATACACCTTGTAATTGTGTATTGCTTGTATTTGTAATAAGTAGCTGTCATGAGTGTAGTTAGTAGTTGGCATATTGGGCCTAGTCGAAATATGGGCCTGGGCCTGACTTTAGGTTTTGTGTATAAATAGGGATCACTAGTTAGTGAATAATAATGCTTTTTGATTGCCTTTTAACCTAATCCTATTACTTTACAGTCTCACTGTTTTATTGCTCCCTTTCCTCTCTCTAGCGCCGTCGCTCTCCCTTCCCTCTCCTGTCTGCTGCGCCATAGAATCCCCAACACATAGTAGAGCTCAAAAGCAATTGAGACGCTTCCTTCATCGTTAGTGGACTCACCCTTTTTCTTGGATTTCCATTTTGGACAATCCTTCTTCCAGTGACCTTCTTTCTTACAAATGTAACATTTGTTGTCCTTCTTGCTCTTATCTTTATCCCATTACTTGCTCTTCTTGTACTTGCCGGATAATTTGTTTGTACCAATCGACACTAGTTTATTAGCTATTCACCCTTTTTTTGCCCATAAAGAGCCTAAGTGGAAATTGGTTCGTTCTTTAGAGTGAGGTTCTAACTATATATTGGGTTAAACTATAAGGACTGATTGATCGATTTAACCACTTTTACTTTATATAATTGGAAATTTCTTTCTAACCATAGAAGAATGTAAACTTAATTCCCTTACAAAATGCATATTCATACTCCAGAATTGAAGTTATTCTTGCAATAATCAAGTTGGATGCAAACGAAGGATTCAATATTCATAGCAATCTAATTGAGTGTCTCCGGAATCAGGCAATTTGTCTGAATATTGGTTTATTACCGCAAAAAGAGAAAAAACGCAAACAAACAACAAATAGTAAACCACTTGTTATATTTGTCGGTGTCAAGAAAGTTTACATATATTGAATTAATATACCAACTAATTAATCTAATATAATGAAATTATTCTTGAGGCACTAACACAATCTATACAACAAGGAGTAAGAAGCAAGAGAAATGAATAGGGGAAGAAGAAGCAGCATCCTCTTTGGCATAATCTGGAAAACCTGATGATGATCAGGTCCTTCTTCAATGATGGACTCTAATCTTGGAAAACCATGAGAAGATTTCTGAGGGGTTATGAGGAGAGCAGGTGCAACCTCACCACAGTTTTGGATTCCCTTCATCATCTTCTTTACCATATAGTATTAATTAATTATTATATATAACTCTTTTGATCAAAACAAAACTCAACCTCCAAAAAGATGATAATTGGTTGGGTTGGGGTTGATTAATTAAGCAAGGGGGAGATGGGTATATATATGGTGAATGGTACCGTATAATAATATATACATTAGGGCAGTGAAATTTGGTTGGCAAAGCTAGGTATGTGAATATATATTTGGTTGAAATTAGTTAGTGACAACTCATTTGGTGCTTGAAAAGGTCTTTGCTTAGATATTTTGGGATTGATTAGATTTTTCACACATTTTACCATCTAGAAGCTGCGCTAAATTAGCAAAATGACGTGCACACAACGACCTTGCCGAAAGCATTCTAGAATTGCATATTACTGGCGTGTATAATTAGATCTGTCATGTGTATTAAAATTATGTTTTCATTTTTTTAGCGTGGTTGTTTCCGATTTTAGTGTGAATACATTTAAAGTTCACAAATATAAACAGTAGAATAATAGAAAACGTAACTTTACTAGTGGCGGACCCAGGACTCCGGGGTCAGGGGTGTCAAATTTTTTAAGGCCGGTGTCAAATAGGTGCAAAACTTGGTCTACTAGTACAATTTCAAATTTTCAGGGGTGTCAAAATTAAAATTTCAGGAGATTTAGGCTATTTATATAGGGTGTTTAGTACAAAAAAAAAATTCCATTGAACCCCCTGGTTATAAGCCAGTTCCGCCACCGTAATACTTTAGTACATGGCAATTGAAAGCCAGGTGGGAGAAACTAAATTTTCGGCTACTTTGAATTATGTTGACCAGATGGATTCTCTATCTGGACCTGATAATGACAAGGCCCAATCTCCTATTTCATGCGCATCAGTTCCACTTGCCATTTCGCAGCCCACTAGGTCCAAGCCCAAGAAACAAAGGAAACTATTGAGAGTTGGTGTGAGACGCGCAACTCCAAACATGGAAAATTGAAAAAAGCAAGTCGTGAACTTGCTGAAGTCCCTGTCGGTGACGTTGCTGTAGCTGGAAGCCAAGCAGTGGCTGTTTCAAATAATTCAAGGGTGAATTCATCCTCTCTATTTTCGGCTGGAACCGAATTATTTGGTGGCTCTATTTCTAGTTCAGATATTGCAAAGTGTAACAATAAATACTGGATTTTACAAGGCAAAACAGTTGCTCAGAGGGTTTGGGAGGAGGCAAAAAGATTAGGCGTGGAAGGAAATCTCGCTGACGCTAGATATGTTGAAACGATAGAAGCTGAAGAAAGAAGAGATGAGGCAGCAGTTTCTAAGAGGGCGCAACTCAATCGTGCCCCATGAATATTTTATCTCTTGATATCTGTGGGTGGGGAGACCGTGGAAAGCGTCGTCAATTAGCGTCTCGTGTCAATTCGGGTAAGTTAGATTTTATTTATATTCAAGAAACGAAGAGGGAAGTGATTTCGGACTTGGAAGTGACCCTTTTGTGGGGAAATCAATCTTTTAAGTGGGTTGCTCAACCGTCTTGCGGGTTATCCAAAGGTATTTTGAGTACGTGGTTGGATGGTGCTTGAACTATTGTATCGAATTTTTCTGGCACAGGTTTTATTGGTGTTAGCGTTGTTTGTCATGATATTGTGGTTCATATATATATTATTAATGTTTAAGCTCCCTGTTCCACATCGGCTAAGAGAACAGTTTGGTCGGAATTGATGAACCTCAAACAGAATCTAGCTAATGGTGAGTGGTGTATTGTAGGGGATTTTAATGCAGTTTCTCGCATGGAGGAAAGGGTAGGGAGAGGAGGAGAGACTTCTGCTGTTGAAATATCTGATTTTAACAACTTTATTGATGAGATGGAATTGTTTGATGTTCCGGTTTCTGGTAGAAAATTTTCTTGGGTTAGTTGGAATGGCGCTTCTATGAGTATGTTGGACAGGTTTCTTGTTACATACAGGCTGATTGACTTATGGGGTATTTCAGGCCAGCGGATTGGTAATAGGGACATATCGGACCACTGTCCTATTTGGCTTCTCCGATCAGTAAAGGATTGGGGACCAAAACCTTTCCGGGAATTCAATGCATGGTTTGAGCACGATGACTTTTGTTCTTTTGTTAAAGAGAGTTGGGCGTCTTTCAATATTTCGGGTTCTAAAGCGTACGTCTTGAAAGAGAAGCTTAAGTTACTAAAAGGGAGGTTGAGAGTTTGGAATAAGGAAGTCTTCGGTTTTCGTGATTTGAAGATAGAATCTTTGGTGAGGGATTTGAATTCGTTAGACCAAGTCCTTAGTGAAAGATGGGATGGAGACGTTGTTTTGAATAGAGGGGAGATTTCGGCAAACTTTTGGAGGGAGATACGTACGAAAGAGGCGTTATTGGCTCAAAAATCAAGGGCCAAGTGGATTAAAGAGGGGGATATGAACTCAAAATACTTCCATTCTTTAATGAAGTTTAGAAGAAGGAGGTGTAATGTCGCGATCATTAGAGATAATGGGGACTTGGTTGAAGAAGTTGATGAGGTGAAACTTTTCGTGAAGAAGCACTTTGAGGAGTGCTTCAGGGAACCGTGTAGCAACCGTCCCACTCTAGGTGGGCTTCTTTTTGAGCAGGTTTCTAGTGTGGATTCTGTTTTTTTAGTGGAACCGTTCACTGAAGAAGAGATTAGAGAGGAGGTGTGGAATTGTGATGGAGACAAAAGTCCGGGCCCAGATGGGTTTAATCTCAGGTTCATCAAGTTGTGTTGGGATATGTTGAAGCAAGAAGTGGTGGATTTCTTTCACGAGTTTCACTCTAAGCCTTTTCTTCCTAAAGCTATTATGACATCGTTTATCGCTCAAATCCCCAAGAATGATAATCCCCAGGGCTTACGCGAGTTTAGGCCTATTTGTTTGATTGGGTGCTTATATAAGATTTTGGTGAAAGTCTTGGCTAGCAGAATGAAGAGGGTGTTACCAGGTATTATATCAAATTGTCAATCAGCTTTTTTAGGGGGGAGACAGATTCTGGATGGCGTAGTCGTGGTAAATGAGATCGTTGATCATGCTACGCAAAAGAAGGAGGAATGCTTATTTTTCAAAGTTGATTTTGAGAAAGCTTATGATACAATTTCTTGGGATTTTTTATTCTACATGATGAATAGGATGGGATTCCCGGATAGATGGATAAAGTGGATGGAGGCGTGTGTTTGCTCTAGTACTATGTCGAAGCTAGTTAATGGTAGTCCGACCAGTGATTTTTAGGTGAATAGGGGGTTGAGACAAGGGGACCCTATGTCACCTTTCCTCTTTCTTATTGTGGCCCAAGGTTTGACGGCTCTAGTGAATCACTACAAGAATAATCAGTTTTACCGGCCAGGACTTTCCGGCGGATTTGTGGGGTTACCGGCGGATTGTATCCGCCGCAAACTTACCGGCGGTAATAGGAACTTTCCGGCGGATTTATCCGCCGCAAACATTTCCGGCGGATTTTCGAGGTATTTTCAGCGGATCTGGTTTACGAAGATTTTTTTTTTTGAAAAAAAATCAAAATCCGCCGGAAATGCCTCTCAATCCGCCGGAAACACTTGCGGTGGATAAATCCGCCGGAATGTCCCTAAAGTCCGCCGGTAAGTTTGCGGCGGATAAAAAATCCGCCGGAAAATTCTGGAAGCGCCAATTTTGAATTTCAAAAATCCGCTGGAAACATCCTATATCCACCGGAAATTACATTTCCGGCAGATTCACCTTTTGACCGTTGATTTTCGTTTCCTTTATATAAATATCTTCTCCGCTTCTTTTTCTTCACACCTCTACCGATACTCTCATTCTCTTCAAAGAAACAGAGACATACGCCACTCTCTTGAGCATTGTCGGCAGCGGCTCCAAGTGAGTGGCGTATGTCTCCATTTCTTTGTAAAGAATCTTCCACCTTGTCATTAACATCCCCTTCATCTTTTTCGTTAAAAGTAACATTGTCATGAACCTCCGCTACGAATTCCCCTCTTGTTAAGTTAGGGGATGATACAGAGCGTTTGATGAGTGTAGACATTTACATACATCAAACGCTCCGTATCATCCTCCAACTTAACAAGAGGTCCTTGGAGTTCCTCAAACTTTCTATTTAGAGCAAGGTAATCAAAATTGGACCGGACATTGAACCGGAAGAGGTAGCGGTTCAGGGGTTCTTGGGTTCAACCGGTTGAATCGGGGGTTCAACCGGAATTAGCGTCGAAACTAATTAACGGATAGTGAATAGTGCAGCGTGATTATTGAATAGTCAATGGTGATTAGTGTCATGAGTTAGACCAGCAGCCACCCCAGTAGTTTTGGATTATTTTATTTTGTTGTATGGATATTTTTTTTATTGTATAGATATTTTTTTTGTATGGATATTTATTTAAATTAATCATTAATTTTCATTTCTAATTTTTATTTTTTTATCAATTATCAAATTTTTAAATAAAATAATCAATTAAAGTTTTTAATAAAATAATATTATTTTTTTAAATAAAATGATTTTTAAAAAATAATATTTATTTTTTAAAAATAATTAAATTAAAAAAAAAACGGTTTTTCCGGCGGATTTGTGGATTTTCCGGCGGATAAACCATACAGTGTTCCGGCAGATTTGTGGACTTTCCGGCGGATTTGCGAGCTTTCCGGCGGATAAAAAGATGCGAATTCCCTTGGGGTTTTCCGGCGGATAATCCGCCGGAAACTTCGGGCTGATTTTTCGGCGCCACGAAATCCGCCAGAAATTTCCGGCGGATAATCCACCGAAAACCTTTTGCCACGAGCTGTCTACTGGCGCTAAAAATTCGCCGGAAAGTCCATATTTTCGGCGGATTTTCCGACAGATTTGGTCCGCCGAAAAGTCCAAGTTTTCTTGTAGTGAATCAAGCGGTGTTGAATGGCTCCTTTCATGGTTACTCTCTTAACGATAACTTGTCTTTTTCGGTTATGCAATTTGCGGATGATACAATGTTGATGGGGAAGGCAACGAGAGACAATCTTTGGAGCATTGAGACTATTTTGAGGAGCTTTGAACTTGTCTCGGGATTAAATTAAGGTCAACTTTCATAAAAGTAAACTTATCGGTATTAACGTTGCAGATGGTTTCTTAGCTTCGGCGTCAACCTTCCTTCATTGAAGAACAGAATCCATTCTGTTTAAATTTTTGGGGATTCTGGTTGGTGCTAATCCGAGAAGAGCAGCCACATGGAAGCCGGTGATTGACATGGTTCGGAAAAGATTAGCCTCTTGGAAGGGTTGCTTCCTCTCTCTTGGTGGCCAGGTCACTCTTATAAATTCGGTATTGAATAGCATTCCTCTTTATTTCTTTTCCTTCTACAAAGCTCCAAAAGTGGTTGTTAATGCCTTAGTGAGGATCCAAAGGGATTTCTTATGGGTATAAATGATGGCGGTAAAGGTATGTATTGGATCGCTTGGGATAAGATTTGCCGTCCAAAGAAGGAGGGTGGTCTCGGTATCAAAAGTCTGGAATTGTTTAACACGACTCTCTTGTCCAAATGGAAGTGGAGGATGCTAACGCTAGTTGGAGGAGTATTCTTTCGCTCAAATATGGTGATTTTGCGGCTGCCTTTGTTCACAGTTCTATGGAGTTCAAGGGCGCGGGGGGATCTTTGTGGTGGCGTGATGTAACATCCCCAATTTAGCTAATTTCATTTATTGAAATTAGCAAGAGGTTATAAGATAATTAATTAGCAAGAGTCATAATTAATTAATTAGCAAAATTGATTAATTATGAGATGATTGTCATGGGCTACATAAATAAATTGTGTGTTGTTGTTTAGCTATATTGATCATAAGGATTAATGATTGATTATGGAATGGTTTGCTAAATTAAAATAGTTAGGAGAGTTATGGGATAATTGAGTGATTAGAAATGAATTAAAAGAGAGAGTGAGGTGTTTAGCAACTAGAAGGGTAAAACTGCCTTTTCACCAACTCACTTAAACCTTCCAGCTGAAACCATTTAGCTCACTCCAGGCACATGACACCACACAAAAACATCACTCACTCCCACATTGCATGCTGCTGGAAAAACAGAAAAAGAGAGAAATAGAATGAGGGAGGGAGCCGTGAGAGTGACAAGAATAAGGAGAGGGAAGAAATCTTTGGTTCCTTGATGCATGTCACACATTTTCAGCTCATTAGATTCAGCTTCTCTTCCTCTTCCCACTGATACCACAATCATCACTTGTTTCTTTCCCTTCCTCATTTCACCATTTTTGGATGTCCAAGCTCACTTGACCAAAAATTGAGTAAACAACCTTGCATGTCACCATTGAAGCCTTAAACTCAGTTGTTGAAGTTCAAGAACCAACATTTAAGCACACTCACAAGCAGCATTCTGAATTCCACCACATTCAATAGCCAAACTCGAAATTAGGGTGTTTCGGGAGCTTAGGAGATCGCTACGGGGATTGTTCGAGTGTAAACTTAACAGTAGCATTGCGTGGAACTAGGTGTTTTGTGATTTTCATCACAATCGGTGAGTTCTATACTCGCTTAGGGTTTTCATTTTAATTGTGTCAACCTTACATGTGACTGAAAATATGTTTTGGTTCTTCGTTTCGTTGAATTTCGTTGAAAACCGTTATTTTGCGAAAATTATGTTTTGGTGTGTTTGTTTGAGTGAATATGAATGAATCGTTTGATGTTTATGATGATGTTTGTACAGGAAGTTATCTATGATGTATGCTATGCTGTATATCTTGGTATTTTCTATGTAAGAAAAACTGGGGTGTTACACGCGATTTATTGGCTTCGGATTGTAGTAATTCTGTCAATGGCTGGTACGGTTCGGCGATGAGAAGAAGGCTGGGAAATGGTGGTTCTATTCACTTTTGGAAGGATCATTGGATAGGCCAATCTCCTTTATACTTGGTTTTTCCTAATCTTTATCCAGGTTGTGATCACAAATCTGTCACGGTCTCTGACATAGGATCCTAGAGTGACGACAGGTGGCTTTGGAAAGAACTGTGGATGCACATTCAGAATCATTTATGCGCTGAGGAGGCTGGTTTTTGCATTCAATTTTTCAAGATGTAACACCGTCAAGGGAGGGGAGAGACACTTGGTTGTGGACGTTGGAATCTTCAAGAAGTTTCTCCGTCAGTTCGTGTTACAAGTTGTTGCTCAAGTCCAAAGCTATTGAAGGTAATGACGGCGAGGTAAATGTCAAATTAGAGAAGTTGTGGAAAACAATCACTCCATCTAAAATCACCATCTTCGGTTGGCAATTGTTACGTAATTCTCTACCCACGAGGTCTTCTCTTACGCTGTGTCATGTCATTCAATCCGACAATGATGCAATGTGTCTGTTTTGCTTGCAACATCGTGAAGACATTCAACACTTGTTTTTGGAGTGTAACTTCGCTCATGACATTTGGATCCGTGTCTGTGATTGGATGGGGGTCGAACATAGTGAAGGGCTGAGTCTTATTGATCATTTGCGTGGCCTTGGCAAGTTTTGCAAGGGGAAGAAGGCGAAGAAATACAAATTCTTGGTTTGGGTCACTACTTGTTGGTGTATTTGGTTGTCCCGCAATGCTCTCGTTTTTAGGAATGAGGAATCAAGCATCGATTCTGTTTTTACTCGCATTAAGAGTTTATCTTGGAGCTGGTTGGTATATAGAGGGGGTTGTAGTTCTACTTTATCTATTTCCACTTGGTGGAATAATCCTCTCATTTACCTAAACAATATGTAATTCTCTTGTTGTTTGGGTTTGAGCACCCTTAGTGCTCCATCAATGAAGTTTTGCTTGTCTAAAAAAACGTAACTTTAGGTATTTTAGATATTTTTAGTTTATTGCTAATTAACTTTTGTTTTTGTTTTTCGACAGGGTTTTGGTTTTTGTCCTTTCATAAAAAAAATTCATGTTTCTTTTTTTTTTCTAATAAAACTTCGGAGTCTTTTTGTCGCCTAAAAGAAAAACATTTTATTTGTCGGATCAATTGTTTTTGTAAAGTTGTATATATTCTGAGTTTTTGTTTTATATGATAACTATCAAAATAAACTATAATTTGAGCACGACAAAATTTGTATTCGGGAGGTGTGCGGTTCAAATCCCCACTAATCTTGTTAGAGTGAGGTAAATGTAATTCTCTCCATAAATGCTTAGAGAATTTGGAGGTTTTCCCTGTCTTGGTGGGGCTGCCAACGTTTAAAAACATTTTAACTGTATAAAATGATGAAAGGTCATTATTAAGAAAATTATTATAAACTTGAATAAATAATAAATAAATATAAATATACTTCAATGCAATTATCACTGCCAGTGGCGGACCCAGCATATAATCAGGGAGTTCAGTTGAACCCCCTCGAATTTTTTTTTGCTCTAAACACCCTATATAAATAGTCTAAATTTCCTGAAATTTTAATTTTGACCCCCCTGAAAATTTTAAATTGTACTAGTAGACCAAGTTTTGCACCCATTTGACACCGACCTTAAAAAATTTGACACCCCTGACCCCGGGGTCCTGGGTCCGCCACTGATCACTGCAATTTATCAATAAGAGTTGGTCCGAACGGTAACTGTGTTTGAATCTCATCCCAATGTTGTGAGTTCGAATTTTGAGTATAGCAAAAACACTATTGGGAGAAAAGAACCACACAGACCAACAAAGTCGTGTCCACGTGGCCAGCTAGATTTTCTGGTGTAAATTATTCACAATAAAATCGATAAATACTGCGTACCATAACTAAGTAACAAGAAAATCACCTCAATTTAATTGAAAAAACATACACCTCATAAGTAACGACCTTTCAGATTCTCTAGCTTCCTGAGTTAAAAAAAGATTCTCATGCTTGCAATAAGTTAATGATTCAGATGCTGAAGTATCAATGTTAATTACTAAATGCATTTATAATGAGGCCACCAATCATAAATTACATAATACCTTGTCCTTTCTTGTAATATATATAGCATAGCATCCCATTAAAGAACCTTCAGCCCATGTCTTCCATTTGTAAATATGGAGCAAGAAAGAGAGAAGAGGAAGCGAGTTGATGGCAAACTAGGAAAGACCGCGTTGATGATGAGACTTAAAAGAAGGATATTGACGCCACACTCAAGAAATAGATGAGAAGGTGAGTGATAAGTCATGGATTTTGATCGCCACAAGTTGCCTTGATAAGATCAATTTGGTTCTTTAACCCAAGAACATAAGGGAAGCTCTCACAAATGGAGGAAACTCAATTTTCATTCATATTCATAATCTGATTTATGTAGTACAAAAGATCCCTATTTATAGGCTAAACTCACAACCTTTGGAAACCTAAAGTGACTCTTGAAATAAACTAAATAAATTTCCACTATCATGCATTTATCAAATAAATTGATAAGTGCATTTACATTATTCAATACCTAGTAAATAAACATAATTATAAAAATAAAACTCCACTAGTCATCATAATGACTTTACAAGCCTTTAAAACCCACAAACTAACTTAGGAAAGATCAAAAGACACCTAAAATTATTTAATTAAAATTAAATACGAAAATTAAAAATAAAATAGGAAATATTAGTTATTCCATGATTGCTTCTTATTGATGTGTTTTGGCTTCTAAAATGTTGGAGCTGAATATTTTTCTTTATAGAATTCCTTCCACATGCTTAGGGAACTCGTGCTCTCATCATTCTCCCATTCTTCGAAAGGATTTGTCCTCAAATCCAAACCTACATAATAAACTAAAGGGTTATTTAAAAAAATTCTACAAGTTTTCATTCCCCTTTGGTTTTTAAATGCATTCTTTTTCTTCCCCTTTGCAAACTTCCAATCTTTCACAATATCACCAACAGTATTTTTCTGTAGTTCCTCTATTTCTTTGATTATCTTTTGTTCTCTCTCAGAAGTAGAAATTGCCTCTTCCTCTACTTCCTCTTCTACCTCCATTGGAGATAAAGATACTTGAGTAAATTGAATAGCATTAGAACTAGACAAAGAAATATTAGAGTGAATGGTTGGTGACTCTTGGACTTTACAAAGATGGTCACAAAATATTTCTGCAATCACTCTTTCTATTTTCTCCTCTAATTTTTTTTCTCTCAGCTTCTTCTTTTCTCTGAAGGCTAACTTTTCTACTCTTTCTGCCTCTTTTTTTAGCCCATTTTCATAAAGGTATTTCACATATGCAGGATCCATCACAAAATCTCTAATGTATATACCATAATCCCTTTGCCTTCCCTCCATCATGAACAAAAAAATAGTGAGTAGAACCTAAGCTTTGATACCAAATGATGGCAAACTAGGAAAGACCGCGTTGATGATGAGACTTAAAAGAAGGATATTGACGCCACACTCAAGAAATAGATGAGAAGGTGAGTGATAAGTCATGGATTTTGATCGCCACAAGTTGCCTTGATAAGATCAATTTGGTTCTTTAACCCAAGAACATAAGGGAAGCTCTCACAAATGGAGGAAACTCAATTTTCATTCATATTCATAATCTGATTTATGTAGTACAAAAGATCCCTATTTATAGGCTAAACTCACAACCTTTGGAAACCTAAAGTGACTCTTGAAATAAACTAAATAAATTTCCACTATCATGCATTTATCAAATAAATTGATAAGTGCATTTACATTATTCAATACCTAGTAAATAAACATAATTATAAAAATAAAACTTCACTAGTCATCATAATGACTTTACAAGCCTTTAAAACCCACAAACTAACTTAGGAAAGATCAAAAGACACCTAAAATTATTTAATTAAAATTAAATACGAAAATTAAAAATAAAATAGGAAATATTAGTTATTCCATGATTGCTTCTTATTGATGTGTTTTGGCTTCTAAAATGTTGGAGCTGAATATTTTTCTTTATAGAATTCCTTCCACATGCTTAGGGAACTCGTGCTCTCATCACGAGTTAGAGAAGAAAGTGAAGAAGAGAAATGGGTGTATGATGGTTCTGTTGATTATATAGGTAGAGTTCCCCTTCGTGCTTCCACTGGTGTATGGAAAGCTTCTCTCTTTGTCCTCGGTAAGATATCTATTTACCTCAGTTTTTTTTTTTGAAAGTTGGAAGTATTGTAAAATCTCACCTGCTTACAAAAATGTTTCATAATTCGCTTTAAAGACTATAGCCTAAGTCAATAAGTCTCATCATAAATTTGTGTCAAAAAAAATAAGTCTCATCATAAATCAATAAAATGTGTTCAATTATGTTAAATAAAATAGCAAGTGTCAATAACGCCTAACACAACTCGCAAACGTTGTTAGACTAGACATTTTCTGTAGTTACTTGGGATATCCACGAGGACCACGACCACGAGTGGTTCTTGCCACTTTGTTTGGAGACAAAAAAATAAAAAATAAAATAAAATAACAAGTAGCACCTCCTACAAGATTATAATGGACTACCATATGGCTCCCAAACAATTCAAGGTGTGAACAAAAAATTGTATCACAGCAGACAACAGAAGCTGGCAGAAAGGTTCATAGTACGTAGAGGTGAATTCCAAAATTGTAAAATATATTTTCTGCTTAGCACTGAGCACTACTTTAGGTAAATTGTCGTGATATTTAGTGAGACTAAGTTAGTAGCTAGCTGTCATAAAATTGTGGAATAAATAAATTGTGTTTGGTTAATATGAGGATAACTTAGTAGTAATTCTAATTATGTGGTGCAGCAATTGAATTTAGTGAAAAGGTAAGCTTCTTTGGGATAGCCAATAATCTTATCTCATACCTGACTAAAGTGATTCATGAAGACCTCAAAACAGCTGCAAAGAATGTAAACTATTGGGCAGGAACAACAACCCTAATGCCTCTAATTGGCGGTTTTGTTGCTGATGCTTACACTGGTCCTCCATTTCCTATGGTCCTAATTTCTGCCCTCACCTACCTAATGGTAAATATTTTTGTTTTTGTTTTTATCAATCTACTATATATATATATATATATATTTTATTTTATCATATCTCAATAGCATGCCCTTTTACGTCTTTTATATTATGTCTTTGATCAATATATGGCTAACCCTAGAATGGAATGGACAACAAATTTTAATTTCTTTTGCTTATACATCAAATTAAAATGCAATGTTGAAATGAAAAATAATCCTTATTTCTAATTGTCAAACTCAAACTAGGGATTATGCATGTTGACTATGTCTCAATACATCCCAAATCTAAAGCCATGCAACACAAAGATATGTGAAAAGCCAAGGAAAGTTCATGAAGTGGTTTTCTTCCTTGCTCTTTACTGTATCTCCTTAGGTACTGGAGGATACAAACCATGCTTAGAAAGCTTTGGAGCTGATCAATTTGATGATGATCATCTAGAAGAAAGGAAGAAGAAGATGTCTTTCTTCAACTGGTGGAACTTTGCATTGTGCTTTGCAATGCTTATTGGATCAACTGTGATTGTTTATGCTCAAGACTTTCTCGGTTGGGGAGTTTCTGGTTTTATGCTCACAATTCTCATGGCTTTTACTATCATAGCTTTCTATGTGGGGAAGCCTTTTTACAGGTATAGGAAGCCAAGAGGAAACCCTCTAACCCCAATTTTACAAGTCCTAATTGCAGCCATAAGGAAACGGAATTTGTCTTGTCCCTCAAATTCTGCTTTCTTGTATGAAGTCCCAAAGTCAGACAAGTCCCAAGGACGCCTTCTATGTCATACTAGCAGCCTAAGGTATAATAATGCATGCAACTTCACACTTCACACCAAAATATTTACCATATTTAGTCCTAAATAGGCCGTCCATGTAGACTAATACTTGAAAACAGAAGCTCGAGTCCTCCTCTCCACACGGTTGAGACGGTGACATGATCGAGGCTCATCTAATATAGTAAAATCAAATGCTAGGAAAGTGTCCAAACTAGACATTTTATGAACTTGCCATTCTAATATTCAAATCTAGTCAATGTCCAAACTAGACATTTTATGAGCTTGCCATGTGTCCAAAAATAGGGGTAATTTGGTAAAATACTCACTAAGAGAGAGACCCATTGTTATTGTCAAAAAACCACAAACATAGAAAAGAAGGGACCCATGGGCACAGAAGAGAGAGACAAAATAGGAAAGAAAAAAAAGCTAACAATTCCTTAGTCTCTTAGAAAAAAACTAATCAATTTATTTAAATTCCAAATTAACTAATTAATTTAATCACAAGAAAAAAACTAATTTGCTAAAACTATTATCAAATTACTAATTGTCACTAATATATAAATTACACAGAATTAGCTCTGTAATAGAAAATTATAATTTTTTAAAACTAATATAAATCTACTATTTTTTCTTTTTTTTTGGCAAATATTATCTACTATAATATACTAATCTACTAAAACTAATCAATTTAAGCACCAAAAATATTTCAAAATAAATTTTTAATGTCTAAGAAAAAATAAGAAGACTTGATGACTATTCAGACTACAGATAAATATTAAAAAAAATACGTGACAAATATTTGTCACTATAACCTTAAAAAGGACATATAGTTGTCATTAATATAGAAAAAACACGAGATTTATATTTATCATAGATCATTATAATTTTTTAGGACTATTATAAATATACTAACAATACCGCTAACAAAAATTCCAAAATAATTTTTTCTTATAATTTAATAATTTAATTAAAATCATTATATTGATATTAAATTATCTAGAAAAAAATATAAACAACAGACAATCGAAGCGGCAACTGAGACCGACAACGAGACCGGCAAAGAGAGCGGCAACAGGAGCGCCAATGGGAGTGCCAACGGGAGCGCCAACAGGAGAACCAACGGGGTTGCATATTTTATATTAAAAATCATTAATCTACTCTTCTTTTTTTTTTAACTTATTTTTCCTAAAAAAATCGATAACTTCATAAAATTTAGTAAACTAATATTAAATTATGTAGAATTTACTATTTACTAGAATCTACTTAAACTACTAAAACCAGTTAATTTAACCACTACCAATTGTAAAAAAAAAAAGCGATACCGCTGGGAAAAATTCCAAAATAATTTTTCTTAAAAAAATCAATAGTTAAATCTCATTTGCTTTTTTTGTGAGCCGCACAAGAGCGACAACGAGAGCACCAACAAGGATGCGTATTTTATATTAAATCTCATTTTCCTTTTTTGTCATTTTTACTCCATTATATATATATATATAGACACACAACTGAATAAACCTATTAATAGTATAATATTACTTGAAATGATTGAATAGGTTTCTTGACAAGGCTGCGATAATTGAAGAAAATAATGTGGATAAGAAGGGTAGTCCATGGAGATTAGCAACAGTGACAAGAGTTGAAGAGACAAAGCTGATTCTGAATGTAGTTCCCATATGGCTAACTTCGTTAACATTTGGAATATGTTTAGCACAGGGCTCCACACTCTTTGTTAAACAAGCAGCTGCTATGAATTTAAACATAGGCAACAATGTCAAAATCCCACCAGCTTCCATTTCCACTGCTTCAGCTATTGGTACCTTAATAGCTGTTCCAATTTATGACAAAATTATTATTCCATTTATGAGGAAAGTCAATGGTAATGAAAGAGGCATCAGTATCCTTAGAAGAATTTGCATCGGCTTTACAATCTCAATTATAGTTATGGTTGTTGCAGCCTTAGTAGAAGCTAAAAGACTACAAATAGATGGTCATGATGAGAATCTCATGGGAGGGGAAACAATAATGCCAAAGACTATGAGCGTGTTTTGGTTGATACCTCAATACTTGATCCTTGGTTTTGGAGATTCATTTTCTTTAGTTGGTTTACAAGAGTATTTTTATGACCAAGTTCCTGACTCAATGAGAAGCTTGGGAATGGCTTTATATCTTAGTGTGATTGGAGTTGGAAGCTTTTTAAGCAGCTTTTTGATCATCATTGTGGACCATATCACAGGGAATAATGGCAGAAGTTGGTTTGGGAAGGATATAAATTCGAGTCGTTTGGATAAGTTTTATTGGATGTTGGCGGTCATTTATGCTTTAAATTTGTGTGTCTATCTCTTATTGGCAAAGAGGTACACTTATAAAACCGTGCAGAGGAAAACTAATGAAATTGATGGTTGTAAGAGTGATGAGGTAGTAGAGATGATATGATGCGAGCTACAATCAAATGTTTAACCTATTTGTTGGCTGTTATGAAAAGAGTACGTGAGTATACACAATCTAATTAAATCTAACTAAGTAGTAGAATGATCACAGAGATCAGAGATCAGAAGTATTTTCACAAGTTTTTGACAAATAAGGAAGCTGATGATAAAATAAGGAAAACAGTGACAATTGAATTCCCATTAATAAGGGAACAACTAAGTGATTTAAGAACTGAATTATGAGGGAGTGGTAAAAAAGATTGTCGTAATTATGTGTTAAAAACAGATAGGATGTCGGATTCACTGTAATCAATCAGTTTAGCTAGGTGCCCAACAATTTATGTTCATAAAATTCTGCATATAAAAATAGTTTGTTATTAAAATTTGGTAAATTCTTGGTTGCCCTTAGATAAAATGTGTGTAATTTGCCTTAACCAATTAAAAGCTGACACATAGATTCCACTAACATTTATCACCTAAATGCAATAAATATTATTTGTTTTGCACACTACTAGAATTTTCGTCATTTCCTGCGGAATTTCCTGTGGATTTTCATTAAAAATTCGCAGGAAACGGGTTTCCTGCGGAATTTTCAGCGGATTAAAGTTCCCAGTTATTTCGTTCGTGGATAATTGTTTCCTGCGGATTTTCATATTGGCAGAAAACTTTCGCAGGAAACTCAGCAGGAAATTCGGCAGGAAGTCTGCAGGAAATTTCGCAGGAAAACTCCACAGGAAGTTCCGCAGGAATTCGACAGGGAATTCCGCAGGAAATTCATAATTTCGCACGAAATTCCGCAGGAAATCGCAGAATTTTTTTTCTCCAAACCAACAGCAAATTTTATTGACCGATATTAATATTAATGAGATTATTTATTTAATATAATTACATTCAAAATAATCCATCAAAAGCTTTTTTATTTAATTTCAAAGTATATTACATTACAAAGAAATGCAAACTGGATTTAAAACACAGTCACATGATCTAAAGTCAAATTAGATTCACTAACCACAAAAATAAACACAACTATCAATATTACATATTTGGATTTGGTGATGCTTGCAGAAACTCTACCCTACCGCGCTACTGTTCCATTGAAAATTTTCAATAAGCTCCAAATATTGCCAACCATCATCAATACCATTGGGGTCCATGCCAATCAATTATGACAAACTTAGTAGCAATTCCACCTTCCTCAAAACTACAAATATAAGAAAAATCACAAATTAGATTTAGTGTCTGTGATGCAAAACCTTGTAATTTGAACCATCAAGTGTAAATGGTTATATTTTCTTAAAGAAACTAGTCAAGAAACAAATCAAGAAACATCCCCAAAAAAGAAAGGGTGCATTTAGCACCAACACATCCATTTTGCAGTCTAATCCAAGGTTCTTGATAAAATGTGTAAAGGCTTTATGATAGAAGAACTTAAAGAAACTAACATGAACTTACCCAATGTTAGCAAGTTTTGTAAATACTGGAACTGCTAAAAAACTAGGATATCAACAACACAATACATGTTATCATGATCTATTATCATTCCTTTAGCTTAGTCTTCTAGTTTGTTATAGATGGATATATAAATAGCTACTGATATAAAAAGTTATTATATAAAACAGGAATAAATAAAAAGTTATTACAATAGTCAACCTGATTCATTGCAACATAAGCATATCTTCGACTTGTAAACACTTTCCACCCAGCTACTAGCTCTAGAACTTCTTCAAATGGTACCTATATAGTGAAAACTGAGAGGGGGAATTACACAGCAGGGTGGTGAAGAAAAAGTAAATGTAAATTTCAATTAAGAACTTGGAAGGCATCATTACACAGCATTGTCAGCAAACTAAAAGCTTAATCACTATCAATTTCTTATATTCATTGCTTGGGTTATAACACGGGAAACACTAGAACTTATCCATGAACCAAACCACTGACAACTAGCTTCCAAATCTATTAAGGTTTGGCTTAGTTTAATTGTTATTGTTATATTTATAAATGCGTAAGATATCAGATATAGAATAAAATTCATATTCCTATTTTAACTGCATTACAAATGCAGACAGCTTGGTTTGGTACAAAGATTTCTTACCAGTTTAAATCATTCTTCAATAAGTTTTACTGGAATTTAATCATGGCCACGATATGTGCATGAATGGTAAAGATTACTTTCCTCTAGTGCTCTCACACTCTTACCTAGCACACAAACAGAGAGATATGTGCTTGAATGGTAAACACACACACACCCTCCTCCTACATGGACAATTTGTCAAGCAAGTTGAGAGGATGAAATAATATGAATTGAAGCTAGCATACCAGTTGCATATAGGCTATGGTTCCATGGTATAGTGGAAGTATTTGATCTTACCTTTAGTTTATGAGTTGTTTTTCCAGTTAACTTCTTTGACATGGGCACACCAGTTGCATATAGGCTCCTTGGTTGAACAACAACATGTTTTCTATCCCTTCTATTGCCTGTAATTGCATCTGTATACACAAGTTTTTCAAAGCTCCGTTTTCTGCATAATTTACATTGCACAAAAACCAACTTACCTCAACAGGTCCATATCCATTATAACGTTTTTAACATTTTCTGTACACAAAACCCTGAGGTTAACATTTAAACATTTTTACAAGATATGATCTGCTATCAATAATCACAAATTTGTTTATCAAATCAACATATATAGAACAGAGCGGAGTTTATATTCTTCAAAGATGTTGATTGATTGCAAAATTTGAAACAATAACTGAAATCGAAAGAAGAAACCTGTAAGAGAGGATTTGGACAATCGCAACAATAAGTTTTGACGTAAAGAACCGCATCCATACACTTGGAACCAAAAGCAGCACCAACGAATCGCCTGCAAGAGAACGAGATACTGGAATCAAAGATACTCTATAGTCCAGTTGATGCTGAGAACTCCTGCATAATGTATCAGTACTAGCAAACAATTGTCTTCTACCCTTGCTCCTATGGTTAAGTTCTGCTAATTGAGCTACCATATCCAGTGGAATAGGAATTTGCAAAAGTTGACAGCGAGTCAATTATATGAACTAGTAACAACTAATTGAGCTGTCATATATATCCACGTGAAGGAACATCAAAAAATAATAAGGCAACTGACCTCATTCATATCATTTGCATGTCTTTCGAAGTATCCAATCCTTCTGCAATCATATCCCAACCTTGATCCAAAAATTTTCCATTCACAACTATGTAGCTCAGGATGTATACAAAACTTTATCTATTACATTAAAAAAACACCAAATGATAAATCTAAAATTTAACAAGAAGTACTGTTTGATTCTTTCTGCTATGTGAATACCAAGAAGAAATCTAGATCACATCAAGTTGCTTCCTCTACCAAAAACATTGATAACAAGGGAGAACCTCATCAGTAATTGATGTCAAGACAAATAGAATTCGAGCAAAGGCAAGTTCAAAACAGAAAAACATTTAGGGAGGAAAGAGGATGGGCACGTGGATCCTTTCACCATGCTGCACTTGCAAAATTCAAGAAACACCATTCCCCCTGTTGAAATGTCATCCCTCAAACAAAGATGCTACAGATTTATCTCTAGTTACTATTAAATGATCTACTCTACCTCCAACAAGATTTATCTCTAGTTCCTGAAATCCACAAGAGTTATCATGACCAACTGATTGAGCAAGAACAAGTCAAAATCAAAATGTAAGAAACGCAAGATTCTGTACTTATCCGGATGCCCCCAGGAACCATAGCAGACACATCTCCTGGAACTGTGTTCTTATTAACTGCAATATGTACTAACTTCAACACCTTCTCAACACTAGAGCCACCTGACCAGTTTTTTTTTATTTTATTTAAAAAGAACAACACTTTATTACTTTTTAGATGAACAATTACAGTTTTCAAATGCAGCAGAAACCTTGAGTAACACAGATATAGGTCTGAGTCGACTGTAATGGCTCATAAGATCAAAAAAGAACTCAATGGCATTCATGGTAACTAGACATGAACAACAATGTTATCCTTCATGGCATCTTAATGCCAAAATAAGGTTTGCGTAGATGATTTGATTAACGACTGTAATTGAAGCAATTGCTATAGCACAGTTACTTTCATATGGTTAGGGTCATTTTCAGACAATTTGAGTTCAACAACACTAACAACAATAGTATCTAACAAAAGATCTGAAGATGTTCACTATCTTCTTAATTAATACATAGCCAAAAGATCATTTTTCTTTTCACATGTAAATATCAAAGACAATGAAACAACTACTACTGCAGGGACATGCAAAAGCAAAGAGATGCAGATGCTTACCAATCTAACAAAATTTCTCATTACTGAAAATCACTCAAAATTTCTCACACTCAACACCAAAACGCAAAAGATCAGCAGACTCGTAGCATGAAAATCACTCAAAATGTTGAAGAAAAAACGTTTAGGTTCCAATATATTAGGTTACCTTCACGGAAGAAGATAAGTCAGGATCCAACTAAGTTGTAGTGAAATCCAGGATCGGCGAAGTTGAGAGCACGATCGGAGAAGTGGAGAACGCAACTGAGAAGACGATCGGAGAAGATGACAGTACACGACGGAGAAGCGAAGAACCAGAGTATCGCGCGATTTCTCAGTTTTCTGTTGAATCGAAGCTTCACAATGTTGATTTCTACGCGATTTCTCTGTTTTTGTGTTGATTTCTGCTGAATCCAAGATGAATCGAAGAGAAAATAAGCTGAATCGAAGAGAAGGAAGAAGATGAGCTAGGGTACGCGGCGTGAGTGTGAGAGAGAGAAGCTTCGAAGAGAGAAGATGAGCTAGGATCCGCGCGAATTCTGTTTTAATTTCTAAATAATAAAATAAATAATAAAATAAATTCTTTATGTTTTAACAATTCCGTGAAAAAAAGGTTATTAAAGGTTTGCACTACTTAATGACAGTTAAAAAGTGTTGGTTTAGTGGTTAAGAAGCTTTCATGTTATCTGAGGTCGCGAGTTTGATTCCAATAGGTGTCTTTAATTTTTTCAAAAAAAAGAAATTTCCTGCGAACTAAGTTCTCAGATATTTCCTGCGGAAAATTTCCGCAGCAAATTCTGCAGGAAATGCCGAGATTTTTAGTAGTGGCAGTTATTATTATATAATTACACACTCACCCCAACTTTAATAATTAAATGCTGGTTTATCTTCCCCAAATTTACTATTATATATATATATATATATATATATATATATATATATATATATATATATATATATATATATATATTTATAAGTAATACTAGTAGTCACTAATTTTCTATGACTGCTAATTTCCATCTCAAATTAGGGATAAACAATAAAAGTATGGCAATGTTTTCCCGCCCATGGATGCATAAGTCTAGAAACAAACAAAAAGTTGTCAAAAAAATTATCCGAAATTGGTGGTGACTATTCGTATATTAATTGTGCAAATTAATAATAGCCTTTATTTTTTTAACCATGAAATCAATCATTATTTAAATAAATGGATATTTTTATATATCATCAAAAAAATTACAGATTTGTTGCTTTAGCAGGCTTGGTGTAGTAGAAGGCAACCACCAAAATGCTGAATAATAACTATTTACTATTTAGTGATGATCTAAATTTTTTGATCTCGAGAATTAAACTGATCAATTTAGTCTCTCAAAAAAATGGAACGACTTAATAACTATATTTCTTTTGAGCCTCGACGGGAGTAATATAACCTCTTTCAATTAGTTGTCTAATAATTATTTTATATAAAATTTATAATTTGAAATATATGTGATTAATTATATGATTCAGACGGTAAGTGAATCCTTGTTTACACTACGATGCATGGAATCATCCACTCTTAGTGGAACTGAACGGTGAGTGAACCCTATTTCTAATAGTGATATATGGATCATCTTTTATCAGTCGAATTCGATGGTAAGTGAACCCTAGTTCACACGACGGTACATTGAGTTATCCATCGTTTAATCCTCCTCGGTCATTGAATCCTTGTTAGCACTGTGATACATGGATTCATCTTTGATCAGACATACCAGAAGGTAAGTGAACCCTAGTTCACACTATGATACATGGAACCATCTTTGATCAGTCGAATTAGATGTTGAGTGAGCCCTAGTTCACATGGTGATACATAGAGTCATCCATGGTTTAATGAACTGGACGCTGAGTGATGCCGAGTTCATAGTGGTACATGAAATTCAACAGTCATTGAATCCTTGTTAGCACTGTGATACATGAAATCATCTTTGATCAGTCGGACCAGAAGGTAAGTGAACCCTGGTTCACACTGTGATACAGGGAACCATCTTTGATCAGTCGAATTAGATGTTAAGTGAGCCCTAGTTCACACGGTGATACACAGAGTCATCCATGGTTTAATGAACTGGACGCTAAGTGATGCCGAGTTCATAGTGGTACATGAAATCCTTCACGGTCATTGAATCAATTGTTAGCACTATGTACATGAAATCATCCTTGATCAGTCGGACCAGAAGGTAAGTGAACCCTAGTTCACACTGTGATACAAGGAACCATCTTTGATCAGTTGAATTAGATGTTGAGTGAGCCCTAGTTCACACGGTGATACACAGAGTCATCCATGGTTTAATGAACTGGACGCTAAGTGATGCCGAGTTCATAGTGGTACATGAAATCCTTCACTGTCATTGAATCAATGTTAGCAATATGTACATAAAATCATCCTTGGTCAGTTGGGTCAGAAGTCAAGTGAACCCTAGTTCACACTGTGTTACATGGAACCATCTTTGATCAGTCGAATTAGATGTTACGTGAGCCCTAATTCATACAGTGATACACAGAGTCATCCATGGTTTAATGAACTGGAAGCTAAGTGATGTCGAGTTCATAATGTTACATGAAATCCTCCACAATCAGTGAATCCTTCTTATCATACATGGAATCATTCTTGGCCAATGGAATCATAAGGTATGTGAACCATAGTTCACACCGTTACAAAGCAAAGACAAATACATTTATTAAGATTGGGGTAAATGTGCAAATAATATAAATATATAGTAATAACTGTAAAATAAATAATATAAATATATTTATGTGATAAATATTAGTGGAATCCATATGTCAGCTTTTAAGTGGTTAAAATCTAAGGGCAACCTAGGCCTCACCTTTAAAATTTTCTTACACCATTGGGTTTTTGTGTATCGCAAAAAAGTCAAAAAATAGTTCATTATTTAAATTTTCTTACAACATTCAAATTTTGATGTAATTTGATAAATGATTTTTCATCAAAATAGCCTCAAAAAATTTAGATAAAAATGTAATATTTTAACATAAGGCTATTTTAACTTTTAAAAATGAAAGGGTAAATTTTTGTTGTTTACACTAACTTTTTGTTTTTCTTCAACATAAGACTATTTTAACTTTTAAAAATGAAAGGGTAAATCCAAATCCTTTGTATAATTAGAGAACTCTGTAAATAACCTTCGAGTCCCCTAGGGTTTCTCTGCTAGGCTTTGGTATCCATTAGGGTTTGTCTGCGGTTGTTTCAATAGGCTCTGTCTTTGCTTCGTAGCTTCTCTGTACTCCATCTTTGAGGTGCTTTCTTTCTATCTCGGTGCACTGGCCTTGTAGTTGGGTGTGTAGTGTTTTCTTGCTCGTCTCTTAAATTCCTTTTGGATCTCTTGCTCCCTCACACACTCTTCAATCATGGCTTCCTCATCATCATCTTGCGAAGACCTAGGATACTCTATAACTCCCATGAGTAAAGAGCTTTAACTCATTCTTATTGCTCTTAACTTTGTGCGTGTAAGTTACAAGATTTGTATCCTATAAATAGGACTTATATGGCAATGTAAATGACACCTTCAAAAGTAGAATGCAAATGCTCTTTTCTTCTCTCATTCTCTTATTCTTCATTTATAGTTTATTATAATGGTTATATCCTACTCTTGTTTTGGTCAATTCCTGGAGTAGCACAAATGAGAAAATATTTTCTAGAATATTTTGAATCAAGATTATGTGATATTGTGATTGAATAATCGCAAACCACTCAATGGATTAAACTTCATTCCCAGAAGAGAATGAATCAACTTAAAAGTTTGGGTTACAACAAAAGTTGAGGTTATGATCATTGGCGTAGTAAATGTTACCATTATCCTTTATGAAAGATTTCTTTGAACTTCTTTGACCACAAAAATATGAAAAATTTGTGGTCGAGTTCCTGAAGAACTAGACTTTTAGACTGTGGTTGAAATTTGTAAGATCTAATTGATCTTAGTATACTTTGAAACAAGGAAAAGTGAGAAAAACAATTACTTTATTTCTATGTCTCACAATTATGCTCTTGAAGTAGCAAAATTGAGAAAATACTTTCAAGAATATTTTGAAAGTTTTTAGACATAATTTGATTGAACAAATGAGTGGTTGTTGATTAAAATGTGAAATGTCACATAACAATTGAATTTTATTCCCAAAATTGAATGGTTTATACTAAAATTTTAGAGTGTGGCAAATATTATGGTTATGACCATTCATAATGTAAAATAACATCATCATAATTTGTGTTTATATCCTTTACTACTCCTAATAATGGTGTTGCGGTTCTCTTTCAAGAATATAATGATGTAGTAACGGATTGACACAAAGTTAATTTCTTTAATATTTTTAATAAATGTGTTGTGGTTTTCTTTTCATTAGTATGATTTGTGGTTATGATCTTTGGTGTTACTAATAATGGTTTACTATTTTGGCATTATGGAATATGTAACTTAGTTTCTTTCTCATGCTTGGAATTCCATATAAATATATAGGAAAAAGAAATGTGTGTACCTAATTCTTTGTTTGTATATAGTAATTTTGTTATATGCATTAGGTAGTGTTTTTATATTTTGTTGTTTGAATGATAAGAGTTTAATACATTATTTTTATTCATTGTCAATTCAAATATATATGAGAGCAATTAAAATTTTGCTAAACTAAACCAGAAGTTTGCTATACACTTATAGAAGAAAAGAAAAAAATTTAAACCTGAAGTTTAATAGTCTACATTGTTTTACCATTTACAAGTCATATGATAGCATGTGTACTTATTTCCAACTTGCAACCAGAAGTTTGCAAATATAATAGAGGATTCTAGAGGAGCTATTGTATTGTTACTTAAAGGAACAAAATTACACATTGATATTGTATTAGATTCTCTCATCAAGTCTCGTAGAAACTAATTAAGTTTCAATGATACTCATCTAAGAAGTGGGTATACCAAATTGAATAATAAATGAAGAAAATATTCAATGTCTGTATATCATGAGAACCTTAAACCAGAAGTTTATGGATCATAATAAATTTGTTGTTGGCAAGACCGGTTGGGCCATCCCGGGTCTATTATGCTGCGGAAAAAAAAACCATTTAGATATTTTATTATTTTAATTGATGCATCAACTAAATGGCTACATATATATAATTGTCATCAACTCACAACCAGAAGTTTGTGAGATTGTTTGCTTAACTAATTCGAGTAAAAGTTTATCATGTGAATTATGTTGAAAGCATCTAATAAGTATTTTATGACTATTAGAATTTATATTGAACATCACATGCAATCTTGCAGGCTGACACATTGATACGCATAAAGCCAATAAGTTAACATATATCTGTAAGTTCTCCCCTTTACAATTGATTTTTGGTCAATGACCTAATATTCTCCATCTAAGATATTTTTGATGGATCCTTAAAGAATGTTGGGAATATATGAGTATATGAATCTCTATCCATCAAAAAGTATGTTGAGCCAATAGCAAGAGATGTATATTTATAGCTTAATCAACTAATTATCATTTTGATGAATTAGTTTTCCCAACATTAGGGGGAGAGATAAGCAGCTGAAAGTTAGTATTAGTTGAAATAAATTATTATCTTATCTATATAGATCCTCTTATAAACCAATGTGAACCAGAAGTTCAAAGAATAATTCATTTGCAAAATTTAATTTGTAAATTATTCACCAGCTGCAATACGCAAATAAAATTAATGTTCCTATTGGACACTCAGACGTTGCAAATGAATTTTAACCACGCATGAAGCATGTGGTTTAGTCGGTTCCAAAGAATAAAAACTTTAGGACAACGAAATGAGCTTAAAAGCAATATGGCCCAAAAGAGGATATGGAAACTCCTAACGAGTAATTTGACATAATTAGTTTTCAAGTTCCAGAAGAACTGATCAGGTACCTGAAATTTGTGGAAATGAGATCTCAATAAATTATGTCAATAATGAAATATGATGGAATCGAAACAAAGTCAACGTTGAGAATTTTGTGTGTGTATAATGTAGCACTAAATATGATAAATGATGAAGAGGATCATGGACCAAAGTCTATTAAGAATTTAGACAAAACAATGATTGGCCAAAATAGGAAAATGCAATTGAAGCGGAATTAAACTTGCTTTGGAATGAAAAACGTTTTTCTGACCTATAGTCTATACAGCCGAAGATGTGAATCTAGTTAGACTCGATGTTCTAAAGTATTCGCACAAACTTAACATTTGATTTCGAAGATAAATTCACCTGTAGTGAATGCAAGTAATTTTAAAAGGCTTAAATACAACGACGGATGTGTTACAACTTTTTGTATGGCTTATTTGATAGCCATGGTTATATGAGGATCCCAGAAGGATCTAATTTTTCGAGATTGGCTGTTTGGACTCTTGAAATGATTACTCCAATTGAAATAATCCTTCCATGGGATAATATTGTCTGCACACATGTGGTATAATCATCTCAATGCATATTTTAAATTGCTTAAAGAAAGAGTTTGATATGAAGGACCTCAAATTATATTTGATGGATTTGGAGGTTGAACCTCTCTGGTTGATCTCTAAATAGAAAATTCTAGAAGGATTGAAGATATAGAGAAATATCTTAAATAAATATTTCTCCTAAACAAAGTTTTGTCTCGACCTGTAGATCGATCAATTAGCTAATTGAATCATGATAAATTATATCTCTATTGAGTACATGATGTGTGTCTCAAGAAGATATCAAATATCTCGGTCTAGAAGACTTCAAATTAGTGCGCGCATATTACTAGATGTCATATGGATTGATGTGATATATTATTTGATATATATTAGTGAGATAGAATTTATCACCAACCAAAATGCATTAGAACAAAGTGAGATATATTTATTTTATATTTTTACGATTGAATTGAAGCAATTATTTTATGAATATATGTCCATCAAATTAACCATGTAGATACAAGATATTTTTCTGGTCCAGATCAAGCCAGTTCTGAAGTATATGATTATTTACATATGGCGACATTGAGGCATCATCATGATCTACATAACAATATAGTTATCACTTCCTCATATCATGTTCGAATACCAACAATTCAAGGAAGAAACCCCGAATATAATACCAACTATGAATCTCAATTGAAAGGAGCATATATTACGAAGTATATTGCTTCATATGAATCAGAGGGAGAAAATCTAAATGTATATTCTTAAGAGATTCTTCAAACAAGGGGAGAAAACTGTACTCTTTTTTCCTTGTCGTGGTTTTGTCCCATTGGGTTTTCCACGAAAGGTTTTTAACAATGCAGTTCCCCACATAAAGGATATTGTACTCTTTTTCCTTCATTAAGAATTTTTCCCACTGGGTTTTTTCTTAGTAAGGTTTTAATGAGGTATATCCTCAATGGACATCCAAGGGGGAGTGTTATGAATAATTGGTGGATGTCTATCTCCCCATAGTCCTTTCATCTTACCTAGGATACTCTATAACTCCCATGAGTAAAGAGCTTTAACTCATTCTTATTGCTCTTAACTTTATGCTTGTAAGTTACAAGATTTGTATCCTATAAATAGGACTTATATGGCAATGTAAATGACACATTCAAGAGTAGAATGCAAATACTCTTTTCTTCTCTCATTCTCTTATTCTTCATTTATAGTTTATTATAATGGTTATATCCTACTCTTGTTTTGGTCAATTTTATAACACTTTTGATTTTATTAGATTTTTAGTGGTGATTTTATAATTTTTAGACTAGTTTTGATTCTTTTACCGATTTTTATAACATTTTTTTATTTTAATATCCCTTTTCAGCTTGTTCTCCTTTTTAATTACAGATTATCTATTTAATAGATAAATCAGTAGTTAAAAAATTAAATTATAGATTTAATTATTTAGTAGATAAATTCGTAGTTTAAAAATGAATTACGAATTTATCTATTCAATTGATAAATCCGTAATTCATTTTTTTAAGGCTAAAGTGCTCCCGGGGTCCCTTATCTTTATTTAAAATAACGATTTGGTCCTTTACCTTTTTTTTGTCCCAAATCAGTCCTTTATGTTTTAAATTTTTGACACATAAGTCCTTTTCTGTCCCAAATCAGTCCTTTATGTTTCAAATTTTTAACACATAAATCCTTTTTTTTGACACATAAATCAGCACTGTTAACGGAAAAGGATTTATGTGTCAAAAATTTGAAAGATAAAGGACTTATTTGGGACAAAAAAAACATAAAGGACTAATTCGTTACTTTAAATAAAGATAAGGGACCCCGAGAGCACTTTAGCCTTTTTTTAACTACGGATATATCTATTAAATAGATAAATTCGTATAGTTTAAACTTACGAGGGGTAATAAGATGGGGATTATTTAAAATGGTGGGGTAGGAAAATCAATGTCCAAATAAATAAAATTGAAAAAAATATAATCTCAAAAAAAAAAAAATTGAAAAAAATATAAATGATATTGGGTTTGACAAAAAAAGTGTTATTGGGCCAAACCCGTTACAAGGTTAACCAACCCTAGTTCTCCGCAGCTATCTCTCTCAACTTTCTGCATCTTCTTTGTTTGCTACTATTTCACTGTTTTTATTCCTCTCCTATCTATTCCATCTTTCTTATTTGTTGCCCGAAACCCAAAAGCTACTAGAAAACGAAGTGTTGACCGGAAAACCGCAACTGGACACTTCAAGCGCGATTCCGCCGCCGCAATCGCCGCACCTGAAAACCACTCAACACCAGTACTTTGCGTCGCATCAAGCCTTGGTTCTGCCTCGCTATACCGCGCATGCCATCGCGCCCCTATCGACTACATAGCTAAGAATATAAAAAATGTAAACAAGTTTCATTCTGCTTGTTCTACAATTCTATTTGCTGATTGTATCTTATTACATTATTGTAATTCGTTAAATTATATTGATTTGTGTTGTGAATTTTTGCTTGGATTTTCCTGTGGTATGATTTTTTTATTAATTAAATATGGAATGTACATGTTATGAATTTTAACCAGTCTGAGTTTAATAACATTGTTCTCTGCTAGGATTTAGGGTTTAGGTTAGGGTTTTGCGGCTTAGATTACGGACAAGCAATGTTGATATTCATTTGACTAAGATAGGGCCGTTTGGATCGGCTTATTTGAACTTATCTATTGGCATAAGCACTTGTGAAACTGTTTGGGAGAGCTTATGGAAACAACTTATGACATATTCATAAGCTGTTTTCAGCTAATTTCCATAAGCTCCAAAGGATAGCTTATGAAAACAGCTTATAGCTTATAGAAAAATAGTTTTAACATTATTTTATCCTTTATTATTTATTTTTTTGAATATAATTTTATCCTTTATTATATAAACAGCTTATGTATAAGCACTTATATGATAAGCGCTTATACCATAAGCGCTTAATTAAGCACGGGCCCTAAATTTGTTCAACTTGAAGCAGATGGAGATGGAAGGCGAGAAGC
The DNA here is from genome assembly GCA_039519185.1 of Astragalus membranaceus. Classification (NCBI taxonomy): domain Eukaryota; kingdom Viridiplantae; phylum Streptophyta; class Magnoliopsida; order Fabales; family Fabaceae; genus Astragalus; species Astragalus membranaceus. Next base: position 156,850,313 of record CM076850.1, on the reverse strand, counting down.
AAAAGGAATTTGAGGTGGACCTTGGTAACCTGATGGCCTTCGACTCTCATCACACATTCCCTTCTCAACAGCCTCCTCTTTCCAGGTTTGTTCCATCTTCTTCCTATTTTGTTTTTCATTTTTGACTATGATGCATGTCATTGCTAGTGTTAATTTAAGTTTAAACCTGACCTACTAGGGTGGAGCTAGTGAATGAGTGTTTACAGAAAGCCACTGAGTTAGTTCAAGCTATTGCAGATTCCCTCTTTACTTTGCCCTCAACTGAAGATGTAGATGGACCCCTCGTCAAATTGCCTGCTCCACTCACTAAATTGCCCAGAGAAAAACATGTATTAATCTTTTAATCTGTATCTCTATCTCTCTTCAATTCAATCGATAATATTAGTCAACACTGTCACTTACTCATCAAATTTTATAATGCCTTCAGCTGCCAATGCCAAAGCCTCCTACTAAATGGGAAGCGTTTGCTAAAAAGAAAGGTTAGTCTTAGTCGTTCTTCACATAACCTTAATCTTGCCGTCAGTGCTGTTTATGGTGTCTGATTTGGGCTTAGAGCTGTTCACTTGCTGAAGAACCTTATTCTGTGTTATTTTGCAGGCATACAAAATAAGAAGAAAGACAAGATTGTATATGATGAGCAATCTGGAACCTGGAAACGCAGGCATGGTTATGATCGTGCAAATGATGAAGATGCTATACCTATTATTGAGGCAAAACCAACTGATGGTAAATAGTTGTACATGCCTTCTATCATTAAGCCTTCTAATATTTTTCTCTTAGTGGCCACAAATGAGAGGTGGAAACCTTTTTGAGCCTGGAGGTGCCATGTCACTGTTGGGCACCAATTGGGAATAGGATTAATGACAGGATTCCTACTGATATTAAGAGAAATCAATGTAAAAAAATTAAGAATGGACTATTATTGCATTTCCTAGTTTATAGTCCCAACAAACCCACAGCATATTCGAGAGTGCTCTAATTCTCTCCTTACAAATGAGTTCTTTACTAACTACTTGCTAACATCCCCCTCCTAATTATTTATAGGCAGCATGTCTTATTTCAATTACCACTAACTATTATGGGCGTAATTACAAATTACTGGGTTTTACTACAAATAAGGGCTAAGGCCCATGAGGGCGGCACCTATCAATTAAATTCCAACTTGAGTACTTTATTGCAAACCTCTTTTACTATTGTTATTATTTTTCAATCTTATTTAATATTTCTATGTTTTCATGAGAGCATATGCATACTTGTACTTTACATTTTTATGGGTGTATAATTCTATACACTGATAAAAGCTGCAAGGACGGTATATCAATAATGCTGTTGTAACATTTTGCAGATCCAGATGAGGATCCTTTTGCCAAAAGAAAAGAAAATAAGAGGGGAAGAGTTGAAAAACAGGAGAAAAATCGACTACAGAACTTGAAAAACGCTGCAAAATTTGGGGCATTACCAAGGTTACTCTCTTAACTATTTCTAAACCGCCTTGAGGCTTTTGTAGCATGGGGGCATTTTCTATATGTTTTTTATCCATCATAATATACATCATGGGCTGTTCTTGTCTGTATAATTTGATTCATCGATCATGTGTTCCTCCTTAGAAATCAAGATCAGGGTGGAGTCAGATCTTCGCCCATCCCTGACTAACATACTCCTATTACATGCAGTAGAGCTTCTAAGAATATTGACACCATCTAAGGATTTGAAAGAAAAGATAGAAACAGAAGAAAACTAGGGAGGAGCCATAAACCTTTCATGATTGAACTCTTATACAAGAGTGCCTTATACAGTACTCAGTAGGCCAGACAATAATTGGCCAATTAGTAACAGAAGCAGTTACAGAGAACCTCTCATGTTAACTGTCTAACTAACAACCAACAGTCATGTATTCAATTATGTCTCGCTTTAATTTCTTAGTATTGTTTTTCACTTGTAACAAACAAAGTAATAAATGAGATCTAAATAATATCCTATGCAGCCATGTTCAGTTGGCTGCTACTGCTTTGCCTATAACTGGAACTCAGGCGGCACCGAAAAAAGTTACCAAGGATGAATTAGGCAATGTAGCAGGAATTGCAGCAACTGCCACGGCTAGTGGTGGGAAATTTGACAAGAAATTGCCTGGTGAAAAGCCTCCACAACATAAAGGAAAATACCGAAAGGTATGAACTGTGTTGTTACATAAATTAGTTTATCATCCATGTAAATCACTATATATAGAAGCAGGCAGTTATCTTTCATTAAATTGGCTGATTAGCTTCCTTTGTTCTGTTTCATCTAGTTCCTGCCGGTGGTGGAAGGAACAGGGATAGGATCACTGGAGAGGGAGCAAACTGAAAAAATATTGAACAAGATCATGTCCAAAAATTCACATGATATACTCAATGTTAACAAGGTAAATTTAAGTCATCTAGTAACTAGTGACATGGACTTCAATTTTTACAAAGTTTGCTTCTGTTTTCTCAAAATTGCATTATCTGTATTATAGGCTGTCACCGTGCACAATGTGAAGAAAGAGAAAAAGCGAGATAGTCGGAAAGTGGAAAAGGCTTCCGCAACTGACAGCAAATTGAAACCTCAGAAGAAGTCTTTTAAAAAGGGTGATTTCAAGAAAGGGAAGGCAAAAGGAAAATAGTTTAGATTCGAACGAAGGTTGATGAGAATACTTGTTTTGAAGTTTTGTAGGCGTTTATTTCATCTATCAAACAATACATCAATACCTCAAAATATAATCTGTTTCCCCTTCTTTATGTCATACACTTTTTCTCTCTTATTTTTTTTGGTACAATCTCTCTTCACTTTCTTCTCACAACGGAATATATTCTCCATGTATTGATGATGTAAAAGTACAATGTTTCTGTAGGAAACAAGGACCAAGAATTAGTTGATTTTTGTATTTAAATAACTATTAAATACAAAGTTGAATTTGTTTATTGCAACGTGGCATATTAATGAAGCTGATGGTGATAACTGTATTTTGTTTCCAAAATGTTGAATATGTTAGTCATTTATGTTTTACTTGCCCATTCTCATACAATGTGTAATGTCCATGTATGGCTGGCTTGGTGTGGCTGGGTTTTGGACTTTGGAGTGATGTTGGTGTTGCTAACTTCCTGCAATACGAGCGCTTTATAAGTTGGAAGAAGGGTAAGATTAGATATTTTATTTGGAGTGTTGTTATTTGCCTTTGGCGCTTATGGCTACTTCACAATAAAATTATTTTGTCATCCTTACCGTTTAAATAACTGTCAATTAATATTTTAAATACTCGAGATTATTTTCTATAATACAAAAGAGCAAGAGATGTTTTGGATTAACCATTATATAATTTATTTTTATTTAAATACTTTATATTTAATAGTTATGCATGCTGAATAAATTAATTACCTCTGAATACTTATTTTGCTCTAACAAAAATTTAGTTCGCCCTTTGTCAAAAAAAAATTTAGTTCGCACTTTAGTCTCTGAAATATAAGAATTCTTGTGGTAGTCTTTCACAATTATATAAACTGGAGTCATGTCAATCTCTCGATTAGTCTCTTATTTCTTAAAATATATGTTTGGTTATTTATCTTTTTTTTTGAGTTTTGATTTGGCATTTAACTTTTAAAATTTTCAATATGTTAAATTTAGTCTGTTATCTTATTTTTTTTAGTTTAAATTCAATCCATTATTTTTTAAAAGTTGTACCAACTTGGTTTAGTTATTATCTTTCTTGTTTACAAAAGTTAAACGAAAAAGATGACTTTGAAACTATATTTACCTCTTATTTAATAAATTAATATAAATTAATATAAAATAAAAATCAAATATAAATTCATACAAATATAAATATATTAAACTCATACTCATTTTGGTTATTTTATACCAAAAGCAATTTTGATTCTTCCTATCCAAACAACAAGAATTGATAAAACTCACTTTTATCAATATATCGATCCAACCAGAAATCACGTTATGTTCAGCTAACTTCCAACTAAAATCAACTCTACAAATCAATATTTATCACTGCAGAACCAAACACACTTAAAATTTCAACAAAACCCATAGAAGTTCAAATATTCATGCATGTCTCATTCATGAATTACACTATACAAACTTGAAATATAACCACCATGGTCTACGCGCACCGGTAGGTATGACCTAACGAACTAACAGGCCCTGTGATGATTTCAAATGAACACGAGTTTGTTGCTTGCCTTGGAAAGACTGCAGATAGTGAAAACGTCTCAGAGCTTATCTCCATTTCGTCGTCCTCCTCCTCTTGTTCTTCTTCTTCTTCATAGATTGTTTCCAATGTTATATGAATTCGTATCTTGGAAACAAGGACCAAACAATGGGGCGGACAACTGCGCAAAATGGTGTTAGTAGTGAAGTTTCAGTGTTTAATGAGCACATAATGATGATATCAGCCATGTACAAAGATATCTATGAAATATAAATAATCTCTTACGTGCTGCGTTGGGTTTGAATCAATATGGCACTTTTTGTCCACTTGACTTCGAAGCTCACCAATTGGCTCAGTTGACGAACTAAGGGATATCGAATGAGTGCACCAAAATAGTGCAAGAAGGAGGTCCCGGGTTCAAACCCCAGAAACTAACATTTCCCCACCCCCACTAACATTGCTTATCAAAAAAAAAAAACTCACCAATTGGGACCCCATACTAATCCAAAACTGGGAACAATTTCCACTTTTTGAAATTAATTCATAAAGTTCGGTGTGGGTGATAGAGCATGTTTTAGTTTCATGTATGTATGAATTTAAAACTCTCAAATTATAATTTAAACAAAAAAGACTTATTATTCAAAATCACACTTATATCTACTATCTACTAGGAAAAATCTAAATATACTAATTTCTCACATTTTCCCACATCATTAATGTTTAGGGTAAATTGGTAAAATACTCAAAATACGAAAAAATTACTATTTCCAACATTTCTCATTTTTTCACTCCTTATCACACTTTTTTCAAACATTTCTCACTTTTCCACTCTTCTCTCTCTCTCTCTCTCAAATTTTCTTCTTTTATTTATCTTCTTTCTCCTTCATTTTTCTCTTTACTATAACTAGGGCGATTACCCGTGCACTGCACGGGCTAGGGTGGCGGCAAATTTGCTGCATCAGAGATATGCATAACTGAGTTAATAACAAAAAAAATTAGAAATTAGTTGGGTAATGAGGTTGTATTAACTTATTGATCTCATTGTGGTATGTGAATCGATGATATTGAACGGGGGTACGGTGGATGTATAATTGTGTTGTAAATTATAAAAAAAACATTGTTAGGACAATTTTGAATTTTTGAAACATTGTCAAATTTTGAATTGAATTTTTAATGAATTGTAAGAAATGGAAAATAAGAGTGTTATAAATCTTAACAAACGTATTTAACAAATAGTACGTGATGCAGTTGTGTCTCACATGCAGGACTTATAAGTTCACCCTAATATTTGCTGATATTATATTTTAGTGGGTGTAAATGGTCTGGGTAGTTGTGGTGTGAAGTTTTCTTAAATAATTTAGCATAGCTTGAAAATATCTGGTCCACAACCGTGGTAACCAGCTATGCAACTGAGCTGAGGGGGAGCAATATGGTAGAGGATAAAACAAAAATTGTCTCCAATATTGTCTATAAAGTATGCTACCAGTAAAGGGAAAACGATAGCATTTATAGAAAGCGTGTTAGAGTATGACTTTTGTGTGTAGAACTATATTACAGTTACAGCTAATTGATGGAAGAAAAGAATTGATTGTATTCTCATAGAACATAGGGCAATATATACAATTTCAGAATTGTTCTCAGCCACAAGCTGAAAACTGAATCACAACAGAAATACAACAGAAACTTAACAAACTATATTAACTAATAGTAAGAGATATTATCAGCCTATAACTAGTTGGTTGTAATACTCCCCCTCAAGTTAGGGGCATAGATGTCTAGAAGCCCTAACTTGGACAAAAAGGTAGAGAATTTGCAGTGAGGCAAGGCCTTGGTGAAGATATCAGCTAGCTGCTGATGGGTAGGTAGGTGTACCAGCTTGATGAAACCAGAGTGCACATGTTGTCGTATGAAGTGGCAATCAATATCGATGTGTTTAGATCTATCAGTGGAGGTTGGGTTCTCAGCCAAAGCTATAGCTAATTTATTGTCACACATGATCATTGTGGACTCAAGAGGAATCTGAAATATACGAAGAAGCTGCTGCAGCCATAATAACTCACTGGTGAGAGAAGCTAAGGCCCTGTACTCAGCCTCTGCTGATGACCTTGCAACAGTAGGTTGTTTTTTTGACTTCCAACTTATGAGAGATGAGCCCAAGTAGATACAGAACCCAGTTGTTGACCTCCTAGTATCCTTGCAATTGCCCCAGTCAGAGTCCACATAAGCTGTTATAGTGGAGTTGTTGTTTGCAGGGAAGAATAGCCCTTGAGCAGGAGCTGTCTTGAGGTATTGAAGCACCTGATGAAGAGCTTGAAGGTGAGGTGTTCTTGGAGCTTGCATGAACTGGCTGAGCTTGTTGACAGGAAAGATAATATCTGGCCTTGAGATAGTTAAATACATTAACCTTCCCAACAGCCTTCTATACTGAGTAGGGTCTTGAAGAATTTCTCCTGTAGTGGCATCCAATTGAAGGCCAGGATCCATTGGGATTTTTGCAGGTTTGCAATTGCTGAAACCAGTATCTTCTAATAACTCTAGGGCGTATTTCCTTTGGTTCAAGTGAATGCCCTTGACTGACTTAGCTATTTCCAAACCAAGGAAATACTTTAGATCTCCTAGAACTTTGAGTTTGAATAAACCTTGCAACTGTGCAGTGACTTCTTCAATCAGAGATTTGTTTGGGCCAGCTATGATGATGTCGTCAACATAGACTAATAGGAGAATCAGAGAACCACTACTCCCTTTGGCAAACAGAGAGCTGTCTGCAGTGGATTGGTTGAATCCCAGCTGGATGATGGAATTGGAAAACTTGTGGAACCACTGCCTTGATGCTTGTCTCAAGCCATACAAGGACTTGTGCAATTTGCACACTTGATGCTCCCCCTTTCCAGGATAACCTAGGGGCAATTCCATGTACACTTCTTCAAACAAATCTCCATTTAAGAAGGCATTGTTGATGTCAAGTTGTGTGAGATTCCATTGTTGCTGAGCTGCTATGGCAAGCATTATCCTGACTGTAGTCAGTTTTGCCACAGGTGAGAAAGTCTCAACAAAGTCTACACCCAATTGTTGTGTGTAACCCTTGGCAACTAAACGTGCCTTATGCTTGTCTAGACTACCATCAGAGTGGAATTTATTCTTATAGAGCCACCTGCAGCCAATTGTTTGCTTGCCAGGAGGTAAAGGAATAATGGACCAAGTCTTGTTATCTTCTAAGGCCTTTATTTCCTCATTCATAGCATTCCTCCATTGAGGGTACTTCACAGCTTGGTGATAGTACTGAGGCTCGTAATGTTGATCAATATTGCATATAAATGCTTGATAAGTAGGAGACAGAGAGGAGAAGCTCACATAGTCAGAAACAGGGTAGGCAGTTTGATGTACATAATCATCTAGGTAGGTGGGGGGATGAGAGACCCGAGTTGATCTTCTAATTATAGGATCAGGGGGTGTTTCAGTGGCTGACTCAGGAGCATTTGGTGCAGCTGCAGGATCAACAGGTGCAACTACAGGGGTTGGTGAATTTTCTGGAGTGACAGGAGGTTCAACTGCAGGAACAGTAGGTTCAACTACAGGAATTGATGTATTTGCTGCAGTGACAGGAGGTTCAGCTGCAGTTGCAGGCTCTGTGTGGGGATCAGTTATGTGTGTTTCAGTGGATTTGGGTAGAACAATGTGGTCAAAGGGATCTGTGAGGGCTGCTGGCTCAGTGACTGATCCAAAAGGAAATTTATGTTCTAAAAAGACCACATCTCTTGAGATAATAAATTTTTTGGTGACTATGTCATATAGTTTGTATCCCTTATATCCAAGAGGGTATCCTAGAAAGACAGCAGGGACTGCTCTAGGTGAGAACTTGTTTCTCTGGTGCAATGGGATGGCAGCATAACAGAGGCAGCCAAAGACTCTAAGGTGTTCATAGGGAGGCTGTTTATTGTAGAGAATTTCATATGGTGAACATCCTTTGAGGGCAGGAGTAGGGACTCTATTGATGAGAAAAACAGCAGTGTTGATACACTCTCCCCAAAAACGAATGGGAACTTTTGATTGAAACAATAGAGATCTAGCAACATTCAACAAATGTTGATGTTTTCTTTCCACAACCGAATTTTGCTCTGGCCTATAAGGGCAACTGAACTGATGCAATGTTCCTTGTTCACTTAGAAAGTTATCAAGTTTCAGTTCTTTTGCATTGTCAGATCTCAGTTGCTTTATAGGTTTGTCAAAATTTGTCTTAACATAAGCAAAAAAATTTTTGATCAATTGTATGGCTTCAGATTTTGTTTTCATTAAATATAACCATGTAAACCTAGAGCTATCATCAACAATGGTCAGAAAGTAATGCTTTCCATCATGAGTAGCATGTTGATATGGTCCCCAAGTGTCCACATGTATGAGATCAAATGGGGATTTAGAGTAATGGTTATTTGAAAGAAAAGAAAGTCTTCTAAATTTTGACAAAGGGCAGACCATACAATCTTTAGAACTATGAGATGCTAAATGTAATGAGTTTTTATGTGCAAAAAGTTTCAGAATTTTGTCAGATACATGTCCCAAACGGGAATGCCACAAAGATTGCTCACTAAGAACATTAAAACTTGTAACTATATTATTACAAGGGTGAAGAACAGAGCCTTTATTTGAGGAATGAGAAGTCACAAGTGCGCGTGAGGCAGCCGATGTGAGTGTGTGCTCTGTATAGAGGAGAAACAGATCAAGATGGAGTTCACCTCTGCCAATCGTCTTGTGTGTTTGAGTGTCCTGGAAAAGAACAAAAATATCTTCAAACAACACACGAATTTTGTGATTGGGGGTGACTTTAGGAACAGCAATCAGATTGACATGAAAGGAGGGAATGTAAAGGACATCATGTAGGATGATGTGGGAGTTGATCCTAACAGAACCAGTTCCAACCACTTGAACCCTAGTTCCATTAGGCAACAGCACAAACTTGTTTTTCAAGAATTTGAAGTTGAAGAGAAATTCAAGAAAGCAAGTAATGTGAGCTGTTGCTCCAGAGTCAACAATCCAAGCATTAGGTGCTTGAAAAGGGGAATTTAAAGTAGAATTTGACATGGCTATGGTGTCAATACCTGCAATGTCAGATGATTCTTGCTGATGAGCACCAGGTAGCTGAGCCATTTGGGCCTGAAGGAGAGCGAGGACCTGTTGGCATTGTTGTTGAGACCAAGATTGACATTGTTCTCCTGAGGTATCTTCAAGGATGTTGTTCACTGAGTTATTGGCAGCTGCAGCATTCCCAGATTTCTTGAAGCTCGGAGGATATCCATGGATCTTGAAGCATTTTTCCTTAGTGTGGCCATGGATGTTGCAGTGAGAGCAAAAAGGTCTATCTTTGCGAGTAGGCTTACCTTTGGCATTGGGCTGAGTTACTGCACAAGCCATGGCTGCAGGATCAGAATTTGGTTGAACACCAACAATCCTTTGCGTTTCATCTTGAAGCAATAATGAGAAAGTCTCATCAATGTCAGGGATCAGTTTCATCAACAAGATTTGGCCTCTAGCATGGGCAAAGCTCTCGTTGACACCCATCAGAAATGTCATGACGAATTCTTCTTTAATGAAATCAAGAAGAGGGGCAACCCCGCCGCAATGACAAGAGTGATTGGCCTTGAGTTCGCCCAGTTCGGCCCAAAGCCCCTTGAATCGGGTAAAGTAGATGTTGATGGAATCTGTGCCTTGAACGCAGTTGAGTAACGCTTTCCTCAATTGGAAGATTCTAGGGCCGTTCTTGATTGTATTCTCATAGAACAGAGGGCAATATATACAATTTCAGAATTGTTCTCAGCCACAAGCTGAAAACTGAATCACAACAGAAATACAACAGAAACTTAACAAACTATATTAACTAATAGTAAGAGATATTATCAGCCTATAACTAGTTGGTTGTAATAAACTACAAAGTGGGTATACGGTTAAAAGTGAGATATGTTTAAGTACAAATCTTTCCATTTATTTCTGAACTACAATTGGAGTCGGCATGAGGCGGTATATTGTTTCACAAAAGTCTTCATAAGGACATATATAGGTGTGCTAGCTAAATATTAGTAGGTGTTGAAAAATAAAGAATGTACTATATATTGCATGGTACGAGTAGGCAAATGTGTATTCCCATTTAATGCAAGTTTTGGACAGATGAGGCCATTTTTTTCAAAGCATGGTGGGGATGCATTTAAAGGTAGTATATATATATATATATATATATATATATATATATATATATATGTATAATATTGGTACACAATTTCAAACTACAGGTACACAATTTAATAGTAGTAGCTTGTAATAGCTTGTAATAGATGAATCAAACTACAGGTACACAATTTCAAACAAGTTGAGTTCCACGTTTTGGGGATTGATAGCAGTAGCTTGTAATAGATGAATCAAACTACAGGACGTCATAGATGAATCACCATGTGAGCATGATGTTGTTCCGCTATCCTAAAAATGAATTTCTAAAGAAGACAACATCTACATGAGGATGAAGCTAAAGGAGATGTGAACATGGGTGCTGCAGTTAATTAATAATTTGTCATTTTAAAGCATTATATAGATTCAAAAGCATCAAATTTTCCTTCATCAGAACTCAATTAAATCGAGCAAATAACGTGTACAATTCACGATGTTGACAAAGTTTCGAAATCCAATAGAAGAGAGCAAGAACATTGCAGAATTGCAAGTAAGATTTATAAAACAATTAGATAAACAAAAAGAAAAGAGAAATTTAGAAGAAAAGTAGTGAATACCTGAATTTGGCTGATAGTCAAGAGAGCTATTCTAGTCTATTGCTATAATCCAAAAATTGTGGACTGTTATAAGAACACGTGGTTCAATCACATTTTAAATTTTTAACAATTCAAAGCATAACCTGTTTTTGGCCCTGCCACCACATTTACATTATTACTTTTCACGGTCTTCTAATTTGCATAAGATCGACAAGGGTCATAATTTGCATAATTAGATTTACATTATTATTGCAACACATTGAAGAAAAATCCTGATTCTTGCAACAACCTTCACGTTTGCACATAGACGGTGCCGCCCAAAAGATCTAGAACCGAAAAGATCAACATTACCTGATCACCAGGCCCAAAGAATTGAACAACGTTTACATCAAAAACAACGAATTCGTCTGCACAGAAAATACATCACAATCACATGGAGCAGTAATTTATACAGAAAATAACGCAAGAAACAAGAAAATGTGACGATGAAGGAACTCTCACCAGCCAAAGGTTCCTCTGCACAGATCGAGAGGCGTTGAATCAGAACGAGAATGGTGAGACAGGTTTTGACTATTGTCTCCTTCGCATCTAGAAACCATTCCTCTTCATCGTTCATGTGATTGTGTCAGCAAACAATGCTGTTATTGTGGTTGAAGGACAAGTGATTGAAGGAGGGATTGTAAGAGTGGTTGAAGGACAAGTGATTGTGTGAAAGCATGAAGGGGTTTTATCTTTTTTCAACACAGCTTAAAGTATATGTCTTTCAACAGCAAAATGAGGCAGGCAGCAGAAAGTGTTGCTTTTCAACATAGGTAGAAGACTTTTGTGGTGTGCTACAGATGCCTAGTAAACGAGTTTGTAAGGTGTAAAAATCCCTTCATTTTGGCTCCATATATCAGTTGCATGTCGGAGAATTAACGTACCCAACTGCATGCTTTTTTGTTTCCCGCCACTACAAAAAAAATAGCGTATTAGCGACGGATTTTTCCCTCGCTAATGCCTGTTTTTCCCTCGCTAATGACTGTTAGCGATCGAATTAGCGACGGACCAATTCCGTCGCTAAAAAGCTGGTCGCTAATTTATTAGCGAGGGGAATAAAATCCGTCGCTAAAATTAGCGACGGAAAATCCGTCGCTAAAAACACTGTGCCACTGACCGTTGCAGTTGATTTGACACTGACACTGACCAAAGTTAGCGACGGATTTCCGTCGCTAAAATCCGTCGCTAACCTCATTTTTTAAAAAAAAAAAGCTATTGATAGAGAGAGAGAGAGAGAGAGAGAGAGAGAGAGAGAGAGAGAGAGAGAGAGAGAGAGAGAGATTAGGGGTTGGGGAGATAAGGGAAGAAAAAAAATGGTGTGGTGGTGGTGTGGTGTTGAAGGGAGAAGATAATGGTGGTGGTGGTGGTGGTGGTAAGAAAAAATGAAAGAGGAAGAGGAAAATGGAGAAGGAAAAGAAATGAAAGAGGATGGTGTGGTGGTGATGGTGGTGGTGTGGTGTTGAAGGGAGAAGATGATGACGGTGGTGGTAAGAAGAAATGAAAGAGGAAGAGGAAAAATGGAGAAGGAAAAGAAATGAAAGAGGAAGAGAAAGAAATGAAAGAGGATGGTGTGGTGGTGGTGGTGGTGTGGTGTTGAAGGGAAAAGATGATGATGGTGGTGGTAAGAAGAAATGAAAGAGGAAGAGGAAAATGGAGAAGGAAAAGAAATGAAAGAGGAAGAGAAAGAAATGAAAGAGGATGGTGTGGTGGTGGTGGTGGTGGTGTGGTGTTGAAGGGAGAAGATGATGGTGGTGGTGGTAAGAAGAAATGAAAGAGGAAGAGGAAAAAAACGGAGAAGAGGAAGAAATGAAAGAGGAAGGGGAAGAAATGAAAGAGGAAAGAAAGAATTCGGATTTATAAAAAAAAGGGCTAAATATATATTTTGGCCCTTTATCTTTGGGGTTGTGGTCACTTTGGCCCTTTATCTTTTTTTTTTCTCATTTTAGACCCTCATGTTTTTTGTGTGTGTCATTTTGGCCCCTGCCGTTATGTTTATGTTTTTTTAGGCAAATTTTTAAGGACGAAAATGAAATCAATTAAAAACATAAGGGACTAAAATGAAATCAATTAAAAACATAAGGGACCAAAATGATAACGGCAGGGGCCAAAATGACACACACAAAAAACATGAGGGTCTAAAATGAGAAAAAAAAAGATAAAGGGCCAAAGTGACCACAACCCCAAAGATAAAGGGCCAAAATATATATTTAGCCTAAAAAAAAGGCTTAAATATGTTTTAGACCTCTGCAAATATAGGGTATTTTGGTTTAAGCCCCTGTAAATTTTTTTTTTTGCAAATAAGCCCTTGCAAAATACAACATTTTGATTTAGGCCCTTCTGTTAGTCAAATGTTACAAAAAAACACAGTTGACTAACAAATCCTACGTGTCATTTAATATTAATTTTTATTTATTTTAAATACTTATTTGGCATGCCAAGTCACTTGCAAAATGAAGTGTTTTACTAAAAGCCCTTGCAAAATGAAGTGTTTTGCTAAAAGCCCTTCACCCATGGTTTCTCTCTCTCTCTCTCTCTCTCTCTCTCTCAAGATAGAACACCATTTCTTTAGATGTACCCTTGTTTCACTACCACTAAAGAGACATCCTCACTCCATTCATAGCATTTGTTTCACTACCGTCTCTCTAAGATATATTGAGTTTTTCACCTAGATCTCAACAACTAAGATCTGATTATTTCTGGAAGAAATGGACTCTTGGTCCAGATCTGTAAACCACTCTCCCTGTTCTTTCAGATCTGAGATTCCAAATTCACTTGTAACTTCATCCGTCAACCACGAATCAAAAGGTACGAAGCGCATCTGCTTGGAAATCGGCGCACACCACCTTTCAAACCCAGTCAGATGCAAATTCAAGAAGCTTCTGTGAATAATCCAACAACCCATTCCACGGCGGTAAGGAATGAGATACGTCATTTTTCGTCGCTTGCTGATCTCACAAAAACTGCAAATGACTGGTTTAGAATTAGGCTTGGATGGGTGTCGTACCAGCCTTCACTTCACCAAGATCTGCTTCAGCAGCTCCAATCATGTCATTAACTCTACAAGTCCAGATCCAAGTTGCTATGTAAACCTGGTTGTGAGGTGACCCGTGTAAGCTTCAAGTTCGATAATGGCGTCAAAGTTGTGTTCGGCGTCGAGATTACAATAAGCTCTATAACGAACTCGCGTAGATGATGCGCTCACCATTATGGAGCCGGGCATTGCCAAAGTGTTCCACCTCCGGATCAGTTGGTGTTGCTGCCCGGGACAGTACCCCTCATCAAGATCTGATTCACGATGGAATCAAATGCAGAGAAAAAAATTTCCTTCATCAAGCAATTTGAATTGCGCATCAGATCATTGTGTTGAATCTGTGATTCAATCCCCAACCGAGAGAAAGAGAGAGAGAGAGAGAGAGAGAGAGAGAGAGAGAGAGAGAGAGAGAGAGAGAGAGAGAGAGAGAGAGAGAGAGAAGCCATGAGTGAAGGGCTTTTAGCAAAACACTTCATTTTGCAAGGGCTTTTAGCAAAACACTTCATTTTGCAAGTGACTTGGCATGCCAAATAAGTATTTAAAATAAATAAAAATTAATATTAAATGACACGTAGGATTTCTGTTAGTCAACTGTGTTTTTTTGTAACATTTGACTAACAGAAGGGCCTAAATCAAAATGTTGTATTTTGCAAGGGGTTATTTGCAAAAAAATTTTTTGCAGGGGCTTAAACCAAAACACCCTATATTTGCAGGGGCCTAAAACATATTTAAGCCTAAAAAAAATTAACAGTTAGCGAGGGATTTAGCGACGGATTTCCCTCGCTAACTCTGGTCACGTGTCAAATCAACTGCAACGGTCAGTGGCACAATTTTCCAAAGATTAGCGACGGATTTAGCGACGGATTTCCGTCGCTAATTCAAAAAATTTTTTCAATTTTCGCGCCATGTTAAATCCGTCGCTAATTTAGCCAATTTCCGTCGCTAAATACATTGTTTTCAATCCGTCGCTAATTTTGTGCATTTCCGTCGCTAATTTTGATTTTAGCGACGGATTTCCAATCCGTCGCTAAAATCCGTCGCTAATTCATGTTTTTTTTGTAGTGCGCCTGTGATGCTGAAAAAGGACGTAATTGTTTTGCATGCAGGCATTATTCCCGCTTCATTTTCGGAATAACAAGCTATCTTTTATAAGAAGAGATTTTGAAAGTTTTCAAATTTTAACAAAATGTTAATATTCTTCTTTTCTCCATCAACAAACTACTTTCCTTTTGAAATTTTAATAGAATTTTATTTTTTAACCTCTATAGGAAATATTACATTCTGCTGACATAGTTTTATTACCTTTCAATACACGTCAAATTTATAAAATTGATGATAAATTTTTCTAATAATAAAGTTATTCAGATGTGTTCTCAATTTTCACAAGACCCACTGCTCATTCACAAACAAGATTCTTTCTTATCTCCTTTTAATTTTTTTTGGGTAAACCCAGGTATCCACCGCACGGACAGTAGTGACTAATCCCTCGCTCATTGTAGGTGCCTCGAGGGGTATGACAGCTGGCCCAGAGTTTTAACGCTGCTCCGTACCCAAGGCGGGGATCGAACCCACGACCATTGGTTAAGGGAGGATCAACCCCAACCGTACCCAAGGCGGGGATTCACAAAAAAGATTCTTTCTTATCTCCTTTTAATTTTGATTCGCTCTATTTTCTCTCCATTCACACCAAAAAAAAATCTATGCATGTATCTATTAAAACATTGATTAATAAAAATTTTATTTTCTATCTTCTATTTATCTATCTAATCAAAACACCAACTAATAAAAATATCAAACTACTATAGTCATTAAAAAAACAAACTACTCATTTAGTCCATAGAAACATATTTTTATATTTATCATCATTATAAGAAAAGAAAATGCCAGCACATTTACAAAATTAGACATATTACTATGTTGACAATGACACATCACAATTTTTTGGGTAAATATATTTTTTAATATTTTTTTCTCTAACTTTTAATTTTTTGTCACTCTCTCTATTTATGGGTGTCACTTTTACAACTGTTTAAAAAAAAATTATTCACTCTCTATCTATGGTCTCACTTTTCTTTCTCACCCATTTCCTCCCCTATTCTCCCTAGGGATGTCAAAACGGGCGGCCGGGCCTGTATTGCCTTCAGCCCGCTAAAGATAGGCCGGGTCGGGCCGCTAACGAAACGGGGCTCAAAATTCTAGCCCTACCCACCAAGTGATGGGCTGGCGGGCTGGCCCATCTATTTTTTGCGGTTTTTTTAACAAACTTTTTCACCTATTTTTTTACGTTTCAACTAGATTTTTCACTTATTTTATTTTAAAACAGGTTTTTATAAAGCATTTTTTTAACAAAATTTTACTTCTCTTGCATACATTCACAAATAAAAGACTAACAAATTTTACCTCTTGCATACTTCTCTTGCATTTTTTATAAAGCTTTTTTTAACAAAATTCTAACTCTAAAAGACTAATTAACCGTAGTATTACATTTTTTGTGGGTCACAAAAAAAAGCTTATTATGGGTCAAAAAAAATGGACTGATGCAGACCAATTTAAACTGGATTTTTAATAAATAAAAAAACGGGCTGGCGGGTGGCCCGCCCCGCCACTGTGTTTAGCCCGCGGGCAGTTCCTTTAAGCGGGCCGGGCAAAACTGGTCAGCGGGCAACAATACCTTAGTCTTGCCCACCTTTTTTTGACGAGTCAACGGGCCGGCCCACGGGCCAAGCCCATTTTGACATCCCTACCCCCGCCTCTCTCTCTCTCTTTTCAATTTTCTCTTATTTCTTCCACATTTTTTATTATTTTAATTACTTTAGTATTTATAAATTTATATGGACACACGCCCTTTCTAAAATATTCAATTTCCCCTCTCTCTTCTTTTTCAACTTCTCAACAAGAATAGAATATATATTTTATATCTTTTACCAATATATTTGATTTTTTTTCTATTATATATATATATATATATATATATATATATATATATTCACATTCTTAAATCTCAATGGGAAAATATGTAGTCAATATAGAAAAGAAAGTGCTAGCACATTTACAAAAGTAAACATATTACTATGCTGATACATCACAAGTTTTTGGGTATATATGTCTTTTGATAAATGCTAGCAACACTCTATTTTTTACACAGCTAACAATCAGTCTATGATTGGTTAAAGTTCATGTTTTCCCACTAAATTAATGGGTCGCATTTCCAAAGTGCCGAAACCTACATAAATTTTAACCAATCATAGAGTGAGTGTTGGAGATAGTGTGCAAAAGAGAGTGTTGCTAGCACTTCTCATGTCTTTTAATATTTCTCTCTTTAACTTTTAATTTTTTTCATTCTCTCTCTCTCTCTCTCTCTCTCTCTCTCTCTCTTCATTTTTCAGCTTCTCATGGGAAAACGTGTAATGATTTAGTTGATAGAAACTTATTTGTACATATTTTATATTTTTTACAAATATGTTTTCTCTATTATTATTATTATTATTATTATTATTATTATTATTATTATTATTATTATTATTATTATATATCTATTCACATTCTTAAATCTCAAAGGGAAAACATGTAATGATTTAGTTCATTGAAACTTATTTGTATATATTAGAGAGACTTTGAGTTATCTATCTCAGCGGGCAACCATTGCATGTTGTCAATATAAATATTTTTTATATTTTTGTATTTACGATATATATATATATATATATATATATATATATATATATATATATATGAATATATTTAGCTTTTGAGTCTGGAAGTAGGAAACATTATCTGTTATCGGTATAACTTCATTCTTAACGGACTTCTACAATTAAGGTATATAATCAAAACACTCAATAGTAAAATCTCTACTTTGCCCATTTCTACTTTTTGCTTTTGAGTATTGACGATTAACAATTACATGTTATTCAAAACACTCAATACTAAAGTCTCCATTTTTGTATTATGACTTTTGATTTCTTACGGGAAACGTAACACGTTGCCACAATAATTATTTTTTATATTTTGCTTTCACGAATGCTTTTATTTTTTAATAAATGAACATTTTACTTAAGAGTCTCGACAACAAAATATTAGGTGTTGTCAAATTAATTATTTTTTTATTTTGCTTTTGAGTTTCAACGGGGAAACAGTTAATGATGTTGTTAAATTTCTTTACTTTTGATTCCCGAAGGCGAAACATTACACGTTGTCAGAATACAAATACTTAATATTTTATTTTCACAAATGTCTTTATTTTTACAAGTAATTATTTTTCTTTTGAGTCTAGAGGAAATTAATTAATCAAAACAATTTATAGGATTAACCTTTTGTAACATTTAATAAATGTATCTTTTCCTAATTTTTTTTTTGACAACGGATCTTTTCCTAATTTTTAAACTACCAATAGTTGAATTTTTTTTTGGTAAATATCAATAGTTGAATTTTACCTTAACACTTTTAAATAAAAAATGTAACAATTTACTTAGTCATCAAACTACCAAAAATATCAGTGTCCATGCCGGCGAGACTCGTGCGGATGCGCGAGTATGCCGCTATTTTAAATTTTAAAAACAAACCAAACACGCTAGAATTATTATTCGATGCATGTTAGAATAGAATTTTTATTAGGGTTAAAGGTATGTTTCGTCCCTGCAAATATCACAATAATCCAGTTTCGTCCCTGTAAAAAAAAAGTTTTAAAACAGCCCTTGCAATTACCAAACGCTTCTAGTTTCGTCCCTGCTGTTAACTTTCCATCCAAAAAACTAACAGTTGCCACGTCATCAACCCTTGCCCAAAAAAAAGTTTTAAAACAACCCTTGCAATTACCAAACGCTTCTAGTTTCGTCCATGCTATTAACTATTCATCATCTTCAACCTCTTGATTGTCTTCTTCAAACCCAAATCCCATCAAATCTCCTTATTTCCTTACACAAAATCTCATTCTCACCACAAACACCAAATAATGACATTTTATATTGAGTCAATATATATATAACATTATAATGAAAGCAACAAAGATATTATTGCAAGGGTTTGGGTTTGTGTAAGGACTACCACATTCTTTATCTTTGATATGCTAGAAAGGGTTATCCTTTTTAGGAGAATAGTTAGAGTGACTTTTATTTAGTTACTGAAAATCTGATCAAACTCTACTAGAGCATTCTTCGAATAAGGTATTGTAACTGATAACATATAATTGTATATTTGTTTCATTGTTTACTTGCAAACTGTTATAATTTATTATTATTATTATTCTACGAAATATAGAAATATAGGAATGGCATAGAAACAGGAGTAGGAATCACTGTAACCACAGCTCCATTTGGTACCTTATATGTGTTTCAAGATCCTTTGACTGTGAAAGTCAACAGATCTTCAAAACTAGTTGGAATTTCAGAAGGGACTTCAATCACCTCTAGTTTTGATGGGCTTCATAGCTTATCAATTGTCAAGATGACTCTTAACTTGAAGCACCATAAGGGTACTATTTCCATTGTTGGTGCTGCACACAATGTTAAGCCTACGGATCTACCAGTGGTTGGTGGCACTGAAGATTTCATGTTTGTGCAAGGCTATGTTACTTCTTCTTTGGTTTATTCTAAGGGTCTTACTGTTGTTATTAAGATTGAGTTCCATCTTTATTGGCCTCCATATGCTATTCAATCCTCTTAAGGTGATCTGGACACCTAATAGTACCCCAGTTTCAGTATGTAGTTTTTTTATTATTTTCTATTTTCAATTAAGCTATACTTTTGTTGTCTTAGTTGTCAACTGTAAAATAAAGTTATCTTCATTGCAGTAACAGACTGAAATGAAAAACTAAGAACTGCTGACTAATATATAGAGCTAGTGTTAAGTTTGTTAAGTGTGTGTGTGTGTGCACTTACTCTCCCATATATATCAGCAGAAGTTTGTTAGTGAGTTAGTTACTGAGCAAGCGCTCATTTCAGAATTAAGAAATCAAATAAAAATAATTAAGAAATGATTCACATCCAGAATTTGTGATGGGATTTGGTGAGAATGAGATTTTGTGTAAGGAAATAAGGAGATTTGATGGGATTTGGGTTTGAAGAAGACAATCAAGAGGTTGAAGATGATGAATAGTTAATAGCAGGGACGAAACTAGAAGCGTTTGGTAATTGCAAGGGTTGTTTTAAAACTTTTTTTTGGGCAAGGGTTGATGACGTGGCAACTGTTAGTTTTTTGGATGGAAAGTTAACAGCAGGGACGAAACTAGAAGCGTTTGGTAATTGCAAGGGCTGTTTTAAAACTTTTTTTTTTACAGGGACGAAACTGAATTATTGTGATATTTGCAGGGACGAAACATACCTTTAACCCTTTTATTATCATTTTAAAATGACGTAAGAATGACACTTGAAAGACGTGATAAAGGAGATAGAGGTTAATGTACCCATGGACTCAAATATAAGAAAAAAATTGCCCAAATTTTGTGAATTAAGATATAAGCAATTTTCAATCATATTTTTTTGGTTACCATGTCATTGGGGCGCAGTTTTCACCGGCTTTATCGATGACTAATCTACGCCGGTGAACCTGGCTGGCCACGAGTACCCGGGTTTGCCGGTCCGTGTGGTTCTCCTCTCCCAACAGAGGCTTTGCCGGCCCGTGTGATTCTCCCCTCCAGAGTTTTTGCCACACCCAAAATTCGAACCTAAGACCTTGAGGTGGGATCTGAGTCCGGTTACCACTCGGACCAACTCTTGTTGGTAATTTTCAATCATATTTAATACCATCATTCAAAAAATATCTTTAAATTAATTAATTCAACTTTTATCTTCTAAGAGAATTGTTGGGTTATGGTGCTACAACATCGTATACATTCTGCCTGGACCTTATCAGGTGCTATTAGCATCGCCCGCTGCATCACTGCGTGGATCTGTTATTGTTTCTGTTATGACAGTTATTTCTGTTATTGCTGTTGTAACCGTTTCTGTTTGAGTTAGTTATAATTAGTTAGTTAGTTATAACTGATGTAACAAACTTGTATGGGTTTGGGGTAGTAATGAGTTATTATATAAAGCTCCACCTTAGGGGGTTTTATGTGTGGAGTGAATAGGATCAATAGATCATTATCACATTTTAGAAACATTGGGAAACACTTGGAGTGAAGATTAGAGTGATCAGTGAGTGGGGAAACACATGGGAGATTGGGATTCCTAGACAGTATTGCCTAGTGCTGTGGATGTATCTTGTGGTGTAACTTGTGATCATATAGTGAAGTCTTCAAGTCGGATTCTGTCCCCCATTGTAGGAGAATTAACCCCGAACTGGGTTACCATCTTGGGTGTTCATTTTCTCTATCCCTTATCTCTTTCCTTAATTGTTTTCTTAGTTTTCATATATCTTGTCTTGACAGTGCTGTAGCAACAGGTGCTGACAGCACTATGCAGTTATTCCCCAATTTGTGTGTTCTTATTTTTCTAGGTTCGTTGACACGCGTGAATCACAACAAGAATAATATGATGCCCATCAGACCAAATGACCTCATTAAATATTATAAAATTGAACATTTATTCCAAATATATACTCGGTATTAAATATTTTATACCAGTTTCAGGTTCAGTCGGTCTAACTAGCCGATTCAGTATGTTTTCAGAACCGTGTGTTATAAGTTATAACCATTATGTTAGTTTTTAGTAATCCTAATAGTAAGTAAATGTTCTATATATGTACGTTATAAGTTTTTAATCAGTATACATCTCATATTAAATAGAGGTATAATTGTTTTTTAAAATTGGGAAAAGTTTTTTTTCTTATAGTAAGTAGCACTTATAGAAGGTACGTAGTATATACCATATTTGACTCTGGAGAGTGGAGACTACTAGAACACGTACGGTGGAAACAGTGTTTGAGACTTGATGAGATAAAGTACTTACCTGGCACGACTTGCTTTATGAAATAAATGTGAAGTTTGGCATTATTCCTTTGGTTCAATGTCCCCTTTTTACTCATTTTGTCAAGACTTAATAATTTGCAAATTTTCAACGGTTGCTTGCTTCTATGTGGCCCTCCCTCTATAAGAATACGAATTCTTGATCAACTTGTCGAGTCCTTTTCTATCTTAATTTGCACAAACTATTACTACTACTATTACCCTCCCTGATACGGCATATATATATATATATATATATATATATATATATATATATATATATATATATATATATATATATATATGTGTGTGTGTGTGTGTGTGATATGGGCTTCATGTTATAAAGGGTACGTAACATGCATGCTAGCTAGCTGTACCAGAAGACAATTGCACCCTTTCTTGCATGTGGGAATGTTTGTGACGTTTGATGAATATAACACACTTGTGACCTTTTCGCACTGTAGAATGATGGTGTTGATGATTTAGACATTACAATATTTACATATACGGAGCTAGCAATATGAAGTTTTATAACCTAATTATGATGAGTGTTGTCGAATAAAAGATCGAGCAAATAGAGTAGTATCAAGGTTCTAAATAGCGGCCGCGGCCGCGTTAAGGCTTTCGTGTTTTCGGCCGTTGCGGCTGTTGCGTTACAAGTCGCGGTCGTTGCGGTGTGAATTAATCACAATAATGCATAAATTTTATTAAAATTATTTGTCGCGGTCGTTTTGTCGTGATAACGGTAACTACCGAGACAGTTTTGTCGCGGCCGTTTTCGGTGTAACGGACCGTTTTTTAGAACCTTGAGTAGTATTAAGGAAAAATCAAATCGTGCAGTATATGACTTGGAACTTCAAAGACTTCAGGCACACATTGCAATAGCAAAAATAGCTAGTTATTACACCTCGATCGGAATAAGTAGGGGGGGGGGGGGGGGTTGTGTATGCGCTACTGCATGGCTTTTACAGCAAAATTTTATGGGAATAAAGAAGAAATTAATTAGTTTCTACGAAGGAAAAAGTAGAGGCAAAATGAAGGTAAAACGTAAAGTACAAGGCATGGAAATTCCAATAAGAAACTGCTATTCAGACATCCGTCCGAGTTTTTAATTAGGGGAGGTTAAAATTCGAATTTTCTTTAGAAAGTAGAGACATGTTTTTTTTACAATGTCATTGGTGAGCAGTATCCATCAATTTTTCCAATGACTAATCTATGCCGGGGAATCTGGTTGGCCACAAGTAACCGGTTTTGCCAGCCCTTGTGGTTCTCCGACTACAAAAACATAGCTTATTAGCGACAAAAAATTAGCGACGGATTTGAATGCGTTGGTTAGGGGTGGGAATAGGTCGGGCCGAGCTAGGCTTTGCATGGCCCGGGTTT
This sequence comes from Astragalus membranaceus, assembly GCA_039519185.1. Taxonomy (NCBI): domain Eukaryota; kingdom Viridiplantae; phylum Streptophyta; class Magnoliopsida; order Fabales; family Fabaceae; genus Astragalus; species Astragalus membranaceus. The sequence goes on along the minus strand of CM076850.1, from coordinate 156,827,058 downwards.
GGCCTACATTGAAAATGTTAGGCCTGCAGCCTGTCGTAGGCCCATTTTTGAGGCCTGGCTTGGCATTTCTGAAAGTCTGACAAAGCCTGAAAGCCTGTTTAAAAGCCTATTTGACTATTTTTTTAAGAAGGCCTACAACATCTCATGGTGTAAGCTTTTTGTAAATAGACTAACAAGCTAATAGGTCAATGAAATTAAGTTCTAATTGAGACCTAAGAAAACCTTTAAGAAAAATATTTTTATATGACATCCTATTTAAATTCTATTTTATAATAATAACTTCAACTATATGTCAAAAATTGATGTAGGTTAATACGTTTAAACTAACAAAAAATGTTAGCAAAGTTATGACTTAACGCAAGGTACCAAATTCAAAATAAAATAATATTAGTTATATTTATTTAAATAGGCCGGCCTGATTGGCCTAAAAGGCTTTTTCAACGGCCTATGGCCTGGCCTATTTAGTTAAATAGGCTTTTAAAAAAGCCATGGCCTTATCTATTTAAAAAAAAAAACCTGGTCTGGCCTGGGCCTGTCGTAGGCTGGGCCGTAGGCCCCTGTTAGGCAGTCTGGCCTATTCCCACCCCTAGTGTAGGTAAAACTCAATTAGCCACGATATTTAGCGACGAAATGTAGGGGAGGGAATCTGCTTTTATTAGCGAGGGAATTAGCGACGGATCTGTCTGTCGTTATAGGGCAGATTTACTTTTTTATAAAATTTCGTCGCTAAAACCTAAAATTCTGTTGCTAATAAAAGCTTTTTTTATCAACAAGGGATTTAGCGATGGATCTATTCGTCGCTATAGGCCAGATTTACTTTTTTGTGAAAATTCTGTCGCTAAAACCTAAAATTTTGATGCTAATAAAAGCATATCTACTTTTTTAATAGGTCTGTCGCTAATATTCCTTTTTAACCTTGATTTCGAAACCAACCCTCTCATTTCTTGATTCTCTCTAACTATTCTCTCTCTCTCTCTCTCTCTAACTGAATCTCTTCTCCCTCACTCTTCACCATCACCACCATGACATAACTTTCACTCTTCTCTCTCTCTCTCTGATCTCTCTCTCTCTCTCTCTCTCTCTCTCTCTCTATCTACACTGAATCTCTTCTTACTTATGTTTATGGAACTATAGTTCATTCATCCAATGACAAGATACATTCAATACCAAGCTGACAAAGGAGCTCGGGCTATTCAAATCTTCGACTCATGGGAATAGAGCTAAGTCCAATGGATTTTGACGAATTCAGTTTACCTTACTTGAAGCAAATAGTACATATAGTGAAGAAAACACATCCCAATCTTCCTTTAGTCCTCTATGCAAGTAGTTAGTTTAGATTGGACTGTTTATATTTATACTATAATAAATATAAAATAAAATAAAAATCTGGTTTTAAAAAAAAGTAGCTAATTAGCAACGGAATTGACAGTCGCTAATTAGAACACGTGTAATTTCAGTTAGCGGTAGATTTGATTCCCTCGCTAATTAGCGACGAAACATGTTAGCGACCATTGTTTTAGGGAGGGAACTGGCTCGTGGTTAATTCCGTCACAAAAGGACAGTAGCAACAGATTTCTTATTGTTAATGACGGATTTGGCCATCACTAATAGCCTGATCCTCTCCCAACAGAGTTTTTGCCACACCTAAGATTCGAACTCAAGACCTTGAGGTGGAATCCGAACCTAGTTACCGTTTGGCCCAACCCTTGTCGACAAAGTAGGGGCATATTTGATACCATCACTCCCTTTCGATTATCTTCATAATTAATCACATATTTTTTTGATGAAATAACTAATCACATATAACATAAAAGCTTATTATAGAAGTTAGTGCTTATATATAAGTCATATTGGTTTTCATATAAGGCTTTGTTTGGTAAAAAAAAAGTAACGGATAAACTAGCTTATGACGAATGAGAAAGAGGATACGGATAAGCTAGCAGATTGAATTTAAAGTATCTGTCAAAATTACCAGTTCAACTAATTTATAAATATAAAATGATACAAATGGACATTTATAATAATTGAGGCTTAAAAGAGAATATTTATTTAACGAAGGAAAATGAAGAATTTAATTAAAGTAAATCGGGTAAAACAAGAGAAAAATAAAACTTTACAAGCTTAAAAACTACTTCTAGACTTCCAGTAACATCTAGAAAAATGCTATAAGCTACTGAAAAACATTATAAGTTAGTAGAACAAAATATCTACCACGAGCTCTCTTAGCTTCAGCAAAATTAGAGAGAAAGACTAAAGGAATGCATTTTGTGTATTCAACCAACTAAACTATTATGTTACATGCATTGAGTATATACAACTGAATAAGCCTAACTACAAAACTGTGCTTAACCGTAAACTAACTACAGTTATTAAATAACTAATTAACATTAGCCTTGGGTTAAATAATAGCTACTATCTAAACTAGCTAATGTATGTATGTACAGCTTGACCACTATTAACATCCCCCTCAAGTTGGACTGTGTATGTTGCACATGCCCAACTTGGAGATGGAGGAGTGAAAAGAAGTGGCATGGAGAGGCTTTGTGAAGACATCCACAAGTTGAGATGCTGATGACACAGGAAGGAGATGTACACTTTGTTCTGGATCTTTTCTTTTACCACATGACGTCAATCAATCTCAATGTGTTTTGTCCTCTCATGAAAGGTGGGGTTGTGTGCTAGATATATGGTTGACTTATTATCACAGTAGACAACTGATGGACTATTTTGAGGAATATGCAAATCTGCAAAGAGGTAATGCAGCCACTGTACTTCACAAACTAAACTTGCTAGGGCCCTGTGTTCAGCTTCTGATGAAGATCCAGAAATTGTGTTTTGCTTCTTAATATATTAGACTTCCAAGACACAAGAGCAGACCCAACAAAGACACGATATCCTGTTATTGAACGCCTGGTATCCACACAGCAGGCCCAATCAAAGTCAGCAAAGCCAGAAATATTTGTTGGGTTGGATGTAGGGAACCAGAGACCTTGTGATGGTGCTGCTTTAAGGTATCTAAGGACTCGTGTAGCTGCTTGAAAGTGAATTTCTAAAGGCTTAGAAATAATTGACTCTGTTGCTGCACAGAAAATGCAATATCTGACCGTGTGTTTGTAAGATAAAGTAGACGTCCAATGAGGCGCCTATAAGCAAACTGGTTAGGATACAAGTTCCCCCCTTCGCTGCTCAGCTTGATAGAAGGATCAGCTGGTGTAGGAGAGGGCTTAGTAGCGAGATTACCACTGTCTTCAAGAAGCTCTAAAGTGTACTTCCTTTGGTTAAGAATAGTGCCCTCTTTAGAGCGTGCTACTTCAAGGCCAAGAAAGAACCGTAATGCACCAAGATCTTTGATGCGAAATTTGGAATCCAAAAGTTACTTGACATTAGTGATTTCATGCATATTGTTACCTGCCAACACAATATCATCTACATACGCTAGAATACAGTGATAGATGGGGGGGTAGACTTCACAAAAAGAGAATGATCAGCTTGGGACTGTGTATAGCCCATGGAAATGAGAGTAGTTGTTAACTTGTGGTTCCATTGACGACTAGTTTGTTTCAAGCCATAGAGGGACTTGTGAAGTCTACAAACCTTGGTGGATTTATCATTCTCTGAAACTGAGGAACCTGGAGGAATGGTCATGTAGACCTCCTCACTTAGCTCACCATGTAAGAAAGCATTATTGACGTCCAACTGTTCAAGGAACCAATTTCTGGAAGCAGCAATGGACAGGAGGACCCGTACTGTAGTGATTTTTATCACAGGACTGAAAGTATCAAAATAATCAACCCCTTCACATTGGTTATAGCCCTTGGCTACAAGTCTAGCCTTGTGTCTTTCAAGGGATCCATCTGCTCTGTATTTGGTTTTGTAAACCCATTTACACCTAACCCCTCCCCCACCCCATATTCGATTTCTCACCCTCACTCTCCCTCTCAATCTCAACTCCACCATTTTTGAAGCTTCAATCTCGCATTCTACGCACCAGGTACTCCCTCCCTCACTCTCCTCCCTTTCCATTTCATCGTTTTAATTTGCATGTTACTGCGTTTTTATTTTTTCTGCATATGCGACGCGTTCGGTTGGCCTTCCCCGAACCTTTCTGGGAACGAAGGTGTTCGAATGAGGTCATCCGAACACCGTTCGAATGAGGCCATGCGAACACCTGTTCGGATGGGGTTGTTCGAACAGGTGCGAATGATTCTGTTCGAACAGGTCCGAATGATGCTGTTCGAACAGGTGTGACAGTATTGTTTCTGTTATTTTGCTGGTTATGTTGCTTAATTGGTTTAATGGTTGTTGTTTCAGATATGGTGAGGCATCGTGGCGGTAGTTCGCAACAGCCGGAGCGTAGGCCACCCCCGACGGCTTCCGAACGCAAACGGAGGCAAGATGGAGCTGAATCTTCCCGGAGGGGTAGGCGTAGGGACAGATTAGACGTCCCTCCTCCCCCACCGGAGGTTGATGATATTGGCCGGGATATTGAGGGTGATGCTCAATTTCCGGCATATGAGATGGCCGGCCCTTCTGGCCATGCACATGAGGAGGTTGGTGCTCAACATGAGGAGGATGTTGAGCCTCAGGAGGCTGCTGCTGCTCCTAGGGCTACATTCCCATTCCCTGGTGGACCTGTTGATGGTTCTGTCTTGCCCACATACGGGTCTCATATTTTGACTGAGTTCTATGCTGGCCGGGTAAGTTATTGTTATATAATAGCGTGTTGTCAATTTTGTTTCTTATTTTGTTGAACATATTGGCTTATTGTGCCTGTGTCATTTGTCAATGCAGGTTCGGCCGGACATAACTACGATTCCACATGGACCGGTTAACCTTGTGGTCCATGCTAGGATCAGGGAGACTCTTATCCTATCGGTGTTGTTCCCTCTCATAGGACTTGGTTTTCCCCTCACTCACAAGGGGCTGCTGAACGCATTCATAGAGCGTTGGCAGCCGGATACATCATCATTCCACCTTCCTGTGGGTGAGATGTCTATCACCCTTGATGATGTATCCCAGCTGCTACACATCCCCATCAAGAGGTTGCTCAACCCCTTCCGTAGGTTTAGGAGGAGGATCGTCAATGTGTATCAGAGGAGGGGGCGCAACACCCAGTAGGATGATGTCTTAGGGAGGATATTTGTTTGGAACTTTTGTATAATTTAACTACTTTTTATATTATTAAGTATTTTTCTGATGTCATCTACTTAATTTGGCGCAAATTTATTGCCTTTTTATTACAAACCATAACCATACATGAAATACGAAAGACATGAAATACGAAAGACATAAAACCAACATAAGCAAACAACTAACTAAGAAACTAGTGTTTCGGTAGTCCCTGTTCCAGAAGATAAATGATCTCTTCTGGAGTGCGTATTGTGTCCACGTACAACTCTAAGACTTGTCGCCCCATCGGAAGTGTAGCATGATATTCCATCATGGTCCCAACGTCGTCATCGTTGCGGATCTCCATAACTGAAAAATAGCCAGTCCCGTAATCAAGACGGTTGTACTTTCGGTAACGTATACGCTCCACGTCTTTACGCCACGCTCCCTCTGGACGAATCTTCCTCTCAGCCTTTTCCTTCAGTTGGGCGAAGGTGATGTCCTTACTCATCCTGCAGAATACATGGTTAGGACAACGAAACACAACACCATGTTCGTCGGTGGTGACAGTCCCATGGTGATGAAGGGCCGTTAGGAATTTGGTGGATGAGTACTGGGTTGGGCACAATTGTCATTCCATTTCAGCTTGGTTGTAGCTGTCAAGAGGGAGAGTAGGTTTTGGTGAAGAAGCAGATTAGGGTTTGGTGAAGAAGGTCTGAGGATGTGAACCCCCTTTTATAATAGGCATGGTGAAATGTCAGCCGTTGATTTCATTTTTAGATCACAAATCTGAGCCGTTTAAATTCTATCCGTTCAGACACATTTTCCAAAGGGATTGACATCCACTCCTTTATCTGACACACATTTGACTGATTGTAAGCCGTTGATCAAAACTGTCGGTGGAATCTGAGACGTCCAATATTTGTCGCTCTGCAACACTGGTTCGAACAGCCTCATGCGAACATATTCGCATGACCACATTCGAACCTGTTCGCATGACCCCATTCGAACAGGTGAAAAACACCCAAGAGGGTGTGTCCCCATATTTAACACACGCGAATGGCCGCGTGCGAACCTGTTCGAAGGCCCGTGTTCGAACAGGTGAAAATTCGTGAAAAAAAGAGGTTTGGCCTGGCCTTTTGGTCATTTCACACCCTTATGGGGTGTGTTTCGAGTAGGAGGGGGTGTGGGAAAAGCAAACGCCAAATAATAATTGATCAAGTACTATTTTTGGTGTAGCTAGCCCAGGTTCTGGTCCACCACATTCACATCCTTTTCTGGTTTTTTGTTCCCATTTTGCGGTGGTTGATTGAGTCTGACTCAGTGTATATGCCCCGGATAACACGCTATTTGAATTTTTTGAATAATAACGAAAGGAAGAAGATATGGAGTTATGGACGGTAGTTTTGCTAGCGAAGGAACTGATTGAGATGTAGGTTTATTCCTTTGCAAAGCCTTGATATTTTATTTATTTATTTATTATTCAAAATTTTGACATTTGGAATGCAGTGATTAAAATTAAAATTATGTAATTCAGTTCTGTTTATTTTCTTGTCCTTTCAATAATAAAATTATATATTTTTCAGGTACAGCATCATAATACTATTCTCAAAGCACTTGCATGTAAGAATGTAAGATCACTCATTGATATTGATTATGAAATTATTATAACCCAGTAAAAAAACACTTGCATATATCTTCCTAATATCTATATGATTAAATATCCATATAAAACTTTTTACACCGTTTAGTTAATAAATTCATATGAAAAAAGGGAATAATTATATCCCTTCCCATTAAACTTGGCTCGGTACCCAATGGATTTGGCCTAGTGGTGAGCGGGCTATGGTCCGTAAGGGTCGACTCGGTTTGCTCCCGGGTTCGATTCTCACGAAAAGTATTTCCTTAGGGAGGTGAGATGACCGATTGCCGCGCTCTCTCGCCGGGGCTGTGAAGTTCCCCCTCCACAGTTTTAATCTCAAAAAAAAAAAATAAACTTGGCTCGGTAGACTATTAATTGAGAGTCATGAGAGCATGCTCCAAACTAGCTCCTCAAAATAATTAAATTACATTATTTATAATTAAATACATAATTTCACCACTCACGAATATATTTAACTAGATGCACGGGTATATATCGCTTTTTTTATTTAATTGGAAATTAATTTGTTATTAAACTTTTATCTTTATCTTTATATGTATATAAATATATATATATATATATATATATATATATATATATATAAATATTTAATGTTTTTAACATCGTAGATTTCCATATTCCTACCATACTTATAAAATAGAGGTGACAATTTCTATCCATATGTGGGTCCCCGTGGGGCCTACTCTATTTAAAGCCCACATGCGAGGTATCTTTCCCCGTAAGGACAGGGAGAAAATCCCCCACGATGAATTTTGGGGACGGGGACCATGTTCCTCGTCTCAAATATTTTACATAAATACCCTTATTATATATATATATAATATTATTAGTAACCAATTTTTTGGTCTTTTATATATTTTTAAAAGTATTAATTAAATGTTAAATTGTGCTACTTTATATATTTTGATTATTGCTTATATACTTTGTACATATTAAAATATAAAAGTAAGACTAATTTTTTTGTTTAAATGTTTAACTTTTGTTTTGCAGTCCTACTTTTATATATTTTTTTCAATTTTAATATATTTTAATTTAAATTTTTGATAAATTATCGGGGTCTCCGCAATGAGTGTGGGAATTCATGGGACGGGGTTGGGTGAGAAAAACTCCCCATGGAGGAGATTAGAGAAAGGAGAAATGAATAAATAGATGTGACAATTTTAACCATATGTGGGTTCCCAGTAGGGCCTGCCCCATTTGGAGCCCAAATGCGAGGTATCTTTCCCCGTAAGGACAGAGAGAAAATCCCACGCGGTGAATTTTGGGGTTGGGGACGGGGAGAGTACTCACCGCCCCGCTCCATTGTCATCCCAAAGATGAATATTAAGACAATAGACTCGATAATCAATAATTATAAAAGCTTACGATATTGTGAATATTAATGTAACTAATGCACAACAACCATTGAAATAGAACATACTTCGTAAGATCAATTCTCAACTGAAGCTAATTTCCAAAAAGATATATTAGACTAACATTTATCAACCATTAAAATCCTCACTAAAAGTTCAGCATCATCATTCTTGCACTTAAGTTTCTTGATAAGGAGGAGTATCACTTATTGAACATAGATAAAAAGTGTCTACACCAATCATGTAATCAAGAAAGAAGATAAAAAAAATAATATCGAGCTCCCAGTTATATATGATGATTTTTTGTCATTCTTATCATGTTGGAGCATCATATCATTCTTCTGATTCAGGCATCAAATCCAATCACACCCAAATAATAATGCAAAACTTCAACAAACAAACCAAGATAAGGTTACATCCTAAAGCATATATGGAGGCATTTTGCAATTTTGATATGTGAAACCCAACTTAATAGCATGACTACTGATAAACGAACATGCTTAAAATCATGGTGGTGGTCTTTTCATGTCATATATACATATTGAGAACTCCAAAATCGTCCAAAGCTTACAAAATGAACAACAAACACTACAAAAAAAAAGGTCATTTGCGACGGCAAAGTCCCTCGCTAAATCACCAAATTCCCTCGCTAACAGTCATTTGCGAGGGAATTAGCGAGGGACAACGTCCCTCGCTAATTCCCTCCTCGCAAATGCGATTAGCGAGGGATTTGGGTCCCTCGCTAATTAGCGAGGGCAGTGTCCCTCTCTAGATCCCTCGCTAATGCTCAGCCACGTGGCCATGGTCCCTCGCTAAGTCCCTCGCTACTGCTCAGCCACGTGGCCACATTCCCTCGCTAATTCCCTCTCTAATGCTCAGCCACGTGGCCACGTTCCCTCGCTAACCCCCTCGCTAATTCCCTCGCTAATGCTCAGCTACGTGGCAACCTTCCCTCGCTAACGCCCACGCTACTGCCCAACCACGTGGCCACATTCCCTCGCTAAGCCCCTCGCTAATTCCCACGCTACTGCTCAACCTGATGAAATTTTTTTTTTATTTTATCTGCTTTTATACCTGTTTATTTTATTAATAAATAATAAAATCTAATAACATAAAATACATAAAATAGTTTAAAATAAAAATTATCCAATAACAAAATATTTGAATCAACAACACTTAATCTGAAATGTTATAACAAAATATTTAATCAACAAAACTAAAAGCTGCCACCATCAGACTCCTCAGCTTCCTCCTCAGCTTCCTCCTCAGCTTCCTCCTCATCTTCCCCTTCATCTTGCTGCTGCTCATTTTGCTTCATATTCTTAAAATACTTAAACATCAGCTCCTGCCTACGGGTCACCTTCTCATAATCTTGCTGCATCTTTCTCATCGCCTCAGAGGAGGTCCTGACCTCCTGTCGAGTCTCGTGCAGCTCCTGCTCCAGCCGCCTGATATGCTCTGTCTCCGCAGGAGTATAAGCTGGTCGACTCCGTCTTCTGCTGCTCTCGGCCCCAGACTGACTCATACATGGAGCCATGGGCCCCGTACCATACAGGCGACCCTTAGACCAACCTACTGTCTTCTCCCAATGTTTGTTTGCCAGATCTCTCATCTCAGGAGTAAGTTGGCCAAATGAATCAGGGTTCCAGCTCCCCTGAGTTAGCTGAGTCATGAACTCATTTATTTGCTCCTGTTTTGAATAACCACAAATTAGCGCTCCATTTTGACAAATGAACATTATATAATACAAATCAATATGTATATTTACCTGGGTCATCTTGGAGCGCTCATCAACATACTCGCCAGTGCCTTTCCTCACATGGGTGGCTCTATGCAGCTCAGGAGCAGTGATAGGGCGTCCTGCCTTCTTACTCTGTAAGATGAAACACATTTTTAATTTAAAAATTGCTAACTAATTAAATAATATAAAAAACACATAGATGTGAAAAATAATTTACCATTCTAGCAGCATGCTGAGCCTGGTTGATGGACCCACCGCAGTGAAGCGAGCCACCCTTTTCCGAGTTTCTATTATTTTTGGCTTTTGCAGCAGTGTCCTTGAAAGCCTCTGAAGCCCAATGGCTCTTGAAGGCATTCCAAATCTCATCACTCATGTAGGAAGGCTTCTTATCTTTACAGCGGAGCTTATAAAGCAAATCAGAAATTTGAGCGCCCATCCTTCTGAAAAAAATTCTCCGCACATTGTCATCGTCTTCTGTGTCCCAAGTTACTCTGGTCTGTATTATATTAAACGTTATTAAACATAAAATTTAAACAAACAATATAAGTAATGACAAAATAATTAACACTTACCCTAAAGAAGTCTAGCAGATCATTTCTTTCATCTTCTTCGACATTGCTCCACTTTTTATGGAACGTTTGAAAATATCGTTTGCGGATGACATGAGTGATGTTTGATGAAGCTACCTTTGCAGGAAGAAGCCTGCATATTGAAAGATATATCAAACAATTATCAAATATATATAAGTCGTTGCATAATTAACTTTAAAAAAACAAACAATATAATACTTACGCGTTACCACTGCTATAAATGACTTTGAGTCTGATACCATTAATAACAATCACCTCCACTCTCTCGTCATCAGTGGATGAATCAGCATCAACATTACCCCCACCAACATCATGTACATCATGCTGAATATCATCCTGGGGATCTGGTGTAGGCATAGATAACCCAGCTGATGGACCTATATGTCCAGATGATGAGCCTATATGGACCTATATGTTCAAAACAAATTTAAAAAATCAATATCAAAAAAATATCATAAAAAAATGTCAAAACCTACAAAAGGGAGAGGGCAGAAATTCGTGGTGGTCGTGGCGGCGGTGGTGGTGGCGGCGGTGCACAGTTAAATTTCGCAGGTGAGAGAGAGAGGCTGAGAGAGAGGGGCTGAGAGAGAGACAGCAGAAAGTAGGTGCTGGTGGTGGTGGGTGGTTGTGACGGTGGTGGTGGGTGGTTGTGACGGTGGTGGTGGGTGGTTGTTGGCCGTAGGTGAGAGAGAGAGGCGGAGAGAGAGAGGGCGAGATGGCGGAGAGGAGCTGTCGTAGGTAGGTGAGGATGGTGGTGGTGGTTGTGAGGGTGGTGGCGTTGGCGGCGTTGGCGGCTTCTCGGTGGCCGTAGAAAGAGAGAGAGGCGGAGAGAGAGACGGTGAGGAGGCGAAGAGAGAGAGCCGGAGTGAGGAGGTGACGGAGAGAGGAGGTCGTAGGTAGGTGATGGTGGTGGTGCGGCGGCCGTCGTAGGTGAGAGAGAGAGGCGGAGAGAGAGAGGCGGAGAGAGAGAGGCGGTGAGAGAGGAGAAGAGAGAAATGAGGGTTTCTGTTTTGAGATTCAGTTTTGGAAATTAATTTGACATTAGCGACGGCATTAGCGACGGCATGGGCCGTCGCTAACCGTTACGCCCATTTCCACGCAGTTCCACGCGTTGAACGGTCAAAAAACATTTGCGAGGGACACTATAGCCGTCGCTAATTTTTCCCGCCCAGGCCATTAGCGACGGCCTGGCCGTCGCTATTGCTAAAATTTCCGTCGCTAATGCTTAAAAAAATTCGACAGCTCTATGCCCTCGCTAATGCCGTCGCTAATATCAGTTTTTGCGAGGGACTTGAAGTCCCTCTCTAATTCCGTCGCTAAAGGCAACATTTTTTGTAGTGAAATATGGTCAAAATATAAATCTAACAAGGAATTTAGAATTGTTTCTATTTCCAACTCTTGGCATTAAAGTTTAATAATTGAATTCAAATTATTTCCTAGATGTCTTAAATGTTTTTTTAATTGTCTTGTAACATACTGATTTGTCAATCACTTACAATTGAATTTTGAATTTAAAATTCAAAATAAATTAATTTTCAATGGACATGTTTTTTTAATAAAAACTTCTAATGAAAACTTTTTTGAATTCAATTTTAAGATTTGTGGTTTGTTTGATTTTTGTTTTCTAATTTCATCTATGTGCAAGCCCCATCTATAATCTAATTATTATTTATTTTCTAAATTGCTTATGTGATTTGCTATCTATAATTGTATTATTTTATATGTACTTTCAAATTCCACTACATGTGAAATCCATTTAATGCCATAAATGTATTTCAGTGCCTTTTTACTTTTATATTGTATTTTAAGTTGACTGAAATAATGCAAATTGATTATTTATTGATTCATTATTTTGGCAGTTTTTTTTTGGACCAAATTATGATAGGTGTATGGAACTTCTATTTGCAAATGAGATTTGTTTCCATTTAATGCATATACTAATACTAATTATGAATATAATTATTAACATTTTTAATCCTTCCTAATTCAGCTATTATGAATCCCAGTATAATTTTGAATGTATTTATAATATGCAGCTGTTACCGAAAATTATAGTGGTTGTAGTTTTAAATATGCCACGTCAATTATTGTTTGTGGACATGTCAGCATTAATTTCTATGATGTGGATTAAATGAACGATTACATGTAATTTTACGTGAGCGACACATGGAATGAGGGCTTTGAACAAAGTCTTCATTGTATATAGTATAGACTCTTTCATATTTTACACGTGTCAATGTCTGTCTACTTGTGTCAAAAATAAGACGAAACTGCATCCATTAATATTGTGAGGATGAAATGAAGACAAGTGGGAGGACACCATAGGAAAACAAAGAAAAAAATCAAGGTCACTAATATAAGCGTATTCTTTTGTCAACGCTCCGCTAGGGCATGACTGCGTCTTCTGCTCCGTCCAAAATCACGGCGGCCTCTTCCGAAGAAAGTGATAACCTGCAATGTAGCAACAGAAAAAGTAAGCCCCTAAAATAAACAAATACTGGAAACAACACAGAAGTAAACATGACTTCTGCGCAAGAGGAGAAGATTTCCTCTTATCAATCCTTCAAAGATGCATTGATGAAGCTGACCAGTGGAGAAGGGATTAGCAATGCTTGCTGGGGAGATCTATTGAGTGCAGACCTCCCTGAAAACAAATGGTACAAAGACGACATTGCAAATGTTGCTATAGAACCTAGAAACCTAACATCTGCGCCAGTTGTGACGATCTCAGATGAGGAAATAACTGAGATTGCTAAACCTTGGAAGAACACTTTGATAGTTAAGGTACTGGGCAAGATAGTGAACTTCAGAATGATTGAAAACAAACTGAGGAGAGAATGGGTCCAGAATGGTGCAATGAGTATGACTGATATGGAAGATGACTTCTACTTGGTCAAGCTATCAGACATTGAAGACTATTGACACGCCTTTTTTGAAGGGCCATAGAAGGTGGCTGATCATTATTTGATTGTTCAACGATGGAGACCATTTTTTTCACTCACAGCTTCAATATCCCAAAAGATAGCCGTGTCGATTCGAATCCCTAAGTTACCTGTGGAGTTGTGTAATGAAAAAATCCTAACCTGCATTAGTTCTACTCTAGGAACTATGCTCAAAGTGGACAAGGTTACCTCTCTTCACTCAAGGGGAAAGTATGCTCGCATTTGTGTGGAACTTGATCTAGATAAACCCTTGGCATCTCATTTCTACTTGAGGGGGTATAAAGGTCTTTCTTGAATATGAAGGATTGCATTCCATCTGTTTTAGATGTGGCAAATATGGTCACAAGAAATATTCTTGTAGAGAAATGCTAGAAGTGGAATCAATGACCAGCAACAACAAGAATGAAACTGCTCAGCACCAGAGCACACCTATGGAAACTACAGCTACTGAGAACACTGTGAAGCAAGTTGTGCAACCTGAGGAAATTCCTCAAATGGAAAAAGAGCAAAGAGATATGGAAATGGGCCCTTGGAATATTCCTAAATATGTGATCAAAAAGAAGAAAAGCAATGCTGGAAAGCCTGGCCGTAAGAACAATGACGGAATCCCTATCCAGAAACTCACCTAGAGTGATTAAGAAGACACATGTTGAAGTGGTCGATGAGGAAGTGACTGTTAATGTGAAATCACCTTTGCAGGAGGTGGAAGAGCAAGAAGTTGCTATGGTATAAGACAGTGAAGCTGCTCCTAAAACCAAACCCATTAGTAAAGGAAGGGTATGCAATCTTCTTGGAGGTAAGAATCCACAGCTTGCTGTGAAGGGCAAGAAGCTTGCCAAACCAACCAAAAATACTGTTAGAAAGGAGAAGAGCAGTAAGAAAAGTGCAGTTCCTGTTAATAATTTTAACAATACTGCTGAAGTTCTTAAACCTCAGGCTCCAGGGAAGGAAAATATACCTTCCTCAAGCAATATGGCTAGTAATGGTGGGAATCAGCATGTTGATGAAGCAGCTATTATGGCCTACATGAAAAGAATGTACCAAACACATGGAGAGAATCTATTAAATTGATTTCAAACCAATGATCCTATTAGGACTGCCTTGGGGCAGATTGATGAAGCAGACAATACAAGGGCAGAGACTTTGGGGAAAATGACCATTCTAGGTACTATTCCTAAACAAAGTGGTCTTATGCACTCTGATCTCACAAACAACAGGTTTGTTCAGCTTGGTGAAAGTGGAAATTCTGTTCCAATGGAAGCCTCTAAGGGAGTTGTCTCTCACCCTCCTAAACTATCTAAATGAATTTAATCTGTTGGAACTGTAGAGGAACAGCTTCCAAAGGTTTTGCAGGTCTAGTTAAAGACATGAAACGTGAATTTTCTGCTTCTTTCATTGCTCTTTTTGAAACCCATACTAGTGGTAACCTTGCCAAAAGGATAGTCAAGAGTATTGGATTTGATAATCACTTTATCAAAGATGCTAGAGGACAGGCTGGTGGAATTTGGCTTCTTTGGAACTCTAATCATTGGAATCTTCAAATTATTAGGGATTCTAATCAATTTGTTCATGTGAAGGTCATTCCTACTATCTCTAGGCCTTGGTTTTTAACAATTATTTATGGCAGTCCCCACCATGCCCCTAGACAATCATTGTGGGATGATTTGCAAGATATCCACAATGACATTGATTGTCCTTGGGCCCTCATTGGATATTTCAATGATATTCTTAGGGACTGTGAGTGACAGGGGCCTTCTATGGTGAGGTCTCAAATGACTGAAGCTGGTTTCCAAAGCTACAATTGACAACTGCAGCTTACTTGATGTTGGTTTTAATAGTGATATTTTTACTTGGGCTAGGGAAAATACCAGAAAAAGGTTGGATCGTGCTTTGTGTAACCTTGACTGGCGCCTCAGGTTTCCTTCAACAGAAATAACTCATCTCCCTAAATTGAAATCTGATCACACTCCTCTATTACTTTGTTTTGAACAAAGAGTTAATTTAAATAGAGGTAGAAGACCTTTTAGGTTTGAGGCTATATGGCTTACTCATTCTTCTTTCAATCAGCTTATGAAAGACAACTGGAGGAGAAACATGAACAATTTTTCTCTTCAACTTAAAGAGCTCTAAGGGGTGCTTAAGGATTGGAATAGAAAAACTTTTGGCAATATCTTCCATCAGAAAAAGAATCTGATGCAGCATCTTAAAGAAATAGACTATCAATTGCAGTCTGGGTGGAATGACCAATTGCTTAAGCTGCAACAATCTAGTTGGAAGACCTATGAGGACATCCTAGCAAAGGAAGAAATTCTATGGTAATTTATTCAGGATACTCTTGAAGACACGGGACTTCTTGAAAACATTGTTCAAATCATCTGGCAATGTATATCTACTCCTACTATGCAGGTGTTATGGAATGGTGAAGCCCTTGAGGAATTTAACCCCCCAAGAGGAGTGGGACAATGAAATCCCATATCTCCTTATCTCTTTGTGATGTGCATTGAGAGATTATTTCAAGCCATAGAGAAGACAGTCACTACTGG
This sequence comes from Astragalus membranaceus, assembly GCA_039519185.1. Taxonomy (NCBI): domain Eukaryota; kingdom Viridiplantae; phylum Streptophyta; class Magnoliopsida; order Fabales; family Fabaceae; genus Astragalus; species Astragalus membranaceus. The sequence continues at coordinate 156,811,118 of CM076850.1, read as the reverse complement.
TTGTTGGAAACCAATTCAGATAACAAGAGGAGGTCCTAAAATATCTCATCTTGCATTTGCAGATGACTTGTTATTCTTTGCAGAAGCTAGCATGGAGCAGGCTGAAATTATTCAAGATATTCTCCACAATTTTTGTCAAAGTTCTGGTCTAAAAGTAGTAATGAGAAAACAAGGGTTTACTTTTCAAAGAATGTGCCTAGACTCTTGAGAAAGGATATTTCTGATGTCATGGGATTCTATTCAACTGATGACCTTGGTAAATACCTAGGTGTTCCTATTTTTCACAAGCGAGTGGGCCTCAATACCTTTAACTATGTTCTTGAAAAGGTTAAGCAAAGATTGAGTGTTTGGAAATCTAGAACTCTTTCCTTTGCAGGCAGAGTCACCTTGGCCAAGTCTGTGGTGCAGGCAATGCCCACTTATGTTATGCAATCCAGTGTAATTCCTAGAGGCACCTGTGATGAGATTGATAAACTTTGTAGGAATTTCATTTGAGGAGATGATGAAAATCATAGGACAGTTCATCTAATCAAATGGGATTCTATTTGTCAACCTAAGGCTAATGGAGGTTTGGGTCTTAGATCAACTAGAGCTTCTAACACAGCATTCCTATTGAAAGGGTTGTGGAACTTCTGTACTACTCTTGATTCTCTATGGGTTTCTGTCCTACGCAGTAAATACAAATGTGGTTGGCGTTCCTTTCCAAAACTTGATCTTAAGAGGAAAGGCTCAAACTACTGGAATGGGTTAATCTCTACTTGGGAAGAATTCAGAAATAACTTGGTGTGGAATGTAGGAAATGGAAAGATAATCGCTTTTGGCAGGACAATTGGCTTCCTAATTGTAACCTACTCTCCTCATATTGCAATGTCAGTATCAGAGATGAAGACATAAATTTTCCTATAAGTCATTTTATGAACTATAATGGTGAATGGAATTGGGGTCTCTTTGAAAATATCCTTCCTGTAGAAATTATTCAGAAGATTTCTAACTACCCTCCCCCTTCTATCCTTAACAATGATGATGATTTTAGTTGGGGAGCCACTCCTGATGGCAGTTTCAATACAAAATCTGCCTACCTAGCTCAAATTCAGGTTTCAGCTACTTCTAGTAATGTAGAGTTCAATCACATATGGAAGTGGAAAGGAAATGAACGAATACGGTACCTTTTATGGAAATTTACGCATGAAGCTTTGCTCACAAACGTGAAACGCCAAAGAAAAACTATGGCTTCCTCAGGTATCTGCCCGGTGTGCAACACTGCTGATGAGACCCTCTTTCACCGGTTTCGTGACTGTCCTAAAATCTTGGTTATCTGGAAATGCTTCAGAGTGCGCAACCATAATTTCTTCTTCAATACAACAAATTGGCAGAGGAAAAATCTTGATCAGTGGAAAATTAGAGGAGAAGAAGAGTCTTTGGAGCACTGTGTTTGGTGTCACCCTTGATCTTCTGTGGCGTAATCGTAATGAATGGATCTTCTCTCAGATCTCTACCACAACTCAGAGCTCAATTATCAAGATCAGGAATCATGTTGAGTGGATTGCGAATTGTGATCTTCGGAACTCTAATTTGCAACCTCAGATCTTGTTGGATGATGATCTGCAACAACAGAGTTGGATTCCTCCACCTAGGGGTGTTTTCAAATTGAATTGCGATGGATCGGTGAGAGACAATGGGCGTACTGCTGGATGTGGTGGAATTCTTCGTGGGTCTCACGACGAATTCCTCTTTGCGTTTTCCCACCATATCGACACATGCAACATTCTGGAAGCTGAAATCTTAGGGATTTTTCATGGCATTTGCATAGCTTGGAACAGAGGATACGGTAAGTTGATTGTTGAATCTGACTCGAGGGAAGCTATTGATCTCGTTTCTGGAAGTTGTGTCGTCAACCACCATCTTCATCATCTCATCAATGTTGTGCTCGAAGTTGGTGATGGAGAAATTGAAGTCGTTTGGCATGCGGTTGGCAGATAATTGAATACTATTGCGGATAATCTAGCTATGTTAGATGATATCACATGAGTTATTTTGGACTAGTTGTTTTACTTGTAATGCTTTAAATAGTCTCAATACAGTGACTGTAAGAACTGTATAGTTAGGAACTGTATTAGCTGATCATGTCCCCTTTGTAAATTAGCTAATATATAAACTCTCACTATGTACAAATGAATTCAACGAAATGAAATCAATATTCAGAATCATTTTTCTCTCTAACAGAAACAGTTTATGATATTATTAGAATTCTAACATGGTATCAGTTAGTTAGCGCCACCGTCGTGGCTTTCGATCCCGTTGCTTTCGCTTTTCACCGTAAATGGCTACTCCGCCGCCCACTCCACCATTTCTGGCGGTTCCTTCCTCCTCAAATCCTCCTTTATCCACCTTTAATTACAAAATCACTGAGAAATTGGATGACAAAAATTATCTCGTATTGCTCCAACAAGTGGAACCTGTGTTGCGAGCACATCGTCTACACCGCTATTGTGTTGCTCCAGATATTCCACCGTAGTTCTTGACTGAAGCATATCGCGCCTCTAACACGGAGAATCCTGCCTTCAGCGCATGGGAGCTACAAGATCAACTGTTACTTTCTTGGTTACAATCCTCTCTTTCCACCTCTTTCCTTCCCAGCGTCATTGGCTGTCGCCATACCTTTCAATTGTGGGAGCGAATTCATACGAATTTCCATGCCAAGACAAAGGTGAAATCAAGACAACTGCGTACGGAATTACGCACCACCAAGAAAGGCAATTCCACGATCGTAGAATTTCTCGCGAAAATTCAACCCATCGCCGATTCATTGACGTCGATTAGTGAAATAGTCACCAATCAAGATCAATTGGACGTCATCCTTGATGATTTGCCACCAGAATTCGAGCCAATTGTGACGCTGATCAACAGCAAGATCGATTGGTTTGAACTCGATAAAATCAAAGCGCTCCTCCTCGCGCAAGAACAACACATTGAGAAACAGCGCATAAATGAAGAAGTCGCCACTCTAAACCTCACTCAGGCGAAGAATTCCTCCGACGACAGTGCCAATACTTCCAAATCGACACCTCAAGCGCACTATACCAACACTGTGAACAACACTGATTCTTCGCAAAACCTTGGTCAATCTTTCAGAGGTAATTTCGCTCCATGTGGGCGTGGCGGTCGCTTTGGCCGTCACGGTGGTCATGGTGGTGGTCGTTAAAACACACACTGCCAAGTGTGTCATCGTTTCGGTCATGAGGCGTCTTACTGCTATCATCGGTTTAACGCTGCCTATGGTTCTTCTCCCTATGGTGCTACGCAACAGGACTCCTACAATGGAAATCCCTACCAATATGTCCGTCCTCAGGCTCCTAACAACTCTGGTTGGCAGCAGACACAACAATTTCAAGGAGCACAGGTCAACTTGACCAACCCGTACGTTGCTCCACTGGATACAGCTGCTTCTCACCATGTCACCACCCTGCCAGCACCGCCTGGAGTGCCTCCTCCACCGTCACACTTGGAGAATGTGTTCCTCGGCAATGGCCAAGGTTTTCCTGTTCACTCCATTAGCTCTTACTCTTTTCCCTCCCCCACACATCCTAATACAACTCTTCATCTCAAAAACGTGCTTCATGTTCCATCCTTAAACAAAAATCTTATTAGTGTTAGCAAATTCTCATATGACAACAATGCATACATACAATTTCACCCTTTTCATTATGTTGTGAAATCACAGGCTACTGATCAAGTGCTCCTTCAAGGACATCTTGCTTCTGATGGCCTCTATCCGCTGTAATCTTCAGCTTTAGTTTCAAATAATTCTTTTTCTTCATGTAATTCCTTTCCTTCTGGTAGTTACACTGTAATTGAGAATTCCAATTCTCTATTTTTCAAGTGGCACAATCGTTTGGGCCACCCTAGCCTAGCAACTCTTAACAATGTTTTGCATCTCTGTAATCTGTCTACATTTCAAAGAAATCCATATGACTTTTGTGTTGCTTGTTGTTTTGGCAAAGCTCGTCGTTTACCTTCTAGTACTTCACACACTAATTATTCTGAACCTCTAGAACTAGTTTACTGTGACTTGTGGGGGCTTGCCCCTATGCAATCATCAATGGGATATAAGTATTATATCTCTTTCATTGATGCATATAGCAGGTATACATGGATATATTTCCTTAAAGCTAAGTCTGATACATTGTCTGTCTTTAAACAATTTAAAGCCCTTGCTGAGCTCCAACGTAATAGGTCTCTTAAAGCCATTCAATCAGACTGGGGGGTGAGTTCTGTCCATTTAAACAATATCTTGCTGACCTAGGTATAGTGCACAGAATAATCTGTCCTCACACTCACCACCAGAATGGTGTTGTTGAAAGGAAACACAGGCACATAGTGGAAATGGGGCTGTCTCTCATCTCACACTCTTCCTTACCAAATCCCTATTGGGATCATGCCTTTCACACTGCCGTCTATTTGATCAATAGACTCCCCTCAGCTCACAATCACACTATTCCCTCTCAAACTTTGTTTCATGTCAAACCTGACTTCCATTTCCTCCGTGCATTTGGTTGTGCTTGTTACCCTCTCCTCACACCCTACAATAACCACAAATTACAATTCAGATCTTCTGAATGTATCTTCCTTGGTTATTCATCCTCTGATAAGGGCTATAAATGTCTTGATTCATCTGGAAGGTTATACATTTCAAAGGATGTGTTGTTTAATGAACATCACTTCCCTTATCAACACAAACAACCTCCAAGTCCACCTTCCATGCCACCTATTCCTTATTCTGCCACCTTAGGAGTTGTTCCTCCTATAAATCAGCCTTATACAGCACCTCTTACTCCCCATGATACTCCTCCAACCACCCCATATAATCCTCCCTCTCCAGCCTTAACTAACACCTCTCACACATCCTCCACCTTGCCCTCCACAGCCTCTGATACTATAGACCCAGATTCTTCGCCCTCCCCTTTCCCTCCTCCACCACAACCCACTAACATACACCCTATGCAAACCAGATCAAAAGCTGGCCATCTCAGACCACCTCTGTGTCCCACTTTAAATCTCATTGTCACTGAACCAGTTACCTTACAACGGGATCTATCTACCCCTTGTTGGGCACAAGCTATGCAAGCTGAATATGATGCATTGCTAGCAAATAATACTTGGCAACTTACCTCTCTTCCACAGGGTAAGACATTAGTTGGCTGCAAATGGGTTTTTAGACTAAAAGAGAATCTTGATGGCACCATTAATAGATATAAGGCTCGTTTGGTTGCTAAAGGGTTCAACCAGAAATTTGGCTCTGACTACAGACACTTTTTCTCTAGTTGTGAAACCGGTTATTGTCAGAACTATTTTAACTGTTGCTCTTACATTTAAATGACAAATTCAACAGCTTGATGTTCATAATGCCTTTTTAAATGGCAAGCTTCATGAGGATGTTTACATGGCTCAGCCTCCTGGCTTTAGCACAGGTGATAAGTCTGTTGTGTGCAAACTAAATAAAGTCATTTATGGCCTCAAACAGACGCCTCGCGCCTGGTATGAAAGTTTAACCAAGACAGTCATCAATTTCGGGTTTGTTCAATCCAAGTGTGACCCCTCTTTACTTATCTACAATCATGGAGGTCAATGTATTTACATGTTGATATATGTTGATGATATACTTCTAACTGGCTCCTCTAATGTGTTGGTTCAATCTCTTGTTACAAAACTCAATGCCACCTTTTCTCTTAAGCAACTGGGCCGTTTAGACTACTTTCTGGGCATTGAATGCAAGCACACAAAATCTGGTGCCTTGGTTTTATCTCAAGCTAAATATATTAGGGACATACTCCATAGAGATGCTATGGATGATTGCAAGAGCATCTCTACTCCATTTCCTGCCAATCTCAAACTGTCTAGGAATGGTGCAGATTATTTTGAAGATCCTCTACTCTATAGAAGTATTGTCGGTGCCTTACAATATGCTACAATTACAAGACCTGAATTGAGTTATGCTGTAAACAAAGTCTGCCAGTTCATGGCTCAGCCTCTCACGTCTCACTGGACTACTGTTAAACGTATCTTAAGATATCTCAAAGGCACTAATAATTTTGGTCTCACTCTGCAGCCTGCTACCAGCACCTGTCCACTGTCCATTAAAGCCTTATGTGATGCAGATTAGGCTTCTGATATTGATAATAGGAGATCCACATCTGGTGCCTGCGTATTTTTGGGGCCTAACTTGATCTCTTGGTGGTCTAAGAAGCAAACTTTGGTTGCCAAATCAAGTGTAGAGGCTGAATACCGTAGCCTTGCTCTTGCTGCCTCTGAAGGATTCAATCACTTCTGCAGGAATTAAAGCTCTCTGTTCCCCCTCCTCTGATTCTGTGTGACAATCAAAGTACAGTGGCTTTAAGCCACAATCCTGTGTTACATTCCCGCACAAAGCATATGGAACTTGACATCTTTTTTGTTCGTGAAAGGGTTCTCAATAAATCTCTTCATGTGGAGTATTTTCCATCTCAAGAACAAGTTGCTGATGTTCTCACAAAACCACTGTCCAAGACTCAGTTTTGTTATTTCTGTGACAAGCTCAGAGTGATTCCCACACATGAGCTTGAGGGGGGCGGGGGGGAATGTTAGATGATATCACATGAGTTATTTTGTACTAGTTGTTTTACTTGTAAAGCCTTAAATAGTCTCAATACAGTGTAGGAACTGTATAGTTAGGAGCTGTATTAGTTGATCATATCCCCTTTGTAAATCAGCTAATATATAAACTCTCACTATGTACAAATGAATTCAACGAAATGAAATCAATATTCAGAATCAGTTTTCTCTCTAACAAAAACAATTTATGATACTGTTAGAATTCTAACAAGCTAAAGCAAGCCACATTATTGATGGCAAGTGTGTAATTTACGATCATGTCCCTGACTTTTTAGTTAATTTACTCCCTGTTAATGGGTATGGGTCTGCCGGTCCGGTTATAATGGACTAGTTTTGTGTGGCCTTTGGGCCATCACTTTCACAAAAAAAAAAAGAATGTAAGAACACTTAATGATTTTGATTATGAAATTATTATAACCCAGTAAAAAAACACTTGCATATATGTTCCTAATATCTATATGATTAAATATCCATGCAAAACTTTTTACACCGTTTAGTTAATAAATTCATATGAAAAAAGGGAATAGTTATATCCCTTCCCATTAAACTTGGCTCGGTAGACTATTGAGAGAGTCATGAGAGCCATGCTCCAAACGAGTTCCTCAAAATAATTAAATTACATTACTTATAATTAAATACATAATTTCACCTCTCACGAATATATTTAATTCTTTCATTTTTTTTTTGAGATTAATTTCTTTCATATTTTACAGGTGTCAATGTCTCTCTACTTGTGTCAAAAATAAGACGAAACTGCATCCATTAATATTGTGAGGATGAAATGAAGACAAGTGGGAGGACACCATAGGAAAACAAAGAAAAAAATCAAGGTCACTTACCCTTGTGTGGAAACGTGGAAGAGTAACATGCTACTCCAAAGGAAAGTGCAAATTTGGAAGTCAGTGTACAGTATATACAAAACAAAAACCGCATCTTAAAGGATATCAGAATTTTTCATCCATATTTTGACACATACCAAACATGGTCCCATAGCATGGCATCACATCACATTTAATACCAAAAGCTAGAGGCGGCACTAACAAATAAAAATTGATTTAACTCTTTAAGATTAAGACCATTCACTCAATTTAAGCCTAGTTAACTAGTTCTTAACACCCCTTTATAAATTGAACCCATGCCTTGTACTACTTCATTCATATTCAAAACCAATATCAATATATTCAAAACAAGTTTCTTTTCTCCATCTCATTCCTTCCTAAAAAAATATTAACAGCAATGGCAAATTCTAGAATTGCAAGGTTTTTCTTGGAGGTAGCACCACCACAATATGTTACTGTGATGAGACATAGAACATCAAAGATGTTGGAAACTATTAGTGAAGAGGATAGGGAAATTAGCTCAATTGATTCCACTAAAAATTCTTCATCATCATCAGCATCATCAGCAGTAGCAGTATCTTCAGCTTCACTTGCTGCTTCTGTTTCTGCCTCTGCTAATACCAAGTACTTTCTTAAGGAAGTCCATAGATCTCTCTCAAGTTTGAACCACTGAATCAGATTGTCTTTGAGGCAAGCCATGCAATGAAATGAAACATGTAGTAACTTGGTGGCTGCAGATTCCATGAGTCATATATAGTTCTTTTTGTTTATTGTACTATTGCACTCTCTTACTTTATTTATTTTGTAAGGTAATGGTATCCTGTTCAATAGTTTTGATGAATGAGGATAGTTACTTAAGAGTGTACAAAGACTTGTCTGCTGCAGTGCATGCATAGCATTAGCAGCAGAGATTAAGAATTCTTGTATCTGTATTTTGCTTTGATGTACAGGCTCTTCTTAATTTTCTTTCAATAAAACTCAAATTTGCTATAGTTCATCAAATGTACTACAACCTCTCCTTCATATTATGTGCTATAACTTTTAAATGGGGGGGGGGGGGCATAGAAAAATTTCATGCAGGGAAGAGGTAAAAATTTCATGAAATGGTCAGATTGATGCAGCATAAATACAAGCATCTGCATAGTACAAGTAAATTTGAATCTATACAATTTTCAATAACTTAATCAAAAAACAAATTAAGTAACACACCCCTCAAATACAAAACTACTTTTTACCACTTCTAGTAAAATTCAAGTTTGAAAACAAAGTCAATTTATGCTAATAGGAACCAAACATTTATATTTTGCTAAATCATAGTATTTGCCTGGCATGGCAGACTAAAATGATATCATAGAACTTTAATGGGTTATGTTGACTGACTAAAATGATCATGTGATATTAACTTTCATAAAACCATGTTCTGATTAACTGTAACAGTTTGAATGCTAAAAAACTACTAGAAAAATGTAAATGTTTATTTATTTTTTATGTTAAATGTAAGTGTTAAGATCATGGACTCTTTTCGTGATAAACTCATGGACTAGATTTTAGTTATCAACATAAAAACAATATTGATTTCCATTCTTAATAAATAAATAAATATATTTCAATAAAATAAGTATACTCAATTTTGTATAATTATAATCTTGAACATAGAGAATACAGAAACCAAATCAACCCTAGCAACTAAGAAAATACTGATAGACTGTCGGCAATACATCATAATCATGAACTATCTATACGGATTGGCAATGATTCAGATTCTGTGCAGTCATGCATTCGGATGATCTGAACGTTCAATCTTGATCCAATGGTTTATACATTTAACTTTAAAAATAGACATAAAATATATTGTTAAATGTATGTCGTCAGATCAAAATTGGACTGCCAAGATGCACCGAATGCATGACTGCGCAGCATTTCGACTACACAAGATCCAGATCCCTACTTCATCCACCTCTTTGAGTGAATCGTTTTTTTAATGTGATTTTGACCCTTTTGTTTAACTGTATTTTCGAATTTAAACATCTTAGACAATTTTCTTTTCTTTTCATAAACTTTATTACTATACATTCAAAAAAAGGAGCTAATTAAAATACGGGTGTTTTTTTTAACCCCCACGGGAACCCCATACCCCCCAAATTGACTAAATAGACCAAAATACCCCTAAGAAATTGTTAAAAAACGAAATCATTCATCATTCCATCATATTTCTGGAAAATGTGAGTTTTTTCCCTAAACTTCCCGAAAATAGACGTATTTCCGGAACGTATTTTTCCAAAAAACATTCCGAAAATACCATTTTTAAGGTATTTCCAGAATGTTAAATTTTTGGAATTCCCTTTTAATTAATTTTTTTTTGCTTTTTCAGTGGCAACCAGAACAGGAAACATAGAACGATACGAGCATTCAGGAGCAGGAGGAGATGAGCAAAATGGCTTCCGAAAATACCTCTTTCTGAGGTATTTCCGGAAAACCCATATTTCTGCCTTCCGAAAATATGTGTATTTCCGAAAATTTATAAAAAAAAAAATTTAAGCGTATTTTGGGGATTTAGCGTAAAAGGGGGTATAGGGTTAAGGGGGGTTACCAAAAAAAAACAGCCTTAAAATACAACCTATGCATAATTAAACTTCACGAATGAAGGTCGCTTACTGTGATTTCATCATCAAACTCTTTCCTAAAGGTACTAAATTAAATACCCATCGAACTCAATCACCTATTTAGAGAACTGCTATATACCACGAAGGTTTCTCTTCGTGGAATCCACGACGACAATGTTATTTAAAATTTAAAGTTAGCTGTTGACCGACCAATTAAAAACTTTTCGTGAAGTTTTTCACGAAAATTTTCATTAGAAGTAGCATTTTCCGTGGTGTGAAATCACTTATTTCTAGCCGGATATAAGCTTTTGTGAAAATTCACGAGTAAAGTCCTTCGCTATGTTCAGTATTATTCATTAAAATACTACCTATGCATAATTAAAAACTAAAAAGCTGAACACTGTAGTGTCCGTTTAATAATATGAAAGCATACCGTCTAAAATACGAGCCAAAAAAAATAAAACTGTCTATAATAGAAAGTAAAAACAATAAGCTAATAAAAAAATTCTATATATTTGGATAAACATTTCTCATAGTCATCGATACAAAATTGCTTTATCTCATTCATCTACCATTCTACCCCGTCAATGAAAGAATAAACTAGTACAACAAGACCTCGGGAACTGTTTCGACAATAACATGAGTTCATTACCTGACTATCGTGTTTCCGCCTGTCATTTCCGTTTTAGAACTCCCATTGTTAGTGGAATATTCCAAGGGAATACCATGCTACGAAGCTAGCATGTTATTCCCTCGTGCGTACTTGAATAAGCTGCTATTCCATGAATGATTTTTTTTCATTCTATTTGCTCGTTTGAGAAGATTCTAATCCTTTGATTTCTTTCGTGCCTTCAGCATTATCTGCTTACATTTTGTCAGTGCTGCCAACAAAAATAATACGTGAGACTGACTTGGTGGAACATCAAATAAGAGCCAATTGATTCACAGAAGACATGAATAACATTGATCGTAGTCAAAAGACCACTTTTCCCCATGATCAGTGATGGATGAGTGATAGAATCAATTTAGTATTAGAGAGAAAAATGAAAGAACACCACTAGCAGGAATCAAAGTTACTGTTATATTGGATAATTGAGAGAAAATAAGAGTAGAATCAGTGTGATTCTACTCAATTACAGTGAGAACAGAAATGTAAACATGAACAAGAAAGAAAATGACAATGGGCACTTCGAGAGGCCTCAACTCTCCCAGGGTTCCACCCAAATTCCAAGCTACCCTCCAACTAACCGAATCCCCCTCTTTGATTCTGTACTTTCTCTCTCCTCACTCCCAAAAGCACCTGCCAGCTCAGCAGGGTGCTCACTCCCACTACTCACTAATGATTAGTTAGTTAGTGAGTCTTGCTCCCCTACAACATGACTCACATTACCTCCCCTACACCCCTTTTTCTTTCTTTCATATTTGATACTGTATCTATCAATGAGAAAGGTGTTTATGCAAGTATGCCTAAATTGGAATCAGTATATTTACCTGATTGGTAGGTAGTATCAAGTGCTTCAATCATACTGGATGGAACAATATGATCAAGACAGGAACCACCCTCAGCCTTTTTCATCAACTTTTTAAATCGTCGAACCTGGAATGGAATAAGATTTGATAAGAGTTCCAGAATGATTTAGGTTCCAAATGTTCAGACGACAGAAGAAAACAAGTATGTCTATGCTCTATATAATATTGAATCATTAGAGAAAAAATTGGCCAGTTCTTTTTATAAAAAAGATGTTAGAGTCAAGTCATAGATTGGATGTGTGGAGAAGACTTGTAAAAAGTAAAAACACATGGAGTGTTGACTAGGATAGTCCGGTAGTTAAAGTCTTAAAGAAAGAGGGTTATTATGAAAAACTACATGTCGAACTAATAATACAGACAGAGACAAACAGTCTATCTTCGGACTTGATAAATGATAGAGTATTACAGTGTCATTTAACCCTCTTATAACCAACCCCACATAGTGAGAAAATATGTGATTCTTGTTGTTTATATAATGCCGAGTCAGACGGCACCCCATATACCCCTTAAAAACTAGCTGTCGAGGGGAGTGAAGTGATAACGTGTCATTTAGAGAGAATATGAGCCTTTGGGCGTAGGGAGGTGCAGATCTTCAAAGTTCTGCAGTGTAGTAACCTAAGGGATTTTCCTTATTCTTTGTAATAACATACCGGATTTCTATTAGACACCCTTCAAAAAAGATGTAGAAGCCACTCGCATAATCTTATAGTAGTAAACAACTGACTTTGATCAATGAGTAAAATTTTAATGTAAAAATAAAAATAAAATATTATATTGAAGCTTTTAAGTAGAGCCTCTATAGCTCAAATGTAGCTTTTTCAATTGGCTCCAATGCAATATAACATGGATCTAGCATAAAACAAGGACCATGACTGAGACAAAACTTCATACCTCATCATTTGACATCAATGTGAAGCAACGACCAGTCTGACCTGCTCTTGCAGTCCTACCAGCCCGATGAACATAAGTTTTTATGTATTTGGGCACATCATAATTAATGACATTTCTCACCCCTTCAACATCCATTCCACGAGTCAATGCATCAGAAGATACAAGTACTTGAAACTCCCCCTTCCGAAATTCATTCAATGTCTTACTGTACAAAATTAGCAAATTTTATGTCAAGGACCAACCATAGCATGTATGGATTACATTGGAAAATAATCACTCCTCTTTCAAAATTTCTTAGTAGTTGCAGGACCCATCCCAACAATATGGTTTTGGGTTGAACCCAACCATATCCCACACAAAAAAGGGACAAAAGGAACTATGCCAGGAAGTAACCCGACTCCAGGTTAGAACGTTTGGATTGACCCCCAAGTTACCTGTCCCGTCCCTAATATATACACACATAAATTAATATGTAATTAATACATTAATAATACTTGTGAATTGTGATAACTCAATCAGACGTTATTAAACTCAAAACAAGTAGTTTGATGCTGAAATTTTACGGTCTGAGCATTAACTTTATAATCTTACCATCGTTTTTTTAATTTTAAATTAGTAGCAATAGTAATAGAAATTATACTTGGATTTGATAGAAAAATAATAATATCTAACTGTATTTTTAATATAGTTGAGCACACATCAACATTACTGTTATAGAAACTTTACTGCAACCCAAAAATTATAGAAACTTTACTGAGTTTACCTGTAACGTTTTGAAAAATTATATTATTTATACTTTGAGACAACTCAGTCCCGTCTTAAATAAATCCGGTCTTACATTGACCTGTAGCTTATCGGGTTTGTCCGGGTTTAAGGACGGATTAGGGTCTACAAAATAGCCTGATCAAAATTTTGGACCGGGTTAGGGTTAGTTTTAACCCATCCTAACTCGTCCCACACTCACCCTAAGTTTTTTACAAGTTGTACAAAAGATAAGTTAATCCAAACACACTAATCTCCAAGACCTAAAGTTCTTTGGTAAGAGTTTTGTATGCAATGTAAACAAGTGCATTCAGCATACACCATTTCAAATACTTATTATATTATATATATTTAGTGTAAATGAATCAAAACTTACCTTCTTACACGTTGATGTTGAAGACCAGAATACTCCTTGAAATCAATTTGCAGATCTCCAAAACAACTCAGCAATTTGCAGAGACTATGTGTTGAATCCACAGATTTGGTAAAAACTAGGCATTTTTCTTCTCCCAGGGATTTCAAAAGGGCAACGAAATACAAGGGTTTGACCTTTGTTTCACAGACCTATCAAAATATATAAATTAAAATCTAAAATTACAAGGGAACTGCTAATTGTAATTCATCCATCGTAAAACAATCAAAAATTGTGTTATACAGTATTCCACAAATCTTGCTTTGAGAACAAAAGTCATCTTGCTTTGAGAAAACTTAAGACTCAAACTCCACCAAAAATTAATGAAAAGGCTGTTACTAAAGACAAAACTACATGATTAGATGAAGCGTAAAATCCCATCCTTTGGAACATGGAAGCTACCTATCACTAAACTAAAGCCTTTGCAGTCCTATAAATACTGCAACATTGGATATGATTCTTGAGCAAAGGACTGGAGCATGAAAATGATGCCTATCCACATTGGGGAGCAGAAAAGGGTTCAATGGTAAAACAGAATAAATACTTGACATGTATGAGGTATGTCTTCCTTGATGATAAAAATCTAATTGAAGTGAACTGACATTGAAGCAGCCTAGACACAGTAATTGAATATGATTCTTGAGCAAAGGACTGGAGCATGAAAAGGATGCTTATCCACATTGGGGAGCAGGAAAAGAGTTCAAAGGTAAAACAGAATAAATACTTCACATGTATGAGGTATGTCTTCCTTGATGATAAAAATCTAATTGAAGTGAACTGACATTGAAGCAGCCAAGACACGGTAACTTTGAACGACTAAGAGCATGTTTGCCTTAGATTGTAGAGAGGTTAGAATCAAGTTTGAGATCAAAATCAAGACAAGTATAATTGAAATTCACTATTGATTTGGCTAGGAAAAACATGGTGACTAAAATTGACTCTGAAGTGGTAGAATTGATTTTTATAGAAGGAACAATTTCCTAGCAATTTTGCATATGGAATCGACAATGTTTTTTATTTTTATACATCAAAAATGATTCTACCTTTATCAATTATCATCCAAACGAAATCAATTCTTATTAACCCACTTTTAAGACATCATTACCAAACACAAATCAATTCTTTTAACATCAATTCTCCATAATCAATTTTATCATAACAAACAAACTCTAAATAAATGAGACAAAAGCCTTATGCAATGTCATACCAGTTTATAAGATTCCAAATTTTCTGGGAGTCGATAACGCATTTGTCCAGATTTCAGTAACAAAGGGTGATGCAAATTAAGCTGAATAAGCCTGCCTGGATCCTGAGTTAATGTCGCAGATAGAACCATCTTGGCCAGCCTAGGATAAGGCTTGTCCTTGAACCCCCTCTCAACTCCACTATATAAATATAAACATACCTTTTATTTATCTATTTATTTATCATCATATTAACATCTCAAAAGATAACCGAATGAACTCTGAACTCACCATCTTCTTCTGGTTCTCAATGCACCAAGAGAACAAGGGAAAAAAGAATCGGCCGGTTGAAAAAAACCATCATCATTAGATTGGGTCAGTTCAAGCACGGTAGGCAGCCACGACTGGTAAGCCTCACGAAGCAGTCGATCTGTTTCATCAACCACCTGACATTATTTCCCTTGTTATATCACATACACTACTAAAAATGGAAATCCTCAAACTAATAAAAAAATGCATTAGCAACTCGGGCCGTGTTTGGATGGACTTATTTTAGCTCATCTACTAACATAAACAGTTTTGAAACTGTTTGAATCTGGGAGAGCTTATGTCAACCGCCTATAACATGTCCATAAGCTATTTTCCGCTTATTTTCATAAGCTATCTTTCAAAAATAGCTTATGAAAACGGCTTATGGCGGATATAAAAATCTTTTGATTTAATTTTATACTTTATTATTGAATTATTCAAATAGTTTTATACATAAACACTTATATGATAAGCGTTAATTCTATAAGCGCTTAGGGCTCAGGGCTCTGTTTGGCAAAAAGTAGCAGATAGTGGATAAGCTAGCTTATAGCGGATGAGCTGATAGCGGATAGCAGATAGTGGATAAGCTAGCAGATTAAATTTAAAGTGTTTGGTAAAATTAGCGGTTGAACTAGCTTATAGATATAAAATGACATAAATAGACATTTGTAATTAATGTTTAAATATGAAAGAGAATATTCATTTAATGGAGAATAAATGAGGAATTTAATTAAAGTATCAAGGGTAAAAATGAGAGAGAAAAAAATGGAACGCTATAAGCTCAAAGGCTACTTCAAATAGTGTTTCAAAAAACTGCTATAAGCTACTAAAAAACGCTATAAGCTACCTATGCCAAACACTTACCAAAGGTTCATCAGCTATAAGCTAGCGGATTGGCATTGTCAAACAGAGCCTAGATGTTTATCCAAACTAGGCCTCAGGGATTTCCACTTTGAACATCTCAATCTTTTTTTGTCTCTACCTACTTGATAGTTAAAATTAAAGCAAATAGTGAAAATCAAAACTTACAAGATAATAAAGATGCTCAAGCGTGAAGCCTTTGGTAGTATTAATGTGATCCATAAGCCTTCCAGGGGTTGCTACCAATATATCGACCTTACTTTGAAACTGAACAAGTTGCCGATCAAAGCACGTGCCAATCTCACGTGCCGGCACATGAACGAGCTCGGAAATCTCATCGGCAATGGAAGACTGACCAACGGCCAAGCCAACACGCAGGCCCAATGGAGACGCAACGGCGTCGAAGACTCGTTTAACCTGTAAAGCGAGGTCACGGGTGGGGACCACCACCAAGGCGCGGAGACATTTGGTGATGCGCTTTGATAGTAACTGCACTAAGGGGAGAGCGTAAGCTAGGGTTTTGCCACTTCCGGTTGGTGAATTTACGCAAATGTCTCGCTCGAAATTGCCAGGACCGACGGTTTCGTGCCAAACTGCGACTTGTACGGGGAACAAATTCGAGATTCCTTGGTTCTCCAGTGCCAATTTCAACCTGATAATAATTGAGAATGAAAATAAATAAAAATGAAATTAAAGGAAGGGAAAAGTAGGAATAGTGTGGTGGTTACTTGGGGTGGAGGGAAGGGACGGAATCGAGTGGGAGTTCTTGACAGAGAGAGACGTCGACGGGGTCTCGCATCCATGGCAAAGCAGGTATATTCGGTAGCTTTTCGTCCCCCATTTCGTTTCCAAAACTCTTCTCGCGCTACTGCAACTCTGCAACCGAGCAGGGTTTAAAGACCGTCACAGACCACGTTCTAATAGTTTTGTTTCTTGTGTACTATTTGCACCCCTTTTTAATGCACCCCGGGCCTGTTTGCTATTTGGGTAGTGAGTTTCTACATGTTTGGTGGGGGATACAATTGACACCTCTATTGTTTACTAATACATCTATTTTACGGTTTTTCATGTTTTTCATGTTTTTATAGACCTTAAGTTGTGGGGTAATTTGTCTTTTGAAAGTTAACACCCAGACTATTTACTTAGTTGTATCGGATATAAATCTTCAAATGACTTCCCATAAGTTTATATTAGGTAGGTGTCATTATCAAATGACATTCAGAAACATTGATCGTATTGTTTAGACTTTAGAGACTTCACACAGACATTAATGAAAAAAAACATTCAGATGAATATTTCTGAATTTTGTCTAACGTTTGAGCATAAATCAATCTTTTTATCATTCTATAATCACCAACCATATAGTAAAATAAGAAGTACATAATGTAAACACTAGCAATATTAATTGTACAAAATAATAGTCAAGTAAAATTATCATCAATAACGCCTATAAATCATTGCTGGTCACATACATAAAATGAACTAAATATACTTAAAAGCACTTGGATGAGATAGTTTAGGTCTCTTCTAGCTTAATCAAGGTCTTGGGTTCGAATTTAGCTTTGGGAATGCAGTTGTTTTAAATCTCTTGAGGGAGAGTTTGCCGCCCTTTGTGGTCCTACTCAACTCGATGGATTAGTCTCTGCAGTTGCGCGCAGAGGATACCCAATTTCTACCCAAAAAATGAACTCAATACATACATCTTATTAATGTATGGATAATCCCATGCACGGGCATTGAGTCTACGGTATGTGTGTCACTACATCGGGGTGTGAGGTATCAGACACGAATCCTTCAAAACACAAAACACGTGAGTAATACATAAAAATTTAATCATTAGCCATGACACTTAACATCAGTGTTGTAAGAACCAGACGGTTGCACCAGAAATCAAACAGTCCAACGGTCGGTTCAACCTCGATTGACATGCAGCCTCGTTAAACCGAACAGGGCTGGATTTGGCCCGGATCGAACCGCGCCTAACTGCTTTGAATCGTCATTTGACCCGGGCTGAACTGTTCAGTTTTTTTTTGAATTTTTTTAATTTCTTTTTTCCCCATAATTTAATATTTTTATATTTTTGATTTATTTATTACTCATTTGGTTCAACTCTGGTTGAACTGAGTGAACCATGACTCGGAGGTCTCACCGTTTAAATCTTCGGTACGGTTTTAAAAATTTTTCTTAACATAACAAATTAATTTTAAATATTTTAGATCATATTTCACCTACACAAATTGGAAATTAAACACAAACTCGGTGCATGTGATACTATAATGGGATGGTAGATGAATTCCAATAGGAACAATTGTCTTGCATCTAAAAGACGACAAAATTAAGCACCCTAAATAAGAAGATACTTGGAAGCAATTAAAAAAGAGAATATGTCATTACCAATTTGGATCTCTTATATAAATAAATTTCCTATAAAATTACTAATTTAGATCTCTTATTAACAAGACATAATTTAAGGGCAAAAATGTCATTACCCTCTTTTTCTTTCATTTTCTTCTTACACTCTCTTTCTTCCTTTTTTTTCTCTTTTTTCTTACACTCTCTTTCCTTCTTTTCACTTTTCTCTTACACTCTCTTTCTTTCTTTTTTCTTTTTACTTTACTTTTACTTTTCCCATAAACAATTCTTTTTTTTCTCTTATCACTTCACTTTAGTTTTTTTAACTATATTTCTAAATTTATACAAACACTACTCTACTAAAATTACCTATAAAAATGTAAATGTGTCACACTAAAAAAAACTATCACCTTTTAGAAAAAGTTATCACCTTAAAATTTTAATTTTTCTCTCTAAAATCTGTTTACAATCTTATTGATAATCTACTATCACCTCTTATTGATAATCTACTATCTATCTTTTACTATCTACTAATCTACTAGCTAGTCAACTAAAATAATCAATTGAAACTACGAGATAACTCCAATGATATATAAAAAAACACGGGATAACTACAGTGATATATAAAAATAACACGGGATAACTGCACTGATATATAAAAAATTGTCATTGATAATTAAAAATTTTGTCGACTACTACTACAAACCTACTATCTAAAAAACAAGAAGACTTAATGACTATTTAAACTACTAATTAATATTTTAAACATATATTTCTTATTGATAATCTACAATCTATGTTTTACTATCCACTATAATCTACCAATCAACTAAAATAATCAATTGAAACTACGAGATAATTGCACTGATATATAAAAAAACACGGGATTAATATTTGTCATTGATAATTATAATTTTTGAAGACTACTATATACCTACTATCTAAAAAACAAGAAGACTTAATGACTATTTAAACTGATTAATATTTAAAACACACGTGACAAATATTTGTCACTAATACCTAAAAAAGGACAAATAATTGCCACTGATATATAAAAAACACGGGATAAATATTTTTTATTGAGAATCTACTATCTATCTTTTACTATCTACTATAATCTACTAATCAACTCAAATAATCAATTGAAATTATGAGATAACTCCACTAATACATAAAAAAAACACGGGATAACTGCACTGATATATAAAAAAAATACGGGAATAACTGCAATGATATATATATATATATATATATATATATATATATATATATATATATATATATATATATATATATATATATAACACTGGATAGCTGCACTGATATATAAAAAAACACGGGATAACAACACTGATATATAAAAAAACACTGCACTGGTATATAAAAAACACGGGATAAATGCATGGATTGTTTTTAAATGATACATTTACATTTTTAGAATTTAATATTTATTTGTTTTTTATTTGAAACTCCTTTTTTATCTACTTTAAATTTGTCTTTATTTTCACGGGGTAATGTTCAGACTATTTAAATACTGTCTAAGTTCATTCATAAAAAGAACACGACAGCACCCGTGCGTATGCTCGAGTATCCTACTAGTTTACACTAAAAAAAGTATATCAAAAGTGTCTCAAACTACGAATACGTATGTGATACAGAGGAAATACGTGTATAATAAAATTATTTTTATTTTAAATTAAGTTCAGTGTTATGTGTGTATAATATATTTAATTTAAAATAAAAAATAAATGTATTATACGCATATTCCTCCGTAGCTCATAGTATTTGTATTTTGGCATGCTTTTTTATCCAAATAAGATTTCTGATTAAAAAATTCGTGTCTGTCAAGTTCATCCACTTTGTTGGAGGTGCAGTCCAACACTTATGCACCGCCAAGCACCCTTGATATAATTTCCGTGAAAATGGACACAGTCATTCTTATACTATTTTTAACAAAACTTTAGTCCTCGTGGTGATGGTTGATACAAAATTTAATACATTTACAACACTATAAATATCTTCAAATCTTTTCTAAAAACCCAATTGTGCATCATCTAGGTTTCTTTCTACTAATGTATAAAAGGCAATGAAACAATAAAAAGGCTTCAAGCATGGGATTTAAACTCACAACAAGAATTGTGTGTGAATGAATAGAACCAATACGCTATTCGTTGATGTTGATATATAGATGTTGTCTAACTAGTGATCCATCATCTATCGATATACCATAGCTCATTAATGTTTTGGGTTCGCTAATTTCATTTTCTAAATTCCATTTAAGGAGAAATTGAGCCGACCAAGTTCTGAGAGAAGCTTTAGAAAAATTATTTTGAAATAAGAAAATATTGTTAAATAAAACCTTCAAATCGTCACACAATCCATTTTGTTGTCCATTTAAGGAGAAATTTGAGCCGACCATGAAGATGTTTTTATTATGCTTTAGCAAAGGTTTTACTTAATTGACACCCTTCAAATCGTCACACAATCCATTTTGTTGTCCATCTATTTCTAATTTTATATGCTTGTGCTTTTATTTGACACGTATTTTTTCACATTATTAGAGAGGTTTCTAAGTGTTTCCATTGATAGCAACAATTTTTCTCAATCAAAAGGAACGGTTTTAAAATATATTCAATGAAATTAATAGCGGTTTTCAAAAGTTGCCCTTGTTAACAACGGTTTGCAACCGTTGCCATGGAGTGGAAAAATGTTGTTTTTATCCTTTCAATGGCAACAGTTTTGGGTTGGCATTGCCTTTGACAATAAAAACTGCTGTCTAAAGTACAGGTAACACCTACAAAAACCATGGTTCAAAATGATCAAACTACCAATTTTACCCCTCATTCACAACCAAAAGTGAGTAAATTTTTTTTTCTTGGAAATACCTTTCGTAACATAATTCCCGAACGTTTTTTTGGATTTTTTCCAAAAATACCTTTTGTAACATAATTCTGGAAGCTTATTTTTTGGAAAATTTCCGGAAATACCTTTTTGATGTGTTTCTGGAACACATTTTATCATTCCGGAAATACATTTTTGAGGTGTTTCCCGGAACACACTTTATCATTCCGGAAACACCAAAAAGGTGTTTCCGGAAATACCTTTTTGATGTGATTCTAGAACACATTTTATCATTCCGGAAATACATTTTTGAGGTGTTTTCGGAACACATTTTATCATTCTGAAAATACCTTTTAGATGTGTTTCCGGAACACATTTTATTATTCCAAAAATACCTTTTTGAGGTGTTTTCGAAAATTTTCAAAATCCAATTAAATTTTTGTGAAATTGAGAGGGGTATTTTTGGGGTTATTTCGAAAAATGGAGGTATAGGGTCCAAGGTGGGGTATGAAATAAAAACCAAAATCTTTTTGTCGTTAGTACAAACAATTAAATCTCACGGGTGAGGAGAGGAAAATGGAACTTACTAGGTTTGAACTTGGGTTCCCGGCGTCTACAAAACATTACTCATGTTTTGTCACTAAATTGTGTCCTCACATGACAAAAGAGTTTCCCTTAAATATTAAAAATTTTAGATGGATTTAAACTATATGCCATTTTAAAGAATAAAATGTTTCAAAATGAAGATAGTTTAGGCAAATTTGCATCGAAAATAGACAGACAATTTTTTCAAAACATTTGAAATAGCGGGTACATATTTGCTAACAATAAGCTCCTTAACTCCAAAACCATAAACTCCTCAACAACACAAGCACCTAACATGGCAAAAAAATCGGCACATTGATTTCCTTTCCTCAAAGTATGATGAAGACCAATCTCCCAACTTGTCCCAAGCAGCTTTCTAATAAGAGCAATTTCATTCTTCAGCACATGAAACTCTTGATTACAATGCTCAATCAAATGAAAGTCATGTAATGAGTCTGAATAACACAAACTTAGTGATTCCCTTCTCCCAACACAAATTAATACCATAAAGTATCCCATAACTTCGGCATGTATAATAATAGGCTAAATTGTAGTTTTGGTCATTTATCTTTTTTTTTCTCGTTTTCGCCCCTCATGTTTATTTGTGTGTCATTTTGGTCATTGCCGTTAATTTTTTCTAACAGACGCCACGGTGGCAGTTAACTGCTGACGTGACGTCTTAAATGTCAGGGCTGACTTGGACCTGATTTGGTGATGTGGCACATAAGGGACCAAATTGAAACTTAAAACGAACATGGGGGGACCAAATTGACACAAACACAAAACATTCATCTTCTTTCTCCAAACACCACATCCATCTTCATCTTCTCCGGCGAGCCATCACCACCTCCGGAGAGCCACCACCACCAAATTCTCATCGCTTCTCTCTCTCTCTCTCTCTCTCACTCTCTCCCTCTCCCTCTCCCTCTCTCTCTCTCTCCTCAAGAACACTAAGAAAAACAACAATTTCCAAAATTCTCAATTCTTCACCAAATCAAGCAAATGAATAGTGCATTTCATGCGAAATCTCACAAAGAACTAGAATCCATCACCAATTCGCACAAAAAAGTGGAAGAACTTAATCAAAAACGTGTTTTTCAGAGGTAAACACGTTTTGGGGTTTGCAAATTGGGGAAACCTTCAAAACTCAACCAAAATTCACCAAACCACTTGCAATAGACTCGAAATTGGTGCAGTAACTGATTGTTAGCAAAATATTTCAACAAAAATGATAAAGAATTGAGAACGAAATGGAAATGTAGATTCACGTTTTACGGTTTTTTGGGTTTTTCAATGACGAAGGGAGGGAGAGAGGGGGAGGGGGAGAGAGAGAGGTGATGTCACTGTTTGAGGTGGTGGTGGCGGAGGCTCACCGGAGGTGGTGGTGGCTCGCCGGAGAAGATGAAGATGGAGATGGTGTTTGGAGGAAGAAGATGAATGTTTTGTGTTTGTGTCAATTTGGTCCCCCATGTTCTTTTTAAGTTTCAATTTGGTCCCTTATGTGCCACATCACCAAATCAGGTCCAAGTCAGCCCTGACATTTAAGACGCCACGTCAGCAATTAACTGCCAGTGTGGTGTCCGTTAGAAAAAATTAACGACAGGGACCAAAATGACACAAAAAAAACATGAGGGGCGAAAACGAGAAAAAAAAAGATAAAGAACCAAAGTGACACCAACCCCAAAAATAAATGGCAAAAACTGCAATTTAGCTATAACAATATTAGAAAAGCTTTGGTCAAAAAAATAATATTAGAAAAGTGTTTTTTTTATAAGCAATGTTAGTGGGGTGGGGGAATGTTAGTTTCCGGGAGTGACCTCCTTCTCGCACTCATCTGGTGCACTCCTTCGATATCCCTTAGCTCGCCAACCGAGCTACTTTAGGATTTTTTTAATAGAAAGAATACCATGCTAATTTTGAATATTTTTTTTGGTAATAATTTGAGTTTCTAACCGCGCAACATAATAAAAAGGTGCGTAAAAAAATCTTTAAAAAAAATAATAAAAAAGATGCGGATGCCGGATATACCGTATCCGTCTTTCTTAAAAAAAAACCACTTTCTAAAAGTGAAAACTACAGGCAGCATTGATTTCGTACTCGCAGTGGGTGCCACGCGCTTTCACTCGCTTATATTAGTGAGCCTGCTATTTCACTCCCCCACTATATGAATTCCATTTGCTTCGAAAATTGAAAAAAGTTCCATAGAGAAAGAGAAAGAGATGAGGGAAGAGGTTATCAGCTCGGGTGGCACCGTTGATCCGGCAACTGCTGCCAGGTACAATTCCGTCTCTCTCTATCTCTCGCTTTGCAATTCCTTGCCACCGTTGAATTCTCTCAAATTAGGGTTTCGTTTTACAAAGTATCTTTAGGATTTACGTTACTGTCGTTGTTTTGAATTTGTCCGGTTACTTATAGTAGCTGAGATTAAACTTGAATTGGATTGTGAAACGTTAGAAAATTCATGTCATTGTTTGCTGCTGCATGAGAATTGGATCCAATGGAAAAAAAGGTGTCGTGCTAAGTAGATATATGCATCACTTTCCTTACATCGGTATATTTCGGCTTTTTGTTACTCATTCGTGTACTTTTTAATTGTTATGCATATGCCTAAACAACAACAATTCCTAAGTTCCTAACCGTGGAATTTCTCATTGCAAGTTGAAGTGTAATTTTTTTTACCCTTTCTTTGGGTCCCTTTTCTCATATTATGCTCGTCTACAGCATTCCAGTAAGTTCGGGCATGAATATCTATGTATTGGTAGGTTTAGGATCATATTGCCTCTGAATGTCTGATTCATACAGCACATTCTGTTATCATTTGAATTTCACATGGTTTAACTTTTAAGTATCCTTAGAAATGCTGCCCTTACTCTAAGGGAACTACGCTTTTAGTGGCATGTTAGGCTTTTAGGTGAAGGGAAGCTGCCTTAGACTTCCCTTCACTTGGATTGGAACAGTAAAATAACTATCACTTCACTCTTGTTCCCATTTATTGCAATTGACTTCCACATGAGACTTTTCATTTTCGGGTTGCTAGCACAACCCCACAACTATCCCAGATTAAGAAGCCTAGGCAGCTTAGCTTTGGTTGCTTTGTGCCATAATCACTTTGGCCTTTACCATTTTCCCCAAGCCCTTCTCATCCTCTTCCCCATACCTGAAACCCTCAGCGGCTTTTGTTATTACTTATTACTAGGAAATGTATTGTCAACAATAACCAGAAGCAGAGATTCCCCACAGAAGAATATGGTGATATTTACCGTTCCATATACATGAAGCATTGAAGCTTAACTTCTTAACTGTCCTACCAAATATTTCCTTTAGGTGCCTCACTTGTTTGCTCTACTGCACACTGAAGGCTAGATCCTCACTATATTCTGTCTCCTTGTGTAAAACAGAAAGTTTTTTAAATTTAGGAATTTGAACTTAATGCATATGTAATGTATGGCTAGAGATGGTAAATTGTGCTATATTTATTGAAAAATCAATTTTCTTGTCTAGATATTACTCATTGGACCAACTTTCTCGAATAACTAATTATTCATGCATTTTATCAGTTCTGCTGGAGCATCCTCCCCAGCCGTTCCAATGAATGTTGGCAGCATTGATGGCTCTAGTCGTGGACAAGGCTCAAAAGCGACTTCTCTATCATCAAGATCTTCATGCAGGCCATGGGAAAGGGGAGATTTATTAAGGCGTTTAGCTACCTTTGCTCCTTTAAATTGGTCTGGGAAGCCTCAGGTTTGAACTGACCATGGTTATATATATATATAACTATTATTAGTGGTTACAACTCTTGAACACACACCAACGCACACATTTCCTGTCTTAAACTACAAATCGTTAGTGCTGTGATAGTTATGCTTATGCTTATAAAGTATAAGAGGAGCTTAGTGTTGTACAATCTAAATGAAATCAGTATTGTGTAATTTTTCCTTGTGAGGAATAGAATCTTCTGAGCCTGTAATCCAATTCATGTTGTTTTATTTATCTTATTTTCTTTTGGCAAGTGATCAGTATAGCTTGAGAACAAGTTGAATCTCCCTGCTTTCTGGTTGAAATAGGGGAAATAAGAGCAGAATCGAGATACTGCAGGATGAAATAAGACTTACTTTTCTGCCATTCTTGTTGTAATTTTTTAAAATCTATTTTGAAATATTGAAACCAACCTTTCCTTACACAGGAACCTTAACCTAGATTACAAACTATTTTCAGCTCCTTAAATCTTTCCATTATGTTTACTACCCTTATTTCTTTTTCCTGCAGCCTTCCCTCTCTCTGTTGTGATATGCCTAGTGTGGCTATAATAAAGAACTTATTATTGTTTGATGAAATTTGATATATGCTCTCGCTTTGTTCAATTGAATTGACTTCACCTTATCTTCTTTTTCTGTGTATTGTTTGACATTCTTTCTCTACTCCTTACTTGATCTCTGGAATTGTAGTATTAATGTTGTCAATGGCGGATGGCGGTTTATGGCGGCGAGCCAAAAATCCGCCATTTTAGGCCGCCATAAACCGCCATTTTTCACAAATTGGCCTTGGCCGATATTTGACAACACTATTTCAATTTTGTTCTCAACATGCTCCTTTTGTGTTTCTTTCTGCTTCCGTTTTCCACACATTGCAACTGTTTCTGGTTTTGTAATTTGTTATAGCTGTTGCTCTCATTTTCCCATCATATTTGATTTCATATCATTTCCTATGGGCAAGTAAATCTTTACAATTTTTGATAATATTGTATTGTATATTTGCTAAAGCAAGCTGCAACTCATGCCAACTGATGCCTGTCCCCGAAGTTTATTCCTCAGCAATATTATTTTTCAAACTTTGGTTTGGGAGATAGTACTTGCGAAATATTTCTTCATAGAGGTTTTTGCTAAATATTTCTCCCATTATCATTTTTTAGTTCTAGCAATGATCTTAAAACTGGACTGAAGATTGAACTAGTTCACAGTTTAAGGGTTCAATCATGGTCAAACCAGTGATAAATAAATATATTTTTTTAATATTATATTATATAATATATAAAGTAATAACTTGATTGCAAAATTCAGACAAATTTTGTATATTGTAAGATAACAAAATAATTTATAAACGGATAAATAATAAAAACTCATGTATATGGATTTTTATAACTTATTATTGGACATTTATTTGGCTACATAATAAATTTTTAAAAATAAAATACAAAAAAATAACAAAAAGTCGAAAATTTGAAAACAGATTGGTTTTGGCCACCATTTTTCACCGACTTTGGCCTGGATCAACAGGTCCTATTAGGTTTTCTGGGTTGAACAGATCGGACATGTGACCTGTTCTCAGTCAAACCAGCCACTCTGAGAAAATAATTTTGATTTGTGGGGCATAAACTTAAGCTATTGAGTATGTGTAGATAAAATGTTATATTTGCTTCTCCAAATGTTCTAAGTAGATATAAGACAGTATCCAGGGATTTCATCTCATGTAATTTTTATTTTTCTTCCAGATCATAGGTTCATTGGCTTGTGCTCAGAAAGGTTGGGCAAATATTGGTGCAGACAAAATTGTATGCGAGTCATGTAGTGCCTGCCTGAGTTTTACATCATCATCATCTTGGACATCAGCTGAAGGTTGGTGCTACTTGCACGTTTGCAATTCAAGTACTTTCAGCTATTTCATCCCGATTCCAGACTTTGTTTTTCTCTAAAATGAGACCTGTTAAAATGACTAGGATAATTGGGAACATTACTGAAGAAAGGCCTATTTTGTTGAGATGTCATATATTTAAAGCACGGGTAGAAGTCAACCTGATGAAAAGGAAGTATGGAAAAAATTGTAGGATTTTTCACTAAAACTGAGGGCTTTACCTTCATAGGAGTACTGTTGTTAATTTGTTAATTCTCCAACCATTAAAGCCATTCCCAACTTGGTGCATTAAGTAGAACAAGAGAAGCAGCTCTGTTGCTTATCGGGGATTTTTGTCAAGAAACAAAGTTAACTAAATGCATTGTAATTTTTTCCTGTAAAATTTGACTCAATAATTAATACATACTAGGCGGCCAATATGTTTGAAACTTTTATGGGGTAGGATAATGTTTTTTTTCCCTTGATGTTCAGGTCATGTCTGTTTCAGGGTAATGTTATTTTTCATATGCGAAGAGATTGGGCTTCATTCTAACATTATTGGCTATGGAATGTCCCCCTTCCTGTACGTCTTTATCCATTTTCATGTTTTGGAGGATTTAGTTATCCACCGCCAGACCCCAGTTGTATTTTCCATGTCTGTGATAAATTTCATCCTATTAAAAAACTTTAGAATTAGTTCTATAGACCAATGGTAATGTCCCATCAATAGTCAACGTTATAATTAGTATTTGGTTAGCACTTTGTTCCAATATTCCTATAGCATGTGTAAAAGGACTTTAAATAAACATTAATGATAAAAGGAAATATAAGAGTTGTGCATTGAAGATACGTAGTCCAATCTGCAATTTAGCAATTCGTATATAGTTCCAATGTTCCAATCATTTGAGATCGTTTTTATATATTTTATACAGACTCATTTATCTTATTTTGAAGTTTGAACAAATTTTCCAAGCAAACTTCGTCTGGCAACTCAGATAATGTATTTTATCTGTTGTTGCTAATTATGTTTGCATTTGTTTTAACTTGTTTTTAACTTATTTTGTTATTGTACTGGCCGAAGCTCAAGATGCCAGTGAATCCTTTGCTAGGCAGCTGGATTTGGGCCATAAAGCTAATTGCCCTTGGAAAGGAAACAGCTGTCCAGAAAGCCTAGTGCAGTTCCCTCCAACTCCTCAGTCTGCCTTAATTGGTGGCTACAAGGATAGATGTGATGGACTCGTTCAATTTCACTATCTTCCCGTGGTAGCAATCTCTGCAATTGAGTTGATGCGTGTTTCTCGAGGCCCACAGATTGAACGCTTTCTATCACACACTCAAAATTTTATGTTAGGAGTAGACTCCAAACCAGAGATTTTATCAGAGCTTGAAAGCTCTCAAGATGAAGCATACTGCTTATTTACTCGTGTAACTACCTAATACCTTTTATTTCTGTTAGTAGTTGCTTGTATGATTACTTACTTGCTACTCTGTCACATGCTTATTTTCTATTTGTGTATCTTTCTTTTGGCAGGCACAGAAGCTCATAAGCCTTTGCGGGTGGGAACCAAGATGGGTCTTAAATGTTCAAGATTGTGAAGAGCACTCTGCTCAATCTGAAAGAAATGGATATTCTTTCGGTCCAAGCAAGACTCAACTCCGTCTCACTCAAGATCCAGGGCCAAAAGCAGTTCCTACTTCTACTAAAATGGATGCCAGAAAGGCAAAGGCACCTCTTAAGGAGTCTAAACTTGACTATAGGTCGCCTATGCTTGATTGCAGCTTATGTGGTGCTACAGCTAAAATTTCGGATTTCTTGACTGTTCCTCGTCCCACTCGTTTTGCACCTAACAGTATAGATATTCCTGATACTAGTAAAAAGATAGGATTGACTCGTGGAGTAAGTGCAGCTAGTGGAATCAGTGGTTGGATCGCAGCTGATGATACAGAGAAAGATCAGACTGAAGATCGTGATGAGGTTGCAACAACGAATCCGGGGAAATCATTGGCAAGCACAGATTTGGATTTAAATCTGACAATGGCTGGGGGTTTTTGTTTTACTCCTTTAGGCAGGATAACATCTGAAAATGCTCATGATGAAGACATGGGAAGGGATTTAATGATTGGTCAGCCTTCAGGGAGTGAGATTGGTGACCGTGCAGCTTCATTTGAATCCCGAGGGCCAAGCTCTCGAAAGAGAAATCTTGAAAAAGGTGGAAGCTCTGATAACAGGCCATTTCTTAGATCACAGCAGCGGGCTGATAGTGTTGAAGGAACTGTCATTGATCGTGATGGTGATGAAGTTACAGATGGCGGACAATATTCGGCTGGGCCTTCAAAACGTGCTCGTGACTCTGATATTTTTGACACATATTGTTCACCTCATCAAAGAGATTCATCTGGTGCTGGTCCTAGCCATTCATTGGGCTTTGAGGGTTATGTTGCTGGCAATCCCGTTTCTTCATTCCATCAAGGTAGTGACCGCCTGATAGGTATCCAATCTGCTAGAGAGTCAACCCGCGCATCATCTGTCATTGCAATGGACACAGTATGTCATAGTGTAAATGGTGATTCTATGGAAAGTGTTGAAAACCACCCAGGAGACTTTGACGATGTTCATTTCCCTTCATCTAGCACATATGGCAATGTTGACATGAATGAAACATCTGAGCTGAATAACAGCAATCAAGCTCAGCAAAGCACTTGCTTACAAACAGCTAATGAAGTTATCCTCGGGGAAGCGGGAGTGAGTAGTACAAACTACGGGGAAGAACTCTTCAATGCAGAAACTGTGACCGTTCAAGCTCGAGATGGAATTAGTTTTGGCATCAGTGGAGGGAGTGTTGGAATGTGTGCTAGTCACGAAGCTGAAATCCACGGGGGAGATATATCTGTACACAGAACTAATAGTGTTGTTGGTGAAATGGAACACAGAGTAGAAGATGCTGAAAATCAGGGCCAGACTGGTGAATCTGTTCCAGATCCAGGTCTAATGGATGAGATTAATCCCATTGATACAAACAGGGAAGATCCTATTGGTGATAGCCAGGAGATGATGTCTCATTCTGCAGGGAGGGCAGACAGTGGGTCAAAAATTGGTTATTCTACAAAGGCAGAATCTGTTGAAAGTGGTGAAAAGATTAGCCAAAACTGCAAACTTCCACCTGCAAACAGTAGTCATCCATCCCGTTCTTGCAATGCTAATATTTATTCCGGCAATGAAAATACTAAAGAAGGGATCTTGAAGGATGGTAAATCATCATTCACCAACAATTGTGCTCTAGGTGATTCAGATTTTGCCATCGCAAATGGGATTGGTGAGCTCTGTATTCTAATGATCTTGAGTTTTTTCGTTCTTACTCTTCCTGTTAGTGCTAGAGAAGGTAGAGTCTAGAATTTAAAGAATCACATAGAAGAGACTCCAGTACGAGGAAGGGAAACCTCCTAGTACAAATTGAATTAACAATTATTTTTGGTTTCTCATTATTAGTTAGGGTAGGATTTTAGTTACTTCTTTAAGACTTTTACTAATTTTCCCTCTAATTGCATGCATGACTCTCCCTGCTTATACTGCTCTGTCACTACCAACCAAAGAGCATAAGCTTAGTATTACAAAGATTGGGAAGTTGCGGTAGATGGGTGGACATGCAAGCTGATACAAAATAAATGCATCAAAGAGAAAATAATGGAACACCAATTAAGAAAAAAGATGTTAGGCCATAGCCTAAAGGTCGTTGGCCATGTGAGAACTGAGAAGACAGATAGAAGCCCCTGTAAGAAGAGTTGGGACTTGGGCCAGCCATCTGGAGTTCGGCTATCTTTGATTGGAAGTGTTGAGGTTATAGTGTTAAGATAACGAGGGAAGTGAAAGAATAAAGAATTTGAATTATGATTATGCTTTGATATGATTGATTGATGATACAGAAACTATTTATTTAT
The DNA here is from genome assembly GCA_039519185.1 of Astragalus membranaceus. NCBI lineage: Eukaryota > Viridiplantae > Streptophyta > Magnoliopsida > Fabales > Fabaceae > Astragalus > Astragalus membranaceus. The sequence continues at coordinate 156,779,758 of CM076850.1, read as the reverse complement.
ACTAGAACTAGATTCCAAATTTTAATCAAATAGGTAAATGAATCATGAAAATAACCAAGAAATATGAAACCTAACCTTAAGATATGATCGAAGATACTCCAAAACATTAAACTAATCGTACGAGATAATCTACAATCTACAATCTACAATATTCAAGACAATCTGATGATATCATATGGTATTTTCTTATCATCTAGAAGAAAGAAATATGGTGTTGAATTATTAATGTCGAACTTTCTGCTGCTGTACAAAATAGTATCTTTTAGTGGATTCCTTTTGTAATTTCTATAGCCAGGCTCCTCTTTAATCTATTGGTTATAGGGCCTCTTTAAATATTTTCGAAAGACAATGTTTCTAGAGACACAGTTGCACATCTTTTTATCATTTAGCTGGTTCATATTTCTGGAGCAGAACCATTGACATCGTTCATTATTTAGGTCCTTCAAAAGGAGAGAGTAATTATGAGGAAGCTGTAGAATTTGATCCTATTGTCCATCACAACCAATATTGCCCTTGGGTAAATGGCAATGTTGCTGCTGCTGGCTGTGCTAGTTCTGCTCCAAGCACTAGTGGCGATGCAATTGCACTTTGTGGTTGGCAGTTAACATTAGATGCATTGGATGCTTTGCGATCACTAGGGAACAATGTAATTCCGATGGTACAGTCCGAGTCTGCTGCATCTTTGTACAAGGTTTGTCAGTCTCTCTCCCCTTTGTTTTCTCCATCTTAGACCTTGCTATGAATTTGTTTTCATTGTATTCAGTTGGAAGCTTGATTTTCTTGCGGATTCATGTTTGTTTCACTTGAATCTTTTCCAACAGAATGATCAGAAAGCACCTTCTGAAAAACTCCTACGCAACCATTCCATGAGCAGAAGTCATGGTCAACTCTGAGATTTTGTTTCGAGCATTTGGTGTTTCCATTTCCTTGTGAGTAAGTAACGTATAGCTTAAAAAATTGATAAAGGTGTTTTTGCTTTGCATTTTTCAGCTCAAACTTTGTGCCTTGCACTGCTTTTGCTAACTATTTTATGCCGTTCTAACGTTTTGTAGGTTGCTATTTAAGACTTTGTGGCAGACATGTTACTTTTTTCTTCCCTTTGCACATGCAAATGCTATAGGGGAAACCGGCTGTTCAGCAGAGAGCATAGGGATTTCTCGCAATTATCTGCGTTACCAACTGAGGATGTATAAGACTAAATTTATTATCAAACATCTATTCGCTTCAGACCTGTAGTTTGAGCATTGAACTGTAATTACTGAAAATGACATTTTTTAACGATAGAGTTGCGTTAGGCTTAGGCCTCTGGCTCTTTAGTAATGGGTATTAATTAATGCAAGAAGCGACGATTGAAAAATTTCTTATATATATTTTTCCCTTATTTTTAAAATTAAAAAGCTGTACATTTTACTTATGAATAAGTTTAGAGGGTGTGGATTCTCATTCCATATACTGCTGTGATTATGAATAAAAAATTTCAAATAAAATCCATTAGGCATGTATTTAGAAACTCGAAGTGCTTTTTATACCGTGTATTCGATGTTTGTAAAAAATGTTGATGATCTTTATTTTTGTTTCAATGGGCAAGGCATCAGTTGTTAGTCTCAATCTTGAGTAATTTATTTTTCTCATTTATGAGATTTTGTTGACATCAATGTTTTTTTTTTCCTTTTTTCACTACTTAATTATAACTAGTATATTAGGAAAGTACTATAAGATGATTTTATGAATTTTAAACAATCGACAGAATTGACTATATATTTCATAGTTTTTGTGCTACAATTTTAAATGTCAAATAAATGAGATGGAATGAAAACTTTTAACCACGTTAACTTTTAGCTAAGTTAACTGGTTAGTTTAAAATATTTTTTTGAGATGGAAGCAGTATTTATTCAAATGTTTTCTTCTATCAGTGGGTGCAAGGATGGCTGTAGTTAATGAGATGTCATTGCAATAGGGTTATAGGGCTGCAGAATATAATACAAGCTTATTCTTGCTTTCATGTCATCATATACAAAACAAATACTAAAACCAATCAAATTACCTCGGGTTAACTTCTTCAAAAATAATACCTACTAAAGCATCAAACAAGTTTATAATACATAGACAAAACAGTAGATCCATAGGTAACTATTTATACAAAGGAGCTGATGTTTTCATAACTACTGTAAATAGCTTGTATCTGCACCATGTCAACAAACACTTCCACCATTCCAAACGTAGAGCTTGATGTTTGTCCACAACTTTCAAGGCAAAACTGAGTCATTGAGAATTGGAGTCATCCACAGATCAAAATGAAACATCTTCAGAAATGAATGCAGCCCATGCATCCTGAAGAATGGAGAAAGCCTTGCCTGCTAAGTACTTGTGTAGGAGTGTTGCTCCTTTTTGTTGCAGTTTGTCTGGATGCAAGCATAACCTTGCTTTCTGATATGCCCTCTTCACCTGTGAGTTTTCTATTAGATTCATAAGAGGAACTGCATGCCAGCCACTCTCAGGCCATAGAATCTGGTAAAGAAAACATACAACAGGGGTCAAATTTACTGTTATCATGGATGATAACTGATAACTCAAAAGGGGGTATGAAACTGCATAAGATTTCTTAAACTGCTAGTAATAAGAAATCAACTAAAAGTAAAATCTTACATGATGTAGTGTCGAAAGCAGTAGCCGGATGTCAGATTCCTTGCTATATGACCACAATCTTACATCTCTGTCCAACTTATCTAAGTCTGACTGTTGCTTCTGTAGAGAGAAAAAAAAAGAACTATCATTCTAAATCTTTATTAACAGGTAAAAGAAACAAGGGAAAACCCTAATACAAACCACTATCTTTTATGTACAAGGCATAGAAGTTTGAACTACTTCAGAAAATATTGAGGATGTAGTCACTATCTTCAATTATTATTTTTTTTCTGATCATCACACAGTTATCTTCAGAAGAATATATTGTTCTATGTACTATTAGTATTATTTTGAACTGCTCTTATCAACCAGTAAAATGATATTAATATTATCAAATTGCTCCCTTCCTCAACTTTAAAACCCAAAATCATGTTCCAAATATTTATTTTCAGGAAAAATCTGGTTAAGCTTTGTATAGTAATGTATTACCTCTGGAGGTTGAACTTTTCTGATTCCATCATCATGGTATTCAGTTCCATTAAGGCTTCCTACATCATATGATTACATACAAATATAAGGAGTCTGTTCAGGGAGAAAAAAATTGTTAATTTTGAGACTTATTTGTTAAGATACCTTTTATTTCACCAGTTTGCCCATTGCCATCATTTCTCATGCTTGACTCTTTATCAGAACTTTGTGATTGAAACCTTTCTTTGGCCCATGCAATTGCTTCATCAATGTCTGATGCTTCACAATCTTCCCTTTTGAGGTTAGAGTTAATCTCTATGACATAGGAGCTCATAAATTCATCGTCGTCATCATCATAATCATCCTGTTCTATACTTTGTTCTGAAAGCGCGTGTTCACGAATTGAATGTGAAGAGACAACAGAAAATGAAGAATTGAGCTCCCAGTCATCTGTGAACACTTTGATATCTTGATATGAATTGGATTCGAGACTATTGGTTTCAGGGGATGTGACTCTTTTTGAGAATCCAAGAGGGGAGCTTTTGAAGTTTGTCTTATATTCATTATTATCCTGATATTGAGGTTCATATGATTGACCATTACAAGGAGAAAATAGCATCTCTTGTTTATTTGGGTATTCCTCAGCCTTGATACTTGATGAGTTCCATTTCCATGAGACACTTACTGGCCTGCACCAATCACTAACCTTCAGAATTCACATTAATTTTTTACCGAAGTAAAGAAAAAATCTCTGGCATTGGAAAAAAAATGCATTGGAAAGCCTGCTTTAAGATGTGTGTAAAATGGACACTATCCGCTATCAACTCATTCACTATAAACTGATTTATTTCTACTTTTTACAAAATAACACCTGTATAGTTGAAGAATAAAGCAACTTTGGACAACCAAAGGCAAGCATAACAAGCATGACAATGGAGATGAAATGCTTGCCATGAATGTTTGATTTTCATTTTTCAGCTTTAATTGTAAGATATCATATTGTTTTCACTTTGTTTCTTATTTTCAAAGCTATTTACCTGACTCAAAAAAAAAAGTAAAAACTATCCATTGTTCTTTCTATACAAAACATTGAAAACAAAAAATAAACTAAAAACTTAGCTTAAATATGTTTCTTTGTTGCCGTATTGAGGTTTTTGTTTTTCATCTATGGAAAAAAAATATAGTCTCTTTTGATCCTTCTTATTTTGTTTTAGTCTAGTAATAATTTTTCATGTTTGGTTACAGTTATTATAGTTACTAAAATTAGAGCCTTAAAGATAGTCTTAAAAAAGCAAGTTCTTCTAATTGAGCTTTATTTTATTTGTAAGTTTATCTTCAAAGCTCAATCTCATAGTAGTAATATCTTAGACCTTCAAAGCTCAATTTTATTTGGTTAATGTATGATTTGAGCTTTGAAGATAAACTTAGAAATTAAAGTAAGTTCTTCTAGTTTAACAACTCAAATAAAATCAAGAGCAAGAGTACTTCAGCAACTATAATTAGTGACAAAGGGCATAAACGTCAACTTGGAAAAAACAAAGAAAGCCGTTACTAGTACCTCAGCTTTGAAGTAAAAGTAGACAGTGCCACATCATCTCCGATCGTTGGCCGGCAAGGGCTCAATCCCTCTGAGCTTAGCGCCGATGATGAATTCGCCTTCGACAGAGAGCCCGATCTCTCTCTTGATTTCCGATCGTCGTCTGATCCAAATACGTCGCTGTAAAATCCCTCATTTTTCGCCGGCATCCTGAACACGGGCAAAGTCCGGTCACCCTTAGGCGCCGGAGGTATAAGCTCCTGCGACCGGAATAATTCGTTATAGAACGAGCCAGAATTTGAGAGTTTGTGCGCGAGAAGGGTTCTGGGTGGTCCCCCAAAGACGTCGGAATAGTCTTCAGCGATCACAGATTCGGAATGGGCGATGCCGGAGCCGGAGAATATGGACCGCCTCCTCTGGGAAGATGACCGGTCTTCCACCGATCTCCGGCAACGGATCCCCCGCATTGTGCCCGTGCCCGTGCCCGTGCCAGTTCTCCATATCTCTTCCATTTTCGGCGACGCTCACTGGTGAAGTTGCCGTAATGTTTACCGGGAAAACAGAATGCGGAGCTTTTGCTTTATTAACCTTCAATTCAATTTTTTTATTTGATATGGCGCTTACACTACACACACACATATATATATATATATATATATATATATATATATATAGAGAGAGAGAGAGAGAGAGAGAGAGAGAGAGAGAGAGAGATGGAGCTGAAATACCCAAACTCAAAAAAAATAAAAAGAAATAAGATTGAAAAAACAATTGATTGACTTTTATTATTTTTTCAAACTAACTTTATTTTTCAATTTATAAAGTGTAGTGAAACTTTATCAAATGAAATTATTTATAACCCCAAGGTTAGTCACTTAGACTCTGTTCGGCAAGGTGTTCGGTACGACAAGTTTATATAGGGGTGTTCGTGGGTCGGTTTGGATCGGATTTGACCAAATCCGTTGTCCGAACCAATGATAATTATTCGGTTTGGGTTGGTTCGGATTTTACATTTTTTCCTCCAAAATCCGAACCAAACCGAACCGATATTGGACGGGTTGGTTTGGATTGGGCTCACGGGTTATTCACTAAAATATTAATTTTCTAAAATATAAAAAAAAAAAACATTTTTTTAATGATATTCCAACACTTTAAATAGCTAAAAAAATTGAAAATCACAAGAAATCAAACTCAAATCCACTAATAGTCTTCCCATTCATAGTATTTAAATTTTACAACTTAATCATAAATTATTAAGGTAAAAATTCTAAGCAAATAAAATCGTGTGCATCTAAAATTACAAAATTGTTATGACGTAATATGGGTTGGTTCGGGTTCGCGGATTTGATTTTTAAAATCCGTTGCCCGATCCAAACAACTACGGGTTGGTTTGGATTTGTTCGATTTTGACCCGAACACGAAAAATATCCGAACCAAACATATCGGTTTGGATTGGATCGTGGGTTGGTTTGGATTTTCCCGAACCACTGAACACCCCTAAGTTTATATAGTTTATAGTATTTTTTGAAATGCTACTTGAAGTGGCGTTTGAATTTATAGTTTGAAATGCTACTTGAAGTAGCGTTTGTATTTCATTTTTTCTTTTATTTTTAACCTTATTTTTCCTCAATTAAACGAATATTCTCTCTAATATTAAACATTAATTATAAATATCCATTTGTGTGGATTTATATATATAAGCTAGTTCAACCGCTAATTTTACTAAACATTTTAAATTTAATCCGCTAGCTTATCTGCTATGAGCTATCTGCTATCAGTTCATCCGCCTGGGGCGGACCTACATATAGGTCAGAGTGTGCAGTTGCACACTCTCAAATTTAAAAATTTGCACCAATACCCTATGGAAATATATTTTGACACTTAGTTTTATTTTTTGCACATCCTGCTACTATTTTTCTCTTTTCATTCCTAGCTACTCTTTTCTATTGCACCTCCAGGAACATTTGGTAGTGTAACTATGGGGTAGTTTTGGTTATCCAAAAATAATATATTTATTTAGATAATTAGGTATGTTTTAAATTTAGCTACCCCAATAATATGTTATTTAGCTACTCCAACTAACTTTATTTGTCTAATGAGTAAAAGAACAATAGCAAGTCCATTAGTTTAATTAGTTTCATTTGATTCAAAAAAAATCTATTATTATCACAAACAAATATAGTGATTTTTGTTAACTTGGTGATTTTTGTCTTTTTATTTACTTTGACAATTTTGGTCCTCATTTTTCTTAATTTCGCAATTTTTTCCGCAAAATTATATATTATTTGCACTTTTGGTCCTCAAAAATCTTGAATTTTGGAAAAATGGAATAAAATTGCACAATCCATTTTTTTTTTGATAAGCAATGATAGTGGGGGTGGGGGAATGTTAGTTTCCGGGGTTTGAACCCGGGACCTCCTTCTTGCACTCTTTTGGTGCACTCCTTCGATATCCCTTAGCTCGCCAACTGAGCTACCTACTTGAGATTTGCACAATCCATAATTTTTAGCAACCAAAAGGTGCAATGAAAAATCACAAAACCAAAATTACCAAATTAGAAGAGCAAAATATGTTTAATTGGTATACATCATCGCTGTAAAAACTTTTTAAGATAGGTGAGATAAATTCAAACATTTTCTATGATGTGTTGTTTCGTGATTGACTGACGTTGTAAAAAAAATTCTATACGACGATAGATATCAATTGTTAAATTAAATCGTTTAACCACCCTAGACCAGGGTCCTAAATACGCCACTGTCATCCGCTATCTGCTAGCTTATCTGCCATCCGCACTTTTTTGTCAATCAGTGTTTTGGTCTAATGAAGAATGATCGAATTTTGATTTAGAGATTTTGGGTTGAAATCATCATTAGTCCTCTTAGAATGAAAATCAACTAAACATTGTATCTGCGTTGTATTTGAGCGTCATTCCTTCACCCCCAACATTTTGTTATAAAAAATTGAAATAATATATATTAAGAAAAGGTGTATGCTTTTTTTTCTGATGGTAAACGGGGCCCTAAGTAAAGCAGCGTGATAATTGAAGGAAAATAAATGCCTAGTGGGATAAATTACTTGCTTTCTTTCCATACCTGGAAAGGTGCATATGGTGGAATTGGTTGGAATGGAAAGTATCCCACAAACATCAATCATCATAGCAGGGATGTGTTTTCTTTTCCATCCTTTTGCTTTTGATTTTATTTTCTTATGGTGGGCCATGTGTCTGTGTCACCCTTTCGGTTGTCTACTACATGCTCATGCTCATGCTCCGACTCCGACTTTGTCAAACATTATTTTAGAATTTCGGATTTGAATCGCATGGGTGACATGATAAAGAGAACGGTAGTGTTTAAGTTATAGGACAACTGTACATTATTTAGAGAACATAAACAACACAAGAAAAAGAATACTAAATTTACTTCAATAATTTTTACAATATAATACTATAGTTTTTTAAAAGATATATAATGTTATTTATATTTATATGAAATAAATATTACACACACTATATATATATATATATATATATGACATCGTTGTATAGTTAAATGCGTAATTAAAAATTTTTACCAAAAAAATGGGTAATTTTATACATTAATATATTTGACTTTTACTTAGTTTATACTTTGTGGTTTAGTGAGAACAAGAAATCAAATCGGGCATGTCTCTTATCGCTTTTTTGTCCTCTCCACGGATAAAATTGCAAATCAAACGCAACAAATATTTTTGTCCTTCAAACGTCAATCCCATATTCTTTTTACAAATCAAACAAACGAGAACGTGAGGATATATAAAAATCGCTTTAGAAAAGCAGCATGATTTTGGGAGTATCCTAATAAGATTGTCGTCATTAGTTATTGCTTTTTAACTGTGGATTGTTTGGTATGGACGAACGAAGAATAAAAAGTGAACAAAAGGCAAGACAGGGAAAGGATGACTGACAATGCAATGCATGCCTAGTATGAGATCAGCCTCAAACACCCTCTAATTATAATTCCATTTTAGAGATCATAATCAACGCGTTTGATTTTTTTTTGTTCTGAGAAAGACTAAATATATCACCCGCTAATTTGTTGAGATTTAATCAAAAACCTATCTTATTTAAAACATGGCTATTTAAATTATAGCCGTTGGTAGTTATTACAAACCTGAAGTAGTTTTAAAAAAATAACAAACTAACTACTTCTAGTTTATGAATAACAAACTAACTTGGTTGTTCCTAACAACCAAGTTTAAGTGCCTAACAGCTATATTGTGCCCAGAGAAAGCAATATAAATACATATATGTACAGAATAAGAAAATAACAATTTTTACAGTTAATAAAAAATTTCCCTTTACAGTTTTCAATAGTTTCCAAGCTGCCAAGTTTCTGTCTCTGCATTTCTATACCTTCTGCTCCAATCTCATCTCTTCTGTATATTTCTTGATTGTGGTGGTAAACCAAGTGGTGTTGTACCTCGCACAATAAGAAAGAAAAGAGATTAGATACTATTCTCAGTGACTGAAATAGAAGAAAGGAAAGATAAGGGTTAAGAAGAGCTGTTTTTGTTACCTATGAGGTTCTGAAGAAACTCTGGTGAAGCATTCGTGAGTGAGTTTCAAGATTGGAAACTCATTGTGATACAAACAAGAAAAGGAACAGTATCAGATTATTAGGGTTTCTAACAAAGAAAAGGATTCAAAGGGAAAATCACTGAGACTGTGATTTTACCTTTGTTTTGACCTTGTTGAACCTTGATCTGTACCTGTACCTGAAAAAACAAAATAGCAGAAATTAGGGTTTCTGCAAATCTGAGTTCAATCAACCAAGAAACAAGGGAAAAGGTAAAGAGAAGAAGGTTTCTACCTTAAGTGAAGGTGATTCACAAGCTTGATCAAAGGATTCAAGCAGATCTGAGCAAACTAGGGTTTGCTGTTCATCGCGAAGTGAGAAGAGGAGATTGTGGTCTCAGTGTTTTGATTCAGAACAAAACCAACGAGGGTTTTGTTTCATCATCACCAAAGATCATCATCGACCAAAAATCAAGCTGAACCGCAGCTTCAATCACCGGGGGTGAGAGCTACGGCGCAGCAAGGTTTCAGCGAGAGAAGAGAGAAGAAGAGAACGGAGAAACAAGAAGAGAGCTAGGGTTCTTGATACTCTGAGCACAGTGAGTAAATTAGGCTTAAATACTCCGGGTCAGTGCAAGATCCGCGTGCTCAACTTCAAACGGGTTCGGGTGCGCAGGAAACAACAAAAACGTGTGTTTGCTCAGCAAAGTCTTCATTGGGCTGGGCTGCCTGTAAAGCTGGGCTTTACAAGTGGCACCTCCCTCAGTTTTTGTTATACATCCCCCTGCAAATTCAACACAAAGAAGTGAGAAAAATTCAACATGGTATACACAGAGCTACTATAAACGATCCAGGGCAAATTACTCTAATCCCTACTCAATTCTTGTGTTTTCTTTAAAAGTTTCTTTCTATATTGTTTGAAAAATCTAACTGTGTGTGAAGTGTTCCAGTTTTTAATATGTCTAAAGATATGCAAACACATCCTAGTTTTGGGGCTCAAATTCCCATTCTAAATGGAAAGAATTGGGACAGATGGTGCCACCAAATGAAGGCAGTGTTTGGCTGCCAGGGAGTGCTAAAGGTTGTCAGAGATGGTGTGTCACCAGTGACAGCACCTGCTACTGCAGAAGATGATGCAAAATTTGAAGAAGAAACCCAGAAAGACTGGAAAGCATTGCATCTAATCCATATAGGATTAGATGACAGTAATTTTGATAGAGTTAGGGGAATTGAGAGTGCCAAGCAAGCTTGGGATACTCTTGATTCTTACTACAATGGTTCAACTGAGGCTAAGAAGGAAAAGCTGGAAGCTCTTAGGGCTCAGTTTGAAACCTTGAGGATGAAATGTGATGAGGATGTTGTGACCTACTGTGGTCGTGTGAAGAAAATAACTAATGCCATGACCTTAAATGGTCATACATTTACTGATGAAGAGGTTTGCAGGAAAATCCTAAGATCTCTAACTAAGAAATACTATGTTGCAGTGAACAGCCTTGAAGACACTCTAAGGGTAGAGGACTTGAAGGTTGAGCAGCTGCAAAGTAGATTAGAAGCCAAGGAGATAAGGCTCAATCTACTCAATGAAGACAGTGATGATGAAGACACTGCCTTCTTCACAAAAGGCAAAGGTAAGAAAGGCTCAAAGCCTGGCAACAGTAAGTCTTCCTCTAAACCTAGCTCTAACAAAAATAAGCCTAAATCTAAACCTAATTCTAAGAATAAGGGTGATTCTAAGAAGAAGGATAAATCTAAGGTTCAATGTTATAGGTGTGATAAATTTGGGCATTATACCACTGAATGCCCAACTAGGAATAAGTCTAAATCAGAAACAGAAGCTAATGTTGCAAAAGAGGATTCTGATTCTGACAGTAATGTGGTGTTTAGTGCTATAAGTGATAACCCTAAACCTACACCTAGGGCAGAAACTAAGGTAACTAACATTGAATTTAAAAAGGGTAAAGACTATGTTGCACTAGTGGTAACTAAGAGTGATGGGAGCTGTATTACAGAGATATGGTATTTGGATTCTGCTTGTTCTAATCACCTTACAGGTAACAAAGATTGGCTAGTGGATTTCAACCCTAACAAAAGGACTACCATCAGATGTGCCAATGATAGGTCTTTACAAGCAACAGGTATGGGCAACATACTGTTGAAGAAAGAGGATGGTCAGGTAGTCACTATTCATAATGTGTACTATGTCCCAGGTATGAGCTGCAACCTAATCAGCTTAGGGCAACTTATAGAGGGGGGATTTTCAGTTATTATGAAAGACCTTAAACTCAAAATTTTTGATAAAAAAGAGAAACTGATTTTAACTTCTCAGTTGGCTAAGAACAGAACTTTTAAGACCAGCATTAGCACTATAGAGGCAGAATGCCTTAGTGCTACCACTGATCTTGAAAGTGTTCTATGGCATAGGAGATATGGGCATCTAAACTATAAGGGTCTTCAAAATCTTAGTTCTAAAGGCCTAGTGGAAGGTTTACCTAAGATTGAGAAACCTATTAGTGCATGCACCACTTGTCTGTTGGGTAAACAACCCAGGAAGATGTTCAAGACAGATTTAAAACTAAGGTCTAAACATCTTCTACAGGTTGTTTACACAGACATATGTGGCCCATTTGATGTGATTTCAAAAGGGGGGAACAAATATTTTTTATCCTTTATTGATGAGTTTTCAAGAAAGATATGGGTCTACCTGATCAAAACAAAAGATGAGGCTTTAACTAAGTTCAAAGACTTTAAAGCCTTAGTAGAAAAACAAAGTGGAAACTTGCTTAAGACTCTTAGATCAGATGGGGGAGGAGAATTCACTTCAAAAGAGTTTGAAGCTTTCTGTACATGTCATGGAATTGTCCATGAGGTTACTTCTCCCTACACTCCACAACACAATGGAGTGGCAGAGAGAAGGAACAGGACAATTCTGGACATGGCCAGAAGCATGATGAAATTAAAATCTCTCCCAAAAGATCTATGGGGTGAAGCAGTTTCTACTGCTGTTTATCTACTCAACAGGTGTCCTACTAGAGGCTTAGATGATAAGGTACCTGAGGAAATGTGGACTGGGGATAAACCCAGTGTCACACATCTAAGGGTATTTGGATCATTAACCTATGGACACATACCTGATCCTAAGAGAAAGAAATTAGATGACAAGAGCAAACCTATGGTGCTAGTTGGGTATCACCCTACTGGTGCCTATAGGCTAATTGATCCTCTAACAGGAAAATTAGAAATATCAAGGGATGTTACTATACTTGAGGATGAGGAATGGGACTGGAATAAAAAGGAGCAAGCAGGCTCTACTGGTTCTGTTATGGTTAATGAAGGTAACACTGAGTTACCAGAACATCATCAAGGAATTGATGATGATGAAAGTGATGATGAGCCTATTGAAGGTGATGTTCAAGTTGAGGAACATACTGTTGAGCCAAACTCACCTGAGATAGTTCAACAGGAAACTGGTGGTGCTTATAATCCTATTAGGCCTGCTAGAGTCAGAAATCTACCTAGTAGGTTGGCTGATTATGACCTAGCAAGGGATAATGAGGTGGATGATGATGGAGATATCATCCATTTTGCTATGGTGGCAGATTCTGAACCTCTAGACTATGCTGAAGCTCTAAAAAACAAGGAGTGGAAAGTGGCTATGCTAGAGGAACTGGAATCTATTGAAAAAAATAAAACTTGGACTTTAACTAAGTTGCCTAATGGAAAGAGAGCTATTAGTGTTAAATGGATTTTTAAACTAAAGCTTGATCCTAATGGAAACATAGTTAAATACAAGGCAAGGCTGGTGGCACGTGGCTTCCAACAGAAACAAGGCATTGACTTCACAGAAGTTTTTGCCCCTGTTGCTAGACATGAGACTATTAGACTAGTGACTGCACTAGCCTGTAGTAGAGGGTGGGAAATGTTCCACTTAGATGTGAAATCTGCCTTTCTTAATGGTCCTCTAGAGGAGGAGGTTTACATAAGCCAACCTCCTGGGTTTGTGGACAAGAATAAGGAAGACTATGTGTTTCATTTGCATAAGGCACTGTATGGATTAAAACAGGCACCTATAGGGCCTGGAATAAAAGGATTGATGGATTCTTTATTCAAAATGGCTTCACTAGGTGCACCACAGAGTATGGTGTTTATGTTAAGGGCAATCTAAATTCCTACTTACTGATTGTATGCCTTTATGTGGATGACCTACTTGTGACTGGTAGTAGTGCTAAAGAGATAGCAAGTTTCAAATCTTCTATGAAAGAAGAGTTTGAAATGACTGACTTGGGAAAACTGACTTATTTTCTTGGGTTGGAGTTCCTAAGAGTAAATGAAGGAATGATATTGCATCAGCAAAAATATGCCAATGAGATCTTAAAAAGGTTTGAACTGGAAAATTGCAATCCTGCAATTAACCCAGCTGAAGGAAACCTGACTAAGACAGAAGAGGGAGAGGCTACTAAAGTTGATGCAACTTTCTACAGACAAATAATTGGGTCACTGAGATATTTGTGTCACAGTAGACCTGATATACTGTATGCTACTGGTGTAACCAGTAGATTTATGAACAGCCCTTTGCAGATTCATTTGAATGCTGCAAAGCGCATCCTAAGGTATATAAAAGGTACCACTAACTATGGTCTGTTTTTTCCTAATGGCAGGTCTACAGGTAATAACAAGCTGGTTGGCTACTGTGACTCAGATTGGTGTGGAGACAAGGTTGACAGAAGAAGCACAAGTGGCTATGTGTTCCTATTTCAAGGGGCTGCTATCTCCTGGAGCTCTAAGAAACAGGCCACTGTGGCACTGTCATCATGTGAAGCAGAATACATTTCTGCATGTCATGCTGCCACCCAAGCAGCCTGGTTAGAAACCTTGCTTAAGGAAATATGTGTGGAGTTATCTAACCCTATAACACTGTTTATGGATAATAAGTCAGCTATCAACTTGGCCAAAAATCCAATATCACATGGAAGAACTAAGCACATAGAAACTAAGTTCCACTACATTAGGGAACAAGTTGCTAAGGGTGTTCTAGTATTGGACTACTGCTCAACAAATGATCAGGTGGCTGACATATTCACCAAGGCTCTTAAAGGTGAAAGTTTTGCTAAACTTAGGAGGCAACTAAATGTTATTTCTTTCTAAGTTCCTAAGGAAGGAATAACCTATAGTCATGTCTAAGGGCTTGTCTTAGACCTTGTTTTAAACCTACCAGGGGGTTGTCCTGTGTTTTCTGAGTTGCCTACAGTTTCATTTCCTAAGTTTTAGCTCTAGTCTAGTTTAAGGTAGGGTTGTCTATCTTAAACCTAGGATTGTTTTGATTAAGGTAGGGTGTTGAGATTTAATCAAAAACCTATCTTATTTAAAACATGGCTATTTAAATTATAGCCGTTGGTAGTTATTACAAACCTGAAGTAGTTTTAAAAAAATAACAAACTAACTACTTCTAGTTTATGAATAACAAACTAACTTGGTTGTTCCTAACAACCAAGTTTAAGTGCCTAACAGCTATATTGTGCCCAGAGAAAGCAATATAAATACATATATGTACAGAATAAGAAAATAACAATTTTTACAGTTAATAAAAAATTTCCCTTTACAGTTTTCAATAGTTTCCAAGCTGCCAAGTTTCTGTCTCTGCATTTCTATACCTTCTGCTCCAATCTCATCTCTTCTGTATATTTCTTGATTGTGGTGGTAAACCAAGTGGTGTTGTACCTCGCACAATAAGAAAGAAAAGAGATTAGATACTATTCTCAGTGACTGAAATAGAAGAAAGGAAAGATAAGGGTTAAGAAGAGCTGTTTTTGTTACCTGTGAGGTTCTGAAGAAACTCTGGTGAAGCATTCGTGAGTGAGTTTCAAGATTGGAAACTCATTGTGATACAAACAAGAAAAGGAACAGTATCAGATTATTAGGGTTTCTAACAAAGAAAAGGATTCAAAGGGAAAATCACTGAGACTGTGATTTTACCTTTGTTTTGACCTTGTTGAACCTTGATCTGTACCTGTACCTGAAAAAACAAAATAGCAGAAATTAGGGTTTCTGCAAATCTGAGTTCAATCAACCAAGAAACAAGGGAAAAGGTAAAGAGAAGAAGGTTTCTACCTTAAGTGAAGGTGATTCACAAGCTTGATCAAAGGATTCAAGCAGATCTGAGCAAACTAGGGTTTGCTGTTCATCGCGAAGTGAGAAGAGGAGATTGTGGTCTCAGTGTTTTGATTCAGAACAAAACCAACGAGGGTTTTGTTTCATCATCACCAAAGATCATCATCGACCAAAAATCAAGCTGAACCGCAGCTTCAATCACCGGGGGTGAGAGCTACGGCGCAGCAAGGTTTCAGCGAGAGAAGAGAGAAGAAGAGAACGGAGAAACAAGAAGAGAGCTAGGGTTCTTGATACTCTGAGCACAGTGAGTAAATTAGGCTTAAATACTCCGGGTCAGTGCAAGATCCGCGTGCTCAACTTCAAACGGGTTCGGGTGCGCAGGAAACAACAAAAACGTGTGTTTGCTCAGCAAAGTCTTCATTGGGCTGGGCTGCCTGTAAAGCTGGGCTTTACAAGTGGCACCTCCCTCAGTTTTTGTTATACATCCCCCTGCAAATTCAACACAAAGAAGTGAGAAAAATTCAACATAATTAACCAAATGGCCATAATGATTTTCTAGTTTTTTTTTTTACTTTTACTCTCGCACTTATACAGAGTTGTTCATTTCAAGTAGGTAACTCAGTTGCTAACATCCTTGAAACCCAACTCGAGAACCCAGTTGATAGTCAAATACAAACCCATAGTTTCACCCCATTAGAACATCGGTCAGTGGGGTAAACCAGTGAGTTTTAGCTTCAATAAAGTTCCCCAAACCAATACCAACTTTGTTCCACGATACATCTCAGCTTGCTCCACGATACGTCGCTTGTGTTATGACTAGAGATACTGCTTGCACCACCGAGACTTCCTAAACCACGAGCATTAGACGAATCAGGATACCGGCTCGAACCAGACCAAATTATGCCATTAGTATCCACCTTCTTGTTATTCCACACATTTCGAGCTTGCCACAAGCTCCATAAGGTCATGCACCAACCCACCTTTGTCTCTCTGCTGATCAGAGCCTCAAAAACTCTAAAGAAATAGTCAGCGAAGATCGCAAAATTGGCAGCAAAACTGTCAATCAAATTGGCAATTCCTTAGCAGTGGCTTTAGGACAAGATATAAATGGGTGTTGTTCAGTTTCAGCAGCACCAGCACACCAAGGGTAATCGCACACCACTGTGATGTGCCTATGGATCAGATTGGACCGAAGGGGTAAGACATTTTTGCAAAAATGCCACCAAAAATGCTTCACTTTTGAAAGGATATTAAGCTTCCAAAGAACATTTCAATTTCCAGCAGCATGTTGACGCTTATCGGTCTCCAAAACACTACTCATCAACAACTTGTAAGCACTTCTAATTAACACTATAAACACCTAATTGCTCTGGTTCCCAAACTCGCATGTCCTCCCCTCCTCAGTGATAGCCGCTTGTTTGCTTTACCTTTGGTCTTTATACTAGAGTCTCTCTCTTTTATCTAATGTTTTGACCGTTGACCATTTATTCTTTCAGTTTCTCGTCACAATTTTTGTAACATATAGCACCACTGTTTTAATATAGCAAAATCGACATATAAATAAACAATTTGTGTATCACAAGTAGGTAGCTCAGCTGACGAGCTAAGGGATATCGAATAAGTGCACCAAAAGAGTGCAAGAATGACGTCTCAGGTTCAATCCCCGGAAACTAACATTCTCTCACCCCCTACTACCATTGCTTATCAAAAAAAAATTGTTGTCATATCTTGCGTCTATATACAATCTTCTAAGTCATGAACAAAGCAAACATCATGGGTGAAGGGTGAAATTTTCTCCAAAGTGTTAGACAACTTAAAACAAAAAGACCACGAGTAACAAAAAGACATAAGCACAGTGCAAAATGTAGAAAATTTAAAATGGCGACAATACAAATGAAGATAAAATAAATTCCTCACGTAAACCACGAACACTTAAATTCCTCATGTAGAAATTATTTCGGCGTGGAGCGCTTGTCATTTGTAAATTTGTAATGATGTTATTTGGGATACTATTTCAAAAGTGTTTTTTTTCATTCATTTAAATTCAATAATGAAATACTACAAATCATATAGGGTTTAATTAGTGTGTACCGTCATTATACAAATTTTTACGCCATCAACTACTAAAAATATATGGTATGAGTGACTTTTAATGTAGTTAAGATAAAGTCAATTTTTTTTATAACACATCGTTTCGTGATTGGTCAATATCGTAAAAAATCTTATACAATAATAGTGTATATAAATTAAATCCAACCATATACTACTTGAGAGATAATTTTCTTCCACCCTTATTCCTAAAGAGTTAGATGTACATATAATAATATATTTTTTATCCCGTTTTATATATTTACTCTAGTGGTTTTTTAACTACACAAAGTTACTTTTTGTATCTGCAAATAAAGTGACAAAATTATTAGTAAATTCTTACCTGCAAAGTGGAGATTCAGAGTTCAAGGCAAAATAATCATGAAAAGTTTGGGTCTCCCTCACAATTTTAAAACAATGACGTGTTAGACCACATATCTATCTCCATCCAATAATATTAGTTAACGTGATGACGTATACCACTAAATAATGACGTGGCTCGATGAGTATTTCTACTTAATAATTCCGTAATACGTATAATTATTTTGGGTCATTTTCATCCCAATTTCAAAGCATTTGAAAATAATGTTGGGTCATCGTTTGCCGCCGCTCTGTTGGTGGAGCACACACCCACTATTGTTTTGATTTTTTTTTTCTTTCAATTTTTTCATTTTTTAAAAATTGTTTTATTTTCTTGTCAAAAAAAATTGTTTTATTTTAATGGACAGCCACTATTTTTCCTATATATTTCTTCATTTCTTAAAAAAATATTTATTTAATTTTAGTTTCTTATATTTTTATAAGATATGTTAGTTTGTCTTTAGAAAACTTTATATTTAAATTAGAATATTTTTATTTCAGAAATTACAAGATTTGTTTTCTTATTTTATTTATAGAAACAAAATAAATATATTAGCAAATGATTTTTTAAAGTGTGATTCAATGGATTTTGTCACATAATAATCCAATGATTTTAGAAAAATTGTTGATGGATCACTAACCATCCATTAATTAAATGGATATATATATATTGGATCCTATGCATTAATTTACTTCTTTTCTTTGTAATTGATGGATTTGATGAAGTGTGAGGTTTAACCACAACAATGTAGTGTGAGGTTTGTAAATGGAGTTGCTAAAAGAATTTAATTTCGTGACAAAATATGTTAAGTGTGATGCTGAGCAGTGTGTTTTGGGTACTTTAGAGTTCAAAAAAAAATTAAGTGTTCAAATACGCAAACTTCTTTCCTCAATAACCAGTTTGGTGAAAAAAGAATCTAATTTCTTGACAAAATATGTAAAGTGTAATGTTGAGCATTGCGTTTTGAGGTACTTTAGAGTTCAGAAAAAATTTAAAGTGTTCAAATACGCAAAGTTCCTTCCTCAATAACCGGTTTGGAAAAAAAAATCGTTATAAAATACGTAAAATGCGTCATTAAGCAGTGTGTTTTGAGGTACTTTAGCATTCGGAAAAAAATATGATTTATGAAAAAAAAAAGTATTATATGATAGAAGTATAATTAGGTGCCCAATTTTTATCAGAGTTGGCAAAATGGGCCGAGCCCGTTGGGCCGGGCTGGTCTAACCCAAAAAAACACAGGAGGATGGGCAGCAAAGTTGAGGCCGCTTTTACATTCTAGTTTTTTAGCCCGACCTAAAAAAGTCCGGGCCATGGGTAGCCCGCAAGTTAAAAAATAATAGAATTTTACATATATCGTATTACTTCTAAAAAACCAAAATTATTAAGCTAAATTAAAAGCACAATGTCTAATTATAGAAGTTTTTCTCTTTTGTTAGGTATATTGTTTTCTCTTGATTTCCTTCCCTTTGTGATCGTCTCTCGGCTTCCTCTCATTTGTAAACAACTTTTTTTTAATTAAAATATTAGGCTACTGCATTGCCTTGAGTTAAGTATCTAGCCATTTGGAGTACGCCATTTGGAGTACTTGATACTGTGTTCGATCCTTGGTCGGTGTGTATGGAAAAATATTTTTTGGAGAGTTTACCTCATAGGATTAGTCTCCACCGTCGCCGTGGAGGATACATTGATTTACCAAAAAAATTAATTGGTTTGTTCTTTGAATTAAAATTGGACTATAGTCTTGCCTTTGTCCGAACTTTCGCTTATATTTTAATATTATGATGTTTAATTTTAAAGTGTTTAACACCTAGCAAATAAACATAGATTCTGCAAAAAAAATATAAACATAATCCATTTTTATTTTATTTCTAAAAAAAATCATTTTTTTAATTTGTGTTACCCACAATACGGGCTAGCCCTCAAAGCCCGTAGCCCTCATAGAATCGGGCTTGGGCCACAGAGGATGAACCCGAATTTCAATCTGAGATTTTTGGCCCTGCCTATAAAAGTCCGATTCCGATGTGGGCCGGATAGCCCGTTTTTCCAACTCTAATTTTTAAGATTTGAAACAGGGTCTTCAAATATTGTTTGGAACGGCCCTGATATTAGTGTATCGTTCTCTTATATATGCTATGTTTGGTTGTGAGAAAGAGTGTGAGGAGAAGAGAGAAAAGGTGATAAAGAGTATGCGAAATAGATGAGAAATAAAGTAAGTTTGAGGTATTGTTTAGTATAACGGAAATAAATGAAAAATATAAAAGAAAGAAATATGTCGTATTTCTCCTTTTTTTTGACAACCTAAGAAAAAACCATTAGCTTAAAAAATTATTTGTGAAAGGACAAAAATACCATTAGCTTAAAAACCAGTATACTTTTATTTTTTAGAGTAACAAAAGGGTATGAATAGAAATTGAGAAGAAATAGTAAGATTTCTCCTCTATTTCTCTCATTGAAGGAAAGATTGATAAAACATGGGAGCCCCCGCCATTTTTAATCACTCATCTCTGTTTCTACGCAAATCACATAACAGAAGTTTGTTATTTCTCTCTTCTTTCAATCTTTCTACGTAAAACGTAAAACGAACAAGTCATTAACGGAAGAGAGTTGGGATTACATGTGCTTATGGAAAAAATAAAATAAGTACCTATTAGATATGCCACCTCTACTTTAATTATAACCATCCTCACATCTTTTTTTTTGACCAAACCACTCTCACATCATCTTATAGGTGGATTCATGCGTCCGTTTTTAATACTAAAAAAAATGATGTATAGCTTTGTTTTTGTTAAAACAAAATTAGCGTGAGGGGATGACGCCTCAATCCAATGTCGGGAAAACTTTCGGGCTCTTTGAGTACTTAATGAGGGAATTACATTTACCTCACCCAAGAGAATTAGTGAAAATTTGAACCCAAAACCCCCAGATACAAATCTTGTCATTTTCCATTAAGCCAACTCCTTGAGTTAATGACACGTGTAGTTATTAGTGAGACTCATTTAATAAAAAAAAATTAAATGTTGAAAAGACTATGATAAAAATTGTGCTCTAGCGTTAATTTTTTCAGAAATATCAAGAAAAAAGGTAATAAAAAAAGTTACTGAGTGGAATAATTTCATTAAGAGCTTATTCATGAATAGTCCACATACGATCATTCTATTTAATTAGGTGTCACGCGACGTCATCGTTTCATATCAAACATTCAAAGGGAAAAATGGAAATTATTCTGCATTCAAACAACATTTATTTAAAAGCATTAAATACCAATGATTCCATAAATACTGGCTTTTAAAAGCATTCCAGTTTTGCATTGTCATTCATACACTATAGCAGCATCCGTTACTACCAAAAATATAAGAAGGAATATTCCAATTTCAAATATTTCCTTAACTGCATTTAACAATTTCAATTAAACCAAACTTCAAATATTTTCGAATTTAAAATTTGTACGCCAAATTTAATTTAAATTTTTCGCCAACTATTCAAATTTCCTTAAATGGATTCTTTTCAATCATTTTACCATTTTAAGGACTCTAAAATTAAAATAAATTTTCGAATTCAGTTGTTTATTAGTATTAAAAAAAATTTAAACCTTCTTATTAAGCCTCGTTCATTCTCTGCCCAATTGCAATTAATATCCACATACCAAGCGATTAATATCCTTTCATAAAAACTTATTAAATACGTTTCTTTTGGCCATTCTCCATACATGCTAATTCAAATATTCAAGTTCAAATCATCTAATCTAAATAAAATGGGGAGCTTTTAATTGTGCCAACCAAACATTGCTAACATATTTCAGGTATACAAATAGCCAAATGTATTTGGATGTCAACCATGTTAATATTTCTGATTTCTGATTCTGATGCTAATATTTTTGATTATTCGTTTTTCCCTATCCCGCAGGTAGTCAAAATATGGATATTTTTGCTCAAATGACAGCAGTCAGATGTCCTATTCATGAGGAAGTACCACACACCGGCTGAGATCAAGAACACCGTGATGATCAAGTAGTATATTTACAATTGTTAATTATCAGAGAACCAGAGAATGAAGATAGGAAAACACATTGTTTGTATTGAATGAAAAGAAAGATTCTGTCTATATTCAATTGGAAGACAAACTGATATATAGGCCAAGAAATAGAGTTTGTTACAAACTAAAACTACTAGCTAAAATTACTCAACAAACTAACTAGAAGATAACTAGCTAAAATTACTCAACAAACTAACTAGAAGATAACTAAATACAAAGTATTAATTTAACTATGGTTAAGAAGGTGGGTTAGGTAATATCCCCCCACAAGCTGGACTATGGATGTCCATAAGGCCAAGCTTGGACACCATAGATGTGAAGGCCGGACATAGAAGTGATTTTGTCAAGACATCTGCTAGTTGTGATGCAGATGGAACTGGAAGAAGATGAATGAGGCCTTTCTGAATCTTTTCTCGGACCACGTGGCAATCGATCTCAATGTGTTTGGTCCGTTCATGGAAGTTGGGTTGTGAGCTAAGTGAATTGCACTTTTATTATCACAGTACACAAAAACTGGCTGATCAAAGGTAACATGAAGATCTTGAAGAAGGTATCGGAGCCATTGGAGTTCACAAGTGAGACTGGCCAATGCTCTATATTCAGCTTCAGAGCTAGAACGAGAAACTGTTGACTGTTTCTTGGATTTCCAGGATAGTAAGGATGATCCAAGGAATACACAATAGCCAGAAACTGATCTGCGAGTGGAAGGACAACTTGCCCAATCTGAATCTGCAAAGCCAGAAAGTTTTATGGGAGAAGAGGAGGAGTAGAACAGACCCTTGGCAGGTGCACCTCTGATGTATTTGAGAACTCTCAAGGCTGCTTGGTGGTGTACCTGTAAGGACTTGGCTATAAACTGGCTCAGTTGTTGCATGATGAAGGCTAGGTCAGGTCGAGTGGTAGTGAGGTACAACAGTCTACCAACCAGGCACATGTATGCAGAGACATCTTCATAAGGTGGTGAATCAGAGTCATGTAATTTCAAGGAAGGATCATAGGGAGTGGAAGTGGGTTTTACAGCCAATAAATCACTGTCCTCAAGTAATTCTAGGGCATATTTCTGTTGGTTAAGGAGAATGCCTTGTTTAGACCGGGCCACCTCAAGGCTAAGAAAAAATCTAAGAGTGCCAAGATCCTTTATCTTGAACTTAGAGTTAAGAAATTTCTTTACTTTGGCTATTTCAGCAGAATTGTTACCAGACAATATGATATCATCTACATAGACAAGAAGAGCTGTGAAGTGAGTACCTTGAAACTTAGTGAATAAGGAGTGGTCTGCAGAGGATTGTGAGTAACCAATAGAGATGAGGGCAGTGGACAATTTAGAGTACCATTGTCTGCTGGCCTGTTTGAGACCATAAAGTGATTTGTTTAGTTTGCACACCTTGTTTGTGGAGGAGGTAGAGGCTGTTGGGAGAAGGCCAGGGGTTAATTCCATGCAAACCTCCTCATTAAGGTCTCCATGAAGGAAGGAATTGTTGACATCCAATTGTTCGAGATGCCAATCTTTGATTACTGCTAGAGAGAGAAGAGTACGAACAGTAGTCAATTTGGAAACTGGAGAAAAAGTGTCAAAGTAATCTACCCCTTCAAGTTGGGTGTAGCCTTTGGCAACCAAGCGTGCCTTGTGTCTCTCTAAAGAGCCATCTGCATGGTATTTGACTTTGTAGACCCACTTGCATCCAATGGGATGCTTACCAGGTGGTAGATCAACAATAGTCCATGTTAGTTGTTGCAAGAGCATCGAGTTCATTTTTCATAGCTACTTGCCAACAATCATGTTTGCAAGCCTGGGCATAGGTTTTAGGTTCTAATTTTGTACTAACAGCTAGGCATAAATTCTTGAAAGAGGGATTGCATTTTTGGTAGGATAAAACAGATAAGAGAGGATATAGAGAATTACCCGAGGAGTGCACTGGCAGTTGAGAGGAGAGAAAATTGCAGTGATAGTCTTCAAGATAACGAGGCATGTGTGTGATTCTCTCTGAATGTCTAGTGGGGGCAGGGACATTTTGAGGAGGTGATTGATTGTGTGGTGGAGGACTAGGAATAGGGTCAAGGTGTGGTTGAGGGACAGGAGTAGGATCATTTTGTAGTTGAGGGGGAGAAGGTGGAGCTAAGGGGGAGGTGGGTGGTTCAGTTGTTGATTGAGTGACAGGAGGGTTGGGCAAAGTAGGGTGCTCACAAGGAATATCAAAGGGGTTCAGTGATGTTGGATTAGGTGTGGTGGTGGTATTTTTGAGAGTTGGATTGGAAGAAAAGGGAAAGGTAGTTTCATGAAATATAACATTTCGAGAGATGAAAAATTCATTGGTGTGTAGATCATATAGGAGATAGCCTATGGTGCCATCCCTATATCCAAGGAACAGATCTTTCCTTGCATGAGGTGTAAACTTAGTTCTATGGTTTTGAAGGGTGGAGGAGAAAGCAAGGCAACCAAATACTTTTAAGTGAAGTAAGGTGGAAGGGGTGGAGTGTAGTGACTCATATGGTGAGATGTGTTTCAACTTTCAAGAGAGGTGTAGGTAATCGGTTTATAATATGAACAACTTGTTGTATAGCCAAATGCCAAAGGTTAGGTGGAAGGTGGGATTGAAAAGAAAGGGCTCGGGCAACATTGAAAATATGTTGGTGTTTGCGTTCTACAATGCCATTTTGTTGGGGTGTTTCAACACAAGATCTTTGGTGGATGATACCTTTGGAAAGGTAATATTCAGTCATAAGGAATTCAGGGGCATTGTCACTACGTATGCATTTAAGTTTCTTTTGGAGTTGGGTGTCGATGAAGGTGATGAAATTTTTGAGGTGTTGTCTAGTTTTGCCTTTGTTTTGCATAAAAATAATCCAAGTAAAACGACTAAAATCATCTACTAGGGTAAGAAAATATTTATGACCAGAAATAGAGGGGGTTGCATAAGGACCCCATATATCAGCATGTAGTAAATCGAAAATGCATGATGAATGAGAATTCCTACTTGAGTAAGGTAATTTTCTTTGTTTTGCATAATGGCAAGTATCACAAGGTGATGAACTATAATTAAAAGAAATAAAGGGAAATTGTGAAGAAATACATTTGTGGATAGGTGTTGATAAGTGTCCTAGCCTAAGGTGCCAAATTCTAGCAGGGTCAAATGTGGGGGAATCTAAGTGACAATTATTTGTCCTTTTTAGGTATTATTGACAAATATTTGTGACATGTGTTTTAAATATTAATCAGATTAAATAGTCTTTAAGTCTTCTTGTTTTTTAGATAGTAGGATTATAGTAGTCTTCAAAAATTATAATTATCAATGACAAATATTAATCCCGTATTTTTTTATATATCACTGCAGTTATCCCGTGTTTTTTTATATATCAATGCAGTTATCTCATAGTTTCAATTGATTATTTTAGTTGATTAGTAGATTATAGTAGATAGTAGATTATCAATAAGAAATATATTTGTTTTAAATATTAATTAAATATTCATTTCTTACCATTGATTAGTAGATTATAGTAGATTATTGTAGTTATCCCGTGTTTTTTTTAGATAGTAGGTTTATAGTAGTAGTTTTCAAAAATTTTAATTATCAATGACAAATATTAATCTCATGTTTTTTTATATATCAGTGCTGTTATCTCGTGTTTTTTAAATATCGGTGCAGTTATTTCGTAATTTTAATTAATTATTTTAGTTGATTAGTAGATTATCAATAAGAAATATTTTTTTTAAATATTAATCGGTATTTTGAATAGTCATTAAATATTATAGTTTTTTAGATTGTAGGTTTATAGTAGTCTTCAAAAATTTAATTATCAATGACAAATATTAATACTGTGTTTTTTTATATATCAGTGCAGTTGTCCCGTGTTTTTTTAAATATTATTGCAGTTATCTCGTAGTTTCAATTGATTACTTTAGTTGATTAGTTGATTATAGTAGATCGTAAAAGATAGATAGTAGATTATAAATACGAGGTGATAGTAGATTTGAGGAGAAAAATTAAAATTTTAAGGTGATAACGTTTTCAAAAAAGGTGATAGTTTTTTTTTTTGCTTTTTAGTATGAATCATTTACATTTTTATAGGTAATTTTAATAGAGTAGTGTTTGTATAAATTTAGAAATTTAGTTAAAAGAATTAAAGTGAAGTGGTAAGAGAAAGAGAATAATTATTTATGGGAAAAGTAAAGTAAAAAGAAAAAAAGGAGGAAAGAGAGTGTAAAAGAAAAGTGAAAATGAGGAAAGAGAGTGTAAGAACAAAGAGAAAAAAGGAAGAAATAGAGTTTAAGAGAAAAGTGAAAAGTAAGAAAGAAAGTGTAAGAATAAAGAGAGAAAAAAAATAGAGTGTAATGACATTTTTACCCTAAAAAATTTGAGGTGTCTTTTAAATAGAATGAGAGTATTGGTAAAATCATATGTGGTGAATAAGTATAAATCTATCATATGTGGTGAATTGGTATAAATCTATAGTAGATAGATTTATAGTAGTCTTCAAAAATTATAATTATCAATGGCAAATATTAATCCCGTGTTTTTTTATATATCACTGCAGTTATTCCGTGTTTTTTTATATGTGCAGTTATCTCGTAGTTTCAATTGATTATTTTAGTTGATTAGTAGATTATAGTAGATAGTAAAAGTTAGATAGTATATTATCAATAAGAAATATTTGTTTTAAATGTTAATTAGTAGTTTAAATAGTCATTAAGTCTTGTTTTTTAGATAGTAGGTTTGTAGTAGTAGTCTTCAAAAATTTTAATTATCAATTGCAAATATATATTAATCTCATTTTTTGTATATATCAGTGCAGTTATCCTGTGTTTTTTATATATAAGTGCAGTTATCATGTAGTTTCAATTAATTATTTTAGTTGATTAGTAGATTATAGTAGATAGTAAAAGAGAGATAGTAGATTATCAATAAGAAATATTTGTTTTAAATATTAATCAATAGTTTAAATAGTCAATAAATCTTCTTGTTTTTTAGATAGTAGGTTTGTCGTCAAAAATTTTAGTTATCAAAGACAAATATTAATCCTGTGTTTTTTAATATTTCAGTGCAGTTATCCCGTGTTTTTTTATTTATCATTGCAGTTATCCCGTAGTTTCAATTGATTAGATAGTAGGTTTATAGTAGTCTTCAAAAAGTATAATTATCAATGACAAATATTAATCCCGTGTTTTTTTTATATTTATCCCGTGTTTTTTTATATATCAGTGCAGTTATCTCGTAGTTTAAATTGATTATTTTAGTTTATTAGTAGAATATAGTAGATAGTAAAAGTTAGATAGTAGATTATCAATAAGAAATAGTTTTTTAAAATATTAATCAGTAGTTTAAATAGCCATTAAGTCTTCATGTTTTTTAGATAGTAGGTTTGTAGTAGTACTCTTCAAAAAATTTAATTATCAATTACAAATATTAATCTCGTGTTTTTTTTATATATCAGTGCAGTTATCCCGTGTTTTTTTTTATATATCATTGCAGTTATCTCGTAGTTTCAATTGATTAATTTAGTTGATTAGTAGATTATAGTAGATAGTAAAAGATAGATTGTAGATTATCAATAAGAGGTGATGGTAGATTATCAATAAGAGTGTAAACAGATTTCGAAGGGAAAAATTAAAATTTTAAGGTGATAAATTTTTCCAAAAAGGTGTTTGTTTTTTTTTAGTGTAACTCATTTACATTTTATAGATTATTTTAATAGAGTAGTGTTTGTATAAATTTAGAAATTTAGTTAAAAAAACTAAAGTGAAGTGATAAATGAAAGAGAAGAATTGTTTATGGGAAAAGTAAAAGTAAAGTAAAAAAAAAAAGAGAAAAGTGAAAAGAATGTAAGAGTGTAAGAGAAAAGTGAAAAGGAGAAAAGAGGGTGTAAGAAGAAAAAGAAAGAAAGAGAGGGTAATGACATTTTTACCCTTAAATTTGATATGTCTTGTTAATAAGAGATCCAAATTAGTAGTTTCATAAGAGGTTTGTTTGTATAAATAGAAGATATAAAAATAGATATTAGATTGTTATTATATAATATTTAGGCTAAATTATAATTTTGGTCCTCTTATTTTCAAAAATTCAGACATTTTGTCCCCCTATTTTAAAACTCAGACATTTGGTCCCCCAATTTTAAAAAATCAAATACATTTAGTCCAAAGAGGGACCAAATGTCTTTGATTTTTTAAAACTGGGGGACCAAATGTCTTTGATTTTTTAAGATTGAGGGACCAAATGTCTTTGATTATTAGCCATAAAAAACTGAAAATTCCTCTTGGGACTAAATGTCTTTGATTTTTTAAAATTGGGGGACCAAATGTCTGAGTTTTAAAATAGGGGGACCAAATGTCTGAATTTTTGAAAATAGGGGGACCAAAACTATAATTTAGCCTAATATTTATTATGACATATAGTATTTACTAATTAAGATTATTCATTTGTAGTCGCGAAAGCAATCTGGGGGTAGTGAGTGTAGATTTTATGTTATGAAACATATGGTCAATATTGTCTCTGCAAGTATTGTTGATTTATAGGCAGAGGTACATAATAAATTTTTAACATCAGAGCTTGTTCATATTTTTGGTTGGGTGAAATTTATGAAAGACAGCCTTAGGAGCAACTTCTTATATAAGCTTGAGAATATTGTGAAGTAGAAGAAAGGTGAACATTTTAGATGTTTAGTCTTATGTTATTTCATATTGTAGAGATTCAACACTACAGAGTCATTCGCTGAAGATGATCTTTACGACATCCGGTATCGTTGGGCAAGACTATTTATTGATTTTTATCCAAGTCGTATTATTGGGTCATAATAGGCTTATAGGTAAATGCATAAAAAAATTTCTCCCTTTCTACCCTTAATGTGCTCTTTATTAATATGAGAATGTATATTTCAATCAAAAACTGGCTTCGCACTCTGACCAATATGTTGTCAATTGTGATTTAGGTTCAAAGTGATCATCACGAGGTTTGATGCAGATTTGGTGGAGATACGCTTATAACATGGATTTACTGCAAAGTTTGGTGTTTGCTTAGGTTATGTTTTAAGTAATTTTTGGTTAGATTTGGTATTATGTTATAACTAGGTAGCTTGGGTTAGTATCTGGTAGAACATGTATTATGGAAAACAAGTAAGTTGTATTTCGTTGTTATCAAGTTTTTGTAATATATCCCAATTATATATGATCTTGTTTTGAGTATTTAGGATTATGCTAGATATATAGATTTGGTACTATGTATTTGAGATTGTGGTTGCATCTATTAAGTATTTGAGATTGTCTTGTATATCAGGTTACTATTTGCTAGATATATGTTGTTGGGAAAACGAAATTTATTTTTAAAAAAATAGTTTTAACATCGGTTACAAAGAACCTGATGTTAATAAAATTAACCTTTAACATCGGTTGCTACAAAACAACTGATGTCAAATAATATCTTTAACATCGGTGGTTCTGAAAAGCCGATGCGAAAAATGCGCTAAAATCTAATTAAAACAGTTTTTTGGCATCAGGTGGGAACACATCTGATATTAAAAATACTTTTCGCATCAGGTTCGTACTTGTTGTGAAAAGTGTCTACTTTTAACATCACCTGAATCTGTAACGGATGCGGAACTGATACGAAAAGTCAATTTTAACCGATGGGAAAAGCCTGGATTGTAGTAGTGACTTTTTCTGATTAAAAAAACTCATTACATAACATTATAGAAATTTTGTAATAAGTCGCCAAACTAAATAAATAATTACTCAATTAAAGGTTTGAATTTGGATTCCAATAGTTCAGCGTACAAATGTATTTCTTTTTTTCAAAAAATAGAAGTACATAGTCATAGTAATCTACAAAACACACACACACATATATATATATATAGAGAGAGAGAGAGATAGACGAAGATAAAATAATTTAAAATTACACATATAACAACATACATAATATTCCGGGCGAAGATAAAAACAAAGTGCACTTACTTCTTTTTACAACATTTAAATATATAATTCACTAGTAGAAAAACAACATTTAGCGGTCGAGGATGAAACACGGCATTGTGTCTTTCTCATATTACCCCATACGCGCGATTTGGCCCTTAACTATATTCAGTGAGTCATCAGTGACTACCGAATGATTCGCAAATCACAACCAACCACTATCTTGCCTCATTTAGAAATTAAAATATCTTGCCACACTTAATTTCTTTAGAAATTAAAATATCTTGCCTCATTTTCAAGTGCCTTTCAATTCAAATTCAAATATCAGTGACAGTAACTATCAAATAATACAAAGATCTTTTGTCCGTGTGCTTTATGATATTTTGTATATTATTGCAGTCATTCATGTAAGAAATCATTTGATTTTGAACTAGCAGGCAAGGCAACAACTAGATAGTATAAAATTCGAAATCATTTGAGTCTGGATAAATTTTTCAAAAAGTAATTATTAAAAGTTTATAATTGTACGACTTCAAATTAACTTCTAATAATTCCTTTAAAAAAAACAAACTTTTTTTTTTATAAGTAAAAAATTCATTGAAGGGAGCACAATGGGTGCCCAACCCTTACAATGGAGATATGGGAAAGGGGAAGAGCCTCCTTAAAACCTCCCTGAGCCAAAACCCAATGGAAAAACAACAACTTAGCCCACTCTTTCTCCCCCTACTAGATTACAGATTGTTAAAGAATGTAAGTGGGTTAGACCACCATAGAGATACAGACAAAGATGAATAATGGGTTCAATTTTTCATTCATAAAGTTAAAGAAAACAAAAAATAGGGAAAGGCGGAAAATTCAGTGGCGGACCCAGGACCCCGGGGTCAGGGGTGTCAAATTTTTTAAGGCCAGTGTCAAATGGGTGCAAAACTTGGTCTACTAGTGCAATTTAAAATTTTCAGGGGGTTCAAAATAAAAATTTCAGAAGATTTGGGCTATTTATATAGAGCGATAAGTGCAATTTTTTTTCCAACAAGTTCAACTGAACCCCATGGGTACAAGGTAGGTCCGCCGCTAACGGGAATCAAACGTCTGCATGTCTTTTTGTCAAAAAAAAAAAAAAAAACGTATGCATGTCTTCCGCGGAGAAAAGCAAAAGCACGTCTTGCATTTTTCTCGTGCCGTTTAGTCTCTCACTTTGTAAGTAACACGCTGATTATAATTTGTAGCGTAAATAGATTGTATTTCCATTTTTTAGGGTGTTTTAGGGTAAGAGATTATATCAAATCTCTCACCGGTGAATTACTAAAATTGACCATAAGATATTAATTATGTAAAATGCTATGAGTGGTTAAGATTAAATCAACCAGTATTAAATCTCAACCGTTGATGAATTTTTACTCACCACCCTACAGTTATATTTCATGGTTCACCGGTGAGGGATTTGAATTTAATTTTTTGGTATGGACCATTGCCGGCTACTCACAGAGTGTCCCAACGCTTTGAACGAAAGATTAATCTCCATTCGTGCTTAGGATCAAATTTTGCACTGGCAACACCGAGTTTGTCCACCGTGGGAATCGAACCCGGGAGCATCGGGTCGACCCCCGTGTCCCAAGGTAGATTAAGTCATTGGGCCAACGGTGTTGGTTTGAGGGATTGGATTTGCTCTCTCACCTAGAAACACCATTTTATTAAATTTATTATTTAATGTGGAACATACAAACTATTTGTATCTTGATCAGCAGTCGTACGCGGGTCAAAATAATTAAAAAGAGTAAATATAGTATCAAGGTAAGAGACCTTGGTCGTCTTTCGAGGACCTCTAAATAATGAAATCACCAAAATCAAGAACCAAAATAAACAATAAAGGGGAGGGGGGGTTTAGGAGAAAGTTTGATGTTTAATGAAGAAAAACAATTAAAGATAGGTAATCAATCCATTGGTTTCAGGTGCGTTTCTTGGATTTCTCATCGGTTCTAAAATAAAGATTTGTGCAATGTTTGATAATTCTTGATTGATCATAGACTAATTGAAGTATTGAACAAGGGCCAGTCAGTTTATACGAATTCACAGTGTTTTAAAGCAAGCGTCAAAACAGTGTGTTCAATCAATCGTGATAGCGAACAAGTGTCAGTATCACAATTAACACCATAACTGAATTCTATCATTCCTATAAACAAGCGTCATAGACTCTATCAATTCCTATCCAAACTAAATTAAACAAGCGATAAAATAGTTTGTATAATGAAAGTTGCAAAACAGAATCATAATTAAGTGATTAAGCAAAACTGAATCATAAAACGAATCACAGAGCAAAACACAAACCGAATTTGCAGCAAGAATTACGGAGATGAAATTGATAGAGAAAGAATTAAAACCATAAAAACAAAATAAACATTAAGCACTGAACCTCAAAATCCTTACAGCAACACCCTTCACCAATAGATTGATCTAGGGCTTTAAGCTTCCATGGAGGTTAGGGCACAAAACGTAAAATTGAAAGTAAGAATGAGTAAGAGAGCAAAGACGGCTCTGAAAAGTGTATTTAGTCTTAAAGAAAACGAAATACCTAAATCCCTAAACGGGTTCTATGATAAAAGCCCGATAAAAATAGTAAATTGGCCCGTAAACCCGTTTTATACAGTACTGTTTCGGTATTTCGCAGTTTTAACCTCCCAGACTTCAGAATTGGGTTTCCAGCTCAACAGAAGAACTGTATCTCTATTTCTTAGCTTTCCAACACATACTTGTACGCCTCCATCGGATAATCACAGCCAAAGCTATGGCCGGCATAGTAGACAGGGGTCAATATGCAATAAAAACAAGAATTAGTCAGGAAATTGCTATATTGCTCAAATAAGACCCAAAGTCTAGAAACGCGCTAAGACTTAAATATTAGACACAGAACACAATCAAAAACACTAAGTGAAAAGCTATAAAGAGTGCATTAAAATGCACTGATCATATCTCCTGGGAACCTCCATACACCGTCTGAACCAAGCTCAACAACGATCGATCTTATAAAAATCAGAATGAGTTGGCTCGTTGTGAGGGGTTGCTTAGCAATTCAAATGGGTAGTGGATTAAAGCTAGCTTGGCATCATGGAGCTCACCAAATTGATAGTGGAGAGTAACTCTAAAGTTTTGGTGGAGGTGGTCACAACAGTGAATAGTGTGGCAACAAGTATTCCAACTCTCGTGAAACGGATTTACAGAGTCTTGCAGAGTCCTACAACAGAGTTGGGATGTGCAGGTGGTTCATATTTGGGCCGAGGGAAACAGTGTGCGGATTGGCTAGCAAACTTGAGTTTATTGGCTAACTCTTATGAAGTTAAGGTTTTGGACAACCCTTCAAGAGAGCTGCAATAGCTTTATTTGATAACTACTCTAGTGGGGCATGCCGCCTGCCTCAGAACGTTTCCTAGTTGGCTTTTTTTTGGTGCCCCCCTCTCCTCCCCTATACCCCCATAAACCCTTTAATCCCCAAAATACCTCTCAAAATATAAAAGAAAACTGTTTTTTTAAAAAATTTCCAGAATTACCTCAAAATGGGATAAATTCGGAAACCATTTTTTTAAACTTTTCGGAATCACCTCAAAAAAAGGTATTTCTGGAAGTTAATTTTTGACTTCTGGAAATACCTCTTTTGACTTTTGAGGTGATTCCGGAAACTTTAAAATAATGGTTTCCGGAATTATCCTCTTTTGAGGTAATTCCAGAATGTCGTTTTTATTTATTTATTATCTTTTAAAATAACGTAAATACGATTAATTACACTAAACTGCGAGAACGATAAATTACGAGGACCATAAAATACGAGAACGAATAGAGTACAAATACCAGAATTATAATATATCAAATTCGATAAAATACGAGTACAAACACCATAATAAAATACAAAAAATATATATCTAGCGGTCAAATACACAATCAGCTAAAGCACTCGAGAGGAGCTCATATGCAGCAGGTGGAATGCCCTCGAATGACATGACCTGCCGGATACGTGCAGCTATAGACTCGAGTCTATCCTCCATAGTCAGTGGACCAATATTCTCATCATGAACATCATCTGGTATATGTGCTTCCTCCTGAGGCGCATTGAGGCGGGGAATCGACACCTGTAAGTATTATGGGAGGTAGCTCTCATCGCACTCCCCCAAATGTATGGCCTGTCTAGCAGATCTGACCAAATGCGTGACCGGGCTCTGGTAGTACAACCATGTCCCCACAATAGCAGATGAAGATGGACGTGACACACCAACGGGAAGGGGCTCAGCAGGGATGGTCTGGAGGTATCCAAACTGCCATAAGACCCTGTCCGGCATGTAAGGCACAATGATATCATCCCATAGCAGATGACCTCTGAAAAGCGCTATAGAATGAAAGCGCAAGTGTTGCATGTGGTCTTCCCATGGCCTCCATACGACGTTTGTGGGTCGTAAGGCATCCAGTTGACCTCGAAAATGACTAAGCTTCACAACATCATTCTTTTTGTTTCTCCACCTGCAGCAACGTGGACGCTCAGAAGAACCCAAGTCTCTGCGATCGCCTATGGTGGAAAAATACTCGAAAATCCAACACTGAAATAATAATGTGAATAAATAAATAAATATTCAAAAAGTAATTAATTATTGTTAAAAAACAAAATCATTAATTATTACCTGGAGCAATGACACGTATCCTCCACACTGTCTTGTCTTTCAGAAACAAGCACCATTCAGCTGCTCGTATAAAATGGCCAAAGCAGCTGGACCCCACGCCCACTGGCCACACTCCTCAAATGACTGAATCAGTATGCCTCCACATGTGGGTGGTGTTGTGCAACTCGAAACTTAAATATTTTCTGACCATGGGCTGCAACCATAATTTTACCATGGTCCTGTATAAAATTACATTATATAAATTAAAACATTTTAAACAACAATAAAAAAAATTTAAATTAATTATTAAAACGGTTACCTCTCTCATACGAAGCCTCGACACCACGTGGGTAGGAAGTCAATGCAACAAAACTTGGTCCCTATGACCCTGCTCAAGAGGCTCATCATACTGGTCCTACTGCAGAGCGTCTGTAGCCTCCGTAAAATGGTCCTGGTTCTGATCAACATGAGCCCCATGGCGTCCCGATCACGGACACGCCTGTTACGCTCAAAAGCGTGACCGGCTTGCCTAATCAGCCTAATCCTCCTGGTGCGGGTACTAGGAGCAGGAGTGTGATCTGCATCTCCGCCTGCTCACTATGACGATTCGGCTCGCTCAAAATGTCGCGAACTGCTCGCCACTGAAAAAACACAAAAAAAAATTAAAAATTCCGGAAACACCTCGTTTGAGGATGTTTCCGGAAAACTGTAATCATGAACTTTCCGGAAACACCTCAAAGGACGTATTTTTGGAAGTCATTTTTGACTTCCGGAAATACGTCCTTTGATGTGTTTCCGGAAAGTTCATGAAAATAGTTTTCCGGAAACATCCTCAAACGAGGTGTTTCCGGAAAAATCGCACAAAGGGCTTTCGGAAATACGTAAAAAGAAGGTATTTTCGGAAGAAAAAAAAACTTACTGAGATTTTCGGAATTATGTGGAAATGAGATGATGGTTTTAGATTTTAATGTTAGTAAGAGTATTTTGGTCAGATTGCGCAAAATGGGGAGTATAGGGGAGGAAAGGGGGGTACAAAAAAAACCTTCCTAGTTAGTTTGTTTGTTTTTCTTTTTCTGTTGGGCTTCGACCCTCTGATATATTTTTTAATATATCAGAGGGTGCTATCGCTAAAATTAGTAGCAATACAAGTATGAATAAAATATTTAAGTCGGGAACTTTGATGTTTGTCACAAAAATCCAATAGTGTGTGGAATCTCTCCAGTCGGTTGCACCATACAACTGTTGTATATATAGTGTGAGAACTATGTGTTAGCTTCCCATGGCTATGTCCCTGATGGCAAACCATCACTCAACAATGAGTCAGTACTCATTGTTGAGTGATGGTTTGCCATAATGAGTACTCATTGTTGAGTACAATGAGTACTGACTCATTGTTGAGTGATGGTTTGCCATCAGGGACAGGGCTATGTTAGCTTCTCATGGCATCATCATTGGCTTGGGCAACGTCCGTTGAAGATTGAGTTTGGCAACATTTTCAACAATTGTAATAATGAAAATGTGAGGCTGGCGAATCTAGGAGTTTGGCGTGATGATCATTGGCAATGGAATTTTTCTTTTTTCGCAGGTGCTGGATCCGCATTCAGTGATGAAGTTGATGAGCTGTTGACGATTATGCGTGATGTTCATATGGCCCGTGGAGTTGCTGACCGATGGTGTTGGTTTATTGATTCGCTAAAATCCTTCATGATTCGGTCTTGTTACCAATTTCTTTTGCAAGCCAATCAACTTTCAACCGTGGACAGCAGCTGGTGAGTTTCGACTTTGCAGAAATCTGACTTGATAGCGTTATGGAGGACTCGTATTCCAGCCAAGATCTTGTTGTTTGGTTGGTGTATATTCAACAATTCTATACCTGTTCGGTCTCTGTTACTTAGACAACATGTTATTCACTCGGAGGAGGATGCGGTCTGCGTTTTGTGTAGGTCTCACATTGGGGATTCTCATAACTTGTTTTTGGCTTGCGATTTTTCTTTGAGGATGTGGGGAGAGATTGGTCGTTGGCTGAATGTTCAAGTGCCTTACCCATCTACTTTAATTGATCATTTTCTACACTATGGCGACCTTTGTCCTGGTAAGAAAGCGAAGAGGATCAAGCATCTTATTTGGTTGACAACTTGTTGATGTCTTTGGCTATCTCGTAACAGTGTTTGTTTTAGAGGGGTAGAGTCAAATGTAGACTCGATAGTGGCCCAACTGAAGTTCTTATCTTGGGGCTGGTTCATTTACGGGGTGGGAAGGAATTATTGTTGTATTCCATCACTATGGTGGAATAATGCATTTTCATGTATAAACAATTTGTGATCTCATCCTTGTATTTGTGGTTTTGAGCACCCCTTAGTGCTCCTATTAATGCAACATTGCTTATTGAAAAAAACATAATAACATTCTTTTGATATAAATGAGATCTATTTTTGATCCACAAGAGCTACAATTCTATTCTTTTAATAACATGCTTATGCTTTTGATATAAATGATTGTCTAATCTATTATACATTAGTAGTATTAAATAGAAAAAAGAATATATATGTATATATATATATATATATATATATATATATATATATATATATATATATATATATATATATTAGTAGTATCATTTACTAAACTACCAATAAGGGTTGGTCCAACAGTAACTAAACTCGGATCCCACTCCAAGGTCTCGAGTTCAAATTTTAGGTGTGGCAAAAACTCTGTAGGCGATGAGAACCACACGGACCGGGCCAGATTCCCCGGTGTAGATTAGTCACCGGCAAAGCCAATAGATACACACCAATAACACGGTAACAAAAAAAAATAATATCCTTTACTAAACTTAGCATACTAAGTAATAATATTCTAGCACCCCAACCATTCGTGTAACACCCCGGTACTTCTAACGAGTAGAAATGTCTGAGTGTACCAAGCATACTACATCAGAGATATTATTTCCTGTCTAGATACTGAACACCACTATAAATTTTTCGCTGAATAATACCAAAACGGTTTTAAACATAGTTAAAACCATAACAGTTCCCTGACCATCAACATCAGCTACATTTAGTGTTCAATATCATACAAGAAAGCGCGGAAATAAGTACATAAATTTTACAACAGTTAAAGTCATAATGTCGTGATACATAGCTAACAAGGGAAAACATAAACTTAAGCATAAAAGCTAAGTCTTCAGCAACCATCCGAGTACAACCTACTCGTGCCTCTTGGATCTCCGCTTTCCTTGTTTCTCTGTAAAACAACAACATATAAACAATGAGATACAATCTCAGTAAGTTCTACCGAGACCCCTAACAACGCTCTCGGTTCAATTATGAATCCTATTTAACTTAACACGACAGCGCCTGCGCGAACGCTAAACCCCGGTGAACCGTATTATAGGACTTTCTTTCATTCGTGGTTTAATTCATAACCACGTGCATTATCAATCAACACGACACCGACTGCATTACTGCTAACCCCGGTTAACATGTTATAATTCAGTACGACACCGACTGCATTACTGCTAAACCCCGGTGGATCGCACAACAACATTTTAACATAACACCGCCTGCATTCCTGCTGAAACCCGGTGAACCCCCTTACCAATAGTACTTTCCCTAATGGTATACAGGCCTAGGGTAAGGGATCATGACTTCCCCGCCTAGTATGTCAACATCATGGGTCGTCACCCAACTCGATATAGTATATATATCTACTTTCACTTGAACATTTAGTTTGTTTACATTAGACCGTTAATTCAACATTTAGTTCTACAAGACAAGCATATTATGTGTTCGCTCCCGTATACTATTTTACGGTTTTTTGAATTAAACATAACTTTGCAAATCATTATGGAAACCTTTGCAAATAGATTCAAAATCATGGCATTATAAGCCTAATATCATTGGAAAGGGGTTAGGAAAGTGTTAGAAGAGGATTGGAATCGAACGGGGTCGTTTCAGGCAAGTTTGTAAAATTTGGACAGTACACTGCGCACGGTCCGTGCTCCCATACGCACGGGTCGTGCGCCCTGTAAGTCATTTCTGAAAATAGAAACAGAACGAGATGCACGGTCCGTGCACCTGGGACGCACAGGCCGTGCGTTTTTGACAACACTGAGTTTTTATCCCGTTTTCGCATTTTTCGTCGTTCCGATAGATTCCGATACCTGTTCTAGTCCCAACATAAAAACAGTCCAAAAACATATTCAAACAACAATGATCATCAATCAAACAATCCAAAAACCAATTGGACATAAAACGTGATTTTCATACAAAATACTTTTTCGACACGAATCAAAAACCGAAACACGTTTCACAATTTAAGTTTATTAATTCAAAAACCTAAACATGAGTAAAACTCACCGATTGTGATGAAAATCACAAATAGCCGAGACTTCCCGCGAAATTGCTTTTCCGACATAATTACACGAACGTTCCCCGAATCAACTTTACGCTCCGACGACAATCAAATCCGCTCCCAAATCTTCCCATTCAACCATGAGTCACCCAAGGACACTATTCATCATCTTCAAGCTCTAATCACTATTCATCCATAAACCCCAAATTTTATTCTTCAAACCCTAACATTTGAAACACTAATTCTTCCACTCCAAGCTAGTACCCAACCACCTATTTGAACTTCCCTAACCTCTAGAACACTTGATGAAGAAGACAACACAAGATTTCCTCATCTTCTCCTCCAAATTCGAAAATGGTGAATTGAAGGAGAGTGGATCATATGTTGTGATGTTTGTATCAAATTGAAGAGGAAGAAATGTTGATCATTTTTCGTGTAGGAGGGATGATGTTTTGATGAACCTTGGTATCCTCTTTTTCTTTTCTTCCATGGAAACCCACTCTTTTCTTTCCTTTCTCTTTTCTTCTCTTATCTTCTCCTCTGTCTCACTTCCTTTCTTTTCATTTCATTTCTTATATATTAAGTGGTAATGTGGTCAAATGACCACATTGCCCTTAATCTCTAATTTCGTTCCTAAATCGTACTTGTCCCGAATTAACCGGTTAACGATCCTAAGACAACAATAATTATCTTTAGCACTCAATAATTTACCAGTCAGGTACTAGAATAATTCAATTGGGTTAATCATCAAAATAATTCGATTAATTATTTTCCGGATGTTACAATTCGTTTCAGCCTCCGTCTCTGTTTGCCATGAGAAAGACTTCAAAGATGATGATGGTTTCTCCTTGATGCAGCGCTTGCATTCATGATGTTGTGCAGATGGCCGCATCTCTTCTGTTGTGGCACTTGCAT
This sequence comes from Astragalus membranaceus, assembly GCA_039519185.1. Lineage (NCBI taxonomy): Eukaryota > Viridiplantae > Streptophyta > Magnoliopsida > Fabales > Fabaceae > Astragalus > Astragalus membranaceus. The sequence continues at coordinate 156,740,179 of CM076850.1, read as the reverse complement.
TTCTTATGTTATTGTTTAGGTTAAAACATGGAAGTGGATTGGCTATAAAGGCTGAATTATTTTTTGGTGTAAATTGGCTATTATCTAATATCTATGCGCAACCGCAGAGACCAATCCTTCAAGTCGAGTACAACCATAATGGATAGCAAAATTCTCCCTCAATAATTTTAACTTTGCTCTTTATATATCAAAAAATAAAGAAGAAAATCATGAAGAAGGGCAATGCAAACATGTCGGTCTTTAACCACGAGACTTCTTTTTTTTTAACCACGGGACTTCTTTAATAGAAACAATTAGGGGTGTTCAAAACCGAACCAAACCAATAGAAAACCGCAAATCGAACCAAACCGAAAACCGCAAAAACCTGCTTTTAATTGGTTCTGATCGGTTTTTGTTTATACTAAACAGCGCGGTTCGGTTCGGTTTGCGATTCCAATTACAGAAACCGAACCAAACCAAACCAAACCGCTAAATTATATATATACTACTGTTTTTTTTCCCAGTAGGCTTACTTAGTTACTCCTTAGTATTGGGCTTGCAGACTCGGCCCAACCCCAAACCCCATCACAACTCAATCACTCACTTTCACTTTTAGGTTAATCAGATTTAGAAACCCTCTCAAGCGACTCATCTCCCTCTCAAGCTGCCGTTCACTACTGCGTTCACGAAACCTTTCACTACAAGAAAATCAACGATTTCCGACGGCAATTTTCGTCGCAAATGCAGTGATTTTCGTCGGAAATTAACGTTTCCGACGAACTATCTGACGGACAAAAAGTCGTCGCAAAATCGCTCGTCGCAAATCGTTTCTGACAGATTATTTCGTCGCAAATGTCTCCATCGCAAAGTCGTCGGAAACCCGTCGCAAATATCCGTGGCAAAGTCGTCGCAAACGCTGACACATTTTCGTCGCAAATCCGTCGGAAATCCGTCGGAAATTTTAAAAAAAAATTAAATCCAACAGTGGTCCTTATACCCTCACTAAACCAAACTTCTATTGCAATTCCTTCTCTTATACACTAGTAATTATCATAAAATCAAAATCCTTTATGCAAACTTTTTTCAACCAAAATGAACTATTAACTAAAAGCTCAATTGCTAAATAAGCATTTCATTGGATTAAAGGAATTATATACTAGCAGTCATCAAACTGAAGCAATTAAAGGAAGTCAACAGTAAAGAATCCAAGACGTCTTTCCATCTCTTGCAGCAAAAGTTATTCAACAACAACTACAAAGGTCAATCCTGTGTTTAACAATCCTAAAAATAAAACATAAAAAAACATATCCTTTTGTAATTTATTCCATTCCTAGCAAGCTTCCAGTGTTTGGCATTTTTTTCCAACCATATTGCACTGATTCCACAATTGGACAACAACTCGAAGCCCATCTCTTCTCATACCAGGATCTCCTCTGAACTGAAGTTGACAGCACACTACAACACATGAACATTCAAGAGTTATATTGTCATAAAGAAACCATGAAAATTTTGTAATAATGTTAATCTACTTTGTAACATTGACACAAAATGAAAGCATTATTTGATGATTACAGTTCAGCATATAAAGGTATGTCGAAAGCAAGCAATTTAGAATATTAGAATTAAGGAGATTAAGGTGTCGGTAACATCTACAATGACACAGCGTAGTTTCAGTAACAATGACATGGTAGCACAAATTACAAAGGCCCTTAGTTGGCTACGTTGTTCAGAAGAACCTGCATATATGATTCCAAAGCTGGCTTGTTGAGTTGAAAAGAAATTTCAACTGTGAAAGAGCTTACATGATGATATGGCTTATTGCATTGTTTGCATCTAAGCAAAACGGAGGGGCTAGGGGAATGGGTATGATAGCTTTCAATTGGTATTTTAAATTATCTCAGTGAAAAATAGAGCCTTTAAAAGAAAAATGTTAACAACACATTTTTTAACACACTTTTTACATCATTACACTATCATTGGGAGAGTTTCATGTGAATCCTTCCACGTCTCTAAATATGATAAGTTGTGAATACAAGCAAGCAATAGAAAAAAGAAATGGACTTTATAAGCTACAAGTAAATATAAAAAGCAAATGTTGGCACTGATCATTTTAATCAATTATGAAACTTTCAATGTTACAATATACTATCTAGAAATATGCTATGCTCATGAAGGCAGTTAGCTCTGTTACAAAAACCTACATATGAAGAAGATATAAGGAAAAAACTAAACTATTATTGTAATTTTTTAGATAGTTCAGAATGACATAAGGAACATACAGATTATAAACACCTCAATAGCTGTCAGTGAAGAACAGTGGAGCGTCTGGCGTAAAGATCTGTTTCTTCAGAAATGGTACTGCCCCAATTCCCATAGCTAAAATCTGCAAAAATGCACAACACCCCAATCAAAATCAACTCTATTTATATATTAACTAATTAACATGAATCTCATCTAGTTATAGGTTCACTAAGGAGAAACTCGCTGATGCAATGATAGGGGGCTGAAGAATTTGCTTAAGCTTCAACTTCGCATATACGAGTGCAAATATTTCTTTAACCTGCACCAAGAAACATGTGTAACCAACTAAATCTTTTGCATCTTCTAGTTCATCAAATCACGTGAAAAAGAAAAAAAGATCATATCAGTGTATCGAGTCAATCTCACCTTCCACTTCCTTGAAGCATGTGAACTCGTCAAACCACCCTCCCCCACCTGAAGAAGCAATGGAGCTTGTTCAGGTGAAGCGTCAGTCTTTGTAGAAGTACTCTTCATGAGAAGGCTTTCATTATCAATGTCAAAGGTTCCCCCTGGAGGAGGCGCCAACATATTAAATACATACGTGTATAGGATGATAGCACCAACCTAGGCCAAATCAGAATTAACAGATCTCTATCAGTACTATGTTTTTTGTTTCAATGAGAGTATGATCTCTAGAACAATGTAAATAAAGGACTAGTATATACAAAATTTCTTAACAAGTGAATGAATTATAAGTCCAGCCACATTATATCAACAACTAATAGCATGTTTGTTTTCGCATTGAAATCGCAGTGGAGATTGTAGAACCTACCCACTAGCCAAATGATATATAGGCAGTTCCATCCGTGCTACATTTATCTGTATCTCCAAAGGGATTGGATTGGTCTCGACATACCAAAGAGTGTCTTACTGTGAACACCCTGCTCCTTCATTTCCTGCCAGTTGAAATCAAAAGATTTAGAGTTGTTCAAATTGTTGCTGCCTAACCAGATTTAATAAGTTAGAACTTAGAAATCCAAAGTGGTGAATATATCAACTATAGCGCTGAACTTAGAAACCAGATTCTGTATAGTGTTCCTAGGTTGTTACTTGTTACCAGTTATTAATTACTAATCTATAAACTTAATTATATAGTCTTTAGAAAGAGAGAAGGAAAGAAATTACCAATTTGGTTCAATTGACCTCCCATCCTCATTCAAGTAATTAAGAAGCTGGTCATCGTTCTCATGGAAGAGGCACCGAGTAACAGGATTCAGTTCAGTGGAGATGCGTCTGGGACTTGCATGGTCTTTACCTCCCTGGAAGAGTAAATCACCCAGTAAATATAAATTTCCAAAAGAAAGGCAGCGACTATTGCAACAAAATATAATACAGTTTCAACTCACCAAGTTACGAGTACCAAATTGACCGTTTGGTTTGAGGAGATTGATGTTATTGCTGCCCACAAAATCCCGTGCCATTCCCATAATTGTGCTAGCTAAACTTTTCGCACCATGGTGGTGATAAGAAGAGTGCGCAGACACATAACCAATAAATTGGCCCACATTAATTGCTTTACACAACTTTTTCTTAAATGAACAAAACAGAATCTTCCTTTGACACTACACGCTACCACTGATTTTCTTGAACCTGAAAACAGAATAAATGAATCTAAGATATACAACACAGTAACACACCCAGACACACACATTGCAGTGAGAAGCATTAACCAAATTAAAGTACCTCTTGGGGATTGGCAGAGAAGGATAAAGGGTTGCTAGTAAAGCAACCAAATGATTATTATCCATTACTGTAGAGTTGCAAAGATATCTGCCATGAGAGGATTGATTCTCATAAAGAAGGATGTGGGAAAGTGCAACATCATCTATATGAACATACCCCATTCTTCCATGCCATTGAAATCTCTCGGTTTCCCCTTTGAGTAAGCCTAGAACATCAGATGCAGTGGAACATAAATCTGGTGGCAAGCTAGGTCCAATGATGAATGATGGAAGAACTATCACCAAGTTTATTCCATTCTCTTTGCAGTATTCCCATGCTGCTCTTTCTGCTTGCTTCCCTTCTCACTTAGGTTTCAAGTGAAAACAACCTTACCAACAATCCAAGACTAGCTTCAAATCACATGCCAGACAGAACTAATTTAGGTAGATTAATAAAACCAGTGCACTTAATTTACTGGTGTTAGACAAAATTCAGGAGGGGGTGTATTAGATTTCAACAGAGTTTAAAACAAGAATAGCCACAATGGTGAGCATGCAAAGCCACAATGAAGGAATATAGTAAACAAACTCACCAGGTAATATATAAGGTTTAGAATGGGATGGTCCAAGACATCAAGGTCAGCAGCCTTATCGAACGCATTAAAGCAAACCTGACACAGTAAAATACGATCAAACTCTTTAAAAATCAAGCAACGGGAATCACCTTTACAGAAAGAAAAAAGGTACTAACCATAACACATCTGATAACGAAGCATGAAAAACAAATGGTAGTCACATAGCCAACCTGTATTAGAAAGATCAGTTAGATACTCAGGAAAAAGGTAGGAAAGGAGGGATGGGAAGATAAGATAGATATACATAGGAAAAATTAAACTGAATACCTCTTGCAGCTTCTTGCGACGTCTTTTTGGATTCAACAGGAAAGCGTTGGAGCATCAAGAATAATCTGTCATAGACCTTGCTCAGAAAAAGTTGTGGTGGGTATGCTAATGAAAGGATACTAAAGATGCATACACATAATGCAAGTATACAAATAACAGTTAAAAACTCAATACAAAATATATATGTATATTGCCTTGTTGGCACACGACAGACAATTACAATGAACTATTTACAAGGAACTAAGCGTCCACATCCATATTTACAGCTTTTGGAATTACATTTTAGCTGCTATACAGAATTATAACTGCATGTTTCATAAAAGAAAGGGACTAGTCAACAAAATATATCATATACTCAGACCAAGTTTTGCACTGTTGGAATTTCATCAGTTCAGAAAGGCATCATAGATTTAAAGGACTCACAGCTGCTACATATGCTAATTCTGTAAACCCAAATGCACTAATTCCGTCCCATAATCCAAACACATCAAATGCAGTTGAAAATTGCAATATACAAACCTTCCACCGTAGAGAAGAAAGCCAAGGGCCGCAAACAAAGAGACCCCTGCATACATCCATAGCAAAACCTGATTAATGATAATAATTATGATATGATCAATAAAATCAGATAGTTAATCCCCCTTCCTCTAACACAGACAAAAAGAAACAAAAGGGTTTATAACAGATAAACCTGCAAAGAACATCTTGGACAAAACGACCATCACGCTGATAGGTTTCCACCATAATATCAACCACAAAGCAATCTGAAACACATTAAAATATTATAGGAGTTGATAAAAAACAAAAAAAAAGCAGAAATTGACAAATTCAAAACCAGTCAACATGAAAGTAACAGCTATTTAAAACTCTGAATAGATATTATAGGTCAACAGAACTTGTAGTCACAGAAACGATAAATAACATCAAATAAAAAAGGTCAAAAACTCAAAAATTAAACGTAAGCACAAATAACAATCAAATTTGTAAAAAACTTTTACAAATTGAAAATAACAAGAACGTTTTCGGGTTCTACGTTGTTGATGCTGCAACAGATTGAAAGGAAAGAGGGTTAGGGTTTCGTTTCAAAAAGAAATTGGGACATTTAGGGTTTCTGCAATCAGTGAAATTTGGGACAAATTAAGAAAACTAATAGAAATTACCTGAGTAGAAGAACGTTGCGGCGGAGAAGAGGCGGAGATACGACGGCAAACGGCCAAGAAACGGCGGAGAGGAAAAGTGGTGGACGCGCGAGGAGAGGGAGAGTGGAAGGCGTGGGGAGAGGGAGATCATCGTGGCCGTAGATCACGGTTTGACAACGGAGGAGGGTGGAGGTCAAGGGAGGAGAGTGGAGGTCAAGGGCGGTTCTGCTTCGCTGAGATGTTGGAGATGGCTGGCGGTTGAAGAGGGTGGGACGAAATGGTGGTGGTGAGCGGCGGAGGACGAGCTGAGCAATGGCAGAGGCAGGTGGAGGCTGAAAGACGAGAGGGAGGGTGACTGAGAGAGAGGGCGACTGAGAGAGAGAGAGGGTGACTGAGAGGGAGGGTGAAACTTGAAAGACGAGGTCGAGGGTGAAAGATGAGAAGTGAGTGGAATGCGTGAATTGAGATCCCTTTAATTTGAGATTTGATACTTTGCGACGGACTTTTAGAGGTTTCCGACGAAAATATCCGTCGGAAATTTGCGACGGAAAACAACTTCGTCGCAAACGTAAGCGGGAATTTTAGCGCCTTACTTTGCTGAACATTTGCGACGACTTTTTCGTCGGAAATCCGTCGGAAATTGCGACGAATAAGAGTTCATCGGAAAGTTTCGTGGGAAACAGAGCTTATTCTTGTAGTGTTTAGTTCACTGCTGCCGTTCACAAAACTTCACTGCGTTCACTTCGTTCAGTTCACTCACTTCAGTTCACTCACTTAAGCAGCACTTTCCTGAGAAAAGGTTAGGGTTTCGTTTTTATAAGCTTTGATTTTTATATGCTTTCCACTTCAGTTCACTCACTGAACGTGATTTTTATATGCTTTCCACTTTGATTCCTTGTACGTGATTTTTATAAGCTTTGATTCCTTGCACGTGATTTTTATTCCCTTTATGTAAGTGGAAAGCTTTTAAATGGTGTTAATTATTATTGAATTCCCTTTATTATTGAATTTAATTATTAATTGTTAATGTTAAGGTTTCATATCAGATAATTTTTATTAATTGTTAGTGTTAGGGTTTTGTTAGAGTTCATTGTTGATAATGCTGTTTTTGCTTGACATTGTTGTTATTGATATGAATCTATATGCATCTACTATCAATATATACAAAAACTTACTACCAAAAATACTAAATTATCCATCACTTTTATCTCAATCCTAAGGATAAAAGTGTCATTTCTAATTATTTCCTCTCACTTTTTCTCTCTCTATCTCTCTCTCTCTCACTTTTATCATTAGTGGGTCTCACTCTCACATCATCTTTTAATTTTATATTTTACTCTGAAAACCTACTTTTCTCTTTCCTCTCTCTCTCTCTCTCTCTCTCTCTCTCTCTCTCTCTCTCTCTCTCTCTCTCTCTCTCTCTCTCTCTCTCTCTCTCTCTCTCTCTCTCTCTCTCTCTCTCTCACCTAGAGCCGTCAAAATGAGCCCAGCCCGACAAACCGGCCCAACCCCGCAGACAAAATAGGCGGGTTGGACTGGGAAATATGAGTTATAAAAAAAAAATTGGCCCAGCCCAGCCCAGCCCGATAATGTTTCAGCCCGCCATGGGGATGGGCCAGCCCGCCGGGCCCGACACTTTTAAAAAAAAAAGAGTGCAACTACATTTTTTTTAACTAGAGTTCAAACTTTTTAAAATGAGCCACTGGTAATTCTAGTGTACACACCCCATTTTAGTGTAATATCAGGCCAGTTTCGCTCCAAGCCCAATTTCCACTCAAGTTACTCTCTCCTAATACTCAGTGGCGGACCCAGGACCCCGGGGTCAGGGGTGTCAAATTTTTTAAGGTCAGTGTCAAATGGGTGCAAAACTTGGTCTACTAGTACAATTTAAAATTTTCAGGGGGGTCAAAATTAAAATTTCAGGAGATTTAGGCTATTTATATAGGGTGTTTAGAGCAACAAAAAAAATCCAGGGGGTTCAACTGAACCCCCTGGTTATATGCTGGGTCCGCCACTGCTAATACTTATATACATATGTGTATCCAATTTTATCATTTTATAACGAAAGTAGTTGGAGATGTGACAGAATGCTCTATAGTTTGACCCTTATATGATTTATATGTTGGATTATTTTACATTAAAAGCTTTAGAATGAAAAATATAGAACCTCTGTGTATGTAAGTTATGTATATGATACTAGTATTGGTGTATATATCATATCGTAATCAGTCCTAGCATTTTCACCATGCCTGTTGACGTTGTATTTATGATTTGGTTGAAACTTCTTTGTGAAAATTGAAAATATTTGGGTTTGAGAATTGTGTTGAACGAAACTTGGTCGTCAATTACATTTTTTTAAAACTATTTTAGTGCTTACTTAAAAAAAATTTAGTAGCCCATGGGCCAGCCTATTTGGCCCGCAGCCCGCATAGAGCCTAAAATTTATGAGCCCGAATTAAATTTGGCCCATCCCGCCCGAGCCCGATATTGTCGTTGGCCCGAATGGGCCGAGCCCGCCCGAATTGACAGCTCTACTCTCACCTCCCTCTATTTAATATTTAAAATATTCAATCATTATTTTGTTTTTAAACTTTAACTCTCTCATTTTTCTATTTTTCACAATATATCTTCTTTAAATCCATCTACATGTCTCCTTCATTTTTTTAATATTCCATTTTTTCTCTATCAATAAGTTTTATTTAATATCTATAATAGTTAATCATTATTTTTTTTTGAGATTATATTTAATCATTATTTTGTTTTTAAACTTTAACTCTATCTCATTTTTCTATTTTTCCACAATATATCTTCTTTAAATTCATCTACATGTCTCCTTCATTTTTTTAATATTCCATTTTTTCTCTATCAATAAGTTTTATTTAATCTCTACAGGAAATATTACAATTCGGAAACTTTAATACAATTTTGTTTTTTAATTTCTACGGGAAATATTACATATTGCTGGTAAATGTTCACGGGGTAACGTTCGGACTAATTAAATTACTAGTTCGAAGTCATTTTTATCAACTTTAAATTAGTATTGATATTCGCGGGGTAAAGTTCGGACTAATTAAATTACTATTTGAAACTCATTTTTTATCTACTTTAAATTAGTCTTGATATTCACGGGGTAATGTTCGGACTAATTAATAAATTTTATTTAATCTCTACGGGAAACATTACAATTTGGAAAATTTGAAACTTTAATACAATTTTGTTTTTTAATCTCTATGAGAAATATTACATATTGATGGTAAATATTCACGGGGTAATGTTCAATCTAATTTTGGCTTTAAACTTTAGATATTATGATTGATAATGAAGTAAACTCTATTGAATTGCTTAATAGTTACTAGTTTTGTATATCTACTTGTCTATTTTTTCTTTGTAGGAAATTTAGCATCAAGTGCGGCTTAGGGACTTGTTGAGATTTGCTGGAGAATGCTTTTGGAGACTTGTTCGAAAATGTCTCTTGTCTAATTGAAGTTTTAAGTTTTAATTGGAGACTTGTATTAAGTTTAATGTTTTAAGTTTGAAGTTTTGCTTGCCGGAGTATGTTTGGCTTTTAATTGGAGACTTGTTTTAAATTTAATGTATTGTTTTAATGGTAAATAGCCACTCTGATCCCTCAAAGTGTAACTCGCTGTCATTTGGTCCCTCACTTGAACAAAAATGCAAAAATGTCCTTAACTGTTAATTCCGTCTGTCATTTTAAGTCTCTCACGTTAACTTCAACTTTAACTCCGTCAAACATGCAGATGTGATACGTTTAGTGCCACATTGGATTGTTTATGTGGCATTGTTTAAGTGAGAAATTAAAATGTTGGAGTGCCACCTAGGGAGGACCAAATCAATCAACTCTACTATAATAAAAATCAATGCTAGCACTTTTACATTTTTAGACATCTTAGAATTTTGCCATTTGTCAAAAATTAGGGGTAAAATAGTCATTTCGCCACTAAAAGAGTTTTTTTTTTTTTAAAAAAAAATTTAAAACTGACGCACTGTCAGCATGTTTTTCTTTTTACTTTTATATTTTCTAAAAAATCATTTATTTTTAAAAAAATGTTTTTTTAAAAAACTATTTTTTTGTAAAAATGTTTTTCTTTTATTTTTTTTATAACTGCTTTTTTTAAAAAATGGTTTTCTTTTAAAAAAAAAAACTGTTTTTTTTTTAAATTTTAAACTACTTTTTTAGTTTTTTTTTATTTAAAACCTGAAAAAAAGTCTTTTTTCATAAATTTAAAAATATGATTTAATTAATATTTTAAAATCTGTTTTTTTAAGTCTTTTTTCATTGTCACACTCCTATTCCCGTTGTAGCTCTCGCTGTCGATTTCATTGTCAGTCTCGAATAAATGAGTATAATATAAATTTAATAATTTAGTTTTTTGGATTTCTTTTAATATTTTGTTAAAGGTATGGGTTTTTTTGACAAAAGGTTTTTTTTTGGCAATTAGTGGTGGTTAAATTGATTGATTTTAATAGTTTAAGTAAATTATAAAAATAAATAAAAAATTTATTTTTTTGAAATAGTTGTGTTGGAAAAAGTCTAAAAAAAGTCGGTACTCCCGTTGTCAGTCTCGTTGGCACTCCCGTTGGCGCTCTCGTTGCCACTGTTGTCGGCACTCATGTTGGACGTCCCGTTGGAAAAAAAATGATGAAAAAAGACTTTAAAAAAAAACAGATTTTAAAATATTAATTAAATCATATTTTTAAATCATTGAACACCCCCTACTCACAGGGGGCGACTTCTGCACTGTAAAATTAAAAACATTTGCAAAAATGCAGTTTAGAAGTCGTTTCCCTTGGGGGCGACTTCTGGCCTAATTTTTGGATTTGTGCTAGTTTGGTAAATAATCTAAAAAGAGTGTTATTTTGGTAAATAAATTTTTTATTTGGGCTACATTGGTTTTTTTGCCACAATCTTTGCTCGCCTCTCCTTGTCTGCAACTACCACCTCTTTGCCAAAACCATTGTGAGAGTACATACATTGGAGGAAAAAATATTGAAAGAAAGAAACTATTGAAAGCAGTAGAGCGAGGATTGGGAACTGAGAAGAAAGAAAGCAAACAAACTCATTTTCCAACTAAATAAATTAAGAAAACCATTTCTCCACTTCCATGATGTTTTGAACAAACCCAAGAAAAATTACAGATCTGAGATTGGGGAGAGAACGTCAAAACCCAATCTTAATTTTTGGGTTTCCTTTTGTTTAGATATGGAAGAAAAACCTTATGCACCACCTCCCGTAAGGTTGGGGAAGATTTCGACTTTCACAGAGAGAAATGGTGGATGAGAGATGAGCGCTGAGGGGCAATGGGAGAAGGGGGAAGGAAAAATTATATGGTGTATAGGGTGCATAATAGGATCTGATAGAAAAAAAAAATTTATCAAAACAATTAGCCATTGTTCACCGATAAACCCCAAATCTAGGAAATGTGATTTTAATTTTGAAGTTTCTAGGTTTAATTTTTAGATTGAGGTTGGGGATGAAGGTTTGGGGATGGAGACGGGGAAGAGAAGAGAAGAGAAGAAGGAAATGTGTTTTTTTATTGTCAATTTGGTCCTCCCCACCTGGCACTCCAACATTTTAATTTCTCGCCACATAAGCAATCTAATGTGGCACTGTTGCAAGTTTGACCGAGATAAGGTTGAAGTTAGGGACTAAAATGACGGACAAAATTAACGGGACATTTTTGTATTTTTGTTTAAGTGAGAGACCAAATTGACAGTTTGTTACACTTTGAGGAACCAAATGGCTATTTACCCTTGTTTTAATGTATGATTTGGCCATATTGAATTGTTTTGATGCTTGGCAGAATTGTTTGAATCTATTATATTGGCAGATTTGATTTTAAATTGGCAGATTTTATTTGTAAATTGCCAGATTTGATTCGTTAAAGAAATTACATATTTTTAAATTATGTTTCGTCTCGGTAAAAACCGAATCAACTGCACTCATCCAAACCGCATTGGTTTGGTTTTTTTTTTTTTTAAAGTCAACCGAACAAAACCAAACCGCATCTATTTAGACCTTGCGGTTCGGTCAACTTTTTTGCTTAAAATAGAACCAAACCGCACCGCGAACACCCCTAAAAACAATGGTCTACTTCTCTCCTTGAAAAAAAATGTGGCCTCTTTCTTTTACGGTTTTACCTCATATTTAATTAATAAATTAAACAACAAAGTCCAATTTAATAAATAAAAAATATTGGCTAAACTATAGTTTTGGTCCCCCTATTTTCAAAAATTCAGACATTTTGTCCCCGATTTTAAAACTCATACATTTGGTCCCCCAATTTTAAAAAATCAAATACATTTAGTCCAAAGATGGACCAAATGTCTTTGATTTTTTAAAATTGGGGGACCAAATGTCTTTGATTTTTTAAAATTGAGGGACCAAATGTCTTTGATTATTAGCCATAAAAAACTGAAAATTCCTCCTGAGACTAAACGTCTTTGATTTTTTAAAATTGAGGGACCAAATGTCTGAGTTTTAAAATAAGGGGACTAAATGTCTGAATTTTTAAAAATAGGGTGACCAAAACTATAATTTAGCCAAAAATATTTTCCAAGGAAGGGAAAGGCAAACATGTCAGTCTAATTTAGTATATTTTTTTCCTATTTTACTAATTTTTTAGTTACTAATATAATATAATTTCAAGTGTAGGGCCATTTTAGGTTTTCACACTTAAATACAATTTTGACCCAACTTATTTAAACAACAAAAATTGGTAAAAAATCATTTTTTTAACATATCCAAACGGAAATCACATTACATTCAATTCACTTTCAAGTAAAATAAATTCTACAAAATCAGTCCTTTTATTGTCGAACCAAAACATACATTAATTTGGATAAATGTTTCAAAATTGTAAATTAAGATATAAATCTTAAAATTAAGAAATAATAAACCCAAGAAAACACTGAATGAATTTTTTTAATAAGTCTCGTTTTAATAGGCTATTTTAAAATAAATCGAAAAAATGTTTCGAATATTATTACGTTAACATCTAGGGTAAGAGATTAATTAAATTTCTCACCAGTGTATCAATAAAATTGACTGTAAAATATAATATAAAATGTTATGAATGACCTATACACTCTATACTTCATACCGCAACATGGTGTCTACTCTTAAACGCAATCCATTATTATTTGAGGAAATTCTCATTTTAATCCTTATACTACCACTCTCTTTCCAATTTAACCTATGAACTATTGAAGTACAATAAATAATCCCTAAATTATTTTAAATCCATCAAATTAGTCATTTGACTATCTCTTTCTCCTATTTTAAGAGTATTTAAGAGACCAATTTGATAAATTGATTATATTTATATAGTTCAAGAAGTGAATTAAAATTTGCCAAAAAAAATGACCGAATTAAAAGAGAGTCATAGTATATGTACCAAATTATTTTGGATTTTGAGCTCGTTTGTTACAGTTTATTTTGAAGAATAATCAATTTTTTTTAAAAAAAAATCTATTTTAGAAGGTTTCCATCCATTTGTTATGGTTTTTCAAAAAAATGAGAATCTAAAAATAATCTAAAAACTGCTTCAAATGAAAATATGTTTGAGTAACTTCTCATAAAAATCATTTTTGAAGAATGACTTTTTTAAAATAAGTGATTTTCGATATGTTAAACAAACACAAAATAACTTCTTTAAAAACTAATTTTTAAATTATTTAACAAAAAAATTACTTATTTTTTAATTCGCAACAAACAAGCTCTTTATTGTATCAAGGCTTAAAGGTCATTTTGGCCCCTGCAAAATACACATTAATCCATTTTGGCCCCTACAAAATAAAAAACTTTAAATAAGCCCCTGTAAAATAGTTAGTTGTTCAGTTAAGCCCTCGCTGTTAGTGGTCCACTAACGCTGTTAGTTTTAAAGGTTATTTTGGCCCCTGCAAAATACACATTAAAGGTCATTTTGGCCCCTGCAAAATACACATTAATCCATTTTGGCCCCTGCAAAATACCTTTTAAACTAACAGCGTTAGTGGACCACTAACAGCGATGGCTTAACTGAACAACTAACTATTTTATACGGGCTTATTTAAAGTTTTTTATTTTGCAGGGACCAAAATGGATTAATGTGTATTTTGTAGGGGCCAAAATAACCTTTAAGCCTTGTATCAATTATGTTATTTAGCCATAAATTTTCAGCCAAAAATAGGCAAATAACCACCTTACAAAACCAAATAACCAAATTTTTAGAACATAAGGTGTCTATTTTAATCGGTGTTGTGAGGTAAATTATCCGACTATTTCTGGATGGAAATTTTTTACTAAATAACATTCTTCTTTTCGTTTTGGAAGCGGAAAAAAACACGCAGCAGCGAGAAAACAGAAAAAGGAGTTAGAAGAAAATATCACCGTGATGAAGTGATAGTTTTGGCGGGGGGAGACTAGTGAGTGTGAGTCGTTGTGGTTTCGTTTTTTGGTTACACAAGTCGTTGTGGCGCGGCACGATGGAATCGGCATTGATATTTTTGGGAACGGGTAATTCGAGCTCGATTCCATACACAAGGTGCCTCATCCGCCCAACAAACCCTCCCTGTTCCGTTTGTCTCTCCTCACTCTCCCTTCCACCTCACCGAAACCCTAATTACAGGTGCAACACTTCCCTTTTAATCGATTACTCCTCTCAATCCGATGCCACTCACAAATACATTTTAATCGATTGCGGGAAGACTTTCAGGGAGACTGTTCTCCGGTGGTTTGTTTTCCACCGCATTTCAACAGTTGATTCCGTTAGTTAGTCACTTCACTCTCTCTTTCATCTTTGTTGAAGTTCGTCTTCTCTGTGGAAAAATGAATTGAAATTAATTATTCTGTTTTTTTTTGGTGAATTGCAGATTGTTTTGACTCATGAACATGCTGATGCTGTACTTGGATTGGATGATGTGCGTGCTGTGCAGCCGTTTAGTCCTACTAATGATATTGATCCCACTCCCATTTACTTAACTCAGCATTCGATTGATAGGTACTTCCTCCAAATTGAATTATACGCAAATTTGAGTTCATATACGGTGGAACTAATTATAGGCCAATTTTAATGATTTTTATCCTATTTACCGATAACATCTCTGAAACACCATTCATTTACCGTATAGGTTATGAAAATTTCAAATGAAATGTTCACTTTTTTTTTGTGTATATAAATTATGAAGCACAAAAATGGACACCAAACACGACACTGTTAGGACCCTAAATGAGAGCGTGGGCCCAAATGGGCTTAGCTCATCAGCCGCCTAATATCATGCTGACATGGTGGAGAGAGAAGAGGATCATGTGTGAGATGTGAGATGGTATATGGTTATACGAGTATGGGAGTGAGAGGGGAGAATCATTATGAGAGAATCACCTTTCTGTTGGGGCAGAGAACTTCTCATTCTCTATGGGACACATGTGCATTGATAATAATTTGAGAAAATGGAAGTAATTTAATTGTCGGTGTCGGTGTCGGACACGACCCCTTTTGGTCACCGGAACGTATTTAACCTGAGGTGTGCTACCGAGTACATAGCTACCGAGTACATAAATGACATGAAGAGTATACTAATAGAATTAATTTTTTAAAATGAAACAGTAAAGATTAAATGATTAATTAACATTTCGTGTTTATTTGATTTGACGGGTGCATATTTGCTTAGGTTTTGATTTCTCGCTTTTCTCATTTGCAACAGCTTAGAAAAGAAGTTTCCTTATTTGGTTCAGAAAAAACGCAAAGAAGGACAAGAAATACGAAGGGTAGCCCAGTTTTGCTGGAACATAATTGCTGATGATTGTAATCAGCCATTTCTTGCATCAGGCTTAAAAATGTCTCCTTTACTTGTAAATCACCACAAACCTTGTCAAGAGTTGTAGGAATGCATTCCCTTTTTTATATTATAAAGACTTCAGTGCTTCATTTCTGATGTAGGTGATGCATGGAGAGGATTACAACTGTTTGGGCTTTCTTTTTGGTGAGAAAAGCAAGGTGGCTTATATATCTGATGTTTCCCGGATTCCACCTAGTACAGAGTATGGTGCGTTTTGAATTAGTTTCTTCCTGCTTGCAACAAGAGATTAGTTATCTGTCTGGTTTAGCCAAATGGTTTCTAATGAAAATTTGTAAAAAAAAATTGAATTGTCTATGAATGTTAAAGATGTCACGTGTCTTTCTGTTGGGGAAATTCCCAACACTTTCTTTGTAAACAAACCAACAAACATAGGTTATTATTTTTATGTTGTTTACAGTTAGGACAGCTGTGAAGTACCTTTTCGATTCCAAACTTCTCATAATGATAATTGTCCTGCTATTTCTTTGATGAAGAAGGTTAGGTATCATCTTTCAAGATAGTGCAACTTCAACCGGCTATCTACCTTCTATCCCCAATTTCATGCTTCTCTTTTTTCGGTCAAGTTGTCACAATTGATAGGATTTTGTATTTCAACTATCTCCCATCTCACACTAGTTTGTGAGGGAAGGTGCGATATTAACCAAGAATTTATAAGAAAATAGCAAACAAATGACTCTTGTAAAGGATGCATTTCGCTACTGGTTTTTCCAATTCATCAAAGATCAACAGCCATTTAATATTTAGGCTGGAAACTTAACTTCAATGTTCCGTGGTTGTTATATGATCAAGAAAAAAATGATAATAAGCATTATTTGCTCAACCCTAAATAAAACACTAGAGCTGTTGAATAGCTTGACTTTGTAGCCCTGTTTTTCTCATTGAAAAAATAAGAGGGAAATTCTTAGAATGAGATTTCGAAACATTCATATACATCATTGGAAAACCTTCCATAGAAGGGTGCCTTTTAAAATAGTAAATGTTCTTGTTTTTTTTACAGTCATTTCAAAAAGTGGGGTGGGGCAATTGGATCTTCTTATATTGGATGCATTGCATAAGGTAAGGGCTTCCATTTTCTATTGTTGTTGTTATAGATTTTATAGATATTGTGGATATGTGAATTCTGATACAGAAGTATACATTTCATGCCACTTAAGGATGTCTCATTTTCAAAGGACATTGTTAGAGTATTTATCTACACATCCTCCTTAGCTGTGTGTATCAATTAGGATCAGAAATAGCAATTAGCATTTTTTGTATTTATTGCAATCCTGACTGATATAAACATAACCTAGTGTAATCTGATTTAGACACACAAATCACAATATCAAAGCGGTACCATCCTCCGTGACCTGATAGGTCCTCTGCTTGCTGCTACAGTCACCTTTTTGGCGGTTTCCACTCTTCACCGTTGTGCTCTTCTTTTTCCAGCGCAATCTCTTCCGTTTTTTTTTGCCATCCTTTGCTGTGTTTGCTGGCTGCCCTACTGGGCTTGCTGTCACGTCTAGTCTAGTAACAGCAGTTGGTTTTTTTACCTACTTTTTGGAGTTGAACTTGAAACTTGTTTTCTTCACTTCCTCAATTAGCAATTGTGCTCTTATGATGCATAATGCCTTTGGATTCCATGCGAACAATTTTAAGGGAGAAATATGAAAAATGGAACTCTTGTTTGAAAATATGGATAACAAAGGAACACAAAGTGGTGATTATTTGCAAAACTAGCCATTTTTCCTTCATAATAAATAATATCTCATGAATTCCTTTTCTGTAACATTCTCAAAAACACTTATCCGGTTATGTTTAAATTTTTTTATGATTCATTTATGAGTAATTCTAGATCCTCCAAAAATTACCAAATGACTCCCTCAGATCCCATATGTAAGAGAAAACTCACTTTAGGTTCTTTTTTGATACAATAAGGAAAGAGCGCCCAAAAAAAAGAAAAAAGAAAACAAAAACTAACTAGACTCGAACAAACTCAACACCCGAGGCATCCGCCACCAAGTGAGAAGACAGGCCAGGAGGAGGAGAGTCAAAGACAATCCAAGGATCACTACCAGTAGCACCGGCTTTAGCTAAGAAATCCGCACAAGCATTCCCTTCCCGAAGTGTATGAAGCACTTGAACAAGCCAATATCTGTGTAGCAAATCTTTAATGTTGTAGCTCATGGGGATGTTGTAGCAGGATAAAGCAGTACTCCACCTTCCTTGATTGACCATGCTGAGTCTTGTCTTATCTGATACATTTTTGTCAATTACAAGTTTTAGTTTATTTTCAGTACTTCATTTTCCAAGAGATAGTTGTTTTCTTACTGATATTTATTTATGTTATCACAGACTGGATCACATAATGTTCACTTTTGTCTTCCACAGGTTAGTTCTGTATTTTACAAAATGATATTTATTGTTTAGACCTATTATCTTCCTGATCGTGAATTGCTGTTATCTGTGACTCTACAGTCTCTTGAAACTGTAAAAAGGTTGCGTCCAAAACGAACCCTATTGATTGGAATGAGTCACGAGTTTGATCATCACAAGGACAACGAGTTTTTGATGGAATGGTCTAGACGGTACGCTACTTGTCCATCTCCCAAGATAGTCAAAACATACCTGTTAAAATACAATAGGTAATATTTGATCAACTATTTGAATGTCGTTCAGGGAAGGACTACCAGTTCAGCTTGCTCATGATGGTTTGAGAGTACCCATAAATTTATAGTTAGGTAATACTTGTGTGGATTTGAATCTACGTTTGTCATCAAAAGTAGTACATAGTATGTATACAGCATTAGAACTATATATTATTCATTATGAATCATGATGATCAGTGGCATGCATTTGTATCTGAAGTCTCACCCTTCTTGAGAGGGTGCAGCTGCTAAATTATCACATTTCTGATTACTGTTACTTTTTATTTTTGATTTGTTTTCTTTCTTTTCTGTGCTATGTAAAGTTTGCATTAATAAATTGCATGTGGACTGTATTTGAAAATGAAAAGGTTTTAATTTTCACTTATATGTATTTGAAGAAATCATTAAAATGGCAAATTGAGTTGATTTGATCTGGAACTCAAACACTCTCAAATCCGACTAACTTGGGTAAATTTGTGTTTTTACAACTAAGATTAGAATGATTTCAAAATCAGATATACTCTTTTTTTTTTAAAACTTCTCAAACAGGGAAATTTATTATCAATGCATTGTTTATAACATCCCAATAAAAGGATTTCATTCCGATAAAAGGATTTCATCCATCAACAAAATCCATTCTCAAATTTTGTGGTTTCAAACTGGCTGCTATCGCTGCCTATTTGTTACAAATTAAAAAATAGTGATTTTGATGTTAAATAATTTAGAAATTATTCTTTAGAGATTTTTAAGAAAAACAAAAGTTGTGTGTAACATAATAAAAATTAATTTTTAAAAAAATAATTTATGAAATATGGATTTATAAGAAGCTACTCAAAACAGCTTATTTGAAGTCCCAGGAAGGTAGCTCAGTTGGCGAGGTAAGGGACATGAAGGAGGTTCAGGGTTCAAACCCCAGAAACTAACATTCCTCCATCCCCACTAACATTTGCTTATAAAAAAAACAGCTTATTTGAAGCCGTTTTTTATTTATTTAATTTTATCTTTTTTTTTTAAATTGTAACAAATATATGGAAAACTTCACAAAAGTGATTTGTCTCGAAATAAGGACTCCTTTTTTTGGTCAAAAAATGAGGACTCTAAAAATGACTCGCAGTTTGCATTCAATTCGTCTTGAAATAAGCCCAACTTAGTCATTTATTGATGGGTGGTCGGGTAACACTAATCAACTATATTTTGAATAGTATTTCCATTTATTATCTTTCTTTTTTATAAGGCGCCGAAGGTGGTGATCAAGAGCTTGATCAAAATCCAAATAAACTTTTTGTGGGGTATAAACGAAGTTGATAGAGGCATGTATTGGGTGGCATGTGATAAAATTTGCAAGCCTAAGAAGGAAGGAGGTCTAGGTGTAAAAAATATTGAGCTATTTAATGTTGCTTTATTGGCCAAGTGAAAGCTGCGTATACTGTCGGAAGAAGATGCCCATTGGTGGGATTTACTCTCTCATCGCTATGGTGACTTGAAATCTATTTTCTTTTCAGAAAATAGACCGTTGAATAGAAGAGCGAATTATTCTTTGTGGTGGCGTGATCTTCGGAGTGTGGGTGAAGATAGACTTTCGGGAGGGTGGTTCGAAACGAATGTTAGGAGAGGGTTGGGCGATGGTCGAGACGTGAATTTTTGGAATCGCCATTGGATTGGGCAGCGCCCATTGAAGATGGATTTTTCTAACATTTTTGCAGGTTGCAGCAACAAAAATGCTTGCATTGCTGATCTAGGTGTATGGACTACTGGCGTTGGAATATGACAGCTTTTGGATTCGATTCGCAGCTTCTTAGCGAGGATGGATCGACGTTGTTTGACATTCTGAGAGACGTGCAGTTAAATAGAGACAACAAATAGCTGGAGTTGGTTACTGGAGCCTTCCCATCGTTATTCAGTGAGATCTTGTTATCGTTTTTTGTTGTCAGCTAATTCGGTTCCTGCTGTGAACACTAACGGTGACAGTACATACTTCAAAGCGTTATGGCAAACAGCAGTCCCTTCCAAAATCTTGATATTTGGTTGGAAATTAATTTTAAACGCTCTACCGGTGTGTGAGCTACTGAGAAGCAGACAGGTTATTCGTTCAGAGGTTCAGAGGAGGGGGCCTATGCGTTTTTTCTAACAATCACAATGAGGATCTCCATCATCTCTTCCTTGATTGTGATCTTTTGAGAAAGGTTTGGAGGGAGATAGAGCGATGGCTTGATGTCCAGCGGCCTATGTCTCTTACCTTATATCAACACTATATTCATTTTGGCGAGTTATATTTGGGGAAAAAATCCAAGAAGGTTAAATACTTACTCTGGTTGACAATTTGTTGGTGTCTTTGGCTTGCCCAAAATGGAGTTTGCTTTAGAGGGGAAGAGGCCAAGATTGATTCGATTGTCGCTCGTATTAAGTTTTTGTCATGGTGTTGGTTTATTTCTCGAGCGGGTAGAGATTCTAGCTTGTCTTCGCCTCTTTGGTGGAACAATGCTTTGACTTGTATTAACCATTTCTAAGTTCTTCTTGTATTTTTGGTTTTGAGCATCCCTAATGCTCTAATCAATGAATCATTGTTTATCGGAAAAAAAACCCACCATAGTCATAACTCATAATTATATGCCTGATTTTTGTGTTCTTGCAGGTAATATGTGTCATCAATTTGGGCTCGAGCCCATTTAGGTCTAAAACTAGATCCGATGCACAAAATACTCGTCTTCTTGCTTTGATATCTTTTTAATGAGTGTTATTATGAAGGAGAATAATGTTGCATTTTTTGTCGCTATGTTATTTTGTAAATTAGAAAAAGTATATTGATGCTCTACATTCGCTCTAGAGTTGGCAAAATGGGCTACCCGTCGGGCCACCCACATCAGGCTCAGAATTTCATGGGTCGGGCTTAAAAGCTCGGGTTAAAATTTGGGCTCAACAATTGAAGCCCAAGCTCGGCCCTAGACGGCCCATGGGTTTTTCAGACTAGTCCGCATTATATGCAATGCTAATAAAAAAATTGATTTTTTAAAAATAAAATAATTTTTTTAAGAAAAAAATTATCCCTCGTTAAACAACTATTAAATAATTTAGGCAAAAGATCTCCTGAGGTCCCTTAACTTGTATTCAGGTAACGAATATGCCCCTTTAACTTTTTTTGTAACGATTAGGTGTCTTAAAACCCTTTTTAACGTTTTGTTTTTAACTCTGTTAATAAGTGACTGATGTGGCTATTAGACTGTCGGTCTAACTATTGTTATCAGGTGATGCCGTTCGGCCTCAAGAACGCAGGAACAACGTACCAACGCCTGATGGATAGGATCTTCGAAGGAGAGATCGGAAGAACGGTTGAAGTATATGTAGATGCCATGGTCGTGAAATCCACCATTGATCCAACCCATATTGACAACCTCACCGAGATATTCAAACTCTTGGAGAAACACGACCTTCGGCTCAACCCTGACAAATGCTCGTTTGGAGTTCAAGCAGGTGAATTCTTGGGGTATGTCCTGACCCACAGGGGCATTGAGGCCAATCCCTCACAGTGCAGAGCCATCATTGAAGCCAGAAGCCCCACCAAGGCCAAAGAAGTATAGATCCTAACCGGCCAAGTAGCGACACTCTCTCATTTTCTTGGCCGGTCAGCAGACAAGATCAAACCCATGTTCCAGCTCCTCAAGAAAAATGCCAACTTTCAGTGGTCAGAAGAATGTGAAAAGGCCCTCCGGGCACTCAGAGAGCATCGAGCGGCACCTCCGATCCTCACATCCCCGAAACAAGGCATTCCCTTACTTTTGTACCTGGCGATCTCAAGGGGCGCATGTAGTGCAGTCTTAGTACAAGAGCAGGGAAAGGACCAGCTCCCTATCTACTACATCAGCCGAATGTGGAGGGGACCGGAGCAGTGGTATCAAAAGATTGAAAAAGCAGCATACATCGTCATACTTGCAGCAAGGAAGCTTAGGCACTATTTCCAGAGCCACCCAATAGTAATCAGAACAGATCTCCCAATTCACCGAGTACTTTCGAAACCGGATCTAGCAGGGAGGATGGTCTCTTGGCCGATAGAATTGTCTGAATTTGATATCAAGTATGGACCCAGAGGACCGATCAAAGCTCAGGCGTTGGTTGACTTCATAGCTGAGCTTGTCGAGGCCGAGGCAAAAACTAAGCCTCCAGCCGAGTTTGTGTGGACCCTGTCCGTAGATGGTTCATCCAATCTAAGAGGAAGTGGAGCCGGAGTGGCCTTAGAAGGCCCAGACGGTATTCTCCTTGAGCAATCACTTCGGTTTAACTTCAAAGCTAGCAACAACCAGACGGAGTACGAGGCACTCATTGCCGGCATGACACTAGCTGCAGATCTGGGAGTAAAACACCTGAAGGCTCGAAGTGACTCCCTGCTCATAACCGGAAAAGTCACGAAGGCATTCAGTACAAAAGATGACCTTCTCAGCAAATATTTTGATACGGTACAAGAACTTAAATCCAAATTCAATTCCTTTGAGCTAACACATGTCCCGAGGGAACAAAATAGCAGGGCGGATATCCTGGCTTCCGGAAATACCTCTTTCTGAGGTATTTCCGGAAAACTCATATTTCTGCCTTCCGAAAATATGAGTATTTCTGAAAATTTGTAAAAAAAAAAAAACCGTGAACCCCTCCCCCCAGATCTGGAACTCATCTCTCTCTCTCCTCACTCACGTTAAATGTGGAACTCATCTCTCTCTCTCTCTCTCTCTCCTCCTCTCCATCTCCTTCTCACTCTCGCAGATCGCACTCCCCCCTCTCACCACCGCCTCTCGTAGATCTCGCTCTCCCCTCTCACCACCGTAAGCCATCACTTACCAAACCCTCACCGTAGGAACGAAAGGGATAGAAGAGAGGAGGAGAAGAAGAGAGGAGGGAGAGCGACGAGAGAGAGAACGGCGAGAGAGGGAACGGCGAGATGCGAAGAGAGAGAGGGAGGAGGATCGGTGAGGGGAGAACGAACCAGAGAGGGAGGGGAGAGGGGGGCTGTGAGAGAGAGAGAGCTGTGAGAGAGGAGGATCGGTGAGGGGGGAGGGGTGGAACCTTCGTTGATTGGGGATTTGGAGGTTTGGAGGTAGAAGACGATGAATAGTAACAGAGGACTGATTCGTCTCTTTTTTAAAACTTTAAGGGTATTTTAGGGATTTAGCGTAAAAGGGGGGTATGGGGTTCAAGGGGGTACAAAAAAAACCAACCGATGAATACAGGCTAGAAGTGATGCCGAAAGCAACTTGTCACTTTCATTTCGGCACGTCAAATTTATATTTATTTATTATTTATAATAAATTATTATTTTTGGATGCTAGTCGTAAACCTGCAACAATTTACCGACGTGAGCTGGTCCAAGTGGTAACTGAACTTGGATCCCACCTTAAGGTCTCGAGTTCAAATCCTGGGTGTGGCAAAAACTCTGTTGGGAGGGGAGAACCACACGAGCCGGCAAAGCCAGAAACTCGTGGTCAGCCAGGTTCCCGACGTAGATTAGTCACCGGCAAAGCTGGAGAAAATTACGCACCAATGACATGGTAAAAAAAAACCTGCAACAATTTTTTATTTACATTTTCCATATAATTTTTTTGAACATTTCACCTTTATGCATATATTTATTATTAAAACATATCTATTGAGTAAAATCAATTTATTGATTAAATTGTTAATCTATTGAGTAATTGTTTTACCTATATAGAGCGAATACTTTTCGGGCGAATCGTGTTCCAAGTCACCATCATTCTTATCTAGATGAGATAACATCGAGAGTTATTGGGATAGAGTTGCAATGATATTTTGCATTTGTCCTTTCTTTAAGAGTAATGTTTTAACACAATTACCTAAAAAATATCATTCAACCCTCCCACTATTTTTTTACTATATGGTATAACTGAGAGAAATCGGTGTAATATTTGTTGGAAAAATTTCTGCGATTCCTACTGCTTTTTTACACCGTAATACATTAATAATTAGGTTTAATTACAGTTTTGGTCCCCCTATTTTCTCCAATCCACGATTTTGGTCCCTCAAGTTTTAATTTGACGATTTTGATCCCCCTATTTTTCCAATTTGTAAAATCAAGGTCCCCCTCTTAATTAGTCAAAATTGAAAGTCAATTTTGACTGACTTATCCTACGTGGCAGTCCACGTAGACTGCCACGTAGGCACACTGTTCATCTCCTCTCTCACATCCCTCTCCTCTCTCTCACAGCCCCTTCCCACCGTGACCCCCTCTCCCACCGCGACCCCCTCCCCCCTTCGCATCTCTCCCCCCTCATTTTCCCCTTCCCCTTCGCATCTCTCCCCCCTCGTTTCCTCCCCCCCCCCCCCTCGTTTCTCCCCCACCGTGACCCCTCCCCCCTTCGCATCTCTCCCCCCTCGTTTTCCCCTTCCCCTTCGCATCTCCCCCCTCGTTTCCTCCCCCCCTTCGTTTCTCCCCCACCGTGAACCCCTCCCCCCTTTCGTTTCTCCACCTTCGTTTCTCCCCCTTTCTCAGATCTGCGATGGTGATGTATGAAGGAGGAGGGGGTTGCGACGGCGTTTGAGAGAGGAGGGGTTGCGAACCAGAGAGGAGGATCGAACCAGAGAGAGGAGGTAGAGCGACGAGAGAGAGAACAGCGAGAGAGGGGGGTTGCGAACCAGAGAGATGGAGGAGGATCGGTGAAGGGGGAGGGATTCAGGAGGGGGAGGGGTTCACGGTGGGGGAGGGGTTCACGGTGGGAGGGGGCTGTGAGAGAGAGGAGAGGGATGTGTGTGTGTGTGTGTGTGTGTGAGAGAGAGAGAGAGAGAGAGAGAGAGAGATGAACAGTGAGTGAGAGAGAGAGATGAACAGTGAGTGAGAGAGAGGAGAGGGCTGTGAGAGAGGAGATGAACAGTGCGTCTACGTGGCAGTCTACGTGGACTGCCACGTAGGATAAGTCAGTCAAAATTGACTTTCAATTTTGACCAATTAAGAGGGGGACCTTGATTTTACAAATTGGGAAAATAGGGGGATCAAAATCGTCAAATTAAAACTTAAGGAACCAAAATCGTGGATTGGGGAAAATAGGGGGACCAAAACTGTAATTAAGCCTAATAACTATTAGAACTGTGAACTGTGGCACTTCATTCACAAGCCAACACAACCTCACAATGAGCGCCCACACAGGAACACACGCAGGAACATATATTAGTCTCAATGCCGAGCACCAACGCGAGAACAAGGAAAGAATGGGAAAGGGAATCGCATATGCAAAAAAACAACATTGTTTCATTTCACAATTTCATCACTTTTATACACTGCCCAGTTTGGGCGTTATTACAATTAATTTAGTTCTGTTTGCTATATTAGGTTTTGAATTAGGGGTTTTTACTTTTTAGTTACTTTCTGGGTTATGTTAGTGTGCAACCACTTAAATGTAGTTGGAAGTTTATATGTTTATTCTCTTTCCTCGCTCACTTTGTGACTGCTGCCGACGTGCGAGCACTTGCAACTGGTGTTGCAGCCCTTCAACGCCTGCTCTTGTTGATTATCCAACCACAGGAGACACCTGCAACACCTATTCTTGTTGATTATAAATAGCAACTCCTCCGCCTACCGCCTAGCTCTTGATTATCCATTTTTAGTTAACTTAGGCACCTGTTTCTTCACCCCAAGTAATGCTTCCATTTCCCCCTCTCAAATAGTTAATTAAATAGTTAATTTTTATAAAGAAACCGTAAATAGAGAAGTCTTTGTTAATTTTTATTTGTAAATGTATTATGATATAAATATATTAAACCGAGTTTTGTTAATTCTTATCTCTTAGATCAATTACATTAGTTAAATGGATTGTATTTATTATCGGTTGAAAAATAAATGTTAATAGAAATTGATTACAATAATTTAATAAATGATTTTATATCTAAAATAAATTAAATATAATAATTTAAGTAAAAGGCATCGCTTTGAAGCTCACTTTAGGCTTTATTTAGTATTGGGTCGGCCTTGGCCCAATTTAATAAACTCGAGCCTATATCAGCTTCGGGGCGTTTACAAACCCTATGTTATTAATTAATAAACATTATTCTTATGTTTGAGCCGTAAGGATGGATTTGTATTACATAGTATAAATTTATAAAAATATTTATTTTGAATTTTATTTTGTATTATTATTTTAGTTTATTTTTGTGTGACACATGCTAAAGTATATTAAAAATATGTTCCTCAATTATTTATTATATAAATATATAAATATAAATTTGTATAAAAAAAGTTTAGTAAAAAAGTCGATATTTTTTATTATAATTGTGAATAGTAAAAAAATCTTTAAATCAAACAACTTATTATTTAATTTTGATAAGAAAATTAAGTAATACTAGGAACATAATTTATTTTTTTGAAAAAATAAATGCGGGATGACCCAAAAAATCAGCATCTGGACTTGTGGCGTAAATTTAGAGCAAATATTCATTCATACTTTAGGCTCGGCCCGGTGTGGGCTAAGTAGTATGTTTTGCGAGTATGCTTACTTAGTTTTGTTGGAGGAAACAGTCGCATCAGAGGCAATGAAGGAGTGAATAGAATTTGTTCTATTGGTGCCTTGAATTCAAGTAATGTGAATGCAAATCCAAATTTTCAAAGGAAATGAACTTACTTGATCTTCAATGTTTTTTTTGACAAAAACTTATCTTCAATGTTGGGATGTGATTTTCGTAAGTGATTTGAATTAAACAACAAAACGAGTCTAATTCAAACCTCGAGTGCCACGATAGTTGATCAGGACGCTAAGGATGAGCATGAGTTGCTCATAGGCTTGAACTCTAGTGATGTCTATTTAGTGTCATTAAAACAATTCCCAAGAGTAAAGCGCTGTAGCGTTAGACGCTATTACTCGAAGTTTGTAGAGAGATTGGCAACCATTATTACAACAAAGATGGTTCGAATAATAATAGTTGTGAATCAAGAATTTTATGGCCTATTTCGCGTGTTGAGTGACTTTGGAAGGCAAGTTGTGACCGTTAACAGAAATGAGCAATTAGTGTGTATCTACTGCAATCATGTGAAACTCGTGAACATGTTAGAACTTCACAACATGATATTTGATATCCCCACCTATTCTTTTAATTTTCCCCAACTCCCCTACTCTCACTTAAAACTGGTCCCTTTCCCTTATCGGGGCTGCCTAAGGGGTTGTGTAGGCTGGGCTACTGCATAGAGCTACAGTCCAAGACAAATTTTTTAGGGCCCAAAACAAATTAATATATCCATTTGATAAAAGTATAATTAGTTTTGAGTCAAAAAAAAAGTATAATTAGTTTGAAGCTGTATTGAGATGCTATTTACAATTTAAATAAAGTAGTTTGAGTTTTTGATTATTTATTTGATAAAAATATAATTAAAGTCCCAATTTTTAGTGATTTATTAGATAAAAGTGTAATTAAAGAGTCAATTTTTAAAATTTGAACGGGACCTCCAAATTATTTGAGAGAGCCCCTTCCCTTCTTCACTACCATCTCCCAATCCCACCCACGACTACTTCCGCCAACCTCCCACCTCTTATGCCTCCCAAACCTAACCTTTTTTTGGTCAAATGTGTAACATTTCTTTGAAACGGGGCAAGGCCACAACATTACACACAAAGTGTAAGCATCAAGCTTAAAAGCAAAGCACCGAGCAAGTCCAAAATAGGACTACAATCAAATCAGGTAAATGCTAATACTTCTAATAATGAACATTAAGCCTAAGAGCAGCACCTGGACAAACACCTAATGAAACTAATTAAAACGAAACATAAACGCACCCTAAAACAGCCTAATGTAATGTAGCCAACAATCAAAACCATAAAGCTGAATCCTTGACCGTCTTCACTGCAGGGCCAGAGCCAACATTTTATTTTGCATCCAAAGAACTAGCACCACCACTGAGAAAACACAAGGCACCACTGAGAAACAATAACAAGTCCCACGCAGTTGGTGTAGGGGGAGAAGCGGAAAGTCCAGAAACTCCCCGTATTTGAAGGCCAAATGGCCCCGAGGACAAGGCATTGAATCTGTAGGACCAAAAAGATTATGGCAGAACAGGTTGAAAGATAAAAGATACCACGAAATGGAATCGTTGACCACCAGCTTTACCAACAATTTGCAACCACTAAAAAAGCTCCACAGAGAAGCAACACAATATCCCATGAAGTTGGTGTAGGAGGAGAAGCGGAAAGTCCAAATTTTTCTCGTATTTGAAGGCCAACTGGCCCTGAGGACAACACATTGAACCTGTAGAGCTAAAAAGATGAGGGCAGAGCAAGTTGAGCGTAAACAGATCGCGAAAAGGCGAGTAGGAAATAGAGGGTGAGGAGGGAGGGATTGAATTGGTGGCTACAGAGGAAGAAAGGGTCTGAGATGAGAGCAGCTGTGGGTTAGAGATGAGAGTAACCGAGGTATGTAGATCCGGTGAGTCTGGCGGTTCTGGTGGGGAGCGAGACGGAGCCAGAGCAACGGTGGGGGAACAGGACGGATCTGGTGGGTGGGGGTGGGGGTCGTATTGGTGGCGATCAGAGTGAAGGCAGAAAGATGGGGAAGCGGACGAATGGAGGGCTTCTCGCACTCAAGACATGGGAAGGACGAGCGAAGGAGGTTGCTGCACAAGGAGCAGAATGCATGCTGGGAGCTGCCGGAGTAAACCAGAGAGAGAACCTCTCGGAGTAGGCGCCGAAAGCCAACCAAGCAACAGGAGCGCCGCCGCTAGGGAACGCAACTAAATCCTAGCAGAGTAGGGAACTTTTGTCCTGCTTTTTTATTTGACAACATTAGCACCCACCTTTCAATAAAAGTCAAATTTTTTTTTGCATTTTTAGACTTTTCGGAATCTAAATTTTGCATATGTTTTGAATTTAGATTTCAAACATGTACAGAATTAACATAAAGAAAACTAGACCAACCCCAAAACCATTGAGCCACCCCAGCCTAAGCCCAATTGATCACAACCTACGGTGGATGTCTTTGACATAAATAAAATCAAATCCGAGATGGAAAAAGTGGGCTTTGTTTAAAAATAAGTTTTAATTGA
This sequence comes from Astragalus membranaceus, assembly GCA_039519185.1. NCBI lineage: Eukaryota > Viridiplantae > Streptophyta > Magnoliopsida > Fabales > Fabaceae > Astragalus > Astragalus membranaceus. The sequence continues at coordinate 156,710,695 of CM076850.1, read as the reverse complement.
CAATGACATGTCTATCTTGTTTTTACTATATCTAAAGATCTAAAAGTCCGATTGACGCATTTCTTGATCCACTGGAAAGATAAGAAAGATTTCTACAAGTTTTAATCGAGACATTATTTCAGATTCGGCTACTAATATTGTGAAAAACAGGATGGAAGTCGAAGACAGATTTTGGTCAAAATTTTAATGTGTTTTTATTTTAATTTATGTAATAAAAGGAGGAAACCTTTGGCTTGCATGCCTTAGTGATTCTTTAGATAGTTTTAGGCAAAATTACACCAGAGGTCTTTTAAGTTATTTATTTGTAACAAGTTGGTCCTTTAAGTTTTTTTCGTATCACTTAGGTCCTTTAAGTTACCTAAGGTGTTCATCGTTAACCTTTTTTCAAATTTCCGTTCCAAAAACGCCTATATGGCAATGACGTTGCTGACCTGGCTGTTACGGACACATACGTGGCAATTTTATTTTTATTTTTTTAATTCAAATACTGTTTTTTATCATGTTCATCATTTCCAGAAAATAAAACAAGAAAGCAATATGGAGAAACCCGGGCATGAATCGGCGTCGATATTGACCCGTTTTCCTGTCTTCTGCTTGAAGACGATGAACAACGGCGTTTTTCTATTTTATCATTTTTTTTACTGTCAAGTTGTAAAGGAACCAAGTTCTATTTTATCAACGCTCACCTTCATCTATTTTATCATTTTTTTACTGATTGAAGTTGATTTTGGACCACGTTGATTTTCTGATTGAAGTTGTATTCAAGTTGTATTGAAGCCTTTTACTGTCAACGATGAACCACGTTCTTTTACTATAATTTGAGTTTTTCTGATTGAAGCCTTTCACTCTGATTTTCGTTTTGGATTGGATACACTTTCCCTTTTGTTATTAAAACTAGAATAAATAACCCGTGCCATGCACGGGTATAAATATGTCATTGAAAATTGTTGTCGAATAAATTATATTTTGTAAGCTATAGTAGCAAAATGCATGTATAGGTAAATAGTAGTATTTTTTGTGATTTGAAAATAATATTTAAACGGTTCAATAGCACTTTTGGTCCTTTATGTTTGCTCCAGATTTCACTTTGGTCCTTTATCTTTTTTTTGGTCCGTTTTGGTCCCTCAATTGTTTCGTTTTTGTTTCATTTTGGTCTCTCACGTTAGTTTTGACTAACGGACGCCACGCTGGCAGTTAACTGCTGACGTGGCGTCTCTCCATTCATTAAATGAGGTGGCAGTATTGCTGAATGTCATTTCCACATCATCAAATTCATTTTTTTAATTTAAATAAAACATAAAACAATTTTTTAATTTAAATTAAACATAAAACATTTTTTCTTCTTTTCCTTCCACCACCGTCGCCACCTCACTCTCCCTCTCCCACCACCGTCATTTCCAGATCACCACCGTCGCCACCCTACCACCACCGTCGCCACCTCACCACCGTCGAAAACGTTTCAGATCTGCTTCGTTTTTGGAAACGAAAACGAGAGGGAAAGGAGTGCGAAAACGAAAACGATTTACGAAAACGAGTGCGAAAACGAGTGCGAAAACGAAAACAATTTCTGGAAACGAAAACGTTTCAGTGCGAAGAACAGTGCGAAGAACGAAAACGAAGAACAGTGCGAAAACGAAGAACAGTGCGAAAATGAAAACGAAGAATAGTGCGAAAACGAAAACGATTTCTGGAAACGAAGGAAACGAAAACGTTTCAGATCTGCTTCGTTTTTGGAAACGAAAACGAGAGGGGAAGCGAAAACGATTTCTGGAAACGAGTGCGATTTACGAAAACGAGTGCGAAAACGAAAACGATTTACAAAAACAATTTCTGGAAACGAAAACGTTTCAGATCTGCTTCGTTTTTGCTGGAATCGTTCTTGTAAAGGGACGCACGAAGAAGAAACGAGAGGGAAAGGAAGAAGAAGGCGGCGCCAGCGACGGTGAGAGAAAAGGGACGCACGAAGAGAGAGCGAGAGACGGTGGTGAATGTTTCAGATCTGCTTCCATTGTTGAATGTTGAATGTTTTTTGTTAATTTATTTTTCAGTTTTAATTTTTCAGATCTGCTTCCACTGTTCTTCGCACTGAATGTTTTAGTTTGTTAATTCATTGAATGTTTTAGTTTTCAGTTTTAATTTTTAGTTTGTTAATTATGTTTTTAAAATTAAAAAAAAGATAAATGCCACGTCATTTAATGAATAACGGACGCCACGTCAGCAGTTAACTGCCAGCGTGGCGTCCGTTAGTCAAAACTAACGTGAGGGACCAAAATGAAACAAAAACGAAACATGAGGGACCAAAACGGACCAAAAAAAAGATAAAGGACCAAAGTGAAATCTGGAGCAAACATAAAGGACCAAAAGTGCTATTTAGCCTATTTAAACCATCAAAACTTCATGTTAATTTGATTTTTTAAGCACAAATGATATCATATTATGGTGATTAGAATTTTTCATCTCATACTCATGAATCTCTAAATAATAACGATATTGATGAGCATGTCATGACATGGCCATGTCGGTCATATATATGGTCAAGGAATTGCACAATTTTTGAGTCGTCTACCTCCCAGTCTCTCGTCCTTTACTTGCTCCATTTGCACAACTTTTGCGAAACCTCAAGTTAAGACTGAGTAAGAAATTTGAAGTTTGCAGAGTAGTGCTTGTAACGGAGACTCCTAATATCAACCTTACATGTTTTTAAGTTCCTTCCCCTTTTGCATTTCTGCTATCTATCATTTTCGACCCACCCTACTTACTTTTATATCAATTATTGCAGCAACACCCATAGACAATTATCAAATTAAAAAGCTCCCTCCCGGATGTACTTGAATTTCAGCAAGATAACTCTTTGGAATATTCTTTTCCGAGGATACACGGTTAAAATCCAACAAATGCATTCTTTATTGAAGTTTTATTCAATTTCAAAATCTTACAACACAAGATCTCAAATTGAAGAATTGTGAGCAATAAACCCTGCAGGCTCTAAGAATGTTGCATATACTTACTTGACATTAGTCCTACAAAAATCAAAAAGTTCGATAGCCATTTGGAAACTTCTGTTTATGATAAAAGGCACCTTCAATTCCTCTCATTGTCATAGTAAACATCTAGGAAAGCCAGGCAAACATGTGAGCAAAGTCAGCAAAAGACTAACAAATTTAATAACGAAAAATAAAACAGTAAGATTGGGTATGTAAATCATTCTTAAGCGAGACAATAAAATTAGAACATTAAAACATGAATGAAGAATGATATACTCATTTATTCTTACCTAACCGGTGCAACAACTATTGTAGAAGAAAATAAAACAAAAGCTACATGTAAATGGGAATTGAACCATTGTTTGTATATTTTTACTTACCAAACCAAATAATCAGTATGCTTTGACAAATATCTACAAAAAAGATCAAATTATAAATATATGAAAGAAACAAATATATTTTCCAAACTAAAAGAGGGAAAATAAAAAGAGGAAAAAAAAGCCTTACCTTTCATCCATAAAAACCATTTAAATTGGAAGAAAAATCTCCATCTTATACCAAAAACTGCAACAGACCAAAGACAATATATTTTTACAACAATACTCCAAATAAATGGGTGTAATCTAAAATTGAAGGTAACTAAAATACAAATTTTGAAATCGTAGAACACACCTTAAAAATAAAAGAGAAAAGGAAAATATGATAGATAATATCAACAAAGAAAGAAGGATTAAAGTGAGAAAAAGCGCACGTGGAGAGAATTAAAATAATTCCCATTTCTCATGGCGAGATTAAGTTTATAGGTTTTCATCTTCTGCATGGGTTCACATGAAGGTGGAGATTGGAAAGGCTTCACCCTCCATTTCAAGGCGCAAACCTTGATGTGTTAGTATTTTAGGTTGTCTTCCTCTCACAGCTCAGAACTATATATAATCCCTAAACTCATCAACACTCATCTTTGCGACACACCAAAAAAGGAATGGTAACAGGAGGAATACTAATGCGAAGGATTATAGAATGAGACGGGTGGTATCAACTACGGAGTTGCCGCCACTTGCTTAGCCTTACATTTTTTAGTACCATTGTTCTCTCTCATTCAAAAAATCAAAAGGTCTTTTTTTTACGTAAAAAAAAAGGTTTCTTTGGTTTTGTGGGCAAATTGAATATTACTCTATTGCATATGTAAGAAGGTGCCAATAATATGTGATTCAAAAAGATTCATTATTTACGTGGTCAAAAAATTACCACTTAAAGATATTATATTCAACCCTTGTCCTTATTTATGTGGTCAAAAAATTACCACTTAGAAATACTCATTGAAATGACCAAAATTTATAGAAGTAATTTCATTTCATTGTGGTGGGAAATCTTTGCCACTTGAAATTCGAAAATTGTAACTAATTTGACAGGTTAAGATGATGTTTAATTGTGAATCAGAATGTCAAAAATTATTTCCATATGTGTTAGATGGATTTCATTATTTGCATAATTTGAATATTTAAATTCAATTAATTATTTAATATGAAATTCTTTCCTAAAGCAAGCGAATTAATTAGCAAATGCATGAAAAAATGACATGTGTAATGTCATTTATTGAGATGCATTCTCAATTGTTTAATATATAGATAGATATAGATATAGATAGATTTGAATTCAAATAAAAAAGAGGGAATTTCAATTGTAGGTTAATTTTTGAAATGTCATGAATGAATTTGAATTTTTAATAAAATGTTATATTTATATATATATATATATATATATATATATATATATATATATATATATTAGTTTTATGTTATTATTGTTTTTAGGCTAAAGTGTTCCCGGGGCCCCTTATCTTTATTTAAAGTAACAAATTAGTCCTTTATGTTTTTTTTGTCCCAAATAAGTCCTTTATCTTTCAAATTTTTGACACATAAATCCTTTTCCGTTAACAGTGCTGATTTATGTGTCAAAAAAAGGATTTATGTGTTAAAAATTTGAAACATAAATGACTGATTTGGGACAGAAAATGATTTATGTGCCAAAAATTTAAAACATAAAGGACTGATTTGGGATAAAAAAAAGATAAAGGACCAAATCGTTACTTTAAATAAAGATAAGGGACCCCGGGAGCACTTTAGCCTTGTTTTTAAGTATGAGTTAGTATATTAAAGAGGGAACATTAATAGGATGGAAACACATACCTTGCTTTTAACAAAAAATTATCGGTGCATTTGTTTGTACCCTTTAATTCTAGTAATTCTTGAATAAATTTTAGAAAAGAATTGAATACTATGCAAGCAATATAAATGTGATAAATTGAAAGATAAATTCTAGCTAAACAGTTGAAAAATTACTCAAGGTGAAACGTCCAATTAAGTTATACATTGACACATTTCAATTGTATAATTAAATTATGCCACTTTGTAGTACATGTAGTGTACTACTCTAAACTCATTTATAACTTCAATTCAAAAAAAAAACCATTTATAAGCAAAAAAAACCTAATTTCACACATATTAAAAATGTTAGTTATATTCGTTTAATATTATTGATTTCATAAAAACAGTAAACTAAGTTTACTAACATAACCTTATTTTATTGGGAATGTGCAAGACTCATAGTTATAAAAGTAGAACTAAATAAGAATAATAGCATTAAAGAGTTAGTTGATATTTTGTTATATTTGAGTCCAAAAAAATTTGTGGAGCATTTATCACACAAATTGTAAAAAAACAAACATTAATCACAAAAGAATATTAATTGCCAAAATGCTAAGGAGATGACACATGGAAGAGTAATAAATGAGATTCATTCTCAAATGTTATATATATAGATTTGAAGAAAGAGTTCTGGAAAATCAAAAAAATTGAAGAACTTTGAAAGCAAAATCTGGGAAAGGAAGAAGATGAAAATAATTCGGTGTGTTTTTTAATAAAAAAAATGATTCAGATATTAATTATTGGCCACCTAGACGTAAGTAAGTGACACATATGCATTGTAACAGACACGTCAGCATTGTTAATGACACATAAGCACCGTTAGTGCCATGTGAGATTTTTTGTAACGGAAAAATTAAAAAGGACTAACGGTGTACACGTTATTTAACTTAAAGGACTAAGTTGGTACGAAAAAAACTTAAAGGACCAACTTGTTACAAATAAATAACTTAAAAGACTTCTAGTGTAATTTTGCCATAGTTTTAGTGCTTTTTAAATAATCACCTATAGGTGCTATTTGATTAGTCACTTAGTTAAGATATTTATAAGCAACTAAGTAAAGATAGTTAAAACTATCCTTAAGAATAATATCACTTAGAAGTGACCTTTTGTTTATGCTAAAAAGGCTATAAATATGTGTCCACGAAGAATAAAATATCAGATTTGGATTATGAATGAAAATTTGAGTTTTCTCCAATTATGAGAGTTTCCCTTGTGTTATTGGGTAAAAGAACCAAATCTGATCTTATCAAGGCAACTTGTGGCAATCAAAACTCATGACTTATCACTCACCTTCGCAATTATTTCTTGAGTGTGGCGTGAATATCCTTCTCTAAATCTCAACTTCAACACAGGTCTTCCCTTTGTTCCCATCACCAATGGCTTGACCGAACCAATCGAGTCGGGTCAAAAAGTTGCGGCTATTTTTAGTTGGGTTTTTTATACCCCCATCAACTCCCTTCTACCCCCACACATTATCGTAATCCCAAAAATACCCCTGACATAATTAACAAAAATTGACTTTTGAAAGATTCTCTGGTGGGGGACCACTTTATCTGGTAATCGGATTTACCTAAATGCAAGGTAAATCTGATTAGCTTTAAATATGTAATAAATACACACGCATAAGTCAAATCGGATGTATCAAACTGACAGATAAATCCGATTTGACCATTTATTTCAGTATAGAAAGCAAAATTTTGTCCTGACGGATATAGCTAAATCCGATGTGCAATCGGATTTATGTACCCCAAACGTAAATCCGATTATGTCTTTTAATAAATCAAATTTACCTGGATGGGGGTATATCCGATTATGAAAAATACAAAGCGGATTTACGTTTGGGGTACGTAAATCCGATTTTTTTTTTAAAATTAATTTCGGTATAACTGTTGTTCTATTTTGAAACAGATATTGGCCCGCATACAGAGTCGCAGGTTGTTCCTTTCGTGGACTCTGACAGAAGTTTATCAGAATCGATCCGAATTTAACTCACCCATCAGAGGTCGCGACCTTTTTGATATGCCGCTTCGCACCTAATGGACTCTAACAGGAGTTTATCAGAATCTATCCGAATTTAACTCACCCATTAGAGGTTGCGACGGCGATTGCATTTAATTTTCATTGTTTAAGTTTTTAGTGAACTTAGTGCCTATTTTACGCTGGTGTGTTGTTTTTTGTTGCTGCAGCAGTAAGCGCTACAGCGTATGCCCAAGTCTCAACCACCAGAATTTGAACCATACTCAGAACCAGAGAGAAGGTTCAGGAAACTAAGACATCTTCAAAGACTCAGACGTACCATGTCAGAACATAGTCAGAGGACCACTTCTGGTAGAGCTGCCACTCCACATGGAAGATCTAATTCTGGTAGAGGAGGGACTGAACCAGGTGGAAGGGGTAGAGGTAGACATCAGCAGCCACCCACTCCCACCTTACATGACCAAGAGGACTGGTACAGACATCAATTCATAAATGAAGGACCTGCTCAAATGGTAAATGACAGAGATAGACCAATGAGGGACTATGCTGTGTTTGATCCACAAACCATGGAGACACTACAGAGGCATTCTGGACGGAGAGGGTATATTTTTCATACTAATTTTTTTAATCAAAGTTTGGTAGATATTTAATTAATTAAGTACGTAACATTTTTCTATTTTTTCTATTTTGTAGATATTTTCTACACGTGAGGATGTAGAAGAGTGGGCTAAAGCGGTTGGGAGACGTATTGGAGTTGTGGTTATCATTGTAAGATCTGACAAAGCTGGAGTTGTGGGTTCTAGGGATAAGACTATTTTTGGTTGCGAGAAGCAAGGGAAGTGGTCTAATGATTCTAAAGTTTTCGGGTCTAAGAGAAGAAGCTGTCCGTTTACATTGAGAGCTACTTGTACAATACGTCATGGGGGTTGGCGTGTGAATGTTAGGTGTGGTCTTCACACACATGAGTTTCTTACTACCCCGGTCGGGTCGACAACTTTTGGTCGTTTAACAAACCTGTAGAAAGCTATTGTTAATGAGCACACTGATCTGAATGTTGCCTCGAAAGATTGTCTTACTGCTTTGAAGAATCATTATCCGGACAACGTCACTTCTCTTCCTCAAATATATAGGCAGCGTTACGCCTATAAGTCTTCTAAGAGGGGTCCTAGAACGGACATTCAGGAGCTTTTGAGATTGATTGAGTCGCAAAATTATTTATGTTGGAGCAGAAAAGTTGAGGGTTCCGATGTGGTCAGTGACATCATGTGGGCGCGATATAATCGTATGACTCTTGAGGAGAGATTTGTCCTCAAGAAACAACTTAATGAGCTTGCATTCCCTACCACTTCTTCAATGGTTGCACCACCATTTAAAGTTAAAACAAAAGGTGTACCAAAGAAGAAAAAGCTGAAATTATATGATGTCAAGCGTGATCCTTCTGGGTGGGAGCATGTGGATGAGAAGATAGAATCTGGGACTTCTTGTAAATTCATCACAACGGTCTTCTTGTACAAAATCATCACAGCGGTCTTCAAAGCTTTCTCAGAGTGTTTCTAAAAAATTAACACAGCAGGGTGAGACTAAATTCAATTTACCGTCGGTTCCTCATCGCGTGCACTCTTATGTAGAAAAAATTATTGATGTTGAAAGGGATGGTAATTGTGGGTTCTGAGAAGTAGCGGTTGGTCTCGATCTTGGTAAGGATAGTTGGCCTATAATTAGGCAAGATTTAATCAAAGAAACAAAGGAGAGGGAGCAACTATATACTTACATGTTTGGAAAGGACAGACTTGCAAGGCTTAGAAAAGCGTTATCCATTGAATACCCCGGTTTTCAGAAGGAGGATAAGTGGTTGAGTTTGCCTCAGATGGGGTACTTTATAGCTACTAAGTATAATGTGGCCCTAGTTCAATTGTCTTTGAATATGAATTTTACTTATCTTCCTTTGAGAGATAGTTATTCTTCTTCTAAGTATAAAATCATATCTATTCTGAACGTCGGGGATATCCATTGGATGCATATTTCGATCTCGTCTGTCTGTCTGTTTCCTCCAGTTGCTTTGAAGTGGTCTCATAATTGATCAGAGGAATCTACTTCATTGTTGGATCCTTATACCGGCCGTTTTGCCCTTTGGTAGTCTACCGCTCCGGTCATGCCCCGTCTCGCTCCCACTGATGTGCCCACCGTTGTAGACTTAGCCCATGATTCCGACAATTTAGACTGACATTTCTTGTATTTATTATTGTACCCACATTTTTGTAATTATTTATCCATATATATATATATATATATATATATATATATATATATATGTATATATATATATCCAACAAATTAAATGTGTCAAAAAAAACAAATTAAATGTTTTAAATTTTTTTACAAGTCGGATTTACCCTGGTACAGGGTAAATCCGCTTTTGAATTTAACAAAGTGGATGTACCACCACAACAGGTAGATCCGACTTGACAAAGAGACAAAGCAGATCTACCTGTTGTGGGGGTACATCTGCTTTGTTAAATTCAAAAGTGGATTTACCCTTCTATCGGTATATCCGATGCGATTTTTTATATTTAATCGGATCTAGGTAAATCTGCCTTTGATTAATCTCAAAGCGGATTTACCTATTTTCGTGACCGGGGTCCCGACGTAGACGGCCCAAAAATGATTTTTTAGGAGTCGCCACCCAATTTATTTAATAGGAAAAATTGAGAAAAACCTAACTAGAAGTTATTGGTCTGCGTATACCAAATTGAGTTCGGGAGTCGATTATGCATAGGGAAGGGCGGAAACTTAATCCCACTGCACCCCTAGTACATCTGTCCTAAGACAGTTACCCTAAATCCGATTGTGCAAGTAATAAAAAATTACGAGTTATTTGTTTACCCCAAGATTAAGTAAAAAAGGAATTATTTAGAAATAAATAAAATAGGGACCGATTTAAGAAAATTTAATTTTGACTTGACGGGGAAGCCCCGCTCCTACGTATCCTCCGGTGCAATGAGGAACTCAACAGTCACGTAGTTCTTCCTGAAAAAGTTTGTTGGTTGGTTGATTTTATTTTTTGAAGGGGGTTGAAGATCAAAGCTGTACAGCTAAAGTCTCTTAAACCGGGATTGACAAGATGTCACATCTCAGCCGATCCCTGTTTTTATATTTTTTAGAAAAATAAGTGTTAGAGAAAAAATGATTATTTATTGGAAAAAATTAACTTAGCTTGACGGGGAATCCCCGCTCCTACGTATCTCCGAAGCGGAGAATTAAAGGCCACGTAGTTCTTTTTAGAAAGAAAAAAGTTTGTTTGTTTTGTTGATTTTTATTTAGGGGTTTTAGAACTTTTGATCCGTACGGTTCATTCGTCCTAAAACGATGACTAACTCGGTCGTACGGCCGATTTAATCCCCTGTTTTTGCAAATAAGATTTTGATTTTTTGGAAGAAAATTATTTGTGTATGGAGTGATTTGATTTTATTTGAATAGGTATTTTAGGACTCTTGAGCCGTACGGCCCATTCATCCTAAAACGATGACTAACCCGGCCGTACGGCCAACTTAGTCCCCTAAAAAAACATGAGATAACGAGGTGGGTTGTAGTAAAGGAAATCAGGGGAACAATTAGCAAGGAAGGGTTGCATCATTAAAACTGGGGGGTGTAATAGTAAAAGAAGGGTGTAAATAAAAAGAGGGTGAAATAAATAAATAAGGGTGTAAATAAAAAGGGGGTGAAATAAATAAATAGGGGGTAAAAAAAGGGGGTGTAATCAGCGAGCCCAGTTCATTTTTTTTGCAAACTGGGTTGCGTGTTTCGGAACCATGGGCTTGCGAGGGGGGGGAGCGCGAAGTAAACACAGGGGTGTGAATAGAAATCTGGAAAAAAATAATAAAAGGGTGAAAGGACAAAAATGCCCCTGGGGGCATACTATAAAAGCCTAAACCTAAAATTAGAAACCCTAATTTTACCTTTCCTTCTCCACGGCGCCTCCAACCCCCAAAATGCTCCAAACCTAAAAATTTTCTCTCTCCCTCCTTGCTGTGCGGCGCCTCTCCCCCCTCCCCCAAATGTGACACCCTAATCTTTCTCTCTTTCCCTCTCCTTGCGCCGTCCACCTCCTCCAACTCACCAAACCCATTTTTCCTCTCCTCTCCCCACGGCTCCCTACACTCTCTTCTCCCTCTTCTTCGCCGTTTTACTTCTTTCAAAAGAGACAAATCGAAATTTCCCTTTCCGAACCATGAGATAGAGAGAAAAAACGAAGAGAGGAAGGGTAATAGGGGAGGGGTTGCGACGGTGTATGGTGGGGTTCGCGGTGGTGGCAGCCGTTCGTGGTGGGGGTTGTTTGACAGTGATCGTCCGTGAGGGGTGATGGTGCGCTGTGGGTGGTGGATGGCCGCGAGAGATGATGGTGACCCACGTGGTCGTTTGGGTGGTTGGATGCGTTTTTTTTTGCACGCGGTGGTCCATGGTGGTGACACGAGGGTGACCACCACGGACGGTGATCGGAGGTAACATCCCTTTCTCCTTTCCCGCTTATTTCATATTGTCTCATTTTTTTTCTTTACTGTTTTCGTTTTTTTAGCCTCTCCTCTCATTTTCTCAACTGTTCTACAGAGGAAGGAAAAAATCATTCTCAAAACCTTTTTGTTTCTAAGGCTTCCTCATTGTTCCTCAACGTTTTTTACCCATTCACTAAAGTTTCCTCATTCTCAAAACTTTCAACCCCCTGCTTCTAAAAAACTTCACATATATACTAAAAAAAAAGAACTTTTGTTGAAGCATAATACTAGATCGAGATTTAACATAAATACATCAGCGAATGATTTGTTTTGAAAACTACACCATATGTCACATACATAGCATGAACAGATAACAAGTAAATGGGTACACGAAAATGACTATAGAAATTTAGGAACTAACCTAGTTCCAAATAAACAGCTTCTCTCTTTTTTTTGAACTGAAACCCTTGTGCTCTCCTAAAAAAACCGATTTCTCTCTATTTTGCGTGTATCTCTGTCTGTCAATTGTTGTCTGTGTGTGTATATTGCTGTGTTTGTTACTGTCTGCCCCCCCCCTTTGTGGTATGTTCCCAGCTTAATTTATAGGCAAAACTTCCTTGTTTATTGAACTGTGAGGTCAATTTTACCTCTGCATCTCAGCTTGTATTTGTTCAAAAAAAATTCAGTCTTTGTGAATATTTGCCCATTCAACACTGTTTTTCTTTCCTGCGCCTCTGCTGTATGCAGTTTATGTTCTAGCTTCTGCATTGTTGACCTTTGAAAATATCCCTAACTCTTCTTTATGTGTATTATGCAGAGAAAGAAAAAAAACAAAGAAGGAAGGACCTCCTATTTTAAGCTCTGGAGCTGCTGCCACAAATTGGACTCTTCCTCTTGTCCATACTGCTGCCCTTTGTCCTCTTTTGTTTGTCTCTGCTAGCTAGCTTCTCTGCTGCTGTGGTGTAGAGCCTCCTCTTTTATCACTTACAAGGCTAAAAAAATGTTTTCTACAATTTGTGAAAGGAAGTGGCCACGCACAGCCCTCATTGTGGGCTATCATATATTATATCTTTACGTTGGCCTTGGAACATATCTGTTGACATTGTGATATGTTATTATATTTTTTCTCTTTTTACTTTAACTGTGATCTTTTTTTTTTACTTTAAGTGTGATCTAAATATCAATCTTTGTATAAAAACTTGTTCCTTATAAGCTTGACTTGACAACAGCAACATCACACGTCCCCTTTCTTTCCTCTTTTTTTTTATTTATTTTATATTAAAATGAAAACTTTTGATTGTTTTGTTTTATTAATCTTAAAAGAAGTAAAACCGCTAAAGGCACCAAAATGACGCGCGTAACTGCTCTACTAACGTGTCGCACACAATTTTTTTGGGATTTTGTCGAAAACAAAGAAAAATAACGGCTAAAATCGGGTGTTCATGTCTACTAAATAACAGTAATAAAGTAAAAGGAGGGAGGTGCACTGGACCAAAACGAGATAACGCTGAAGTAGCGACGCGATGAACACGCGTAAATATTGAATATGTTCGGACGGGATTTATTTTATTATTTGTTGTTAAAAGAAAAATAAACAGTAGGTACCGGTTAAAATTGGGTGTTCACAGTTGCCCCTCTGTACTCATTTTTTTACCAGATAACACACTTAAACCACGGGTTTTGTATTGTCGTGGTAAAAAAATGCAGTATAGATATGAACATCTATTTTAACCGGTAGTATTGAAGGTACAGTATTAAGTAATGCCAGAGCTGAATTGATAGCACGAAATTTAAAAGACAATGCCAGGGTTGAACCGATAGCATAAAAAACTAAATGCCAGAGCTGAATCGATGGCACGAAATTGAAAAGACAATGCCAGGGCTGAACCGATAGCATAAAAAACTAAATGTCGGAGCTGAATCGATGACACGAAATTGAAAAGACAATGCCAGGGCTGAACCGATAGCATGCAGTGCCAGGGCGTAACCGATAGCACAAAAATTAAAATATGCGATGCCTGTACGTAACCGATAGCACAAAATTAAAAATGCGATGCTAGGGCGTAATCGATAGCAAAAAAACTAGTGCTAGAGCTAAATCGGTAGCACTAAGTTTAAAATGTGATGCCAGGGCGAGACCGATAGCATAAAAAAAACTAGTGCCAGAGCTGAATCGGTAGCACTGAGTTTAAAATATGATGACAGGGCGAGACCGATAGCATAAAAAAACTAGTGCCAGAGCTGAATCGGTAGCACTGAGTTTAAAATGTGATGCCAGGGCGAGACCGATAGCATGAAAATAAAAGACAATGCCAGGGCGAGACCGATAGCACAGGATTAGAGGTGCGATGCCAGGGCGTAACCGATAGCATGCAGTGCCAGGATATGACCGATAGCACAAAAACAATTTTGATGATGAGAAAAAGACAATGTTAGAGCTAACAGTAAAATGCAATGAATGTTCTTCTATAAACAGTCAATTTTTTAGAACTTGAACCATTTCGCCGAACTCTCGATCCTCGACCAATCAAACCTTTTACACTTTTACCTTCACCGACCCTGTTAACCATTCTTAGTTGTCTTATCAGTTATACTTTCGGAATCCTTTGAGGTGTTACGCGGGGCTTTTAAGGTAGCCTCGAGACTATTGAGTTCCCTTGCCTTTCTCTTTTAATTTGGCGTGAGGGTGCACCGGTTTGTACTTTCTCTTCGACAGCCGATTGAGCTCTCTTTTCGACTGTTGAGATGCTACTAACACACTTTGTCTTGAAGTTTGCTAAATTTTAATTCGTTTTACTTGAGACGTAAATTAAATGAATTGAACATAGATGCAAGGATATGTGAAGAAACAGACAAAATGATTTAAGATAGGAATTCAATGGTACAAGTATTCTAGAAAACTGCGATAACAAGGAAGATGATAACAAGAAAGGAAGTGATAGGAGCTTTCACGTGACTTTTGCCCCATTACAAGTTGTTTGATCGTCCGTTCATCGACCCTTTTTGCAATTGAAGATGTAACAGCTGACTCTTGCCGGTTGTGGAATCCAATCGTCCTGGTGTGAACTTTCCTGAAGATCCTCATGCCCATTTTTATCTATGCCCATGTCACTGGCCCTAATTTTTGCCTAGACCGCCCTTTCGGGTTTTCAGTCTAGCGGGCTTTTGTCGACCCTAACTTTTGCCTAGACCGCCCTTTCGAATTTTCGCTCTAGCGGGCCTTTGTCATTCATTTTTTTTTTCATTTTCTTTTAGGCATAGAATTTCTTGACGGCGTCTGAATTTATTGGCTTTGATAGTTCCTGTCCCTCCATGTCTGAGAGAATCAAGGCTCCACCGGGGAACGCGTATTTAACCACATAAGGACCCTCATAGTTGGGTGCCCACTTACCGCGAGCATCCTCTTGATGGGGTAGTAGCTTCTTTAATACCAGGTCCCTGGGCTGAAATTCTCTTGGGCGGACTTTCTTATTAAAGGCTCTGGCCATCCTACTCTGGTACAACTACCCGTGACAAATAGCTGTCAGTCTTTTCTCATCAATCATGTTTAACTGCTCATATCGGGCCTTCACCCATTCTGACTCTTCCAACTCCGCTTCCATCAACACTCTTAGGGATGGTATTTCAACTTCGATGGGGGATACTGCCTCCATCCCGTATACCAAAGAAAATGGTGTTGCCCCAGTGCTAGATCGTATATTAATACGATACGCATGTAGAGCATATGGCATCATCTCATGCCAATCTTTGTAATTAACCACCATCTTGGCAACGATCCTTTTGATGTTCTTATTAGCCGCTTCCACAGCGCCATTCATCTGGGGCCTGTAGGGAGTTGAGTTGTGATGCTTGATTTTGAAGTTTTCGCATAGCCTCTGTATTTGTGTACCGTTGAGGTTAGGAGCGTTGTCTGTGATTATTCTTTCAGGAATTCCATACCGGCATATGACGTCCTTCTTCAGGAACTTGGCGAACACCTTTTGGGAAATACTGGCGTACGAGGAAGCTTCTACCCATTTAGTGAAATAATCAATTGCCACTAATATGAATCGGTGCCCATTTGACGCTTTGGGATTAATTGGCCCGATAACATCTATTCCCCACATGGAAAACAGCCAAGGGCTCGTCATATTATGCAGAGGAAAATGAGGTGCATTGATTCTATTGGCGTACAACTGACATTTGAGGCATTTCCTTACATGTGGTATGCAATCGGCTTCCCTGGTAGACCAGTAAAATCCACTTCTCATGATTTTACGTGCTATCATATGGCCGTTTGCATGTGTCCCACATATCCCCTCATGCACTTCAATCATAACTCTCTTAGGTTCCTTAGCATCTACGCACCTCAACAAGGTACAATCTTGACTTCTTTTATAAAGTATTTCTCCAGTCAAAAAGAAAGTCATCGCCAGCTTTCTAATCGTCTTTTTGTCTACGTCATTCGCGCCTGCGGGGTATTCTCCCAATTGAATGTACCGCTTTATATCATAGAACCATGGTTCGTTGTCTGGCTCTTCTTCTACATCAGCACAATATGCCGGTTCATCCCTGACCTTTATGCGGATGGGTTGGATCTCTGCGTTGACATTTAATTTAAACATCGCAGCCAGGGTAGCCAAAGCATCAGCAAACTTGTTTTTATCTCGTGCTAGGTGGGCGAATGTTACTTCTTCAAAATTCGTAATCAGCTGAGTCAGGTGCTTCTGGTAAGGAATTAATTTTTTGTCCTTTGTTTGCCATTCACCTTTTACTTGGTAAATGATAAGCGCTGAGTCTCCAAACACCTCTAACCTTTTCACACCAAGGTCAATCGCGACTTGAAGACCACTTGCACAGGCCTCGTACTCTGCGATGTTGTTAGTGCATTCGAAGCTTAGACTGATAGCTACTGGGTATTGTTTACCCTCTGGTGAGATTACAACTGCGCCAATGCCATTCCCATACATGTTAACAGCTCCATCGAAGTACATCTTCCACATGTTGCTTGTTTCCTCACCCTCATCGGCATTCATTATTCCTCTTTCCCCATCGTCCGGGTCAAACGATTGTCCTTCTTCGAGAGGGTTTTCAGCCAAATGGTCGGTAATGATGCTCCCCTTAATTGACTTCTGTGACACATACTTGATGTCATATTCTGATAAGATCACTTGCCATTTTGACACCCTTAAGGAGACATGAGGGCTTTCAAAAATATACTTCAGTGGATCAAACCGTGAAATCAACCATGTGATATAGTACAACATGTATTGACGGAGTCTTCTAGAGGTCCAGACTAGGGCACAACACGTCTTTTCAATTATTGCGTAGCGAGTCTCGCAGTTGTTGAACTTCTTACTCAAGTAGTAGACTGCCTGCTCTTTTCCCGATGCATCGTGTTGTCCTAGCATTGCCTCAACAGATGATGGCAACACAGTTAAGTACAAAATTAGTGGCCGACCGGGTATTGGGGGAGCCAGGATGGGAGGATTTGACAAGTAATTCTTTATTCTATCAAAAGCCTCCTGACACTTCTCATCCCACTTCCCCGGTTGGTTCTTTCTTAGTAGCTTGAATATGGGTTCACATGTGCTAGTCAAGTTGGCAATGAATCTAGCAATGTAATTGAGTCTTCCCAAAAAGCTTCTTACTTCACGCTCTGATTTTAGCGCAGACATTTCCTGGATGGACTTCACTTTGTCAGGGTTCACCCTTATACCATCCCTGCTCACAATGAAACCTAGGAGCTTCCCTGATGATGCACCGAAAACGCACTTGTTGGGATTCAGTTGCATCCTATACTTCCTGAGCCTTTCGAACAGCTTTCGGAGCACTCCTACATGACTTTCGTTTTCTCGCGACTTTGCTACCATGTCATCCACATACACCTCGATTTATTTATGCATCATATCATGGAAAAGTGTGACCATGGCACGCTGGTAAGTGGCTCCAGCGTTCTTCAGACCAAAGGGCATCACTTTGTAACAAAATGTTCCCCAAGGAGTGATGAACGTGGTATTTTCCTTATCTTCTGCATTCATGAGGATTTGATTATATCCCGAGTAACCGTCCATGAATGAAAATCTATGATTTTTGGCAGTATTATCAACTAGTAAGTGAATATGTGGAAGAGGAAAGTCGTCCTTTGGATTGGCCTGGTTGAGATCCCGATAATCCACACACATCCTAACCTTCATGTCCTTCTTGGGTACAAGGACGATGTTAGCTACCCATTCCGGGTGTACTGAGACCTCTAAAAATCCGGCATCCCATTGTTTGGTCACCTCTTCTTTGATTTTCAAAGACATGTCAGGATGCATCTTCCTCAACTTTTGCTTCTTTGGTTTTACATCTGGCAAGAGAGGGATTCTATGTGCTGCTATTTTTGGATCAATGCTAGACATATCCTTGTAAGACCATGCAAAAACATCTAAGTACTCTCAGAACAAAACGATCATCTCCTCCCGTTCAGGATTGTCTACCAATTTCAAGTCTTTCCTTTCTTCTTCAGACCCCATATTGATGATTTCCACAACTTCATCATTCAGACTAAATTCCCTTTCAGTGTGCCCTAGAAGTTCAGTAAATCTGTTAACTTCCTCATCACCCTCTTCCGGCTCAGAGTAGTCTTCATCAGTAATTGCGTGGGAGTCGAATAATGGGTTCTCAACTTCCCCGTAATGAGGTAAAGTTTTCGTGAAATTATGGCTCCTGGAGAGTAAATAAACAAAATTGGAGGGGGGAATAATGACGATAAATGATGAGAAGCAACACGAGAGAAACCAGTGATAAGGGACAAGAGAGGAAAGAAAAAAAAAACAGAATAATAAGAGATCGAAAAAAGTAACACAGAAGGATAAAATGCATGCAAATTTAATTCTTGTCTCAAGCAAAATAACATAAGTCTTATAGTCTTAGCATAATAAAAGACGATTACATGAAAGTAACAACATCTACAACAGGTTCAGCGTCCCAATTGCTCAGAAGCTCTTGATTGGTGTCAAGGATAACAACACCCCTTGCTCTTGAGCCCCCTTTATCCAGCATGTTGATCACAATGCGATGCACAACGTCGACCGCCTCTGGGGGCGAGATTATCTCTACCGGTGCCGGGAAAGTGTCACTTAAAGGTGGGATTGACCGAGCTTTCTTCTTTCCTATTCCCAGGGCTTTGAACTTTGTCTCGAGGTTCCCTTCATCTCCGATTTCGAACGTATCCGACTTCTCTTTTGCTATTATAGGAGCACAGACCCCTTGAAGATGCCGACCCAAGCCTTTTCCTTCCTCATAGCCATTTTTTGTCATTATCCGAGCCACTACCTGGTTCACACTAAGCTTCGACAAACCTCCTTCAACAGTCTCCTTCTTCTCCACCTCGAAGCTATGACACATATTCGTTACTTCCTCTTCAGCGTTATCCACGTATGGGAGAGACATGGGTTTTGAGACTAACATCTCTTCTTCTCCACGGATCGTGATAATGCTTCTGTTGTCAATAAACTTAACTCGCTGATGAAGAGTAGAAGGTACTGCCCCAACATCATGAATCCATGGTCGACCTAATAGCATGGTGTATGCTGAATCGATCGCCATGACCTGGAACAACACACGGAAAACACTCGGACCAATTTCCAATGGAAGAGTTATTTCACCCAATACGCTCCTTTTGGACCCGTCAAAAGCTCGGACCATTAAAGTCCATGGCGTCAAGTCTCTCTCCTCCAAGCCTAATGCATCCAACGTGGACATGGGCATGATGTTAAGAGCTGATCCACAGTCAATTAAGACTTTGGCCACCACGAATCCCCGACATTTCAATGTGATGTGTAAGGCTCGGTGTTCCCCTCTTGCTGGAACGGCTATCTCATTTTTCGCAAAGGTGATTCGGTTGTATCGCTGCATTGGGTCCACCATACTCACCACATTCTGGGGTGTCTCATCAGGGTTTACGAAGGCTTCCTGCAGAGTTTTCAACAAAGCCTTCCTATGTACTTCCGAAGAGAGGATGAGAGATAATAGTGAAATACGGGCCGGAGTCTTCTTGAGCTGCTCCGTCACATCATATTCACTCTGCTTCATGATCTTCAGAAACTCTTCTTCCGACTGTTCTCCTCCATCTGCCTCTTTCCCCTTCTTATTCTTTTCAGGATCTTCAGGTCCAAAGTATCGCCCACTCCGGGTTATTCCTCCCAAACTTACAATATTATCAATAGACTCCTCGACTTCTCGTTCCTTACCCATTTTTCACTTTGACGGACCGCCTATAACCTTGACCTGGGGTCCATAATTCCAGGGAACCGCATGAGTATGGTAACAAGCAAAAGGTGTGGGTTTTTTCACAATCACTGTAACCTTTTCTGATACCGAAGGTTGATTGAGGGGCGGGACCTTGAGCACGAAACTCCCCAAGACATTGACCTCCTCCTGAGCCATAGTTTCCTTAGCTTGAACAATCCCCAGTGTCATTAGGCTTTGCACATGGGATTTGAAATCCCAACAACCTTCCACATCATGACCGGCACAACCATGATGGTACACACACCTCTTCTCTTCGTCGTACATAGCATATCTCACGACTTCTTTGGTGGGTGCCACTACTCCATAACCGGCCTTTTGCAATCCTTCCCATATCTTCATCATAGGGGTTTGCAGTTTCAGAACCCTTTTGATAGGCGCACCATCCTTTTCTATCATACTCACTGATGCATTCCCTTTGTGCTCATGGAGAGGGTCATTAGTGATATTTGGTCCCGACTCCTCTTGGATGTCCAATTTCTTGTGAGCGATCAACCTCCTTACAACATTTTTGAAGGCCTCACAATCCTCAATTGGGTTGTACCAGGATGGGAATGGAGGTTCCCAATTCTTTACTGGCATCCCTGCGATCAAGTGGGCGTCATGTAGTTGTTGGAACAATTCGGCATTGGTGATAGAAAGTTTAGGAAATGGGGGAAAGTTAGGAGGGGGTTGGCGGTAGGATTGGCGAGCTGTTTGGTAGTTGGGACGTGGGTGTGATTGCGTGTTCTGGACATTGTTTATAGGGAAAGATGGTGGGTTAGTGTTTTGGTTCATCGGCTAAGGGGTATTTGGGTGAGGTTGGCTATATCTTGGCTGTTGAGGGATATGGTTTGGTGCAGCTCGAATGAAGCTGATTTCTGGGTCTTTCTTTTTCTGAGGGAAGCTCTTTTTTGATTGCCCGTTCTCCATCTGTTCCATGGGAAGCTTTCCCGCTCTTGCCAGCATCTCAATTCTTTCACCGGCGGCTATCAAATTTGCGAAGTCTCTATAGGCAGCTTCGGCCATTGCGGCCACATAGGGGGATCCCAACGTCCCCAAGAAGTAAGAGCACATCTTTGATATAGTGAGTGGTGGTTGGACTTGTGCAGCAAGAGTTCTCCACCTCTGGGCATACTGTTTAAACGCCTCATCACTCTTCTTTTGTAGTATTCCCAATTGCTCACGTGTTGGAGCCATGTCCATATTAAACCTATACTGGTTCATAAAGACGTCAGCGAGGTCCTTCCAACTATCAATCTTAGAGTGGTCCATCTGAATATACCATTCTAAAGCTGGCCCGGTCAAACTTTCATGGAAAAAGCTAATGAGGAATTTCTCGTCCTTGGACCAAATTGACATTTTGGTGCAATAGGTCCTTAGGTGCAGAAGAGGATTGGTGCTGTAACACCCCTTTTCTACCCGGAAAATTTTCGACAAAAATCAGAGTTTTCAATACACCCACAAGGGATGCTACACTTACACCGTTAAACATTACACACCAATAAATAAGTTTCACCATTAACAAAAGTGCAACACCCAACACGTCATAATATCAACAAGCAGCGGAATAAAATCAAGGTTCAATTAAATAGTTATACATCACCGTAAAACTTCGAAAATTAAAATAATAGAAACACTAATAAAGCCTAGCGTTCATCCCCCCCAAGTGCTACGTATCAGAGCGACGACACCTGACTCTACTAGCGAAGGTAGACTTGCCTTCACTCGCAATCACCTACACGTTACCAACATAGGGGTAACATTCAAACAGAAGGGGTGAGATATCTAACATTATAATAGCATATATGATAGGCAATATGCTAGAGTACAACACTATATCAACCGCTTCACAACAACATCGATTAATAAATCACCAATAATCATCATTAACATCATGAGTAATTATATGAGATGCAACCCACACCAACGGGCACATGCATGTGGTACCAATCATCACCAATAAAGTAGCCAGCATGGGCACATCACCTATATGAGCATCACCATCATCACCTATAGCTCCAACGGCCGAAGCCAACATCACCAAAATAATGCATATGCAATATATGCGACACCATGGACGATGCACCAGACAATCAACACACAACAGACGTTTAATTAATATAACATCACCAATATCACCAAGTGGTCATAGACCCATCACCTTAGCCCAGGGAATACGCACATCACCTGTTACATCATCACCTGTTATATTATCACCAATAATCACTAATAATCATCAATCACCAACACCTATGACAACAATCCCCCACCGACACCAAATACACCAATTCACACAACGGCAACATGACAGGGACTGGCGCCCAGCAACAGGGCGCCAACAACAGAAACAGCCACCACAGAGACTGGCGCCCAGCAACAGGCTCCAACAGCAGAAACAGCCACAACAAAACTGGCGCCCAGCAACAGGGCGCCAACAATAGCACAGGAACTGGCGCCCAGCAACAGGGAGCCCCAGCAGGCAACAACATTGCAGAAACTGGCGCCAAGACAGCAACAACAACACAGAGTCTGGCGCCCAGCAACAAGGCGCCACAGGCAACAGCAACAGCACTAAAACTGGCGCCCAGCAACAGGGCGCCACAGACAATACCAGCAACACAGGATCTGGCGCCCAGCAGCAGGGCGCCTTAGACAGCAACAACAAAAACAGAAACTGGCGTCCAGCAACAGGGCGCCTTGGGAAACAGCAACAACATCAGGCATGGCGCCCAACAACATGGGGCCTAGGACAACAGTGGCAACAACAGAATTGGCGCCCAGCAACAGGGCGCCTAGCAGCAACATAGAAAATGGCGCCCAGGAGCAGGGCGCCTAGCACCACATCATCAGGAACAGACTTGGCGCCCAGCAGCAGGGCGCCTGCCCCAACAGGCAACACAACAGACTTGGCGCCCAGGAGCAGGGCGCCTGAGACCACAACAGCAACATCATACTTGGCGCCCAGCAACAGGGCGCCTGAGATAGCAACAACAACATCAGGCTTGGCGCCCAGCAACAGGGCGCCTGGGGCAGCAGAGGCAACACCAGACTTGGCGCCCAGCAACAGGGCGCCTGGCAACACAGACACCTTGGCGCCCAGCAACAGGGCGCCTGGCAACACAGTGGCACAAAACGCAACATCACAGGAATTGGCCCCCAGGAGGGCGCCCAGGAGCAACACAGGGCGCAACACAGCGCCCATGGCGCCCCTGCGCCAAGACGGGATCATCAGACACGGCGCCCAGCACCAGGGCCTGCAACACCAACACCAACAATGGCGCCCAAGGCGCCCATGAATCAAAATTTTCAGATTTTTACCAATTTTAGTCCTCAACCCCAAACACCATCATCATGAATATAAAATCAAATATGATCAAACAACAAACAACAATCATCAAACAACATGATCATGGCATCATAGAGCCTAATCCCCACATAAACCCCATCATACCCCCTATTATATTGAAAGAACCTCACCCTTACCTTAGATTTGCCGAATTAGAAACCTCCTTGCACGAAAACACCAAGTAACCACAGCAACAATGGCGCCCCTCCTCTTCTCTCCTAGTGCGCCGTCCCCTCTCTCTTTCTCTCTTCTCCTCTTCGCAAGTTCTCTTTCTTTTCTCTTCTCCAAATGCGAATTGACTAACCCTAGCTAACACCTTCCTTCATGCGCCTAAGCCTTGGGCTCGTGGATCACGGGCCCCCGTCCACTAATCAGCTAATTACTAGGCACCACTCCTTAATTTGCATAAAACATCATTTGATTAATTATTAAATGTAGCCATTCTAATAAAATACCTAAATAATTTAATTAAATAAATAATTAAATTATTTGGGCGTTACAGGTGCTCCCGTCATATTGGTGAAATCG
The DNA here is from genome assembly GCA_039519185.1 of Astragalus membranaceus. NCBI lineage: Eukaryota > Viridiplantae > Streptophyta > Magnoliopsida > Fabales > Fabaceae > Astragalus > Astragalus membranaceus. The sequence continues at coordinate 156,686,910 of CM076850.1, read as the reverse complement.
GCCCTTTAAAGTCTCGCGGAATTACGACGTCAGTAGTGGGGCAAAGTTCATCCAAGCCCAAGGACCCAAAAGTGCTAGATCCTTGTATCACTTTGATCTTTTCCTCCATCTTATCCATCCATTGTTGTCTCACCTTATCCTTCTGTATTGACGCATGCCGTCCACCACGTTCTCCGCGTGGAATGCCCCTCCTGGCCTACTCGTAGGGTATGGGTACTCTCCCTCATGGTGACCCGCAGCTTCATATCCCATTCCGACAGGGATATCAGATGGCCCATGGTTGCCATTGTTCGGATTCGGAAACCCCTCGCCTTCGTTTCCGACCATACCAAATACTCTCGCAGACAGGAAAGTGATCATGTCTTTTATGGCTAGCAAGGCATCTTCCATTCGCGCCTGGGTCGCAGCATTTCTTCCATTTTCCCCTTGACTTCGTCCACTTCCTGGCTCAGATTCCTTCCATGCATCTCCTGTTGCTCTGCCATTCTTGCTCTGGATCTGGTGAAGTACACTCTAGTTTGGTTGGTCTTTTCCTTAGCACGCGCAATGGTTATCAAGTTCCTAAAATATTTTAACAACTTTTTCGTAAGTACATGAATGAATAGATGAATGACTGTGGATGAAATGCGAATGCATAGCTTTTATTTATCGTGCTGGGGAATTGTAAGCTTTAATTCAGAATGAGATGAGATCAAATCTTAAAACGAAACAAACAAGTTCCTCATTAATAATAAAAAAGTACTACATCTGAAAGTCAAGCAAACTAGCGGACTACATTCTTATCCTCATCATCAGGATAACGTCCTTTGATTTTGAACACTTGTACAAGGTATTTGCAGAAATCAATAAATCGAGCGATCTCGACTGGTGTGTTCCCGTCTCTGGAAATGTCTGCTGCTATTAGGCTTTTGGGAACCTCTCTGACAGCTTCATTGGCTAGCCTCACTAGTTGGGAGAATCTCTTCCTCCGATATTCGTAATCATCATTTAGCTTCACATAATGCTCCTTCATAAACACATGCTCTTTGTTAAGGTCATCGTAGATCTTGTCTTGATATTCAGAAAAAGCCTTCAAGTCAATTGCTTTTTTACACTCTTCTTGCAGGGCTTCCTGATACTCCTCAAGTTTCTTCTGTATCACCTCTCTGGCTTTCCTTTCCACTACCAGCCGACCCTCACATTCAGCGGTCCTTTCTTCTAATTGAGATTTCACACTATCAAGTTGGTCTCGTAATGCTTTCTCAATCGCTGCGGCCTTGGTCAAATGCTTTTCCCACACATGAGCATTGTTTACGGCCCTGTCCCTCTCTTGGTTGCGCACCTTGAGTTCTTCATTTGCACCCGCAAGTCCTTCTTGTATCCGGCGCATTTTTTCTTTCCCAGCCTGCTCCCTCCCATCACATTCGGCCAGACGCTTTCTTTTTATGGCACTTTCTCGTCGCAGATCAGTGTTCTCCTGGAGTACTTTCATTAACTGATTTTGCAACTCTGCCTTTTCTTGTTCTGATTTGGACAAAGCGGCTTGGAGTTTTTCCAGATCTTCATGGAGTATAGGGACAAGCTGAACGTTCTCGGGCCTGACTGGAGTTGCAAGGCGAAACGGAAGTCCACACTCTCGGACTCTGAGTTTGACCCACTGAATGTAGCTTTCCGTTGCATCGATCCCCTTGGGTCCCAGTTCACGCCCTTTCCTAGTAACTTGGCCCCAGGCTCGACTGATCCTCCTTAGCATATCAAGGTCTTCAGAACCTCTCTTCTCCAGCACATATGAGAGCCAAGATTCTTCTGAGGGTGGATTCATCATAGGGTAACCGAGCTGTCTCAAAGCAAGGGCGGGATTATAATTGATGCAACCCTTGGTTCCTATGAGGGGGACATTTGGGAAATCTCCACACCGATAAACAATTTCCTCTATATTTTGATCTCGAGAATACCAAGAGATATCACTCCCCTTGAGGCCAGCGATGTATTGGGCCCATTCCGTCTTGCCTTTGACTTCTATTAGATGGTTTCTTTTGAAAATATGAGAGGTGAACCAACGATACAATACAGACAAACAACATAAAATCAACCCCGATCGTTTTTTATGGCGTTGATGAAGAGTGTAATACACATCAGCAAAGACGACCGGGGCGGGATTCTGTCCCCGGAGCTTGAATGCTAGGAAGACATCGATTGCAGTATAATCAATAAAATCACATTCACTTGGGAATAGGACGACTCCATAGAGGAGGAGAGCGAGAACGTCCATAAAAGTAACCCAATCTTCTTTGCTGGCCCGAGACGAGGCTTCTTTCTCCAAATACTCCCTGGTCAAACCTTTTACTCCCTTCTTTTCTACTACCATCTTAGCTAGGTCTGGTGCCGGAACTTTCAATATCTCCGATAAATTTTCAGCTCGGGGATAATTCTCCACATATCGATAGGGCTCCTTGTTCTATGGAGGGAAACATAAGATATTTTCAAATTCTTCCAAGGTCGGGGCCAACTGATAGTCTTGAAAAGTGAAACACCGTAACGGTGGATCATAATACTGGCCCAGTGCGGTGAGAGCCTCATCTTGTACCTTAACATTTAGAAGCCCTAGGAGATTCCCATACTTGGCAGTAAAGGAATCGCGCTGCCATGACACCATGTATTGCTTAAATCCTGCAAGTTGCTCATATCTGGTTGCTTGACTTTCAAATGTATGGTTTTCTTAAAAGTTTGATCCATCCCGTCAGAAGTAAAACCGTACAATTCCCTGGCGGTCATATAAATGCATGCAAAGTGAGATGTTAATATATTAGTCTTTCATGACGTGCGAAAGGTAAAATAAGACGCATGAGGTGTGTTTCTAAAAATGAATATTTCGCCGAGAGTAAAATATGATTTTTTTTGAGTTTTTCAAAAATGCAAAAATGTATTAGGGTTTGCTTGAATGCAGGGGTATGAGGCTCATTTGTGTCCTAAAAAGGGTTCCTTTGAGAATAGATCTAAGGTCTCTTCTAAAGGGTGAACCTCTCAAGGGTAGCTCTATAGAGTCCTAAATAAGGTTCCTAGAGCCAACGACCCCAATCAAGAATGCTAATCGCGATAATAGGCAAGCTATTAGAAGTGATAGCATCCCCAAAATGGGCCAAACTCTAGGCGAGACTTTCCTGACCACCCAACAGGACGTACATCCAGTAGGCCATCACTACGCGGTCTCGTTCTAACTTAAGGTATGCTCTAGTCCGGGTGTAGGACTATTCTCACGTGCGTGCAGAGAGGTGTGATAGTGAAGTCTGTGTAGGAGCAAAATGCCAGCTATACCCCCCAAGCTGCAAAATAAACAAGCACATATATAGAAAATAATAGTCCTCTACCTTAGGGTTCATATTTAAGCAAAATGTAAAACACTATATACAATAATTCAGTAAAGGGTAAATAAAATTATTACTCAAATATATCTCGCACATTCAAATTATAAAAGGCTTGACTCTCACTACTCCCCAGTGAAGTCGCCATCTTTCGTGACCGGGGTCCCGACGTAGATGGCCCAAAAATGATTTTTTAGGAGTCGCCACCCAATTTATTTAATAGGAAAAATTGAGAAAAACCTAACTAGAAGTTATTGGTCTGCGTATACCAGATTGAGTTCGGGAGTCGATTATGCATAGGTGTTAACAATTTGGCAAGTGTACCAAATTCGTTGCAAGTAATAATTTAAACGGTAAGTACCGGTCGTATCCACAGGGATTGCGTTTTATTATCAATTAGGCAAGTTTATTAATTCTTAGCGGTAGAAACAGAAAGATAATATTTTTGAGATTTTGTTAATTAACCGAAAGATAACGTTTGAAAATAAAGAAAGATAAAAGTGATTAGGGTTTGACTCCTCTCCCCTCATCTATCTTATGGACCTTCAGCTACTCACATATTAGTTGTTTGGAATACCAGATTCAATTCACAATATTAGGCTAAGGACAATTCCTTGCCTCAAAACCCCTATTACCCTAAGAGTTACCCTAATTCCTTAGGTTAGTCATGCCAGAGGGTAAAGCATTAAAATCAAGAATTAAAGAATTCATGAATCAAACCCCACATTCCTATGGTGATCGGAGTTTCATGATCTAAAACATCATATCAAGTATACAACTCATATCCCTATGTAATCATATACCCTAAATTATTATAATTATCATATGTAACTATAAAGCATTAAACAAAGATGTTTTAAACATATGATAAACCAAACAACCAATAGTCTTAACCATAACAAAGAATCCAATAGATAGGTTTGGGGAGAGTCATCTCTCCCTAATCAAGAGAAACTAGTTACACATCATCAAAAGATTAGAAAATAAGAGTAGAGAAGATTACACATAGAAGAATCTATTAGAACCTTCAAATCCTAAAATCGCATCCCAGATGAAGTGCCGGCTGTACTGCTTATTTCTCCTCTTCGTCCGTTCTCGCGTACGCCATTTCTTTTCCTCGTGCGCTACTGTGCGTCGTTTTCAATTCCTCCCTCTTTCAATCCTTTGAATTCCATCCTTATATTCCAATTCAATTGTCACGCTCCTGTTCATTCCTTTCCTTTCAATTCCCTTTTTTTTTCTTAAGTCCAGCCCACAATTCTCTTGGCCCATCAATAAATTGGCCATTATTCATTTAATTGGACTTGCACCCCCACTTTTACTACATAAAATAAAAACTATGCCAAATCCCTAGTTATTGGCTGAATAAAACATAAAATGACTAACAAATTGGTTGCAAACTGAATAAAAATATACATATGATGAGGACTCATCAATAGGGAAGGGAGGAAACTTAATCCCACTGCACCCCTAGTACATCTGTCCTAAGACAGTTACCCTAAATCCGATTATGCAAGTAATAATAAATTACGAGATATTTGTTTACCCCAAGATTAAGTTAAAAAAGGAATTATTTAGAAACAAATAAAATAGGGACCGATTTAAGAAAATTTAATTTTGACTTGACGGGGAAGCCCCGCTCTTACGTATCCTCCGGTGCAATGAGGAACTCAACAGTCACGTAGTTCTTCCTGAAAAAGTTTGTTGGTTGGTTGATTTTATTTTTTGAAGGGGGTTTAAGATCAAAGCTGTACAGCTAAAATCTCTTAAACCGGGATTGACAAGATGTCACATCTCAGTCGATCCCTGTTTTTATATTTTTTAGAAAAATAAGTGTTAGAGAAAAAATGATTATTTATTGGAAAAAATTAACTTAGCTTGACGGGGAAGCCCCGCTCCTACGTATCTCCGAAGCGGAGAATTAAAGGCCACGTAGTTCTTTTTAGAAAAAAAAAAGTTTGTTTGTTTTGTTGATTTTTATTTAGGGGTTTTTAGAACATTTGATCCGTACGGTTCATTCGTCCTAAAACGATGACTAACTCGACCGTACGGCCGATTTAATCCCCTGTTTTTGCAAATAAGATTTTGATTTTTTGGAAGAAAATTATTTGTGTATGGAGTGATTTGATTTTATTTGAATAGGTATTTTAGGACTCTTGAGCCGTACGGCCCATTCATCCTAAAACGATGACTAACCCGGCCGTACGGCCAACTTAGTCCCCTAAAAAAACATGAGATAACGAGGTGGGTTGTAGTAAAGGAAATCAGGGGGAACAATTAGCAAGGAAGGGCTGCATCATTAAAACTGGGGGGTGTAATAGTAAAAGAAGGGTGTAAATAAAAAGAGGGTGAAATAAATAAATAAGGGTGTAAATAAAAAGGGTTGAAATAAATAAATAAATAAGGGTGTAAATAAAAAAAGGGGGTGAAATAAATAAATAGGGGGTAAAAAAAAGGGGGGTGTAATCATGAAAAGGGGGGTGTAATCAGCGAGCCCAGTTCATTTTTTTTGCGAACTGGGATGCGTGTTTCGGAACCATGGGCTTGCGAGGGGGGAGTGCGCGAAGTAAACACAGGGGTGTGTATAGAAATCTGAAAAAAAATAAAAGGGTGAAAGGACGAAAATGCCCCTAGGGTCAAACTATAAAAGCCTAAACCTAAAATTAGAAACCCTAATTTTACCTTTCCTTCTCCACGGCGCCTCCAACCCCCAAAATGCTCCAAACCTAAAATTTTTCTCTCTCCCTCCTTGCTGTGCGGCGCCTCCCCCCCCCCCCCCCAAATGTCACACCCTAATCTTTCTCTCTTTCCCTCTCCTTGCGTCGTCCACCTCCTCCAACTCACCAAACCCATTTTTCCCCTCCTCTCCCCACGGCTCCCTACACTCCCTTCTCCCTCTTCTTCGCCGTTTTACTTCTTTCAAAAGAGAGAAATCAAAATTTCCCTTTCCGAACCATGAGATAGAGAGAAAAAACGAAGAGAGGAAGGGTAATAGGGGAGGGGTTGCGACGGTGTGTGGTGGGGTTCGCGGTGGTGGCAGCTGTTCGTGGTGGGGGTTGTTTGACAGTGACCGGCCGTGAGGGATGATGGTGCGCTGTGGGTGGTGGCTGGCCGCGAGAGATGATGGTGACCCACGTGGTCGTTTGGGTGGTTGGATGCATTTTTTTTTCTCGCGGTGGTCCATGGTGGTGACACGGCAGTGACCACCACGGACGGTGATCGGAGGTAACATCCCTTTCTCCTTTCCCTCTTATTTCATATTGTCTCATTTGTTTTCTTTACTTTTCGTTTTTTTTAGCCCCTCCTCTCATTTTCTCAACTGTTCTACAGAGGAAGGAAAAAGTCATTCTCAAAACCTTTTGTTTCTAAGGCTTCCTCACTGTTCCTCAACGTTTTTTTCCCATTCACTAAAGGTTCCTCATTCTCAAAACTTTCAACCCCCTGCTTCTAAAAAATGTCACATATATACTAAAAAAAAAGAACTTTTGTTGAAGCATAATACTAGATCGAGATTTAACATAAATACATCAGCGAATGATTTGTTTTGAAAACTACACCATATGTCACATACATAGCATGAACAGATAACAAGTAAATGGGTACACGAAAATGACTATAGAAATTTAGGAACTAACCTAGTTCCAAATAAACAGCTTCTCTCTTTTTTTTGAACTGAAACCCTTCGTGCTCTCCTAAAAAAACCGATTTCTCTCTATTTTGCGTGTATCTCTGTCTGTCAATTGTTGTCTGTGTGTGTATATTACTGTGTTTGTTACTATCTGTCTCTCCCTTTGTGCTATGTTCCCAGCTTAATTTATAGGCAAAACTTCCTTGTTTATTGAACTGTGAGGTCAATTTTACCTCTGCATCTCAGCTTGTATTTGTTCAAAAAATTTCAGTCTTTGTGAATATTTGCCCATTCAACATAGTTTTTCTTTCCTGCGCCTCTGCTGTATGCAGTTTATGTTCTAGCTTCTGCATTGTTGACCTTTGAAAAGATCCCTAACTCTTCTTTATGTGTATTATGCAGAGAAAGAAAAAAAAACAAAGAAGGAAGGACCTCCTATTTTAAGCTTTGGAGCTGCTGCCACAAATTGGACTCTTCCTCTTGTCCATACTGCTGCCCTTTGTCCTCTTTTGTTTGTCTCTGCCAGCTAGCTTCTCTGCTGCTGTGGTGTAGAGCCCCCTCTTTTATCACTTGCAAGGCTAAAAAAAATGTTTTCTACAATTTGTGAAAGGAAGTGGCCACGCACAGCCCTCATTGTGGGCTATCATATACTATATCTTTATGTTGGCCTTGGAACATATCTGTTGACATTGTAATATGTTATTATATTTTTTCTCTTTTTACTTTAAGTGTGATCTAAATATCAATCTTTGTATAAAAACTTTTTCCTTATAAGCTTGACAACAGCAACATCACACGTCCCCTTTCTTTCCTCTTCTTTTTTTTTTATTTTATTTTAAAATGAAAACTTTTGATTGTTTTGTTTTATTAATCTTAAAAGAAGTAAAACCGCTAAAGGCACCAAAATGACGCGCGTAACTGACAAAACTCTGCTAACGTGTCGCACACATTTTTTTTGGGATTTTGTCGAAAACAAAGAAAAATAACGGCTAAAATCGGGTGTTCATGTCTACTAAATAACAGTAATAAAGTAAAAGGAAGGAGGTGCACCGGACCAAAACGAGATAACGCTGAAGTAGCGACGCGATGAACACGCGTAAATATTGAATATGTTCGGACGAGATTTATTTTATTATTTGCTGTTAAAAGAAAAATAAACAGTAGGTACCGGTTAAAATTGGGTGTTCACATCTATTTATAAGGTAAATCCGATTGAGTCAAAATTATGGGGGGTATTTTGGGATTTTCATATTTTGTGGGGGTATATTGTAATATTATGGGGGTACAAAAAAAAACCCTTTTTGGTTATCTGTTTATTGAGTCCAGCTATGTGTGCTGCAGATTGGTTAGAGAATTTTGCCTATACATTACAAATATATAGTTAGGCTTAAATATATGTTAAGCTCCTGCAAATATGGCCAAAATTCATTTAAGCCCCTGTAATTTTTTTTTGGCTAAAGTGTTCCCGGGGTCCCTTATCTTTATTTAAAATAACGAATTAGTCATTTATGTTTTTTTTGTCCCAAATAAGTCTTTTATCTTTCAAATTTTTGACACATAAATCCTTTTTCGTCAACCTCCATCCAACTTTGTTAACAGTGCTTATGTGGCGTGCTGACTCATTATTTGATTAGGTGGCATGTCTTTTTTATTTTTGTTTAGCTTTTATTTTTATTAAATTAAATTATATGCCACCTAAGCAAAAATAAAAATGACATGCCACCTAATCAAATAATGAGTCAGCACGCCACATAAGCACTGTTAACAAAGTTGGATGGAGGTTGACGGAAAATGATTTATGTGTCAAAAATTTGAAAGATAAAGGACTTATTTGGGACAAAAAAAACATAAAGGACTAATTCGTTACTTTAAATAAAGATAAGGGACCCCGGGAGCACTTTAGCCTTTTTTTTTTTTAAAATAACCCATGCAAATATTAAACGTTTGCGGTTAAGCCCCTCTGTCAACTTTCCAAAAAAAAATATTAAAATGATAATCAATGCCACGTGTCACCATATCATAGGACCATTATGCCACATGTCACTGAACGCCACATCAGCAGCCCTTGGATGCCTGCCACGTGGCACTAGTTATTACACTCAAAATAAATTTTGAAAATAGCTTGAGAAAGACTTGAACCATTGACCTCATGGTGAAAAACACTCCAAATTACCACCACACCAGATGTTAACTTTTATAAATAGAACCAACAAACATTATATATTACGTTATTAATTTTGAAAAAAAAAACAAAAAATCTGAAGAACAAACACATCGTCATCTTCTTCATATCATCATCTCCAATTGAAAAACCAGATCTTCACTTTTTCCAACTAAACGTTTAATATATCAGATCTACTTAGAAAACGCAAATCTTAATCAGATCTTCCTGAGCCAAAAACGAAACCCACCAAAAGTTCAACGATTAAATCTGGAAATATCCATTAAATCTGATTTCGTCCATTTCGTTTTGATTTCCATCCATTAAATCTGTTGTTAACTTGTTATAGAACGCATATGCCATTAAAATTAAACGAAATCTCAGTCATCTTGTTTTCCAGATTCAGTTCAAACCCAGATTTCGTTTTCTGCAGATTCAAATTTTGTTTTTTCGTTCTTAGATTCATTGGATTTCGAATTTCGTTTTGCAGGTTCAAATTTCGTTCATGTATTTCATTTTTTCGATTTTCCTTTTCGTTTTGCAGATTCGATTTTGTTGGTGTTTGTGTTTGCAGATTCGATTTTCCCACTTCAGTGTTTGTTGGTGTTTGTGTTTGCAGAATCGATTTTCCCAGATTTGTTGGTGTTTGTGTTCAAGATCTTTTGGTGTTTGTGGAAGATGTTGTTCCCAGATTTGCTGGTTATAGATGTGGAAGATGAAGATCTTGTTTTTTTTTTTTTATTTTGTTAATCGAATTATTTATGTATTATATACTAGTAGTTGACTTAACTTATCAAAAAAATCAGGTGGCTTAGTGGTCTTTGTAAGTTTCAACCACTTTAGGGTCATGGGTTCAACACCCATGTTCCTCCAAAATGTTTAATTTTTTTGGTAACAAATGTGCCCCACATTATTGCCATGCAAGCGCCACGTGGCAGCCTGACGTGGCACATGCCAGTGCCACGTGGCGTTCAGTGACACGTGGCATAATGGTCCTATGAGATGGTGACACATGGCATTGATTATCATTTTAATGTTTTTTATGGAAAGTTGACCGAGGGGCTTAACCGCAAACGTTTAATATTTGCAAGGGTCATTTTAAAAAAAAATTGCAGGAACTTAAATGGATTTTGGTCATATTTGGAGGGCTGAACATATATTTAAGCCTATATAGTTTTAACTGTGGGTGAATTGTGCCTCTTTGGGTTCTTTGCTACTTTGGGAGGATCTTGTTGGAATTCTTTTCCCCTTTTTTGGGTTACATTTGGAATTGTTTTCCCTTGTATGATATTAGCTTAAAAGCCTTCGGACCTCCTTCTCAATAATAATAATAATAATAATAATAATAATAATAATAATAATAATAATAATAATAATAATAATAATAATAATAATAATAATAATAATAGTAGATAGATAGATAGATTTTTGTCAAAAAAAAAGATAGATAGAGAGATAGATATATAGCTTTGTTAAATTTTAAAAATGAAAATTGTAACATTTAATCTTAATGTGTTAAATATTTAGCCAAACTGCATTTTTGCTTCTTTATCTTTCACAAAATTTGAGTTTAAACCTTTATTTTTTTTTCTCACTTTGGTCTTTTATGTTTCAAATCTGTGTCAAAGTGGTCGTTTTTTAACATTCTCGTCTACTAACTTTAATAGAAGTTACGCTGGTCGTTAACAGTTGACGTGACGTATTGTGTGGCATTTGGGACCACGGTGGAGAGAGAGTGAGAAGGTGGTGGTGGTGGCGGGTGGTGGGGTTTGGGGATGAAGATGAAGTTTTTTTGCCAAAAGTGCTCTTTGGTCCTTTATGTTTCACCAAAATTTCAGTTTGGTCCTATATATTTTTTTCCTAGTCACTAATGCCAACTAACAAGTGTTAGCCTGCATTTTCGACAGACTCAATTAAATGCAGTCAATGAGGTTTGACTTGTCACTTTAAAATAGAAATGTTGATTTTCGACATTGGGATGGCAATTCAAAGGCGATCTTCGACTTTTGACTACTTCACAAAGACGGTGAAATTGAGGCCTTGAAGGCAATACTTCGACAGAACGGGGAATAAAAATCCAGTAACAGATCAGGGCTAAAGCAGCATTGTCGAAGAACGTAGCAGTTATGCCGTCGAAGGATACGGCCGTTGTTGTCGAAGATTGTAGCAGTTACGTCGTCGAAAGATATGACAGTTGTTGTTTTTAAATCCCTGTGTACAGTTATATATAACCGTTGTAGGCAGTTACAATCTCTGCATAGTATATATAGTAGTTTCTCATAGAGAAAAAATGGTCACAAACTATCATACATATTTCTCACGCTCAGAATTCCAAGTTACAGAGAAACATGAGTTACAGAAACCAGATGTATGATATTGTGTACCAATTTCTTTTATTTCAATGCAATCTATTCATGTTTCCTTAAATATTTTTGCAATTTACTTGTTTTCTGCACTTGATCGAATTCAAAAGATACGTAAGGCAATTCGACAGTTTCAACAACTTTAAAATTGTCAGTTATTACAAATAACATCAAGAACATTCATAACTTTTTCTGGAAAATTATAGCACAAATGTCCTAAGATTTACTGGTTGATTTTGCAAGTAACAAATTCTAAACCAGCGGTTGTTTACCAAAATTCACGGTAAACAACAAGTCACGTCAGCTGTTAACAACTAGTGTTGCGTCTATTAAAGTGAGTGGACGAAAATGTTAAAAATAGACCACTTTCACACAGATTTGAAACATAAAGAATCAAAGTGAAAAAAAAAAAGATAAATGACCAAACTAAAATTTCAGTAAAAAATAAAGAACCAAAAGTGAAGTTCGGCCTAAATACTTTTATTAAATACCTTTTACTTTTTAAATTATGGCAACATCCTAAATTTAAACTCCATTTGTACCTAAAGCAATTGTAAGCTATCTTAAAACAGTAACACTTTTTCTTGTAAGTTAGTAGAAATTATAATTAAATCCATTTTTTTAATTACAATAAAGGTGAGCAGCTTGAATAAGTCAAAACGTGCATATCTAATTCCAAGTTCCAAGTCACCTTTCGTTTATAGTATTCGTTCACTAGCAAGAAACAGAAGACCAAGGAAAACAAAATAGCCAAATTGAACTACTCTACACTCAAATTCACGATTTGGAACAATTCTACAAAGCAACCTTATTATAATGATATATCATGGAATCTTTAATTTGAGCATATATGCGTGTATTTTGGTTTAAGACTCGTCATATTACTATATTAGACAAACTTCACAGACAAAATAGTATTTGCAGTCTCACCAATAAAATTATAATACTGATGAAGAGAAGAGCTTGAAGTTTAGAAGAATTTAGAAAGAAGATCATGGTAACATGCTCAGTGGATTTTAGCAACAAAGATTTGGATATAAGCTTGTTTGTTTTCAAGCCAACTGTAGTAATTGTCGACCATCTTGTTCATGGACTCAAACAGTTTTCGTTGAACACAGAGACTCTTGGTTGTATACAAAGCTCTATATTTAAGAGCATCCATGGAAATATGGTGTGATCATCTTTCCTTTCTCTGATTTTCAATTTTATTTTTCTATTTAGTTCTACTTGTTTGTGTTCTCTAGTTTATGTTCTTTCTTTTCCTTCTGAAACCAAGACAACCAAACTACCCACTTGACTTTCAAGGCCATTAGGGTTATTCAGTTCAGGTTAAATCATGAACTAGCTGCTCTACTTATTTTAAGAATATTTGGTCCAAGAATAAAAAGCAGCAACTAGGTCCTAACAAATATTAAATATCCGTCTAATTAGTCATTCTTGAGTAACTTCTTTAGGTTAATTTAGTTTAGTCTATCAAGGATTAATTTGACTAGCAGCAACTAGGTCCTAAAAAATATTAGGTTGCTTTGTGTTCGTGACTAGAGCTGTGTCAAATTGGGCTGTCTTGTTCGGCTTGGGCGCCCACAAGATCAAAATGTAAAAGTAGACAAGGTTGGGCTAGCCCAATTGTTTACTGGGCTGTATTTTTTGTAGCCCAATCCAAAATATTAGGCCAGCAGGTCGGCCGGCCCAATCCAACGTTTTAACAAAGAAAACAACAAAAAGTGTTTAAAAAAGCGAGCTCAACTTGGCCCATAGGCCAACTAAACTAGGTCAAAACGAACTAGTTCTTTTCTTCGCCTCTGTTTAGCCTGCCCAATCCAAAACACGAGGCAAAAGTTGACACCTCTGTTTGTGACTGGGTGTTAGTTTTTCCCCCACAGAGTATATTATGCTAACATGTTTTCTTAACTTTTTCTCTGTTGTTGTTGTTGCACATTGTGTTAAAACTTCTGCCCTGTAATCAGATAATTTGGTATGGAGCATGGAAGAAACGGTCCAGTGATGAAAAGGATAAATTGACAGCAAATCTTGTAAGTATGACCTCTAAGTCGATGTCTTCGTATTGCTGAAATTGTCAATACAGCCAGTAGTGGATTACAAAAAGTACGATTACTGATCATATTTTTTATTCTATGCAATTTTCCCTTTTACAGAAATCTATGCTAACAAATGTAACAAGAATGGCAAACTTAGTTGAACACAATTTCCTTAGTGCATATGCTGGAGAATCAGAAGATGGTTCCTCAACTGCAAAATTTAGCACTGGTGATATAATCTCTATAAACTCAGTAGTCACAACTATCAAAGACCTCAATGATCTATGCTATGCAGTGTTAGCAATTTTTAAGTCACGTTTTACAAAAACAGAAGGCATAACAGCAGGCCTTTGCTTGAAAGGACAAAAGCTACCCAATGTAGTTTGCATTCATGTGTGGAAATCCCTACAATTTTGTTACTCATGGGTTCTCAATTCAGACCATAGAAAATGGATGATTCCATATCTTGAACGCTTCTCAATTAAGATGCAGTATGATATTTTTCGAGTAGTATATGTTAGTGGTGATAATATGGTTAATGATTTTTCTGCTATTTCTCCTCATCATATGATAGAAAATGAGGAAGAGAGTAGATAAGGACATGTTATGCAGAATTGAGAATACTATACATGCTGCGTAATTTTTGTATATTGCTTTTGTAAAATCTATTTATAAATCACAAGTGGTAGTTTAAATAAATTAGTTTTTTTGTTTTTGAGATTAAATTAGTTCTAAATATTACTCAAGCCACTCTATCAGATGAAAATATGCTACTAATACAATTGAAGAGGAAAGAAGGATCACTGAGTTATTTAACGTAGTATCATAGGATGTTAATAGGGTCGATATAGACAATTTTTATTTTTAAATTTAAAATGTCTTGTAGCACTTAAAAAAATCAACAAAGAACTAAGACAGTAAGTTTTGTCGCAATCTTTATAATTTTTTTGTTACAGTGTTATTGGTGCACTTATCCAAACACCCATTTGTTTTAGAATATAGAACTGATTTCAAAGAGTTGATGTTATAAAAAATTGAGTTTAGCAAATTGATTTTTGTTTGGTAATGATATTTTTGTTAGTTTCTATCAAAATCAATTATACCAACATAAAATTAATTTTATTCACCGCAATTTTATAACTCAAATACATGAGTAATACTTTTCAAACCTTGCTTATGCTGAACAAGGATATTCTTTTATTTGTCAAACGGATTTAGAAATGTGGGTGGATATTTTTTTGGGGTTAAAACCAAAGTATCCATGAAGGACTTTTTTTAATAGACACTCCTTTGTACTCTCAAACACTTTCTATTTTTTAAAGAACCCGAAAATATCCTTAACCCTTCCACAGTCCCACTCCCACCCCATTATGCGTTTTAATATGTCCAATACCACAGTACCGAACCTGTTCGGTACCAAACTTGTATTTTGTGAGAAGAGGGTGAGGGAAGAAGAAAGATGAGAGGAGTGTGAGGGAGTTATTTTGAATATTAGCGCCATTTTGGTATTTTCACATATTAAGGGGGGTGTTTAGAGAATAGTAGGGGGGTGAAAAAAGTCCATCCATGAACATGCAAAAGAATAGGTATATCTTCGGGTTGGATGTTCTTGGACATGAGATCACTGAAGGGGTTGCTATTTGCACCCTTTTTTCTAATACACCCATGTTTCTTTTCATTATTTTTCTTTGTGGTGAGCTCTCTTTTAAAATGGGTAGCTCTCTTTTACAAATTGAGTTTAAATCAAGAATATTGAATAAAGTTAAAGGGTTTAATTGTTACACATTATTGGGTTAAATTTCTTATACTCACGATCAATCTCAAATTCTTGATATGGGTGACATTATTGAAGATAAAAAGTTAATTAGTTGGTTAATTAGGTAGTTAGTTAGTTAGCTAGTCATTGATATGATAGTTGGTTAATTAGATAGTTAGTTAGTCATTGATGTAGTATTCTATACAAGAATGATATTAAGTGCGAAATGGTTACAACGAATTGTAAGAAATGCACCTTAATAACAATACATCACCAAAAACATTGTCGGACAAATTTGTACGTTTTTTTGCGTACTTTAATCATTTATCTATTCTATATAAGCCACATTTGGCTTATCTTTGTAATGAGAGTTGTATTTCTTTTTTTTTTCATTCTCAATTCTTCTAACATATATAAGTAGATTTGCATCTTTTTAATAACGCGACATTTTGTAATTAGTCGATTGTGAAAAAAAATTATATATCGATAGTGCATATAAATTAAAGCCTAAAGCTAAAATGACTATAATCCAGATTGGAAAAAGATTTTAGACCTATATCATGTTTTTTGACGGATAATCAATATCATGTTTAGTAAATAAAAGCTAATTATCGATTTACATTTGAATCTAAAACCCGCCATCATCAATATATAAAACAGGCAATTATCTTTTCAATCATTTTATAAGCCATGGCTACTTTCATTTCTTGAAGCATTATAATCAAATGCCACACTTTTAACTTTTAAGGGTAAATTTTGTCTTTGTTAGGTAAACTTCATTTCTATTAATTATTAGTCGGGCCCTCCTTATGCTAATACTGATTTTAAAATTTCCCTATTAAAGAGATTAGATTTGCCATGTCGCAAACCATCATTGACTTGAAGCCAAGCCAAGCCAAAAATCCTTATTTCTTGACAAAATGGGAATTTTGAGGGAGCACTTTCCAGTTTCCACACCCAAACTGCTTGATTTTCAAAGATTTAGAAAAGTAGAAGCAATCAAAAGGGTCCCATAATCAGAAAGCTTCAACTTTCCTAGTCAAAGCTCATTGTTTTAAGTAGGACATTGCAAACTTAGAATTCTTTCTGGAAATTATTCCCCCATTGGTCCCACGTTAATGAATTCTTTATTTTAGTGGGTGTACACCATTATGCCATAGCTAGCTTATAAAATACACTACGGTTCTTTTTAAGTTATCCTAGCTACGGATTGTTTTTCATAGCATTAATAATCAATTTTTCTTTTGGTTAAACTAATTAAATTGATTACAATGAAATTTATTGTGGTGGGGCGGGTTGGATCTCAACCTGGTTGTGCCAGTGTGACAGGTCCAGGCCCATAAGGGCGACTTACTCGTATCCAGTATGCACGAGGGCGACTTACTCACATCCTGTTGCAGGAGGATGGCTTACTCATGCTGAATGAGTATGAGGGAGACTGACTTACTGCCAGTAGACATGGGGCGACTTACTCATGTGGGCTACTGGATTCTCATGGGGCATAGCCCCCAAGCACGAGGCCTGTAAAGGGTGAGGTGGTTTGCAAAGCAATATAGGCGGTTCATGTACTCCAATGCATATGAGGGAGACTTGCTCACGTCTATTACACATTCTAATCTACCCCGATCCATATTAGGACGGGTCAAGACAGCCCAAGATCCAACCAAAAAAGGATTTGGATGCTTTTGGGATCAAGATTGCCTACATTTAGACAAATTCAAATAATCAATTTACTTTTTTTCAAACCTCCAAAAACTTCCATGTTGTTTTTATATCTAAATTCTGGTTCCGGCAGTTTCTCTCAACCGTAAAGATTATGATCCAAGTTTTTGATTAACACTCAATACAATAAGGAGAACAACATAGGGCAAATGTTTGATTACAATTCTTCGTCATGTATATTGTTTGACAAAGAATAGACCAAGCAAGTAAAATGACATAAAAAATTTGAATAAAAAAACATAAAATTTATTTAAATATATTTTATATTATTTATCTATTAATTAATATTTACAAATATAACACACAAAATGTACATTGTTTATTGATAACTTAATCATTGTTTATCATTACAAAAATGTATATTGTTTATTGATAACTTAATCATTGTTTATCATATTGTTGATTGATAACTAGAAATGTTTGTGGGAGTGGAAGAAGAGGTCTCATGGAATGAACAATATACATCTTGTATGTTCATCCTCTTATTAAATTTAGGCTAAATTGCTGTTTTGGCCCTTTATCTTTAGGGTTGCTGTCACTTTGGCCCCTTTATCTTTTTATTTTCTCGTTTTAGACCCTCATATTTTTTTTTTGTGTCATTTTGGCCCCTGCCGTTAGATTTTTCTAACGGACGCCACGCTGGCAGTTAACTGCTGACGTGGCGTCCAAATTGTCCAATCTGACGTGTCTTTGAGGGACCAAATTGAAACAAATTAAAAACATAGGGGTCCAAACTGACACAAAAACTTAAAAACATCAAAATAAAAAAAAAATAGATCTTTCTTCGTCTTCACTAGCACCACCGTAACAGCAACCATCACCACCGTCACCACCCTCCTACCAAACGGCGACCACCCCCAAAACCCCAAACGACCACCATCACCGTCGCATCTCTCTCACTTTCCCTCTCACATTTTTCCTTCTTTTCCCCTCCTTCTCTCTGCGCATCTCTCCACCAAAGAAACAGATCTGGAAGAATAAGTTTCAGATCTGTGTTGCAATTCATTTCTTTTCGTTTTCGTTCCTTTGTTGCAATTCGCACTTTTTCGTTTTCGTTCATTTGTTGCAATCTCTCCACCAATTCGTTCATTTTCGTTCCTTCGTTCCTTTGTTGCAATTCGTTCCTTTTCGTTTTTGACAGATCTGTGTTTCCACGGACCTTCAATCAAAAAACGAGTTTGATATTCAGAATCGTCGCGTCATCCTCTCAAAAAGTCCTAATTTTTTTTTATCATTGGAGTACCTTCCACCGGCCCGTGCCGAAGGTCATCTCCGCCGCTTCTGGTGGTGGTGGCTCGCTGGAGAAGAAGAGATGAAGATGGAGGAAGAAGATGAATAGTGATTGATTATGTTTTGTGTTTGTGTCAATTTGGTCCCCTATGTTTTTAATTTGTTTCAATTTGGTCGCTCATTGGCCATGTCATTTAATGAAGACACGTCAGATTTGACAATTAGGATGCCACGTCAGCAGTTAACTGCCAGCGTGGCGTCCGTTAGAAAAAACTAACGGCAGGGGCCAAAATGACACACGAAAAAAACATGAGGGGCTAAAACGAGAAGAAAAAAAAGATAAAGGACCAAAGTGACAGCAACCCCAAAGATAAAGGATCAAAACAACAATTTAGCCTTAAATTTATTTATGCTAGCATTGCCACTGGTTAGCGGCTAAGATTAAGTTTTTATTATCAATCAACGCACGTTCATTAGGCATTCATGGTGAGTCTTAGCCAACCTTGGTGGCAACTTAATTGTGAAAGTGGCGCAAATTCACAGCACATAAATCATGGCAGGCACACACTTACTTCAGGACAGAACATGGACCAAGGTTACACGCAAAAACCTGCCATGCCATCTAATCTAAACTCCAACACTGTCCAGACCCACTCCACCACAAATCTAACCATCCATAGTTAACTTTGTTGATGCGGAGCTCATTTTCGGTCTTGAATATGGGCTCCTCTCCTCACCTAAACAAAATTATTACAAAAAATGGTTTTGGTATGTTTTGGAAACCAAACCACTATGAACTCGATCCCCCAACCATGTGCCAAAATCTAATGTGAGACGACCAATACCGTTGGCCTAATGGTTTAATCTATCCTGGGATATGGGATCGATTCGGTGCTGTCGAGTTTGATTTTCGCAATGGAAAAATTTAGTGTTGCAACTGCGAAATTCACTAGCAAAATTAGTCTTTCAATAAAAGTGTTGACACACTTTCTGGGTAGCGATCAAAACAAAGGTAAAAAGAAAAATCTAATGTGAGACAACGACTTGCCTGCTGAGAAGATTTGCTTTGCTTTGTGATAAATACAGTAAGATACATACAGGGTACGTATAAGGAAAGATACACAACGATTCTAATCAAAACAAGTACATCCCAATCTGAAAATACCGTACGGTGAGTTGGGAGAGGACCAACAAAGTAAAATCGGGACACATTTTGTTAGTCAAAACTTTTTTTTAATAATAAAATGACATTTATTTTAGTTTACGTATAAAAATTCTAGTAAGGAATAATGTAAAAATTTGATGTAATCTGTTTAAATCTTTAAATCAATAATCAAAATAAAATATGACCTTTATATTTTAACAAACAAAGGCCCTTATATAAAGAAAAATTTGAGGATAATAAGCTTTTTTTTGTTGCGGGGACAAAAAGTAAAAGAAGTAAAAATAAAAAAACATAAAAACCTAAGATTCCCTTTTTTACTGTTTTTTTAGATAAGCAAAAATTTCGTTAACGAAACACTAGGGGTGCTTGAACCGAAACCATTGTCGATTACACATTGTTTAGGTACTGGAGAGGGTTTAACCCCCAAGACATAACAGACAAATTAGAGTTACTACCTAATCTGTAAATAAACCAACTCCACGTTAAGGACTTAATACGAGATAGAATAGATTCCAAATTAGGCTCCTCGTTCTTGAAGATAATACCATTCCGAGAAGTCCAAATACACCAGCAAGTAGTTAAACAAAACATATGCTTAGTTCTCTTTGACTTTTTCCCTATGCAAAGCCCGCCATACTTGCGAAAGAGATCATCCAAACTCAGCGAACCAACAATAGACACACCCAGCTAGCCAAGATCCTACTCGCCTCCAGACCTCCATGATGAAGCTACAGCTCAAAAATAAGTGATTAATATCTTCACTATATTGATTACAAAAAGGGCACATCGTCTCGGCCTCCGAATGAATGACATTTCTATGGAAAAGCTGGGCTCGAGTGGGAAGCGAGTCACGAAACAAACGCCAACCAAATATTGAGACTATAGAAGGCACAATCGTTTCCCAAAACTCAGCAGAAATACACGAAGCATGTTGCTGCCCAGCATCCAACCCGAGAGTGGTCAGTCACCTATAAAGAGAGTTAACTGAAAAAGCCTTTGTCGAATCCAATGTCCAAGACCAAGAATCAGTTCTATCCACAATTGGTTCTACAGTCAACAAGACCTCGTGCAATGCAGCTGCTTCGGAAGCGCTGACAGTATCTTGACCTTCCAACCACGGTTCCTTCCAAATCCACTTTCCACTAGACCATTCGCCAATTTCAGCCACGATGACTTGCTTGTGATTACAACCTAAAAAAAGAGAGGAAAACACCATATAAAGGGGTTCAAGACCAAGCCAGTGATCATGCCAAAAATTGACCGAGGATCCGTCTCCCAAGCCTCTTCTAGCGCACGAACGAAACTGCCCCTCTGGAGCTAGATTAGAATCCAAAGAAAGCAAGTCACGCCACCACAAGGAACTTGGATTTCCCCTAGAAGCCCCTTCCAACAAACCGTGCGTAAAGATTGAAGCAATATCCCCATACCTATAAGTCAACAAGTCCCTCCAACTAGCATTAGAATCCACCAAAGCCCTCCACTTCCATTTAGATAAGAGAGCTATGTTAAATAGCTCTAAATTTTTAATACCCAGACCTCCCGCCCTCTTCGGTTGACAAATCCTCTCCCAAGTAACCCAATACATACCTCCTTCTCCCTCATTAATACCCCACAAGAAGTACCTTTGGATTTTTACCATAGCCTTAATCACCACCTTTGGAGCTTTGTAAAAAGAAAAGAAGTATAGGGGTATACTATTCAATACAGAATTAATAAGAGTTACCCGGCCTCCTATCGAAAGGGTACGCCCTTGCCAAGATGATAGTCTTTTCCTCAGCATGTCAAGCACCGGCCTCCAAGTTGATGATCTTCTAGGATTCGCTTTTATAGGGATGCCCAAAAACTTGAACGGAATGGATTCCGTTCTACAATGAAGGAATATGGACGCTGAAGATATAAACTCACTTGCTATATTAATACCAATAAGTTTAATTTTATGAAAATTCATCTTCAGCCCCGAGACAAGCTCAAACGCTCTCAAAATGGATTTAATACTCCAAAGGTTATCCGATGTTGCCCTCCCCTTTTGGACTGTGAAGCCATGTCAAATATCGGTTGTTTTTGTATTAAATCAAAATTCAAATCTCATGTTTTTTATTTTAGGTGAACCCTTTGACATCTAATTTATTTTTTATATTTAGGTATCTTAAAATAAATTTAAATATTGTACTAATTTTGCCTACAGGGTATCGGTATCCAACAAAACTCAAGAGTTTCATAGAATTCTCCTTAATTTTATCAGGATTTTAAGGCAATAATGTGTAAGTTGAATGTGTAAGTGAAATGAATTGTCAAATATAAATTTAAAATTGAAAGTGAAACTTATTTGAATTGAAAGCAAATCGAGCCAATATTATTAACTTGAAAAGTAATAAGATCAAAATATAATTATATCAAATATTCAAAATAACATCAACACAACAATTACACCTAAAAAATGATCTTTCTGTGGTAGTAGCTGTAGAAACTGAAAGAGTTAAGATAATTCGAATTATCCGATCAATCAAGAATAAAGTGTTCAAGCTATACAATTTCCATCTTTGTTGGAAGTAGGGATGTCAAAATGGGCTTGGCCCGCCAGGCCGGCCCGTTGGCCCACCAAAAAAAGGCGGGCAGGGCTAAGGTATTGTTGCCCGCCAGCCCGTGTTGCCCAGCCCGCTTCGCCCGCCAGCCCGCAGGCTAAACAGTAAACACTATGGCGGGCCAAACCGCCCGTTAGCGTTTTTTTTTTTAAATTCAGTATAAATTGACGGGCCAGCCCGCCAGCCCGCTAACCCGCTGGCCCGCCTGTCCATCATTTCGCGGGCAGGGCATGAATATTGCACCCGCGTCCGTTAACGGGTCGGGCTGGACCGCCCTATTTTTAGCGCGCTGAAGGCGTTAACGGGTCGGGTCGGGCCGGGCCGCCCGTTTTGACATCCCTAGTTGGAAGCTTTCCCTTGAAATATGCATCAATTTTGTTAAGCTTAACTATCCGATTACACCTAAAAAATACATAAATCAATTATCAATAATCAAAATCAATTTATCATATTTATAACACACTAGTGGGTTCAAGCTTCAAAGCGTGAAGAGGCCTCATCCATATTTCCTCACTAGCAATTGATTTTTGAGCTATATATTCTTTGACTTTTCAAACTCCTTTTGTGAAGTAGTACAAACTAAAACAATAAAATAGTAAAAGATTAGATGAGATAAGGCCAACATATATCAAGGTCAATTTGATAATCTTTCCCTTCACCACCTACCTCTCTACTCTCATACCAAATCCCTCACACCGAATACTTCGCCTTTTTTACTTTTTTATTGCTTTACTCTGTTCTCTCTTTATCTTTGAGGCCTGCAAGAAGCAAAAGGGGAGATCATCCTCTTCGCATCGCATTTACATTCAGAATTTCAGCAACAGGATGCGATATTGTAGCGATTCTAAAGGAATGTAAACTATGCAAAAGCTCACATTGAGAGCAGTATTCATCTCCATTACTTACCTTTACTCAGAGTTGGAGTTCAAAGGCAGTGCTGCTGTGCAAGAACAACGGCGGCGGCTCCGCGTTGCAGTTGCGGAGTGGAGCTTCGGAGTGTTGTTGCCTTGTTGTTGGCTTCTTCCTTTTCTAATTTCACGCGTCATTTTCTGAATAGGGTTAAAAAAAACCCCAAAACGACGTCGTTTTGGGGTAGTAATATAGTAACAAAATATTCTTTTTTTTGGTACCACGGCTCCATGCCTCCCTCCCGCTCTTATAATCCTCTGCCACTGCCAACATCGTTGGCCCAATGACACCAGCTATTATTGGACATATGGGTCGATTTGATTTCCGTAGAGGCAATCTCAATGTTGGCTAATGTAAATTTTGCCTACTCTTTCGTTAAAAACACCTTGTGGGTAGCCAACAATAGTCCGAATAAAATTTAGATAATGTTACAATTTTTCTTTAAGAAAAAGATAAGGTTACAACTAATTTTGGTTTTTTTTTGAAAAAGACAAAAGAGATGACGACCTATATCTGTCTTTCTTTGAATATGTTATGGATTGGCCCAATCCACAATAGTGAGGCCCATAAGCAAAAGCAGATCCATTAACCAACGGCTAAGATCTAGGCCCTAGATCGGACGGCTCTGATTCATTAGGACAACACACTTTTACTCTATAAATAGGCATTCAATGCAATGCTCAAGGTACACACTATTTCCTACTCTTTACCTCTAATCAGTCCCCTACCTGACTTGAGCGTCGGAGTGTCCTCACAGTTACCACCTGCCCCGGATCGGAAGCGGAGCTTGGTTGATCAAGACCAACCCCTACAAACTATCTCGGACCGGACTTGGTATCTAGGATCGGATACAGGTTCAGAGATACGGTACAGAACATTGGCGACCACAGTGGGAGGATCTTGTACTCTAGTTTCTCCCCCATCTCCTTGATTGACAATGACTCCGACCTTACGTCGTACGACTATCCTGAATGTCGCTGAAGGACCGGTCCTGCAGCAGGTGACTCCGGAAGGAGTGGCAGTCACCTTACCCCTTAGCCCGACGCATGCTCGAAGCTCGGCTACGGCTATGGTTCATGGGAGCCCAGCTCGGAACCGACTTCCACCTCCCCCACAGACTGTCCAGGTATCGGTCGATGCTATCCAACAGCTCGTCCTATTCCTAAATCGGCAAGCCGAGGCCGACCAGCAGGAAAGCCAACGCTACACCTAGTTAGAAGCTCAGATTGTTGAGATCCGGGCTCGTAACATCCCGGATCGGGGTTCCCCTCTGCGCAACTCTTCAAGTGGAACGACTCATGGTCGCGGGCGCCACCGATCTCCGGCTTGGAGGAGATACCATCATCGCACTCCACCTCGTTGTAGAGGAGGGCGAGGACCGGAGACTCCCCCAAGTCAGACCCCTGATTATTCCTATGGTCCTGAGGGTTCCCCTCGGCCTAGCTCGTTTCTGTTTTCCTATTCTCCGAGGCTACGTACCAGAAGTCGGAAAAGGTCTCCGAGGCAGGAACGTCAGCGCCCTAGCTCGCGGGGATCCCCCAGCAAGTATGGCTACCGACGGTCTCCACCTCACTGAGAGGTCGGCAAAGCGTAAAGGACCTTTCACAGCTAAAATCGACTACTTCTCGGTGCCAAAGCACCTCGAGAAGCCGCCCGAGGGTTTGAAAATGCATGATGGGACTGGCGATCCGGATCGCCACTTCGACTACTTTGATACGGTTATGCAATACCGTAACGTTCCAGAGGAGATAAAGTGCTGAACCTTTCCCCTCACTCTAGAGAAGGAGGCTCTGGACTGGTTTAGGGCTCTTAAGCCAAATACGATCTCCTCTTGGGATCAGTTAGCCAAGCTCTTTTCTGCACACTTCGCCCACTCGAAGATGAAGCCTAAATCTCGGAAGGTATTGCAGGCAATTCGGCAAGGAGAAAATGAGTTCCTTCGGGACTACATAGAGAGATTCAATAGAGAAACTGCTCAAGTCCGGAACCTCAACGACTCCTTCCGTCTTTACTTCATGGAGGCTGGTCTTCGTGAAGGAAGTCTATTTCAGATAGACGTCGGGGTCAACCAAGCTGAGTCGCTTGCCGAGTTCCTCCAGCAATCTCAGAAGTAAATCGATCATGAAGAAGGGATTAACACAGGAAGATCACGTTTCACCTAGGTCTCGAAATGAGCCTACGGGCGTGATGTAATCCGACTTTGTAAATGTTAACCATCTAATATATATGGATCGACTACAATTTTCCTCACAGTGATTGCTTAGTAAAAGTGGATTCCGAGGTTGAAGGGAAGGATTTGGGATCGGTCGAACGATCGCCTTAAAGTTCCATGCTAAAACCGAAACCCGAGACACCGAGCTCGACATCGCTAGAGTTTCGAGAGCTCCACCAGGTCGAACTCCGAATGATTCCTACTATCCTGAGGGTTCCCTTCGGCCCAGCTAGTCTCTGGCTCCCTCTTCTTCAAGACGGCATTAAATTGACACCTCGAAGATCTTTGACAAGACTCGTATCTCGGGAACTCCGAGGCTGGTGGTAGACACCCTCGCTGGTATAAACCCGGCCTCGGAGATCATTGACAAGACCCGTATCTCGGGCGCTCCGAGGCAGGTGGTAGACACCCTCGCTGGTATAAACCCGGCCTCGAAGATCTTTGACAAGACCCGTATCTCGGGCGCTCCGAGGCTGGTGGCAGACACCCTCGCTGGTATAAACCCGGCCTCGAAGATCTTTGACAAGACCCGTATCTCGGGCGCTCCGAGGCTGGTGGGAGACACCCTCGCTGGTATAAACCCGGCCTCGAAGATCTTTGACAAGACCCGTATCTCGGGCGCTCCGAGGCTGATGGTAGACACCCTCGCTGGTATAAACCCGGCCTCGAAGATCTTTGACAAGACCCGTATCTCGGGCGCTCCGAGGCTGGTGGTAGACACCCTCGCTGGTATAAACCCGGCCTCGAAGATCTTTGACAAAACCCGTATCTCGGGCGCTCCGAGGCTGGTGGCAGACACCCTCGCTGGTATAAGCCCGACCTCGGAGAATACTATCCTAAAGGCGACAATAAACTGACACCTCAAGTCACTCAACGGTCATCTCTGTCTCGTGAGCTCTAGCCCGGTTTCGTGAAGCTCAGGCAAGGCTTACAAGTCAAGATCGCTTCACAGGCGACTCGACTTGGGGGAAACTGTTACGGATTGGCCCAATCCACCACTACAAGAATTTCTCCCATTTCCGGCGGATTAAATCCGCCAGTAAATTACCGGCGGATTTTGGGCGTTACCGGCGGATTTAATCCCCCGGTAAATTACCGGCGGATTTTGAGGGTTATCGGCGGATTTTGAGCTTTACCGGCGGAATTGTTTTGCGTAAATTTTTTTTTTTTTTTAAAATTAATCCGTCGGAAATGGCTATTACCGGCGGTAATCCGCCGGTAATAGCCATTTCCGGCGGATTATTTTTAAAAAATTATTTATTTAATTTTTTTACACTCTTTCTCCTACACTCTTTCTCATTTCCTATAAATACAACTTTCTCCTACACTCTTCTCATTCTCTCATTTCACTCTTTATTTCCTTCTCATACTCTCCAATCTCCATAAATTTCTCTACATATCTCTCTTTCATATTTCTCTCAAATCTTTATTTCCTCTTTCTTCTTCCTTCTCATTCAATCTCTTATCAAATCTTCTCACATACATACACTTCATTTTTCTCAATCTCTTCTCAAAATCTTCACACATTTATACACTTTATTCTCAATCTCTTCTCAAAATCTTCACACATTTATACATTTTTACACTTTCTTCTCAATCTCACATACATACACTTTATTTTTCTCAATCTCTTCACATAAATAATTAAATAATTAAAATAATATTAATTTTTTAAATAAACGAATTTTAAAAAAGAAATAAATTTAAAAAAACAAAAAAAATTAAATAATATTAAATTTTTAAATTAACGTATTTAAAAAACATTTTTTTTAAAAAAATTAAATAATTACCGGCGGATTTTGGGTGATTACCGGCGGATTTTTCCGACGGAAAATCCGCCGGAAATTACCGGCAGAAAATCCGCCGGTGACCGTTACCTACGGATGAATTTCCGGCGGACAAAATCCGTCGGTAATGTCGTCGATTTTGGCCATTACCGGCGGATTTTGGCCGCCGGAAATGTGCGAAATTCTTGTAGTGCACAATAGTGAGGCTCATAAGCAAAAGCAGATCTATTAACCAATGGCTAAGATCTAGGCCCTAGATCGGACGGCTCTGATTCATTAGGACAACACACTTTTACTCTATAAATAGGCATTCAATGCAATGCTCAAGGTACACACTCTTTCCTACTCTTTACCTCTAATCAGTTCCCTTGGTGACTTGAGCGTCGGAGTGTCCTCGCAGATACCACCTGCCCCGGATCGGAAGCGGAGCTCGGTTGATCAAGACCAACCCCTACAAACTATCTCGTACCGGATTTGGTATCTAGGATCGGATACAGGTCCAGAGATACGGTACAGAACAAAATACAATTTAATGCGTAATATGTCTCGACCAGAAATCTATTTTACGTACATTTAGGTTGAATTTAATGAAATAAAAAACTTCAAAGAAAATGTTTCAACCAAAATCTGGGTCAGCTGTCTTGCCCCTCGAGAGCAAGAGATTAGTCACTACCAGTGGCGGACCCAAGACCCCGAGGTCAGGGGTGTCAAATTGTTTAAGGCCGGTGTCAAATGGGTGCAAAACTTGGTCTACTAGTACAATTTAAAATTTTCAGGGGGGTCAAAATTAAAATTTCAGGAAATTTACGCTATTTATATAAGGTGTTTAATGCAAAAAAAAATTTTCAGGGGGTTCAACTGAACCCCCTGTTTGTATGCCAGGTCCGCCACTGGTCACTACTGTCCGTGCGGTGGATACCCGGGTTTACCAAAATAAATGTTTCAACCAAAAATAAAAAGCAAAATTGTGCACGACCATAATATGGAAAAACGTTTATCGTAAGCGTGCGTTGAACGTGGTCAAAGATGTAGGCGAATCAATACGTTCACATAACAAAACGTAACGGATGAAAAACAAGACAAGTGGTCAAACCCCTAATCTACACGTCATTCCTAACAATGGGAACACACCATGTGAAATTTTAGTGAATGACTTGATATACTAATAACAATGATAAAGAATGTTTCTT
The DNA here is from genome assembly GCA_039519185.1 of Astragalus membranaceus. Lineage (NCBI taxonomy): Eukaryota > Viridiplantae > Streptophyta > Magnoliopsida > Fabales > Fabaceae > Astragalus > Astragalus membranaceus. Next base: position 156,658,825 of record CM076850.1, on the reverse strand, counting down.
GGGCTCCAAAAATGAGCAAATAAAATTAAAGTGAAACATAAAGAAATTAAATATTGGAAGGAATCTGTAGGACCATGCATGGACCTAATTGATTGCAGTATAATTAAACAAAAAGTATGACCTTCATAATTTTCCTATAAATTGGGTTTTGAGCTTTTAAAGTTTGTTAGACCGATAATGGATAACATTAAGGCAGTTTTTTTTACCCCTTTCATTCCTCGTACCCCTATTTTACCATAAATCCAAAAAATACCCTTAGTTTTTCGTTAAAAAAATATCTTTTAAAAATTTTCGGAAGGCAGAAATATGTGTTTTCCGGAAATACCTCAAAAAGAGGTATTTTCGGAAAGCTTTCTGGATATACGCCTATTTTCGGGAAGTTTAGGGAAAAAACTTACTTTTTCCAAAAATATGATAGAATGAGGAATGAATTCGTTTTTTAACATTGTTTTAAGGGTATTTTAGTCCGTTTAGTCAATTTGCCTTGGATGACTGATTCTTGATCTTTTGTCTTTTTTGTTGTTGTATAAATTAGGTATCATTTGCGCGTAACTGTAGACACTAATTCCTGGAGCCGGATAGGACCGCAATGGGCGGAAAAACTCTCCCTCAAGAGAATTAACACTGCTACATGCTTAAAATTGGATTCAAACCCAGGACATTGATTAAATTAGAAGAGCCTCATATCAACTCATCCAAGTGCTCGTGAGTAGTGTCTCTTTTGTCTTTGACACTGTGGGTGGAGTACTTTTGTATGAATAGAAAGTAACATCTAGATTTTGGTTGGGGACTGGGTTGTTACCTGTTACTTTGTGCTCCCAATATTCTTTATGTAATCTTTTTGTACGTATATAGTTCTCTTTGGTTCTTTTTTTTTTTGCAAATCGAATATCTTCTGCGCGTAATTGTAGGGACTAATTTCTCTAGTTGGAAAAGCCTATAATAAATGGTAAAGCTCTCTCTCAAGAGATTTAATGTTCATACATTCTCAAATCTAGATTCGAACCAAAACTTTAGTTAAGCTGAAAGAGACTTACAATATCTCATCGAATTGCTCTTGCTTAGTTCTCCTTGATTCTATTAATAGAATATGATTTCATCATAAAAAAATATATTTAAATTAAAAAAATTGAAATTTGAAGGAAACCAAATTGAAAAGGCCTTAGCGTGGTATGGTAAATGGTCCCATGAAAATGGATTAGGTAATGACTAGTAGTAGTGTGGTCAAATAGGGCAGAGTGGAAGGAGGAAGGAGAGGTCACATTATAGAATTTCAAACCCTCTTACACTTTGGCTTCTACAGTGCACCCCAGCCCTTTCCCTTTCCCTTTGGCTTCTGTGCTCTGATCAGTCTCTGACACTCACCTTACTTACCAACTAAATTAAAATTATGAATCTGCCTTGGTGCGTGTGTTCTCACCACAGTATCTTTGACCGACCAAGGAATATATTCATACTTGTATTTATTTTAATTTTTAAAGTAATATCTAAAAAATACTGTAAGGTCGGTGTATTGCCATTAAGTCATAATAGTAATTTTGAAGATATTCATAAGTTGTGAATAATGTCCAAAATGTATGATTTGAAATTCGAAGTGGAATATGCATCCCCGTTGACAATCAGAATTACATTGATCCAAAATAATGTATGGTAGTTTTTTTTGTACCCCTCATTAGACCCCATACCCTCATTTTACCATAAATCCCCAAAATATACCTATTTTTTCGTTATAAAAAATATTTTTTTAAAATTTCTGAAAATACACATATTTCCAGAAGGTAAATCCGGAAATTTTAATTTGTTTTTTAAATTAAAAAAAATTACGCGAAATAATTAAATGTAACGAAACTCACTAAACTAATAAACAATAATAATAATACAGTATCAATACAGTAAAAATACAAAAAATAATACAACTAAATGTCCAAAAGCTGTAAAGCAGCCAACAGACTATCATAGACATCCCCGGGAATGCCGTCGACTGCCAAAAGACTATCATAGACATCCTGGACATGCCTAGCTGCTCTCCCCGTCCTAGACTCTAAGGGAAGTGGATCAACATCCTCTGGAGGCGAAGGCGGAGTTGGAGGTGAAGACGGAGCCGGAGTCAGAGTCAGGCGGGGAATTGACACCTGCAAGTACCATGGTAGGTACTCGTCATCACAAGCACCCTGAACGGGGTGTCCGTCGACTGCTGTCTCTGAAAGCCCGCGCTGGGGACTGATAGAACATCAGCTGCTGTACTATGAACTTCGGAGATGGACGTGGGCCCGAAATAGGTGGATCAGAAATCTGCTGGACATATCCAAACTGCCAACGGACCCTGTCTGGCACATAAGGCACAGCCACATCCCCCCACAGCAGCCAACCTTTGAATAATGAAATGTTGTGAAACTGGAGGTATTGTCTGTGGTCGTCCCAGGGGCTCCATATGACCTGCTCCCTCTGCAAGTCATCCAGCAACTGCCGAAACTCTGGAAGCTTGATACTATCGCACTTCTTGTTCGCCCACCTGCTGCAACGTGGAAGTTCACTGACACCGAAGTCTTTCCGCACCACGATGGTGGGGAAATACTCATATATCGAGCACTAAAATAAAAAAAATAAGTAATTATATAAATAAAAGTAATTAAAAAGAAATAAAAATAATTAATTAATTATTTACCTGCAGCAGAGAAGCGTATCCGCCAATCTGCAATGTCTCCCAGTAACAAGCATCATTCAGCTGCTCGTAGAGAATAGCTAGAGCAGCTGGACCCCAAGCCCACTGGCCACACAGGTCAAAGTCAGAAATAAGAGTCACCCACTTGACAGGGACAGATGTGTGACTCTTGTCGGCAAAAATGGTGTTGCCCAACAAGTGTAGTAGATAGCACCGTGCCGCCTGATCAAGATGGCCGCGCTCCATGTTCTGTGTGTATGCGTCCATCAAGAAAGAAAATCGGAATGCCGGTCCCCTATTGAACTGATACTCTGCCCAGCAAGTTGTGTGGTCTATGCCCAGCAAGTTGTGTGGTCTATGCCCAGCAGGTCAACTCCAGCCCGAATAGCATCGCCAGTGTCAAAATGTGGACGATGCGCCAACGGTGTGCCGGTGAGCGGCAAGTGGAGCAACACGGACACGTCGTACGTCCAACGTCACTGTCATCTCCCCCCAAGGCATGTGGAATGAGCTGGTCTCAGAATGCCACCTCTCCACAAAAGCGGATATGAGCTCGTGGTTGATGTATTTCCAGAATTCCCTGGAAATTAACCTTCCGGAGATACCTCAAAAAATGGTATTTTCGGAAAGCTTTGCGGATATACGTCTATTTCCGGGAAGTTTAGGGGAAAAAACTTACTTTTTCCGGAAATACGATGGAATGAGGAATGAATTCGTTTTTTAACATTATTTTAGGGGTATTAATTTTGGTCTGTTTGGTCAATTTGGGGGGTATAGGGTACAATTGGGGGGGGGGGGGGTAAAAAAACTGCCATAATGTATTTGGACATTAGAGGTAAAATATGCATCTCCGCTGGCCCTTCCGTTTGCACCCCGCTGGCCCTCTCGTTGGCCCTCCCGTTGGCATTTTACTCCTTTTTATTAATTATAAATTAGTAATTTGTTAATTTTTTGAAGTGGTTAAATTGATTGAGTAGTTTTAATAGAGAGATTAATTTGGTAATTTTAGTAGTTTTAATAGAGAGACTATAGTAAATAATAAATTTAAGATTATTTAATTATTGAGAATAATATGAATTTAATACTTTAGTTTTATGTAATTTTTTTTAAATTTTGTAAAAGGTATGGGGTTTTTTAACAATATTTTTTTTGACAGTGGTGGTTAAATTGATTGATTTTCGTAGTTTGAGTAAATTATAAAAATAAATAAAAAAATTTATTTTTTTAAAATAGTTGTGTTCTAAAAAGTCTAAAACAAGTTGGTACTCCCGTTGGCGCTCTCGTTGAAACTCATGTTGACAGTCCCGTTGGAAAAGAATGATGAAAAAAATACTTTGTTTTAAAAAAAATATTAATTAAATCATATTATTAAAATTATGAAGAAAGACTTTTATAAAAAAAAGCAGTTTTAAAAAAAAACATTTTTTTAAAAAAAATATAAACAAACTTTTAAAAAAAAAAAACTATTTATAAAAAAAAGAAAACAGTTTAAATTTTTTTTAAAAAAAACAGTGTTTTAAAAAAATGGGTTTTAAAAAAAATCTGACTAAAAGTGCTGCCATCTGCAAAAGAGCTGCCATCTACAAAAGCGCCGACATCTGCCAAAGCGCTGCAGAACAGCTTTTGCTGCAAAAAACTTATTTGTTTTTGTTTTTTTGCGATAAAATGACTAAAACACCCCTAAATTTGGACAAATAGAAAAATTCTACAATGGCTAATATTGACATTTTGCTAGCACTTGTTTTATATCGTAGTTGATTTAGCTACAAATAGTTTTCTATCCAATCATATATGTTTTTTATGTTAATCATTTTCAACTAAGAAAGCTATTTCCAGCCGAGATTAACGGGATATTAGTGAACCACCATGAATGCTTTTATTTCACGTGCTTCATTCTGTTTAAGCTTTGAACACCGACAAACAAAAAATTAAGCTATTTCATTTTAAGATAAGATGATAACATTACAAGTCTTTTTGATTTTTTACCAACATCAACTTAAATTAATTCATTCAAATAAAGTATCAGCCCGGTAAATATTAATCTATAAGTCATAGTAAGACAATGAACTACTTTGTTTACACGTCTCTTAATAAAATTAATCTTATAATTTGTATTTGAATTAGCAACACACTTAGAGAGGAGAATACCAAAATTTGAAAGTGAATTAATCTGCATTCCCATGAACAACGTCTACAACTTGTTTGCGGTACAATTCTACATGCTATAGTCTTGTTCTTTTTATCGAAGTCATTTCAATCCCTCCGAAGACTTCTGTAACTTTTGGAGACAGAGAGCCATTAAACCACATTGATTTATAGCTTTCATCAAAACACCTAGTTCATCCCTTATACAACACCCCGCATCGAACATGTACTCTTATACAAAAAGAGCAACATTAATGTTGCATTTCAACGATCCAACAACAAGTGTAATCCAAAACAGTTTTGTATTACTTGTAACGTTTTGCTCTTCTTTTAGCAGATTCCTAGTACGTTAAGCATGCTCTTAATTCCTTAAGTATTCTTTAAGTGTTCTTGTACGTTGACAAAAACATTGAAGTCTTTATGCATAACTAAAAAATATCATTACATGCATGTTTGGTCAATAAAAAAAAATATCATATTACATGCATGTCTCGTCTCAACCTGAATTTAGTACTTATAAGTGATTTAAATAAGAACGTACACAATATTTTTTGACAAACCACATAAATTATTATTGACAATTAAAATTTACCTTATACACTAAAATAATAAACAAATTTACATAAACTCTTAACTATATTTTTTCATATTTAAGTGGCGTAAATAAGATTAAAAATAATAATATTATGGGGTAGTATAATAATTTTTTTTTGAGTAAATTATAATTAAATATATGTATAAAACTTCTTTGCCTATTAATTATTGAATTATTGATTTCCCAATTGTTTCTAGAATAAGTACACTATCGAGTTATACTTTCGTTTTATGTTTAAGAGTCTTTGAAGTTTGAACCCGTTTTGGTGTTTAGGTGAAATGGATCCTAACTAATTTAGACTTCGATCGGGAGGTAGGCAAAGCCAGACTCCAATTATTCTCTTGTTGAGAGTCAAACTTGAGTACTAGTTAAATCTAACTCTTTAGATGAAATATATTATTAGTCAGTTGTACTCCGCCTTATTGTTAGGAGTTATAGCATTGGATTAGATATACACTAACAAAATTAAAGTTATAAGGAGATTGCTTCCCCCTCTCATAAAAATTGCTTTTGGTTTTTTGTTTACGAAAATTGCTCGAATTTATTACTAGCACTAGTATTTTTATGGGTTGATAGATTATGACCTACTTGCATAGCAGTCACTATAAAGAGGAAATTGAAAATCCACTTTTGATCATGTCTACTGTTTCCGATCTCGAAAGGCTGGCCTAATTAAGTTTACTTACGTATGTACACTTTTGTCTTTTGTGTCATTAAAAATACAGCTTGATCAATAAAATGAATCCAATAAGCTTATTTCAATTGTCCCCTAACATTAGTACTAGTACTAGATAGTATTTGGAAAAGAGAGTTAAAGCAAAATAATAATAACAACAACAATAATAATAATAATAATAATAATAATAATGAATTTCGAAATTAAATATCTGTATCTAGAAAAATGGTTAAATAACTATACAATAATACAATAATAATTAACTATCAATCAATATTAGGCCAAATTGCTAAACTTGTGTTTACTTCATCAATATAGTAACTATTCATAAATTGAATCTTGGAATACCAAGCTTTTATATTTATTTATTAAAACTTCAAAATACCCTTTCAGACTTCAGTAGTTGAGAATGCAAAGTACTCCGGTCTTTGAAATCAAATTTAATTTATGCGTATTACAATATTATGGAATTTTAAGGGATATGTGAAACTATGAATATTTAATTTACATTTTGGCCCCTTATTACTTTTTTTTATAAGCAATATTAGTAAGGGGTGGGGGAATGTTAGTTTCCGACCTCATTCTTACACTCATTTGGTGCACTCTTTCGATATCACTTAGCTCGCCAACTGAGCTACCTACTTAGGAATGGGCCTTGTTACTTAATATTACTGTGTTAGATGTTTGGAGAAGAGTGGAGTGGGGCCCACAATGATGGCGTGGCGAGATGGTACCGTAGATACACAGAGTATCCATCCATCTCCCGTAGTCGTACTGTAGAGGAACCCACCTTCAACACTTTCTAGAGCAAGCAAATCAAAACACTCTCTTCTTCTTTCTACTACATACAACTCATTCAGCTCTCTCTCTCTCTCTCTCTCTCTCTCTCTCTCTCTCCTGTGTTCTAATTATTACTGCACCATCATTCATTGACATTGACAAGCCACAAGTCACAGCTTAGAAGCTAAGTTCAATTCAATTCAACTCTTTTATTACCATTTCCTGTTTGTTCTCCTGCTTCATTACTTAGCTTCCAACTTGTATAGACAACAACAAACAGAGATCTAATGGACTACGAGAGGATTGAGAAAGTTCAGGTTTGCCATTTTCACCCACACCTCTCTCTTTCTCTTACCTCTATCCCTTGAGTTTTTCATGGTTTGTTAGTGGCAGCTGTTGATCTTCTGGGATTTTCCAATTCAGCTCATGCTTTTTTCTTTATCAAAATTTAATCTTTTTTCTCTTTCAGCAACTGGGTTGGTGACAAAATGCTCCATTTTTGTCTCACTAATTAATAATTTATTTGGGGGCGGGTGGGGTGGGGGTAAACTTCAAATTCAAGGTTTCTGTTACAGGAGCTCAATAGTCATCAGTTCTGTTCCTTTCTGGAGTTTTTTTTTATTTGATTCCCTCCAAGTGTCTTATTAACGTTGTTTCAAAAATTATACTTTTTTGCTACTTCCACTTTTCTGATGAATGGAAGGCTGGAATTTGTCCTAATTATTTGTTAGATGGCGGGAAAGGGAGAAGAAAAAAAAATGATGAAAAGAGGATATGATACAGTAACCCTTATTTTTCTTCTGAGGAAAAAGGTGTTGTGGGTGGGTAGGTGGGGCTTTTGGTCAAAAGAGAGTGGTCATGTGCTGGGTGTCTTCTTTTATTTATTGTGTTGCAATTTAGATTATGCTTAAAATTTGCTAAATTTGGTTCTTCCATGTGTTTGATGAAGATAAATAAGCTATTTTTTTACACCTGCAGTCTGGAATTATTTCTCCTAGTAAACTGAGGATGAAGTTATTAGGGCCTCACCATAATAGGAAGAAGGATGGATCCAACAGTAACTCTTCTAGAACCTCCCCTTCAAGGCTTGACAATGCTGAATTTGTCAATAGCTTACTTGCCTCAGAAAATGACACCCTTGATGATGAAGGTATGCTATTAGCTATTGCAATTTATTCATGTATGCATCTACACTTTTACTGTGTGTTGAGTTTTGTATTTTGAACTAAATAAAACATATTCTTTCCAGTTACATCTTCAAGCTTAGAAGTTGTGTCATTAAAGCCATTGAGTGATGCAATGCTAGACCAGAAACAGAATGAGCAATCTTCTTATGAACCAAAGGAGACAATGCCTAGGGAAAATGGTGTCGTGGGACGCGTAAAGATGCAACATTTTCATAAGGCTGACACTGGAAGTTCCAGCACCATTCACCCGGTGAGGACAATAGAAGATGAGAATCTTGATTATGATAGCAATGCTAGCTCATCCAGTTTCGAGTTTGATAAAGGGGAGAGATCGGTAAGCAATCATGTAGCTAGATCCCTGTTGAGACCTATTCCTTCTAAGTGGAACGATGCCGAGAAATGGATAATGAATAGGCAACATATACAAACTAGTTACTCAAAGAAGAATAATGTACATAGCCAAGCAAATCGCTTGCAAACAAGTATGGTCAGGGTTGCTCCCGAGTCAGGTAGTTTTGATCATAAACTCCCAACAGGCAAGGCGACGGAAACAAAGCAAGTTGATTACTGTCAACCAACATTCCACGTGGGATTTCAGAAATTCTCTTTCGATCCATCCGATGCTCATTCGGTTTCAGGCCAAGCACATGGAAGAAATCCGGCAGTGGAGTCTTTTCCCGAAAGCAAAGATTTAAGAGAAGTAAATGAATTGGGTCTAGCTTGCTCAAGAAGTACAGATGACCAGACAGGTATCCTTATGCGATGCTCTAGACCAAGATTCTTAATCATAATATCCTGATTCAATATTTGTTCAATTTGCAGATGCATGATCTGAATTAATTGTTAAACATACGAAGTGTCATTTGTATATCCTTGTTATTTGCACTTCTTGTCACTAGATATTATCCAAATGTGACATAATTAGAGTTTAGATAGCGAGATTAACTTGTTTTTATGATGCAGTGATTCCTGGGATAAGATCGGTTGCGATGAGAGATATGGGAACTGAAATGACCCCTGTGCCAAGTCAAGAACCTTCACAAACGACTACTCCTATTGGGTCAACAACTCCTCTACGTAGCCCGACTTCCTCAATGCCATCAACTCCTAGGAGAGGTGGACCTGCTCCAACACCTTTGGGCAGCACCACCGATGAGGATTCACAGTTTCCAGTTGATAACAACAAAAAGCAATTGTCCGATGAAGAAATGAAGCTCAAGACAAGGAGAGAGATTGCAGCCCTTGGTATGCAGCTTGGTAAGACAAATATTGCGGCATGGGCAAGTAAACATGAACACGAGAATAAAAAATCTGCTGCTTATGACGTAAATGCTCGAGAACAAGAGAGAATTGAATTCGAAAAACGTGCTGCTTTGTGGGAGGAAGCTGAAAAATCTAAGCATACCGCAAGGTTTCTATTTTAATCACATTCTCCCTAGACTAAAGTAAACCATGATTTTTGAAACTGATCAGAGAACCATGTAATGTATTCAGATTTTGTGATGTTATCATATCATGTTAAAATTTTCAGGTTTAAGCGTGAGGAAATCAAAATTCAAGCATGGGAAAGTCAGGAAAAGGCCAAATTAGAAGCAGAAATGAGAAGAATTGAGGTAATTCTGCTTTTGCATAATCTATATTCATTGGAAACAAAATTCTTGCATATTATAGAGCATTCCCAAATTAGATTAGCTTCTTGCTTATAAGAGCTTTAATTAAATAAGCTTATGGTTCCCTCACTTACAGAAAAGTCCTAATAGGCTTATAAATATGTTCACAAAGAAGTTAAATGAGTAAGATTCTAGAGCAGAAATTATGGCTTAAAAAGCCCATAACTATTGTAAGTATTTTTTAGTAAGTTTATACTTAGGTAAAAGGTATGCACTGCACACTAAGGTTTACTTAGCCATTGATTGAAATTGCAAATATTTACATATTAGGCAAAAGTTGAGCAAATGAGAGCCCAGACACATGCAAAAATGGTGAAAAAGATTGCTATGGCGAGGCAAAGATCAGAAGAAAAACGTGCAGCAGCTGAAGCTAGAAAAAATCGAGAAGCTGAAAGAACTACAGCTCAAGCAGAATACATACGCCAAACAGGGCAATTGCCCTCTTTCAATAACATATGTTGTGGTTGGCTATAATATATTACCTTATAAAACATTGCAATTAGAGGAAAATTCACCTCACTTCAATATTGCTTATCTTTTTACCGTGGAGAATATGGGTCATCAACAAAAATGACATCAATATATCATCCAATACCTTACTGAAAGCTTGTAATTTTCAAGCACCGAGTGTCTGAGTGCAAGTTGCTCCATAAAAGCTATTGCTGAGTGGTGATGTTTAAAAACCTGTTTATGATTTTTTTTTTCATTTGTAAAGGGGAAAATATGTCATGTTTGGTTAATATGCTTAGCCTTTTATTTTACTTTCTAGTAACGTGAATTCCTTGTGATCTTGCTTTCATTCTATCCTACTGATTTTTGGTGTATTTTTCAAATTGAACACACAATAGAGAGATCTTTGATGGATAAATGAAAAGGGAAATTAGGATAACTATGCTATTTCTTACTACCAACAAGGTGCAGGTTTTTTGTGACAATTAGCACCCATTTATTTGAGTATTGGCGCTTGAAGACACACTTTTGGGACAATTAACATTTTCATTTGGCTATTTAACATTTTTAGGAAGAGAATTATTTGGTAAAACCAATCCTTCATGAGACCTTAAGCAAGTGCTACTCAATTACAAACAGTATACCTGCAAATCCTTAAATGCCATCAAGGACCTGATGCACGGTTGCACCACATCCATTACTCAATACCAACTTGTTTGGTGGATTTTAACTCTAAAGCGTGGTAACTTTTTTTTTTGTTATCCTGTCATTGGTGTGCAGTTTTCACCGGCTTTGCCGATGACTAATCTAATCGGGGAACCTGGCTGGCCACGAGTATCCGGCTTTGCCGGCCCGTGTGATTCTCTCCTCCCAACAGAGTTTTTGCCACACTCAGGATTTGAATCTGAGACCTTGGGGTGGGATCCGAGTTCAGTTACCACTCGGACCAACCCTTGTTGGTTCTGACCCGTGGTAACTGGTAAGCATGCTGGCTACCCCTTTATTTATTTATTAATAAAACACAAACAAATGTAAGGATGGTCACTTCCTTTTATTGACTCGCCCTTTTTTTTTTTTTTGGTCAACGACTCGCCCTTTTCAATAGCCACCAACCTACGGAATGGGCCAAACTTATACCTTGGGCTTAGCTTTGGTATAACACAAGGGATTTTTTTTTTGTACCCCCATCATCTCCCTAGCTACCCCCACCGACCCTGCGAAAAGACGCAATTGTCCTTAACAAAATTTAAAAATCCCGAACGTATCCTGAGTTCATTTTTTTTTTGGAAATCGGATTTAGGTAAATCCGATTTCCACTAAAAATTTTAAAAAATTTAAATCGGATTTAGGTAAATCCGATTTCCACTAAAAATTTTAAAAAATTTAAATCGGATTTATTTAAGATGGGTAGATCCGCTTTTAAAAATAACAAATCGGATTTACCTTAAGTGGGGGTAAATCCGATTTGTTATTTTTTAAAAGCGGATCTACCCCATCATATAAGGTAAATCCGCTTTTAAAAATAACCAAAGCGGATTTACCTTATGTGGGGGTAAATCCGCTTTGTTAGAAACAAATTTCGACCGTCTTTTGGTTCTGTTTAAATCGGAAAAATATCAAGGATCAATACTCCTCAAGAAGGGACTTCTTTCAGGACTGGGGATCTCAAAATCCCAAATTCCATCGTTTACTATTTTTTATTAATTTTTTTAATTTTTCATAATCTCCAAAAAATCTGAAAAAATTTGCATAACTTTATTTTGGTTTTATTAGATTTTTAGTGGTGTTTTCATAATTTTTGGATTAGTTTTGGCTGTTTAACGGATTTTTAGTGGTGTTTTCATAATTTTAATAACAAAATCGGATTTACCTTAGGTGGGATAAATCCGATTTTCTTTTTTTAGGGAAATCGGATTTATCTTAGGTGGGATAAATCCGATTTTCTCTTTTTTTAGGGAAATCGGATTTATGTACCCACTAGGTAAATCCGATTTCCAAAATAACAAAGCGGATTTACCTCCAGCTAAGGTAAATCCGCTTTGTTATTTTTGAAATCGGATTTACCTATTGGGCACCCCCATATGAGGTAAATCCGACTTTAAAAATAACAAAGCGGATTTACCTTAAATGGAGGTAAATCCGAGCGAATTGAAAATTGGACAGGGGTATTTTCGGATTTCACTTTTATGTGGGGGTAGATTGGGAGATGATGGGGGTACCAAAAAAAAAACCCATAACACAATTTCCCACAAGGCTGCAAAAAGCGAATCCTTTGTAATAGTATATATGGGATACCGTCACCAAAGATTCTGATTTTTAAAGTATAAATAATAAACATGCCCTTTTCTAATCATGCGAATTCGAAAAGGAATCGAAGGAGGACCACAATCAGCTGCTCAATAGGTTTGGACCCCGAAGTTGCCAAAAAAACCCACGAAATCAGGGAATCAGCTATTCAGGCGCCATATGATGATGGAGCATTGAACTAACTACATGGCAACATCTACAATGCTCTAAACATATACGGATTGGAGTGATCCAAAATAGTCTCATTTTTTATAAACAACTTGTATATTTTATCATTTTGTATTTTAGTTTTTTGATTTAGTCGTAGAATTAAGTTACCAATTTTTAAAGTTACATCTATTGAGAGTGAATTTGATAAAGAAACTTGGGTTACCAATTCTAAAAATCAAAAACCGGTACTTCTTAAAATTAAAAAAAGTAAAAAAAAAATGGTTGTTATATAGTTAGCATGACTTGTGTACCAGGTATGATATTGTAAATAACACAATCAGATCATTTCATTGAGAAATCGAGCTCAGAATGCAATTCTTTCTGAGGCTTTCCTCTCTTTTATCTTCAAAACCTCTCAACTTCTTTATGATATCAGGGCTCCTGACTCGGGAGACTCCGGAGCTCGCACTACCATTATTACTACGTTCAAGCGACATTTGCAGAGAATCATCCTAGTCATTCCTTATCGGTTATTCTTCCCTTAGAGGATTTTTTAGATATTGATTTTTTTCTTCATCCTAATTTTAAAAATGGCGAATGTGGAAAAATTGCTGATGCATCTTTTTGAATCGCTATTCTTCAAATTCTAATGAGGCCAGGTGTTGTGCTTGTAACACCAATTCTCAGTGGTGCGAATTATCATTCATGGTCCAAACGCATGATAATGGTATCTGAGGACAAATAAATAAATGCCTTTCATTGCTGGATCACAACCTCGAACTTCTATAAAAGATGGTATGGAATCACCACAACAGTTAGGTGCCGTCTTGGCTGATTTAAGAAACTGGTGCTATCTTCTATTACTAGTAAACTTTTGTGAATGGAAATTGTTGGTAGCGTTTGGAATGAGCTTCAAGAGAGATATCATCACCACCAAGGCAAAATTTTAAAAATTTGTGAACTCCTGAGAGTCGATTCGTATGTTTAAGCAATGTGATGCTTCCATTACCACATACTATTCTCATCTGAGCATCGTTGACACGAACCAGAAAATTTCAGGCCAATTTCTTGTTACAACTGTGCTATAATTCGCTCACACATTTTCAAACCAATAAGTCTAAGCAAGAGGGTGACTATGTCTTTCGATTCTGGAAGGATCGCGCACAACAAACAATATTCTAAGATTTAGATCCCAGATTATGCTCATGGATCCTTGGAATGAAGAAAGTTTTGTCTCTATTAATCCAGTAACAAGAGAGATTTAAAATCCTCAGCTACAGGAACCTGCCGTGTTGTCAAGTTACACACAACCTGGGGCAGTGGGAAAAAAAGAGGTGCAAAAGGCAGAAGTAATCTAGGAGGAAATAATAGTGGAGGGAGAGGGTGAGGAACAAAGACATTCTTTAGACACATCTATACAAGAAACCACGTTATCCTCCACATACGCAGAAAGGCAGAATGATTAATAACTGTGCTCCTAACGATGAAATTGCTTAAGATTATAACAGATCACACGACTAATTGTGAAGGGGCTGGTAATGCATCAATGAGGTTAACTCTAGATTCTGGACAAACAGGTGCAACAGACATTGTGTGTTTCTCAATATCAGACTAATTTTCAAGCTCCTTGATGAGCATATCTCATTCTAATGAGCTATTGATCAAGCGATTAAACCCTCAGCTGGAGGAACCACGGGTGTTGGCAAGTTAAAGAGTCTAGAGGCAGTGGTTAGACACAGTTTAGACACATGCTACAAAGCAAGGTTATCCTCCACATATGCAGAAAAGTGGAATGATTAATAACTGTGCCAAAGAGGCAGGTAATGCATCAAGTAGTGTTTCTTTCATTTCTATAGCAACACAGGGCTCTATTAGCACTTATGAGTATCACAAATCAGATAAACACTTTTGCTGCACAGCATAGCTCATGTATCTTCTGTGCTGCCATGCATTGCAATTAGGTTACCTCTTTGTATTCTGGACACAAGTGCAACAGAAAGTGTATTTCTCAATATCAGCATTCTAACGCATTTGAGAGGATATATAAGCCCTATAGTAATTATCAAGCTCCCTGATAAGTATCTAATTTGGCGGGAACAAACTATTTTAATAAGCCAACCTCTTTCAAACGTCAAATGAACGCCATCATAATCATACCATCAAATCACCAATCAAATAAATAAATAAAACAGGTATAAACTGAAAACCAAACTTCTCCAAATTTCATCATAGCAAATTAAAAAACAATAATGTAGCAGTAGCAATTACGAAAACATAAATCGAGTCACAAGCCCTAGAGTTTCAAGATTCAAAAGGAAAGTAATACATCTACAGGTCTTGAACGGTCAAACCGGGAGGAAGAGATTGCTTCAACTTATCGGCTTTCTCAGTGTCGAAGACACAGAGGGTGTACAAATACTTGGAGCAACGAACCTTGAACTTGACAACATCCTTGCTCCTCTTGATTTTCACCGATCTCGCATCCTTCCTTCGAGCCGTCAGAAGAAAATCCTTAATCTCGTGGATCTGCTTCGGCTGCAACCACACAAATGCGAATACACAATAATCACGGTTACATATCCACGATTATATTCAATTTTCTGAAGCAAATAATCAAAACGAAGTAAAAAGAGAATAGAAAGAAAGTACCATTGTGGTTGATTTCCGAGTTCTCACCACCAACTTGATTTCTTCCCCGCCTCTTCGGTATTCACTGCGCCCTAATGCTTCTTTGTTTCTACATAAACCCTAATCTTTATAACTTGGGTACCGGGTGAGATGTTGACCTTAAGGCCCAAACTAACATGCTATCGTTAGCCAACCCCCATGGCCCAACGTGGCCCAAATCCCCCCTCAACTCTTCATGTGTTTCTTTTTAAAAAAAATAGTTAAAGGAGAATTTTTATTAACTAATGAATTCGTTTTTTTAATTAATTCTTGTGTCGAATGATAATAAGTTGGCTTAAATACAGTTTTGGTCCCCCTATTTTGACCAATCCACGATTTTGGTCCCTAAAGTTTTAATTTCACGATTTTGGTCCCCCTATTTTCCCAATTTGTAAAATCAATGGTCCCCCACTAATCTGGTCAAAATTGATTTTGACCTTTGACTCACTTAACCTACGTAGCAGTCCACGTAGGCATGGCTATTACGTAATCGTCTTCTTCCTCCTTCTCTCCTGAACCCCTTCCTTCTTCTTCTCTCCTGAACCCCTTCCTTCTTCTTCTCTCCTGAACCCCTTCAATGGCGCGAACCCTAAAAAAGGAGCAACCTTCGTCTCCGTGAATCGAACGTTCGTCTCCCCTGAATCGTACCTTCTTTCTTCAACCAGGTTCGCGATTGAGAGCTTCAAATCGCCCACAATCTCTTCTTTGTCTCCCTTCACGATCTGAACCCCATGTCTGAGTATTCTATTTCGTCGCAAGGGTCATTGAGAAGAAGACCCATTCAATGCTTCTGTGGAAAGGAAGCTCCATTGGTGACTGGTTGGACAAAACAGAACCCTGGGCGTAGGTTTTATGGATGTGGATTATATGAGGTATGATTTCTGCCATTACACTGTTATTTGTCTTTGATCTCTATTTTAATCTGCTACTGCATAATTTTCAGAATTTTGGTGCAAAACAATGTCAATTCTTTCACTGGTATGATGAAGCTATGTCTCCTAGAGCTAAGGAGCTAATTTGGTCCTTGAAGAACACAGTTGTTGACTTGAATAGCAAAGTTGCTCAATTGAAGACAAAGGTTACTGAGTTCAAGGAAGCAAAAAAGACTCAACAAGAAATGAAGGAAAAGAACAACATGTTATGGGGTTTTTTGGCAATTTCTTGGATCATTATTTTCATCCTTGTTGCATTAGTTTTCAATGTTAGGGTTGTGGTTTAGGGGTTATTAGTTCAGGGTATGTTTGTAATGGTTTAGGGGTTAATAGTTTAGGGTATGTTTGTAATGAATGGCTTTATGCCATCTATTGTTATGTTTATCAGTTTATGTAATGACTAATGTAATGACTAATGACTATGTAATGACCAATGACTATGTAATGACTATTGTTATGTTATAGCTTCAGTGCAGTTTATTACCATCTTCTACACACAGATTATTCATCCAAAGTAATTGTTGATAATATGGATGCTAAAGTAATTGTTGCAGCTTAATTGTTACCATCTTCTACCTCCTCTGTGTTGTTGATAATTGTTGATAATTATGTGCTAATGCTAAAGTAATTTGCTAAAAACAGATTGCATAACATAATACAGATTTCAGCAGCATTTCATTTCATGTAGGTAAACCTGGAAATTACAAAATTAATAGCAGTAGCACATAATGCATTTCATCATCAGCATATTTCAGTAGCACATAATGGCAGACAGCAGCATTTCATTTCAGCTGCATTATAGGCAGTAGCAGTAGCACATAACCTGATTGTTGATAATATGGATGCTAAAGTAATTGTTGCAGCTTAATTGTTGCATAGTGCTGACCCAAATTGCTATCAGTAGCAGTAGCATTATAGGCAGTAGCATTATAGGCAGTAGCATTATAGGCAGTAGCAGTAGCATTATAGGCAGTAGGCAGTAGCAGTAGCAGTAGCATTATAGTGCTGACCCAAATTGCTAAAAACAGATTGCATAACCTGGTAATTTCATTCCAGTTCATTTCAGTAGCAGTAGCATTATTTACATAAACATTGTTAAAAACAGATTGCAGCATTATAGGCAGTAGCAGTATTTCAGTAGCAATAGCATTATAGTGCTGACCCAAATTGCTAAAAACAGATTGCTGCATTATAGGCAGTAGCAGTATTTCAGTAGCAATAGCATTATAGTGCTGACCCAAATTGCTAAAAACAGATTGCTGCATTATAGGCAGTAGCAGTAGCACATAACCTGGTAATTTCATTCCAGTTCATTTCAGTTCAGTAGCATAAAACAATCAGGTGGATAATTTCAGTTGTAACAGATAAGCTGCATATAGGCAGTAGCATTTCATTAACAAAAGCCCAACAAGGCCATATTTACATAAACATTGTTTTGATTTCCTGGGATAACTACATATTTACAAAATATGTGCCATACTAATCTGCTTTACATAAACATAAGCTGTACTAACAGCTGTACTAACAGCTTCACAAAAAGGCATATGCCATACTAACAGCTTCACAAAAAGGCATGGCATACTAATCGTGGGATAACTACATATAACAGCTACCCTAATCCCTTTACAAAATATGTGCCTAAAGGCATATGCCATACTAACAGCTTCACAAAAAGGCATATGCCATATACTTGCTAACACTAATAAGCTTGTCACACTTGTGGAGCTTGTGCCTCTTGTGGTTGAGAAGGTTGTGACACTTGTGGAGCTTGTGACCCTTGTGGTTGAGAAGATTGTGACCCATCTACATCAGCTGACTTCTTCTTTCTTTTGTTATTTCCACCTTTGGGTATCTCTCTATCAGCAGCAGTCTTACCCTTGCATGTCCTGACATTGTGGCCTAATTTTCCACATTTCTTACACTTCACAGTTTGCAGTAGCCTAGGGATCTTGTTGGCAAGCCTTGGCTCATCATTAGCCTTGTTTCTTTTCTTCTTTGGCCTCCCTGGTGCTCTCCTCATAGCAGGTGGTAATATTGGATCAGTTCCAGTCTCTGGCCATAACTTTGGTCCATTTGATGGCTTGACAATGTAGGAGTATGTGCTCATAAATGTTGATTTCCTTAGGTTTAAAAAACAAGAAAACAGAAATAATATATACATTAGCAACAGCCATGCAGAATTTATATATACAGAATTAAACAACATCATTTAATATATACATGACTAACAACTCATAAATGTAGGAGTAACAGCCATACTAATTACCTATAATAATGGGAGACATTCTCCTCGGGATTCTTCTCATTGTGCCAGATACAAGCAATTGCATGTGGGCATGGAATTCCTGACAAGTCCCACTTACGACATGAACATGTTTTGTCCTTTAAATTGACTGTGTATTGGTCAACATCATTTGGTACCGAGAATAATGCAAAATCATCATCAGCATGCCATTGAGGAATCCACCCATCAGCTTCTCTCTTCAGTCTTTCAATAATAATTTGTATTTTAGGACAAATAAGTCCATTGTATCTATTCATAAATGTTCTTTGAGTTACTATCCTCTCAGTTATGTAGTTCTTTATTCCTTCAAGCAAAGTGATGATTGGCTTCTCTCTGTGGTCCAGAATTGCCTTGTTGAAGGCCTCACACATGTTGTTGACTTGTAAGTCACATTGTATGTGTGTTTTGTAGTGGGACCTAGTCCAAGTAGAAGGTGGAAGTTGCATCATATCCTTCCAAGCATCTTCATTCATATTCTTCATTTTATTCATTGCCCTCTGCCAATCAGGGAGTGTGGTTGTCCTAGCAGCCCACCAAAGGACTTCTTTCATTTCTGATCCAGCATATTTCTTCCTCCAATTACCATAAAGATGCTTCACACATAATCTGTGCTCAACATTGTCACACTGGCTTAGAATAGCAGGAACTAGTCCCTGAACATGAGCAAGAAATGAACAATATTTAGATAGATATAAATGAAATAAATTTATCACTTTTAAAATACCATAAACTGTCACTGAATTTACTTACTTTTTGCTGATCTGAGATAAATGAATATTCCCTTTGTTGCAAGTCACACAAGTCATTTACCAAGAGATCAAGAAACCACTGCCATGAATCCTTTGTCTCAGCTTCTACCACTGCATATGCTATGGGCAGCATCATATTATTTCCATCTTTACCAACTGCAGCCATTAGTTGTCCACCATGTTCCCCCTTCAAGAAGCAAGCATCAAGTCCAATTAAAGGTCTGCATGTGTATGCAAATGCTGCCTTACAACCTTCGAGGCATACATATATCCTTTCAAAAACAGGACCATTTGGACTTTCAGTACACTTGATAATTACCGTGCTATTAGGATTTGACTTCCTTAACTCCTCTGCGTAGCTTCTAATTGTATTGTTCAGCACCAGCACCTTGGATCATCTCTATTGCTCTTCTCTTAGCCCTATATGCTTGAGCATGAGACAATTTAACACCCCACCTTTGAACAGATTCTGCAGCCAAACCCTTAGCCTTCATTTCAGGTGTATGCCTTAAAGTGTCCACAAATTTTTTGGCAAGCCACTCAGTCTTTGCTTGTCTGTTTCTTGGTGTCCTATGACAACTATGCTCATCACTAAAGCTGACAATTTGCCAATAATTATTGCCACTCCTCTTACTAATCCTCAAATGGAATGGACATTCTTTAACACACTTAACCACCATTCTTTTCTTATCATTTTTTTAAAAAAAAACATTCTTCCTAAAACACAGAGCATACTCCTTAACAGCCCCCTTAACAATCTGCTTGCTATTGAATTTTAGTCCCACTTCCAATTTAACAGGCTCTCCCATATTAGGCATCTTGAAATGTGGAAATTTAGGAGGTTGGTCCCCATCATCTTCACTATTTGGAGGTGTCTCTAGTTGCTCAGAATCATAATCTTCCTCACCATAAAATTCAGTACAAACTTCAACAGAATTGGTCTTCTTCCTTGAACCTCCATCAGACTTCACCATGTTCCTAACTTCACTAATAGTTTCAGGAGGGAACACAGCTGTCCAATCCCATTGCTCATCATAATCACTATCACTAAAATTGCCATCCACTGCCTCTTCATCACCTTCACTATCACTGTTTACATAATCACTTAGGTCCCCTTCACTATCATCCAAATCTTCCACTTCATTAGCAACATACTCTTCATCTTCCTCACTATCTAAGTCACTGACCTCATCACAATCTACTACATTTTCACCTTCCCCATCAGCCACTTCCCCATCAGCCACAATAGGGTTGTCAATGAGATGATCCACATAAAGTTCAACTACCTCATATCCCTTGGCATCTTCAATCATTTCCAATACATCTTTGTCAAATTGTAGTGGCTTCAAACCACCACGTGCTATTGCTAACTTAGGGTGCTTATACCAAAGGCATTGGAAGCTTATATAACCCAAACTTTTGACCAATTTTGCAATCTCCATATAGGACATGTGGTCCACATCCCAATCCCAATTCATCTCAATCATTTCCCCATTGACATAGACCTTTGTGGGGTAATAGACAAACATACCCCTGTGGTGGATTTTGAATCTAAGGCTTCTGTCATTTACAGGGCTGTTTCAGAAGAAAAACTGTTAAAATACACTACAAGACATTGTTAAACATACAAATAAGGGACCACAAAGATAACAGCTCACAATATAACAAACATAAACCGAAAAACAGGGACCACATGCTATTGATTGGTTCACAAACAGAGTACAGACACAATATAATACTAAAAATTAGTACCATCTACAAATCAACATAAAAAACGATTGAAGAGAACACAGGATAAAGAATGAAGTACAAACATACCGTTCCACATACTTTTGAGCCTCACTCTTCCTTGAAGTAGTATAACTCCCTCCATTTGCCTCCTTCGAACTCTGTTTTGCAGCCATTTACTTCCTTCGAAGCAGCGTAAGTTTAGGGTTCAAATAGGGTACGATTTGATCAGAGTTTGGGCTCGATTACAGTCGTCTAGGGTCCGCGAGTTCGGGATGACACCATTCAAGCTTTCATGGTGCCAAAGCCAAACGAAAGCGAAGGAATCGTGGGTTCTGAGAGTGAAAGTCAGTTCTGAAAGTGAGAGTGAAAGTGAGTTTTGCGTGAGAGTGTGAGTTTTGCGTGAGAGTGAAAGTGAAAGTGGTGAGATGAGAGTGATTCTGAATTCAGAGAGAAATGAACCCCTAAAATAAACATATTCAAAAGAAACTTAAATCCACGTGGTAATGCCAGGTAGGATAGGCTATGACAGGTCAAAATCAATTTTGACCAGATTAGTGGGGGACCATTGATTTTACAAATTGGGAAAATAGGGGGACCAAAATCGTGAAATTAAAACTTTAGGGACCAAAATCGTGGATTGGTCAAAATAGGGGGACCAAAACTGTATTTAAGCCTAATAAGTTCTTTGGAGATAGGTCAAAAAAAATAACTTCTTTGGAGAAGTGTTTTTCAAATAACGAAAGGAGAATTTTAGGTGAACAATTTGAATAGAACTCTAGTCTCTATTATAATAAAAATTTGTAGTTTAGGTTAATTAAATAATTGATGTATCTGATCTATATATAAGCCAGATATAATTGTAGTAGACCAGTCTTAATATAATTGTAGTAGACCAGTCTTAATATATTACTTTTCAAGGATTCTATTTTGAATGCAATGGTACTTTGACCATTCCCAAGATAGAGTGAGTTCTCGGAGAGATCGTGTTGACAAGAGGTGATGTGATTTGCAGTGGCGGACCTACCTTGTATCCAGTTGAACCCCCTGGAAAAAAATTGCACTTACCGCCCTATATAAATAGCCCAAATCTCATGAAATTTTTATTTTGAACCCCCTGAAAATTTTAAATTGCACTATGAACTGGACCCTGCTAGGGGTGATTAGTTCCTTTGATTAGATGAGTACGTCACTTTGCTTATGTTGGCTCTTTGACTCAGGTGTGTGAGGCGTTGTGAGCGGCCTCGAGCTGTGATTGGTCGCGTTCGGAGCTCCCGCGGGGTGTACCTGCAATGGCACTCCAACGCCCAAGTCAGTGGGGTGAATTTTGAGCAGAGTAACGATATGTTTTCGTGCGTACCTTTTTAGCTGAGGTCAGACCCCTATATATATAGCGTCAGAGGCTCTGCGGGAGACCGTCGGATCGCATATGACTTAATCTCCGCCGTTGATCTGTGAATCTAGGTTGTGTAGCGCTGCTTCACTATTGGGCCGCTCGAGGCCGGCCCATTTACTTCAGTGGGCTGCGGCCCAGTCCAGAACAGTTGCCCCCCAAGCCGAAGCCGTCCAGAGGAGCGGGTTCAGGATTGAGAACGTTTGCCCCCAGTGGAGCGGCCTAGCCGTTATGCGGTCACCTGCCCCCAATGGAGCGGCCTTCAACGGGTAGCTTAGTTCGTCCAAGCATGCTCGACCTACAGGGTGGTCTACTGAGTCGCAGCTCAGGCTCATGCGGGGCTCAATTGTAGCCCCGCTCTCTCTGCATGGATCGCCCTGGGTGGTCTACTGAGTCGCGGCTCAGGTTCACCTCGCCCCATAGGCTCATGCGGGGCTCAATCGTAGCCCCGCTCTCTGTGCATGGATCGCCATGGGTGGTCTACTGAGTCGTGGCTCAGACTCACCTCGCCCCATAGGCTCATGCGGGCTCAATCGTAGCCGCTCTCTGTGAATGGATCGCCCTGGGTGGTCTACTGAGTCGCGGCTCAGGCTCACCTCGCCCCATAGGCTCATGCGGGGCTCAATCGTAGCCGCTCTCTGTGCATGGATCTCCCTGGGTGGTCTACTGAGTCGCCGCTCAGGCTCACCTCCCCCCATAGGCTCATGCGAGGCTCAATCGTAGCCGCTCTCTGTGCATGGATTGCCTTGGGTGGTCTACTGAGTCGTGGCTCAGGCTCACCTCGCCCCATAGGCTCATGCGAGGCTCAATCGTGGCCCGCTCTCTGTGCATGGATCACCCTGGGTGGTCTACTGAGTCGCGGCTCACGCTCACCTCACCCCATAGGCTCATGTGGGGCTCAATCGTAGCCCGCTCTCTGGAGACGTTTCCCGGATCTCATTCTAGGGGTTTCAATTGAATTTAAGAACAGGGAAATAAACTTTATCTCAAAGTAATGAAAAATGCCTTGTCTTATTACTGACGGACGGGTGGTGCTCGATAAAAAACCCTGTGGGAAAAAGAGTGTCCCGCCCTGTTATTACAATTTTATTCTTTTTCATGACGTTCGCTCATCTTGGGGTCTCTCAGTAGTTCCCCTTGCGACTGCTCGTGTGGCCATCGCCCTCTCTTCGTAATTCATGAACCTTTGTGATCGGCGGAGGAATGCGGCCAAGTCTGGGGGTTCATTTACGCCGACTTCAATTTCGAACAAGCTACCGGTCTTAAGACCGTCTCACAAGAACCACAACCTCTTGTGATCATCCAATCCCCTTATATTGGCGGCTTCTTCATTAAAGCGTTCCATATATTCGCGGAGCGTCTCATTTTCCCCTTGCCTGATCGCTTTGAGTACCGCGTGTGATTTTGGTTTCACTCTTGATGATGTGCTAATTGATCCCATGATGAGATAGTGTTGGGCCTTAACTCGGTGAACCACTCCAAGGCGGGTCCCTCCAAGGTTAATGGGAAGATTTTGCATTTGACTGGCCATACGCCCCTATGTACTTCATTACCAAATCGAAATACCTCAAGTGGGCGTCCGGGTCCTTCACCCCACTATACATCCTGAGGTCTGAGGGAGACTTCTCTAGTGCTCGTGGGATATGATACTCCTCTATGTCGCGAGTGAAGGGTGTCATGTCGTCGCCGCTCATTCTCCTATGAGGTGGTTGGTGTGTGGAAAACATGTGCAAGTATACACAGTCCATAACAAGTAATATAGTGTTTAGAACAGGTCGAACCCACAGGGATTGATGAACTCTTTCAAAAGTCAATATTATGTAATTTAGAGGAAAGTAACTAATTTAGCAAGATAGTTGATATTTGTGAGTATCACAAGTAAGTTAGAATAAAGCAAAGTGTAAGTAGTTGTAATGCAAATAGAGAAAAGCTAGTTGGAATGTCTTCCCCAAGTAATTTACTTATAAGTGTTTAATGCAGTTATGATGCAGTTGCACTGAATGCTGTTGCATTAGTTGTGTGCCTTTCAGTCACTTTTCTTCAGAGTTTCATTACAAGCTTCCTATGTCTAGGCTTGCTAAATAAGTTCACTCTTGTCTTTTAAAGTACCCACAGTATCACCCTATGGACTATACTATCCTATGTCTAGGACTTAGTATGGTTTTCACAAAGTTTCCTTTATGTAAAACACTCACCCATATTAGTTCTTGAGTTCTTAATTGTAAACCATGTCTGCTTTTACAAATCTACTTATTCTAAGTGATCAACCTCAAAATAAGTGTTGAAAGTATTATCAAGCAAGAACTAAAGTGCACACATCATATACTTGTATTAAACTTACTTAAAAGTTCATTAAATGGTTAGAACATTCCAACCAAGAGAGGTTTAGCTCAACATAGACATTGCAAGGCAAATATAAACAGAATAGAACATGTTTATATAATTGAAATCACAAAAGAGAAACAACAAGATAGAGTTTACACAAGTTGTAGCTCTTAGCATGAATCCTTCCTAGCAATGTAGTTGCATTAGCTTCTTAGTACTTTGATAAAACTATGAAATCGTGGTAAGGAGGATTTGTCACTTCCTTCCTTTCCTTCTTACAAAATAGAAACTAACTATGTATATTGAAATTTAAATCTAACTTATGGATTGTGATCTATCTTCAAGTGAAGGAGTGAAGTCTTTATATAGTTTTCAAGAGAGGTGCTTCCTTCCTTCATGTTGAAGTAACTTTGATGGCTGTATCCATGGTTGCTTTACAGCAGTTGATTCCCATGTGAAGTCTTCAATCAATTGTATAGGGAGGTCAAATGAGATAACAACATGTGTCCCTACGTTGATGACTCTTCAAAGCTATGTGGGAATTGTAGGCAACGAAATCTGAAGTGTTCTTGCTTTAGGGGACCAAGTATGAGGTCATCAAATGCAAGTGGATGTGCAAGTGGATGGTTCCAACCTTCAGGTAATGCAGTTGCAGTGCAGTAGCATTGTACTAAACCAGTGCAGGATCAATGCAGGGGCATTTGATGCAGGAGCATCTAGACTGCACTGAACAAACTTATCAAACATACTACAATGTATCCAAAATGGCCTATTATCAACTATAACCATGTCAAACATTCAAGTTATCACATATTACATAAAATACTATATAAACTCTTTATCTTTGCTTGAAAGAGAGCAATTTACTAAGTTTAAACATATGAATAACTCTATATAAAATAGAGTTATCAGTGGTCGGTCCTCGGGGCGGCGCGCCCGATGACCACGTCGTTCAGAGGTGGAATCATGGCGACGAGGTCGTGCTGGCGGAGGTTCATTGTAGTATGGACGGGGGTACCTGTCGAGCGATCGGCTCCTTGACCGAGCTAATGAATCAGTGGAGTTGTACGAAGATTCTTGGTAGGTTTCCTCCTCGGGTCAGTAGGTAGGGTCGGTCGAAGAGGGTGGTGTCCGTGGTCGAACCTGGATCTCACCTCGTCCTGTTCGCCTTCTCGGGGCGATCGATGCACAGATGACCTCCTCGGGGCGATCGATGCACAGATGACCTCCTCGGGGCGATCGATGCCTCCGGGACGGGTTACCTCTGCGCAGAGGGGATTCGTCGTCGCGACGACGTTGCTCGGGTGTGGTACATGCTCTCCCTGAAGCGACCTGGTGCGCGATGTGTCTGTCCCTTACGCTCAACAGATCGCGCTTGGTAGCCCGATTGTTGCTTGATGGGCGAGGGGCCCCTTGGGCGCTAGAGGCAGTATCTTCAGCGTCGGCGGCATGGCCTTCTGGAGTCTGTTGTTGCTGCCGAGGGATCATGGTCGCGTTCCGCAAGCGCGGGGCACCGCGTGGTCGCCCTCGTGGTGGCATGTCAGTCAGGGTAGGAAAGAAGCTCCCACTGTGGTCGCCAATGAATTGGACCCTACTAGGGGGGATTAGTTCCTTTGATTAGATGAGTACGTCACTTTGCTTATGTTGGCTCTTTGACTCAGGTGTGTGAGGCGTTGTGAGCGGCCTCGAGCTCTGATTGGTCGCATTCGGATCTCCCGCGGGGTGTACCTGCAATGGCACTCCAACGCCCAAGTCAGTGGGGTGAATTTCGAGCAGAGTAACGATATGTTTTCGTGCGTACCTTTTAGCTGAGGTCAGAACCTTATATATATAGCGTCAGAGGCTCTGCGGGCGACCGTCTGATCGCATATGGCTTAATCTCCGCCGTTGATCTGTGAATCTAGGTTGTGTAGCGCTGCTTCACTATTGGGCCGCTCGAGGCTGGCCCATTTACTTCAGTGGGCTGCGGCCCAGTCCAGAACACACTAGTAGACCAAGTTTTGCACCCATTTGACACTGGCCTTAAAAAATTTGACACTCCTGACCCTGGGGTTCTGGATCCGCCACTGGTGATTTGAGATACCAGCTGTGCGCGTCTTTGTTGCTAGATGTAGAGTAATCTTAGTGACATGGAACAGTTGGCTGCATAGCCATGTTTATGAGAAGTGCATTTTTGGGGGTGGATAAAGCGAGGTGCACCAACGTCTATAGTTGTTGGTAGGGGAATAGACTGGAGTTGTGTAGAAGCCCAGAGTCGTCTGACTGAGATCGGACATTTCAGATTTTAAGAGTAATTTTTAATTCTTCTTAATAAAAAATTTTGACTTTAAAATCTAGTCCGTTTAATCAATACCTGACAATCCCGAAACTATCTAAGTGCATGCAGTTCCGACTGCACACAACCCAGATCCTATCCTGAACTATTATCTCTTATAGTTTGGTTTTTTTTGAAAGTTTGACAAGTCCTGAAAGCCTATTTAAAAGTTTATTTTAATAAAAAAATAACTCTATTGCTTAAATTACCCTCCAAGACTAATAGTTGGCTCCTTGGAAATATCAAAAGTTAAATTAAATCAATGGTATTTTAAAGATATATCATTAGATGCAAAAGAAATAGATATTATTTGCTTACGTATGTTTGTGGTCGCTATAAAATTTAGGTTTTTTACTTTTAGTCCCTAAAAAATTTTCACCAACTTTTAGATCCTATAAAGTTTGGGTTTTTTGCTTTTAGTCCCCCATGACATTTAATAACACTTCATGACTTTTAATAGTGTTTTTTTGACATTTATAAGCACTATTAAAAGTCATGAGAGGGCTAAAAGCAAAAAACCCAAATTTTATAGGGATCAAAAAAGTTGGTGAAATTTTTTTAATGAACTAAAACAAAAAAAACCTAAATTTTATAGAGAACAAAAACATAGTTAACCCGTATTTTATTTAAAAAAACATCCGCTATAATTTGCTTATAATTGGATGGTGTATTTTTTTTTTTTGAGATTAATTGGATGGTGTATTTGTTACGAATGCCTAATAATCAAGGCCATCAAAAGAAAATGCCTAATAACCAAGGCAAACTGAACTAAGCTCGATCAGACATGAATAGAAGAAAGATCAAGGAGGTCTGGAAAAATACGTGTCATAAACATTTCCTGATTAAGATAAAAATTATGACAGAGAAATGCATATGGAGCACCAGTTTCTACGGTGGAAACAACAAATGCACAAGGTTGTCCGTTTGCTACAACCTTTTTAGCCATGTTGTGAATGGATGACAGAGAAGTAAGTAGACGAGAACAATAAAAGTGAAGATAAGAAAGTGAAAGTCAGATTAAGATAGAATGCATGTTCAATAATAAAAGGTCGGCTAGGATTCTTAGGTTGACATGCCAACCCTACTTTTGTTTTTATGATCGTTGATAGTGCCTTTTCAATTTTCACCATTCCATACCCAGAAAAATTGCTCATAACTAAGTAACCAACCCCACAACATGCATCAAAACTAAAATTGCACGGTTTAACCTACACTCATGTCCAATTAACTTTATCCACCCAATTCCAGTGGACAACTATAGTAGTGTCTAGTACCACACCTAAAAAGGAGACCTCGATTAGCTTCTTACCCACTTAGGACAAAAACCTTCAATTTCAAGTTTAAATTCAATATCTTTACAATTATATTTATAATAAAGGAAACTTTAGATAAGGATGCTTTTGAGATTCCAATAATAGTACATAGTACGGGAAGGAATTAACATGATCGAAATGGACAAACGTATAGCTTTGGTTTTGCCATTCATGCAGCAAAGCCATCAAAACCAAAGTGAAAGAATGCATGGCCAAAACCAACAAGATTACAAAGCAGGCCACTTTCACATTAATTGAAGCACAAACACAAAGTGCTCTCTTTTCTCCTCCCTCGTATGTTAAGAGAGACACGTCACATGGTTTTGGTGTCCTCTTACATGTTCTAAAAGTCTCACACCAACCTTCCCAATAAGTTCAACTATCACAAAGGTCAAGAAACCTCATCATCATCTGTTATCACCAACTTTAATATTATCATGCATGAAAGGTTTTACCAATACATTGTGGATAGTACAATTACAAGATACCATATAGCTACAGTGTTTAGCTTATGAATAGTTCTAATAAGTAGCAATAATAGGAAAACTTAAGACTGGCTTATAAGTTAAGTATAAGCTATAAAATATAACTAGGAAGCACTTCCCACAATTTTAAGAGGGTTCAGAAGTAAGGCTACTAATACAGAGAGGGTGAGAGAAGAAATTCACAGTATTGATTGTCACATGATTTAGTAGTCTAAAGACCCCACAGTAGCTAACCCGGTGCTGAAATTTCTTGGGTCGTCACGGCCCGTGTAATCATCACTGATGCCATTAGAGAGCCTCTGAATTGAAGCCGAGTTCAGAAGCCCGAGGTCATTGTTTCCCATTTGCTGCACTTCCTGAGGGGAAAGTATCTTGATGCACCCTACACTACTTACAAATTCCCTGTCATACAAAAAAGAACATGTGAGTAATAAAGATGCAAGAAATAACAGAAGCCTAATCAATTGGTCATTTGCTTTCAAAATAAATAAATAAATAGAGGGGGTCTAAAATCAAGGATATTCAAGTCGTCGCCCCCATAATGATCATGGCACCCAGTAAACAATGAAGATTATGCCATTTCAGTGATATATAAAGTGACGTGGGATTTTAATTTATATAAAACTAACATGAGTAAAAAGCAGATTCTCCGGTTTCTCGCACGTTCACTATTTAAAAATAAAAGGAAGAAAGAACAAAGCTTGGGATGTGGAATACTTACGGCCAAGGGCCGTCACCAAGGAGAAGAACATCATTCTCTTGGTCAACAAATACAAGCTGCCAGCCTGATCTCACAGGGTCCTCCAACTCACGTTCAAGCCCAAACATACGAGCAAGCTCGCCGCGTAGCTCGTGGTAGTTGGAGAATTTAGTGATATCCAACGATCTTCCGAAGGACCCCGACTTATAAACCTGTCAAACAACACAAGAATTTACCATGTAAAAATACAAGATTTCAATAAGCTAGCTTTATTGTCTATCACAGCAAAGAGGCAAGTAATTAAAATTAAAATGCTGATTTAAAAGAGAATAATCTCGGCGCAAAAGCTCACCTTCACAAAGGTTTTGATTGGTGAGTTTCCCTGGCCTCCATTTTCTGGAGTTTGCGGGAAGCCAGACTCACCAATGCTGTGTGTCATTCCAGGATTCAATGAAGAATCAGTCCCTAAAGTATTCGGGTAATTAGAAGATTGAAAAGGTAAAGTTGACGAGTCACAGTTGCCGCCAACACCCTTAAGGTTCGACATCTCATTATGCATGAAAAGTGACGAGGGATCTATGTTAACACCAAACAAAATATGGTTTTGTGGATCAGTGTTCCCTTCTATTGCACACTCCCTACCAGGAAACGGTGGCAAGGTAATAGCATTTTGAGACATGATCGTCTGTGGCTGCCCTAGCTGCTCCACTTGAGGCAGAAAACAATGAGATGCTCCCGAAGAAAGGAGAGGATCCACCGCAACACGCTTGGAGGGCCATGCAGTTGAAGGTTGAACAGGAACCCAAGAAGTTGGTCTAGAAAGGTTATGAAGGTGAGATGTTTCATCATTGGGAAATGAACCCAATATATTGTGTAGAGGAGAAACATTAGCAGTAGTTACAGGGTTCCCATTTGAATCAGAAAAGTTTTGCTGATGGCCCGATGATGAGATAGCTTGCATGGGTGGTGATTGAGATTGAGACGCTGAAACAAACTGAGCCATTGTGGAGACAGCACTTGAATTTTGCTGATGATTTACCAGCTGTGGTTGCTGCTGCTGCTGCTGCTGCGGCTGTTGCTGTTGCTGTTGCTGCAGGTGATGGTGATGATTCTGATTATTGAAAGAGTGTTGATGCTGAAGAAGCTGCTGGAAATTTGGTTGGGTTTGAGCCTGAGATTGAGACTGCTGAGGTTGAGACTGCTGCAACATCTGGGCCTGCATCAAAGAAGCAGAACCATTGGGGAAGTTCTGTGGTTGCTGAAATTGAAGTAAAGAAGCAGGATATTGTTTTGAAGGATCTAAAGTCCTCATATCCTGAAGTGCAGCAGTGGCCATAGCTTGGTACATATCTGGTTGCAAATTCATTATGGAGGGATCAAGTCTTGGCTGCATCCAAGAATTAACACCACCAACCCCTTGAAAATTAAGAGTCTGAAGTCCTCTATCTGGGTCTCTGAGCCACATTAGTGAAGAATTCATGCCAAAATCATCATCCTTCAAGCCTGACAGTAATTATAGGGGAGGATTAATGAAAACAAGTTTGCATTGATAATGAAACAGACTTGGTAATGTAATCATTTTCAAAGTTGAAGATAGTTAAAAAAATTCATGAATATTTTGGCTCAAAAGTGGTAAGAAAGATACCATGGAATGAAGGCAGTCCTGGAGGCCATGGTCTTTTAAGCCTAAGTGGGAATGGAGATGGATACATTGGAAATGTTGTTAATGGCTCAATTTCCCATAGGGACACTCTAGGTTGCCTCTCACCTGCTGTGGATTCATCCCAGCCAACCTACAACTCAAATCAAAGTATTATTTAAAATCTTTCTTCAATCCTTAATAAGAGTATAAGACATAACTTGTTTCCAGAGCAAGATACTATTAATCTTGCATTCAGTTTAATTATATAATAACATCAATGAAATACTATATATTTTTCAATACAGACCTTTACTGAGCGCCAATGTGAATTTGGCCACCGGACAGAATCCAGGTCACAAATGCCAGTTATTGTACCCATGTATCTGCGTGAGTATATGTTATTACGTTAGTATTATAAACAAATATCACCAACTCTAGGAAGTCACTGATCATATCTGTCCAGTCAATGACAAATTTTATCATATCAACATTATAGATGACATCATAGGGCATTGTTGAGGGTCATAATATGCATATATCTGCATCCATCTCCTTTCTTCATCTCATCGCAACAAATTATAGAACATCATTG
Organism: Astragalus membranaceus; assembly: GCA_039519185.1. Lineage (NCBI taxonomy): Eukaryota > Viridiplantae > Streptophyta > Magnoliopsida > Fabales > Fabaceae > Astragalus > Astragalus membranaceus. The sequence continues at coordinate 156,627,079 of CM076850.1, read as the reverse complement.
CAAAGATTAAAGAAAAAAAAAGGTAGACTAATCCTCAGGGTATTGGTTTATGACATGTCTAGATAAATGGACTAAAAAATGAGTCTGTAATTCTGTACCCTGTATTGAATTTGAGTAATGTAACATAATTGTACTTCTGGGGACAAACGAGCGCCTAAGTTTCGTATGCCAGGAAAACAAGATATGGATATCAACATATTTTTGGAGTCAAATCTCATTCGTCTTGATACAACTCTTAAATTAAAGCTGCCTATTTGTTTATTAAAATTTACTCGGACCAATTACAAAATGAAACTCACTAACCTAATATGCGTGATACTCATACAAGTACATAATGATATGAATAATGTTCTTCATAGCTCTTAGAATATTTGGGTTGCCAATTGTACCATGCATGACAGATTGACAAATTTAAAGCACTTCACATGAGAAATATGCCAAGAACTTTTTAAAGCATATTGGAAACTTCAACCATGTGTGATTTCTAAAATCATATTGCATTATAGCCTTAATCTACCAACATCTCAAAGCATTTCCATTATCATTCTCAACAAAGGAAGTATAAAAAACCTACCGCCGAACACTAGATTCCTCTGTTTCAAACAGCATCCTGAAGCGCATACCAACTGAAACTCGAGTATGATATGCAGCTTTAACATACTTTGCTAGAGGTATGACAAATTCTGATGGGCAAGCACTGAATTAGAAAAAAAAAATGTTGTCAATTAAAGAATGTATATTATAATGTGGAACATCTAGAAATGTATGAAGTTATACCGTGGGTTATAGAAAATGGTGAATCGGCTATTTGTTGCAGCTGCATGAGCTGCAGCAGCGAGAAGCCCCAAGTGCATGCTATCACTCGACAACACTGATGAAGGCATAACAGGTTGGGATCGATTAGCACGCCGAATGCCAAGAAGTAATTGATTCTTTTCATTCCTGTTGAAAAAAAATGTATTGAACTGCTCCAGTTATAAAATATCAGATAATTACTAATGAAATTAACTATGCTGAATATAATACCATAAAGATTTGTGCCTCTATAAGGGCAGCTTGGTTCCTCTTTTTTTTTTCTGCCTAAAGATTGTTGCCATAGTAAGGCCACCGGAAACCACACAAGGTGAAGAGGCAGACAAAGCCATTTAAAGTTTAGGAGGGAGGCAAAGCTGTTTTGGAGGAGAGGAAATGAGAAGACAAGAGATCCCCATTTCATTGTCATGTAGAATTTTAGGGTGAAATGGCCAAAAAAGTCAAAAAAAAAAAACAATGAAGAACAATAAATTGAGGGCATATCCGGATATTTGGCGGCGCTACAACCGCTACTCAAAACTACAACACAATGAGATTTCACGTAGCAGCGACCAATATTGACTACAGAGCAAACATGTTACAAAAAAGATAAACTAACACACATGTAAACATGTTGCACCAATAATGTTTCCCTATTTTCTTCTGAATGACCGGATGAAATACATATCACATGTTATGTTTCAGAGAAACAAGTCAATCAACTACATAACTGTCAAAGGCCAAATTTCAAACATAAATGACCATAACAGTGAAGGAAGAAGGGCTAACAATTACTTACCAGATAAACAGCACGGAATCACCGGCAACAAGTCTTTTAGCACTCACAAAGACACTCCATCCAGTTGTAAGTAAATGCCTTTTGGGCTGACCTGCAGAAAAAGACACCAAATTCGAACTTTAGGCACTCGGTAATAATTATAAACATAAGTTTTTAAGTTTTAACTGAAGAATAAATAAATAAATAAATAAATAAAATAAAAATAAAATCCTACACTTACAACTTAAAAGAGGAAAACAGCATTAGCTTTATAACTTACCACGGAAGATATGTCTGAATTTCCACTCGTTGCCGTGCAAGTCCCTTGCGATTAACTCTTGACAAGGAGGCTGTTGTGAAAAGTCCTGTGGGTCACAACTACGATGTTAAATTCACAGATTTAATGAATAATTTTTTAAAATTTAGAGCATCACTATAACGAATCGTTACCAATGGAGGAAAAACTTTTTCAGCTGCGCGGCGAGGAACTGAGAATCCCCCATGAGTACTCGTGTCGCTAGCAGTCAAAATTTTGCAAAAGTAGTTTGTTGGCTGCTTACTTGGAGTTCCCAACTCTGCAGGTAGATATGCCTCCTTTTGCTCTTCCTGAAAACACAGTCATAGTCAAAACTTGGAATTTACATGTAACCATAAATCTCCAATCAATCAACTAGTAAACAAGTTAAGAAAGGAATATTTTTTTATCAAGAAGTCAAGAAAGAGAATCATACAGGATTCAGAGGTTGCAAAGTCATTTGTGCATACACTTCATCTGTCTCAGTGTCTGCCTGAATCAACCAGAAATGAGCAAATGATTAAAGAAAAAGAGGGTTGGAATCAGCATAATGGAGACTTTTAGACTTTGAAACAAGGAAACCAAAATAAACAAGCCTTATTACTGTAAAGGAATAAACAAATGAATAAACAAGCCTTACATGCATAGTCAAATTATGAAGTTGACAAACAAGTTGGGGAGGTAAGCTTGGATAGTTGGGGATATGAGCATCAACTTCCTTGTTGGTAGATACAGCAACCTGTGCAGAAAAAATGCTGATTTAGATCATGCATGCAAGTAGCTTATGCACTAAAAAGAACAAAGATGTTTTCAAATGTAAAAGTTCATGTGCCAGTTAAAGGTTAAAGAATTCTGCTTAAGAGTAAGTTAAGCATTAGTATAAAGCCTTGTTAAAGGAGTGTAAAGGACAAAAGAACCAATCCAAGTCACAACATAGGTAATTAGCTATGTAAGTAAACTAAATAGCATCTTCCTGTCCAGAGACTGAACATTCTTATGATTACTTTTAAAGATACCATGGTTAAAAAAATAACTTATAATTGACAGGTTAGCTGATTTATCTAACATGATATAAATATATCTGACTAACCTGTTCACTGTGACCTTGTGGAAAGTAGACCACACGGCTTCCAACAGCTGGCAAAGAAACAAGAGGACCAGCACAAGCATGCCAAAGTTCTGAATCTAGAACTCGCTTTTCTCCTACAGAAAATCCATCTTAATGTCATGAATATAGAACAGAAAGTTCATAACTGTCACCTAAATGCTTCAAAGGATAAAATTATTTTGGCATATTCTTAGCAAAGTCAAGATCTTACAACAACAAAGATAAAGAACAATTGTGACCAAAAAAGATGGAGAAGATATATGAAATGGAAGAAGAATATGATGCAAATAAGAATCAACTAGTACCTACCTTCCTGAGGTGGAGGACTAAAACCAGCTGAAGATAACTTCATTTCAGCAATTTCAAACTTCTTTAAGTTAAAACCGCCCCCAAAATCAATAATTTAGGAACACTTTTTTAAGTACACAAATTGAGCAGCAACGGAATTCCAACAAAGTAAACCCCAAACCAAAAATCATTCTTCTTATCTTTAAATCCAAACAAAACTCAAATACCCAGATACTGAATTGCTTCGACCATCAACAAGAAATGCTAAAAAGGGTCAAAAAATTCCCACCCTTTCCTTTTGAATATTCCCTCAACCAAAACCAGTGTCACTCCAAAAGAGAAACGTCTTACTTCTACCCTTCATTCGTTTCCAATCTTCCTCAACCCCCACCACCCAAAGTTCCAATCTTCAAACAAACACTTCATCATACAAACGTTTACACCACAGAAGCAAGTTCACAAGTTCAAATTTGGCAAGAAGCTTAAAAACCAAGAACAACCCAGAAACAAGTTAAAAACTAAACAGATCTCAGCCAAAGTAGCAACGAATCCCAGAGTGCACCAGATCTTGTGAAAGAGAGCAAAATGGAGTTGGGAATCAGCACAATAAGCTAAAGCAAACGTTGTAACGGAAAACGACCAAGAATACAAACGTAGGTACTTGTTTTTTTTCTTACGGAGGGGACAAGAAAACAGTGAGCTCACGCCTCCTTTTTGCAAAAAAGAATGGGGAAATAGTCGGGTCGGGTCGGGTTTCCAAGTAAGGGAAATGGGTTGCAGTTTTAGTCGTTGCGGCGGCGGCGACTGTTGGCTTTCTTGCTAGTTGCCACTACTGTTGCTTTTACTTCTCTATCTATTTACCTATGCTTGAGTTAAGTTGGTGAAGACAGAAACGCCATTGTTTTCGGGTGTGTGGTTTTAAGAAGAGAAAGAAAGAGAGAAGAGAGTACGTGCCTCTGTCAGATGACTCAGATCAGATGATTTTTTTTTGAGAAGGCCTCACTTTCATATCATTCACTCACCGTTTCACAATTTCGTATTTTGCTTTATTTTTATGTTCATCAAATACTTCAAATACTTGTACTGTATACTAATACTAGACTAGTAGTACTTTTTTTACTAGAGCAATATGACAGCAATTAATGCGCAAGAAAGCAACAAAAAACATGGACTGGAATTTTATCAACAAAAAAACATATCGCAAGAAATCACAAATCAATAAGGGATTAGAGGGTTGTACACACGAGCTGTTACCTGGTTTCACTCATGTAACCTGCCTGCGTCTCCGGGAGAAAGCAACCCACCGGTTTCTTCTACTGTGAATCAATCATAGAAAATTCATATCAAGATAAAATCTATACTATATACGATGAAGACTTTGTTCAAAGCCCTCATTCCATGTGTTGCTCACGTAAAATTACATGTAATCGTTCATTTAATCCACATCATAGAAATTAATGCTGAGATGTCCACAAACAATAATTGACGTGACATATTTAAAACTACAACCACTATAATTTTCGGTTACATCTGCATATTATAAATACATTCAAAATTATACTGGGATTCATAATAGCTGAATTAGGAAGGATTAAAAATGTTAATAAATATATTCATAATTAGTATATGCATTCAATGGAAACAAATCTCATTTGCAAATAGAAGTTCCATACGCCTATCATAATTTGGTCCAAAAAAAAACTGCCAAAATAATGAATCAATAAGTAATCAATTTGCATTATTTCAGTCAACTTAAAAATACAATATAAAAGTAAAAAGGCACTGAAATACGTTTATGGCATTAAATGGATTTCACATGTAGTGGAATTTGAAAGTACATATAAAATAATACAATTATAGATAGCAAATCACATAAGCAATTTAGAAAATAAATAATAATTAGATTATAGATGGGGCTTGCACATAGATGAAATTAGAAAACAAAAATCAAACAAACCACAAATCTTAAAATTGAATTCAAAAAAGTTTTCTTTAGAAGTTTTTGTTAAAAAAATATGTCCAATGAAAATTAATCTATTTTGAATTTTAAATTCAAAATTCAATTGTAAGTAATTGACAAGTCAGTATGTTACAAGACAATTAAAAAAACATTAAAGACATCTAGGAAATAATTTGAAATTCAATTATTAAACTTTAATGCCAAGAGTTGGAAATAGAAACAATTCTAAATTCCTTGCTAGATTTATATTTTGACCATATTTGTTGTTCATTTTGTAAGCTTTGGACGATTTTGGAGTTCTCAATATGTATATATGACATCAAAAGACCACCACCATGATTTTAAGCATGTTCAATTATCAGTAGTCATGCTATTAAGTTGGGTTTCACATATCAAAATTGCAAAAGGCCTCCATATGCTTTAGGATGTAACCTTATATTGGTTTGTTTGTTGAAGTTTTGCATTATTATTTGGGTGTGATTGGATTTGATGTCTAAATCAGAAGAATGATATGATGCTCCAATATGATAAGAATGACAAAAAATCGTCATATATAACTGGGAGCTCGATATTATTTTTTTTATCTTCTTTCTTGATTACATGATTGGTGTAGACACTTTTTATCTATGTTCAATAAGTGATACTCCTCCTTATCAAGAACCTTAAGTGCAAGAATGATGATGTTGAACTTTTAGTGAGGATTTTAATGGTTGATAAATGTTAGTCTAATATATCTTTTTGGAAATTAGCTTCAGTTGAGAATTGATCTTACGAAGTATGTTCTATTTCAATGGTTGTTGTGCATTAGTTACATTAATATTCACAATATCGTAAGCTTTTATAATTATTGATTATCGAGTCTATTGTCTTAATATTCATCTTTGGGATGACAATGGAGCGGGGCGGTGAGTACTCTCCCCGTCCCCAACCCCAAAATTCACCGCGTGGGATTTTCTCTCTGTCCTTACGGGGAAAGATACCTCGCATTTGGGTTCCAAATGGGGCAGGCCCTACAGGGAACCCACATACGGATAAAATTGTCACATCTATTTATTCATTTCTCCTTTCTCTAATCTCCTCCACGGGGAGTTTTTCTCACCCAACCCCGTCCCATGGATTCCCACACTCATTGCGGGGACCCCGATAATTTATCAAAAATTTAAATTATAATATATTAAAATTGAAAAAATATATATAAAAGTAGGACTGCAAAACAAAAGTTAAACATTTAAACAAAAAAAATAGTCTTACTTTTATATTTTAATATGTAAAAAGTATATAAGCAATAATAAAAATATATAAAGTAGCACAATTTAATATTTAATTAATACTTTTAAAAATACATAAAAGACCAAAAAATTGGTTACTAATAATATTTTATATATAATAAGGGTATTTATGTAAAACATTTGGGACGAGGAACATGGTCCCCATCCCCAAAATTCATCGTGGGGGATTTTCTCTCTGTCCCTACGGGGAAAGATACCCGCATGTGGGCTTTAAATAGAGTAGGCCCCACGGGGAACCCACATATGGATAGAAATTGTCACCTCTATTTTATAAGTATGGTAGGAATATGGAAAACTACAATGTTAAAAACATTAAAATATTGATGTATATATATATATATAAATATATATATATAAATATATATATATATATATATATATATATATATATATATACATATAAAGATAAATATTTAATAACAAATTAATTTCCAATTAAATAAAAAAAGCGATATATACTCGTGCATCGCACGGGTCATACACACTAGTTAGAGACATTGGGGTGAAATGAGTGTTACAACTTACAATGAAAATCTCAATCCAAAGAAAAACATCCCAAATTCAGTTCGAGCTGAGGGATACTGAAATAGTGCACTAAAGGAGTGGAAATAGGAGGTCTCAAGTTCAAACCTCAGAAAACAATTCTCCATCCCCCACTAATATTGCCTATAAAAAAATCTAGAAAAAAACTTAAAACACATCAGGCTCGTGCATGAATCGACTTGAAGATGACATTTTATGAAGAAAAGTCATAAATTGATTCACAAGGCTTTCAGAACTAAATTTACGGCAATTTCTACATTGTGAGATTGCATAGAATAGACTGAAATAACTATGGTCAATCATGTTGCTTTATTTAGGAGATTGTCCTTATAAGCAGCAAGACACCTTTGAATCTTCAGCATGATTGATCATAGTTATTTCAGTCTTCTTATTGAACTCTCCCTTAAATTAATTAGAGGGAAACTCAAATAATGGCCAAATAAGCCACAACACATGATGGAAGAAATTGCCTTGAAAAATGTGCTCTTTACCCCGAGACTAGGGCTGGACAAACGGTCGGTTAAGCCGGATCCGGGTTCAAAACACTCAATCCAACCAAAACCGAAGAGGGTAAAATGTCATCCACCTTCGACCATTTGAGGTCTCGGTTTCAACAGAGGCAGGTTTTGCGGTTTTGCGGGTGAACGGTCGGATGTAGGCGGTTCTGAAATAAACAAAAAAAATACATGCAGGGAGTAATGGAGGAAGGAGAAAACCAGAGAGGAAGAAGCAGGGAAGAAAAACAATGGTGAAAGAAGGTTAGAGGAAGAAGAGAAGATGAAAATGAAAAAGTGGGTCACAACTGTGCTTTTCTCTCTCTCCATTCTGATAAAAATAAGTAATAAAATAATATATTTATCAAAACTTGCGTTTGCTTTATAATGTAGCCTCTGCAATTTAGTATTCATGGGACAGGCTACATGACAGCAGTACCTTTGGTTTCATTTTAATATGGGCGGTTTCGGACATCCGTGGTTTCATTTCAATCAAACCAAAACCGACCACTCAAATCCATTAATAACCGAATCTTCTCACAATTGTACCCGAAATCCGATTTGACCCGCCCGCAGCACCAATATTTATCTCGGATTGTCCAGCCCTACCCGAGACCATATTAGGACATGCGGCCTTCAGTGTATATTGACCTCCAATCTCTAAACCTTGTAAAAGTCACCGAGAGTGTCTAGTACCAACATACACATGTTGATTGTTGACCTTATCCTTATCAAAAATAACATCATCGACAAAAAATAAGTGAGAGAGAGACATAGAGCACACGGATCGGCTTCCAAATGCCTGTGATCACCTCCGGTTTGATATTAAAGGCAAATTTCTCCATACAAAGCACAATTAAATATAGTAATAAATATCTCCTTCACGAAGCCCACTAGTAAGTTTAAAATTCACCATTTTAGTCTATATCAAAGAAATTTAGGTAGTTATTGTCAAAAAAAAAAAAAAATTAGCTTGCTCGATATAACACAACTCATTATTAAGCTTATAGTATAGATATCATTATGAGTCAACTCAAATTTTATTTCCTAAGTTTTCTCAAAATCAATACTAAAAGCAATTGTATTAGACTTTTGAATATTAATTTTTTTAATTAATATTTAGATCTTTCCACTATTATATTATTACAACCTCATTAATTCTTTACCTAAAATATATAATAAAAAGTTGGATAGTATATATTTTTTTTGTTAAAAGTCGTTTTTATCTAAAGTCATATATCAATGACAAATTATCCAAAATTAGCTATCAATAATATTAAAATTATAAAAAACAAATTATGGAATATAGTGTTGATATAAGGTAAGAGACACAGGCAGCTGGACATCAAGCCATCGCTCTATCTCCCTCCAGACCTTTCTCGAAAGATCACAATCAAAGAAAGAGATGATGGAGATCTTCACTGTGATTGTTACAAAAAAAGCACAAGCCCCCTCCTCTGAACGAATAACCTGTCTGCTTCTCAGTAGCCCACGCACCGGTAAGGCGTTTAAAATTAATCTCCAATCAAAGATCAAGATTTTTGAAGGAACTGTTGTTTGTCATAACGCTTTGATCATCTGTATTGTCACCGTTAGTGTTCATAGCAGGAACCAAATTAGCTGACAACAAAAAACGATAACAAGATCTCACTGAATATGGGAAGGCTCCAGTAACCAACTCCACCTATCTGTTCTGTCTCTGTTTAACTGCATGTCTCTAAGAATGTCAAACAGCGTCAATCCATCCTCAGAAAGAGAGCATTTGAATTGGAATGTATGTCTCAAGGATCAATTTTATTGGCTTCTTATGAATATTTCAAGAGGGTATTTCTCTGGAAACATCAATTTCAAGATGATTTTTTTTGCAATTTTGTTTTCTATCTTTGTGTATTTGATTTCTTCATTCTTTATGCCTTGATGGGCTGGGCTGAAGTAGAATAAAATTGAGGCTTATAACTAAGGTTGTTCATCAGAACCAAAAAACTGAACTGAACTGCCAAACCGAACCGAACTGAACCAAACTTAACTGAACTTTTGCTAATAGTTTAGAACTGAACTGTTCAGTCAGTTCGACCGAACCGAACCGAACCGAACTGTCTTAGCCGTTCGACCGAACCGAACTGAACTGTCTTAATAGTTCGGTTCGGCAGTTCGAGTTCGAACCAAACTGTTTTAAATTTTAATTTTTTTTTCGAATTGTTGAGCCCTAAAAAAAAAGTTCGAGAAAAAGTTCAAAATTTAAATAGTTCGGTTCGAGCTCGAACTGCCGAACCGAACTATTAAGACAGTTCAGTTCGGTTCGTCGAACTTCTAAGACAGTTCGGTTCGGTTCGGTCGAACTGTCTTAACACGGAGTACAAAATTTAATATAATAATAATAATAGTAATAAGAAGATTATTTATTTTTACTTAAATAAATAGGCCCATAAGACTTTGTCAATGGTCTGTAATCTGCCCTTTTTAGGTAAATAGGCTTTTAAAAAAGCCTAAGCCTTATCTGTTTACTAAAAAAACCTGGTCTAGCCTCGTCTGACGTAGGTTGGGCCGTAGGCCCCTGTTGATCGGCCTAGCCTATTTCTACCCCTAATCGTGAATTATCTTTTGAAATTTGACTTATTATAAGGAGTCATACTAACTATTTTTTGTTAATTGATGCATTAATTTAACTTCCTTCAAAGTTAGTCTGCTTGCACGGGAGTTAAGACTAGTTAATTATGAAAGGATAACAGAAATAGGTGGAGGCCACTAGAGGTTTTGAATTTAACATGCATGGAAGGATATATGAGGGAGCAATGGAGCATGTTCGAGATTTTGTAGCATCATTGCAAGTGCAGCTTATTCCTATGTAAGAAGCACTCATGCAATTGCAAAGGTAGGGTTGAGCCTAGCATGGCTATGCACCGAGGGTTTTTTTTACCCCATCATATCACTATATACCTCCACAAGAAATTTTAAGACAAAAATACCCCTGATTAAATTGACTTAAATCGGATCTACATACAAGATAGGTAGATCTGATTCACAAAAATAAAAGGCGGATTTACGTATACCCGATTAGAATTAGTGGGGGGAAATAGGATCTACCTTTAGTGAGGTAGATCTGATTTGTTAAAATATAAAAGCGGATGTACCTATCATTGGGGATATGTCCGCTTTGTTAAAATGCAAATCGGATTTATCTCCCTGATAGGTAAATCCGCTTTGCAATTAACAAAGCGGATATACCTATCAGTGGGGGTATATCCGCTTTGTTAAAATGCAAATCGGATTTACTCCCTGATAGGTAAATCCGATTTGTACTAAATTCGACGAGTAGGATTTGACTGCCAATGTTGATCAACGATGTAGATTGCACCGACAATATCAACGGTTGATAATCATTGACGAATTCTATGAATACTCATTGCCAACCTCATTCTTTTCACTCAAAAATTTCACTCTCACTTGCTTATTTCACTCATCCAAAATGGAGATATGTCTCACTCAACGCTCAGAGGACAATAGGCTTTGCGGTATACATCATCGGGGCCAAATCACGATGAGAGAAGATGGTGTCCACTTTTGGAGTCCTCAGCCGGTGTTATGCAGAATCCACCGCGGCATGGGGTTTGAAGGTTAGAAGGATAAAGTGTGGTCCAAAGTTCAAGTGACTGGTGACGACCGTGACGTCACTAGTATCACTTATCGCAAACCCTATCTTGGAGACGATGGTCGCGTTTCCTTCTCGTCCATGACAATCAAGACTGACGAAGACGTGGCGAACATGTTAAACATCCATGACACGCTTCAGGGGTATAAGTCGTTGGAGCTGTACGTGGAAACTCTACGGAGTGCGAATAAGATTTTACGTCGTGTTCGAGGACCAGAAATTTAGGAAAATGTATTTGTCTATTGTTATTGTAGTTGGTTATGTTTTATCTTTTATCGCATGAATGAAATCGAAATTTTAATGAAACTCCACAAATATAATAAACAAGAAATAATAATAATCAAGTCATAAAAAAATAGTTCAAACATACAATCCCACAAAACCCCCTAGTCACGCCTCGGTAGCATATCCAGTAGCCGCGTGAGGCGAGCGTATGTCTGACTACCCATCCTAATGTCTCCGGTCCGAAGCCCCCTCCGAATCTCCTCCTCCACAATCTCGAGCAAATCTGGTTGTACTGGTGGTGCAGCTGGTTGTACTGGTGGTGGTGGTGGTGATGCAACCCGTAAGAGTCTAGAAATAGATGCTCTCACATACCAATGTAAGTAGTCCGGAGCAGCTCAGCCCTGTCGCCGGTCTTGACTGTGAAGATGGACCAGCTCAGGATCAGAAGGATAAAGGCCCTGACAGCAGGACGCATCTCATTCTCTATGGACCCTCTATTAACAATCTCTTGCAGCCACTCAAAACGGTAATATGAGCCAGATGAAGCTCGACACTCCAGCCCCGCCTCCCCCATAGTCACACCTAGATAAACATGTGCTAGGTGGATGGCCTGATCAGTGGTGACAGAAGTAGGTGGAGCTCTGTAGTGGTTCCCCGTAATGGGTAGATGCAGCAAACAGGAGACATCATCCAAAGTAATCGTCATTTCACCAAATGGTAAGTGAAATGATGATGTCTCTGAGTGCCACCTCTCAAGAAAATCAGACATAAGCTCATGGTCCACCTTTGTATGTCCGGTCGAGACGAGGGGGCTAATCCGGAACCTGTGATAAAGGCCCACAACCGGTGGTTTTGGAAAAACTCAAGCAGTCTCTGAGCCAGCTTGTTACCATGGTTGGTAACCTTCAATTTTCGCCCATATGTCTGTATTATAAAAAAAAATAAGGCTATGTAAATAAATTAAACTAAGAAGGCTACGTAAATAAATTAAACTTACCGGGTCTCTCAGTATAACGGTACAAACATGAGATGCTAGCCCAGTGAATAGAGGAGGCTGCTCCTCATGATGTTCCTGATGCCCCTGTTGAGGCTGATCCTCCTGGTACTGCTGTTGCTGCTGATACTGTTGTTGCTGCTGATAATACTGCTGCTGGTAGTCCTCAGGCATAGAATGGTCCTCAGACATAGAATGCTCATCAAAAGGGTGCCCCTGCTGGCCCTCCTCATTGTGATAGTCTGTGGCCTCCTCCACCTGCTGATACTGCTGCTGTCGGCTACGCCGGGTAGACGCATGTTCCGCAATCCTGTGGCGGGTGCGTGTACTGGGAGCAGATGGCGAGGTCTGACTCGATGACTCCCCTCGATAGCTATTGGACACTGGGAAAAAAACAAATTTTTAAACAAAAATAAAACACAAATCGGATCTAGCTATATCCGATGCGAAATCGGATATAGGTAGATACGATGGGGAAATCAGATATAGCTAGATCCGACTTACTATTTCTGCTGACTCTGAGATGAAGATCGGATGTATGTAGATCCGATGGTAAATCCGATGGCAAATCGGAAATAGCTCTCTGAATGGTAAATCCGATTCTCTCAGGAAACTTTCTGGTCAAACGGATGCAAGTGAAAAATGATAAATGTTTTGTAAATTTGTAAAAAGTTTAAGGGTATTTTCGTCTTTTCGCAGAGTCTGTGGGGGGGGTATATGGTGATATGATGGGGTAAAAAAAAATCTCATGCACCGAATTGTGATACAATTATCAAGATTTGGGCCTAACGAGCAAGCGCTCATAAAAATTTATAGTAATATACACTTTTAAATTTTAATTATAAAATAAGTTTGGATTTTTTTTTGGTAAAAATAAGTTTGGATTGGGAATTAGTAATTACTTTATAATAATTATTAATATAGAATATGTCTAAATATTAAGGATAAATTTTAACCCTCTTCCTGTTACTTGTACGGCTTTGGTCGATAAAAATTAGTAGATAACAAATAAACTAGTTGATAACAGATAAAATAGCTTATAACAGAGAAATTGATAGTGGATAAACTAACATATTAAATTTAGAGTAACTTACATTCCCCTCCCTGAGAGAAGTTTGAATTACACTCACCTCCCCTCTTATGTTAAAATATACACTCCCCTCCCTTGAGAAATAAAAACCTAGAGTAAATTATACTCTCATCTTATGCTTGAATTACAATAATCTCCCTTAATAATTAAATATGTACTACACTTTAATCCTTTTTAACATAAAAAATCATGTTTAGGATATCTACTAATTTTGAGCCACCATTTAAGAAAAAAATAATTCGTTTCTTTATAATTTCAATGTCAATGATAACTAGTATTTTACCCGTGCATACGCACGGGTGATACTGTATGGTCGGTGTATTGCCATGAAGTCATAATAGTAATTTGGAAGATAATCATAAGTTGTGAACAATGTCCAAAATGTATGATTTGAAATTCAAAGTGGAAAAAGATAGGTATTATGTCATATAAGATACAAATGAAAATTATATTGAGTCGAAGAAAATAAATGAGATTGACAATCAGAATTACATTGATCCATAATAATGTATTTGGACATTAGAGGTAAAACATGCATCCCCGTTGACACCCCCGTTGACGCTCTCGTTACCTCTCTCGTTGCCACGCCTGTTGCAGCTCCCATTGTCAGTCTCTCGTTGTCGCTCCCGTTGCCACATGTTAACTCATATTATTCTATATGATTTAATATTAATTAAATCATATTCGTTTAATTATAAGTAAGTTATTTTGTAAAGTTTGGTAGTGGCTAAAATTGTATTTTTATAATTCTTAGTGGTTAAATTGATTGATTTTAATAGTTTTAATAGAGATATTATAGTAAATGATAAATTTTAGATGGAGTAAAAATGAAGAAAAAAGAAAATAAGATTTTTTAAAATATGCATCCACGTTGGCGCTCTCATTGCCTCTCTTGTTTCCACTCATGTTCCCGTTGTCGCTCTCGTTGTCGATTACCTTGCTAGTCTCGCATTGCCGCTCTCGTTGTGTTGCAAATTTTGTCTTTTAGCGATGAATTTACTAAAATAGTTGTGTTGCAAAATTTTAAACAAAATCGGTATCTTCTTATAATATTAATAATGGAGTAAAAGGTAAAATATGCAGCCCCGTCGCTCTCGTTCCCTCTCTTGTTAGCACTCCCGTTGGCACTCCTGTTGCCACTCTCGTTGCCGATCTCGTTGCCACTCCCACTGCCACATGTTTTCTCCTTTTTCCTATATGATTTAATATTATAATTGTTAGTGGTTAAATTGATTGATTTTATTTATTACATGAAAAATTGATTGATTTTAGTAGTTTTAATAGAGAGATTATAGTAAATAGTAAATTTTAAATTATTTAATTATTGAGTGTGATATTATTTAATAATTTATTTTTTTGGAATCAATAATTTTAAAACTATAGTTAGAGGTATGGTTTTTTTTGACAATCGGTAGTAGTTAAATTGATTAATTTTAGTAGTTTGAGTAAATTATAGAAATAGTTAAAAAAATTATGTTTTTAGTAAAAAAAACTGACAAAAAGTGAATTTTTATGGAAAGAAAAACTAAAAAAAAGTTGGTTTTAAAATTTCACTAAACATTGATACCGACGACAATAAGACACGTGAACCAAAGTAAACTCAATTTGGAACACAACAAAATTTAGACTTATAGCTTAAAAAATACCTTCAATTTTAATAAGTAAAACCTAAAATAAATATATGAATACTTGTTTCAAACATTTGTGAGGCTGGAATTAAACTTTTTTAATGAGTTGACTATTATAATATGCTAACAATCTCCTTTAGCACTACTTTGATATACAGAAGGAAAAAAATCAGAATGGTGTTTTTATTTATTGGCTATATTAGTCTCTCTTTGACACTATTTTTGTGTATGCAAGTTTTAACAGTGACCTCTCTAGTGAAAAAAGAAAATCAGAATGACAGTTTTATTGGCTTTAATATGCTGCAAGCGCCGTTTTTTATGCATATAGACTTTGATAGTAACTTTCCTAGTCAACAACTCCCAATAACTCCTTTTTTCAATCCCTGTGACTGTAATCCAATGTATAAATCCCTTACGCAGGAAATGAATAAAGAGTATGGTTGAAGAGGGAGGAAAAGTTTTAGAAAAAAACGTTTTTGAATTTCAAAACATTGCAAATTGACCAAAAAGGTATAGTGATGTAACTAATGGAGGGAGGGCAGGATAGTAATTTTGGTGGAGGGTTAATGGCAACTATTTATAGTAGATTAAATTTTATATAAAAAAAAAATATGTATGATTAGAGAAAAATATCCAATTTGGAATTCTGTGGTGAAGGCTTTTAATGTGCTACAAGATGGTTTCCAATTCAAAATTGGAAACGATAATACCGGTTTATGGTTCTCTTCATGGGTGACCAAGGAAAAGCTTAGTGAGCATGTTTGGTTAGTTGCTATTCATGATAGCCAGTTGAGAATTAGAGATGTTTATGATTCTGAAAATTGGCGTATTTCTGATTTGTATACAGATTTGCCTGTCGAGATGCTTAACAAGATCTTGGATCATCACCCAAGGCTTGTGGAGAACGTGAAGGACTGTTGGGTCTGGTCTTACGCTGTTTCTGGCATCTAATACAGCTCGGTCAGCTTATCATTGGTTGATAGAGGAGAGCTACATAGAGTTGCCTTCTAATTATAATATGGGTTGGATTTGGAAGCTCAAGTTGCCTGCAAATTTACAATTCTTTGTGTGGCAGCTGTGTCATCTTGCCTTACCCACTAAGGCTCTTCTGGCTGCAAGAGGTATAAATATTGCCTCAGTGTGCTTTTGTTGTGGGGTTGATGAAAAGACTATCTGGCATTGCCTGTTATTGTGTAGTCGTGCCATTGAGGTCTGGAAGTTATGTTTCAATGATTATGTCCACATCTCGATGTTGGGTAATTCCTTTACTTGGTTGCAAGATGCTATTAAAAATTATGGCTTGCTAGCGATTTGTGTCATGTGGAAGCTTTGGTGTAGTAGAAATAAATGGGTGTTTGAAGGTGAGCAAGATCATCCCATGAAAGTCGCCATTCAAGCTCAAGTGCTTTGTAAATACATTAGTGAGGCTTATGGGATTGTCATGACTCTCAATGGGGTTGCTAATCCTAGAATAGTGTCTTGGATCAAGCCTCAATTTGGTTGGTTTTATTTAAATGTGGATGGTAGTGCTCGTTCGATTTCTTATGCAGCAGGATGTGGGGGTGTGATTCGAGATAATGATGGGTGATTTATTCGTGGATTTTTGGGCTCTCTTGGGAATTCTGATGCTCTTCATAGTGAGGTTATGGGTCTTTTGCATGGTATCACTATTTGTTGTCAGATGCAGCTACTGCAGAAGGTTATATGTTACACAGATTCACAATATGTTGTATCTATGATCAATGGGGGAACACATGACTTTCGTAAGTTTGGAAATGAGATCACTATTATTAGAAACTTCATCAAGATGAATTGGGATTTTCAATTGGTTCACATCTTAAGGGAGGGAAACCAATGTGCTGACTTCATGGCAAAGTTGAGTGCTCAAGGAACTGATCCTCTAGTTATTTTACATACTCCTCCTATTCATTTGGAGCCCATGCTATTAGCCGATGCAAGGGGAGATACTTTTGTAAGGCCTTAGGCCTTTTTTTTTGTTTGTGTTTTTGCCCTTGTAACAAAAAAAAAAGAGAAAAATATTCATACAAATTTTAAATATTTTAAAATAGACTCGCAATACTATTTTTTCGCACTTAGTGTGTTAAATTTTTATTGTTAGATTGTTAGAAATTTTAAAAAATAATTAAGGGATAAAAGTGTAGATTTTAACATAAGAGGAGGGGGGAATGTAACTTAAGCTTCTCTCAGGGGAGGGAAGTGTAATTTTTTCTAACATGTTTTCCATTAGAGAAGAGGGGAGTGTATATTTTAATATAAGAGGGGAGAGAAGTGTAATTCAAACTTCTCTTAGGGGAGGGGAGTGTAATTTACTCTTAGATTTAAAATGTTTTGTAGCGATTGAACAAACTTTTAAATATAAAATGACATAAATAAACATTTTAATTAATGCTTATAGAATTGAAATGAAATGTTCATTTAATAGTCTCTTATTTTTTTTTGTATAAACCGGGTATCCTCTGCGCGCAACTACAAAGACTAATAATTCGAGCCGCCACAATGGGCGGCGGCAAAGCTCTCGCTCAAGAGATTTAACACTGGTACCACTACAAGAAAAATTGGACTTTGCGGCGGGCAAAATCCGCCGCAAAGGCCAAATTTGCGGCGGAATTTTGCCGCCGGTAGCCAGCTCGAAGCAAACGCTTTGCTGCGGATTATCCGCCGCACGTTTGCGGCGGATTTAGTAGCGTCGCAAATTCCGCCGGAACTTTGCGGCGGATAATCCGCCGGAAAAGGGACAAATTTTTACCGCAAAATATCCGCCGGAAAGTTCCCAATATCCGCCTCAAAGTACTCGTTATCCGCCGCAAAGTACCCGTTTTATTTAAAAAAAATAAATATAATTTTTTTTAAAAACACGTTTTATTTAAAATTCCGCCGCAAAGTACCTTTTTTTTAAAAAAAATTATTATTTTTAAAATATAAATATTATTTTTTTTAAAAATTCGTTTTAATTAAAAAATATATTATTTTATTAATTTTTGATAAAAAAATAAAATCCAATAACTAATTAATTTATTTAAAAAAATAAAAATTCGGAAAAGCAGTAAAATATTATCACCAAAAAAATATCCATACAATTAATAAAATATCCATACAAAAAAAATAAAATAATCTAAAGCTACTGGGGTGTCTGCCGGTCAATCTCATCAACATTATTATAATATGTATCATCATCTTGAAGTAAAGCACTAAGCGATGACATTTGGACATTAAGATCAATGTCCAGCGGGGGTGACCGCTGCCGGGGGTGGTGTGGTTTATTATATGCAAGTATACATAGTCACACAAGTAATAAAGTGATAAGAAAGGTCGAACCCACAGGGATTATGTATTGTAAATTTTTGTAGTTCAAAGTGTACACTTAGTGTGTCTACACTATTCAGTATTTTTGGTTTGGAGTTTTCAAAGTAAGTAAAATAATAATAAGCAATAAAATGTGTGAGAAATCAGTTGGAAAAAGTAGTTGAGATGTTTTCACCAAGTACTTTACTTCTAAGTGTCTTAATGGAGTATGTAGTGTGGAAACACTGGATGTGGGTGCATCAGTTTGTGCCTGTCAGCACTTCTCTTCAGAGTTTCATTACAAGCTCTTATGATCTTTGTTTTTTACAGTAAAGAAAGGTTTGTCAATTCCTCCCTTGCCTCCTAACAATGATCCAAGTTGCTAAATAGGTTCACTCTTGTAATTTTATTATCCTAAGGACTATGCTATCCTATGTCTAGGTGTTAGCATGTATTTAACAAAGTTTCCTTTATTAAATACTTGTCCCTATTAACTCTTGAGTTCATAAATGTAGCCCATGTCTGCTGCTACAAGTTTTACCTGTTCTAAAGTGATCAATTCCAAAATAAGTTGAAAGAAGTATTATGCAAGAGTTTAAAGTGTTTACACTACATAAACCATAATACATTTAGAAGTTCATTACAAGGTTAGAACATCTCAACTTAAGGGAATTTAGCTCATGTTACTCATGTTATAAAGCAAAGAATATGCTAAGAACATAAGTAAATGAATAATAAAGCAAAAGAACTTAAAAGAGTAGAGATTACTTGAATAGAAGATCTTTTGCATTAAGTTCCCAAGTTGAAGTACAATAAAGATTTCTTACACGAATTTCTTCAAAGTAGAAGTGAAGGGAATGGTTGTCAAGCAGTTCCTCACCTTCCTCTCCTTAGAAACTGGAAATGAAAATAAACTATACCTAAACTAAACTAAAAGATGAAAGATTTAAAGATGTGAAAGATGATATATGATAGATGATAGATATGGCTTCTATTTATACGCTTGAAAGCTTTCCTCTTGCAAGGGGTTTCCTTTGGCGTGAGAGATCAGCTGAGGGAACCGAACATGGTTAGTTTGTTGACAACCAATTAAGCAAGCTGCACAGGTTTGGTCGCTTGCATGCATAACAAAAGATGAGGTCCATTGGAGAAGTGCCACATGTCTTTTAGATAAGTTTGAGTCTTGCAACTTGATTTTTATGTGTATCGCCGACTTCAGCAAGTGGCTCAGCTCCAGGTGACTAGGCATGACGTCACAAATCAAGTGTGGAAGCATTGAAATGGTCTTTGAATGTTTTGGTATAAACTGCAGAATTTAGCAGGTGTTGGCAGTGTTTCCACTCCTAGTGTTTCCACTCCTGGTGTTGGCAGTGTTTCCACTCCTGCAGTAGGTGCACTGAACAGAAACATCAAACCTAACAAGATTTGTGTATTTTGCCTAGATCATTGCCCTTTATCCAATTTGAATACTTAGAATGTTGTTCCTTGATAAATAAGCTATAAATATATATAAATGTTCTTGAAAATAAGCAATAACTCAAGCTTGATTGTATGAATAACTCTATATAAAATAGAGTTATCACACCCCCAAACTTAAATTGTTGCTTGTCCTCAAGCAACGACAAGAAACAAAAACACAAGATTTATATAATTATGAAGACATCTCAACTCATGTTTTTCAAGAAGTGTTTGAAGTGTATTGATGAGCCTTTCTCTTTTGGTGCTTTTTCTTTCATGCCCTTGCTTTCTTTAAAACATTCAGAGTTATAAAAACTCATTTGTGTGAGTGTGTGGCCCATTGAGTTTCTAATTGGTTCCATAACTGAAAAGAGTTTTTCTTTAGCTTTTTGAAAAAGATGGAACTCTTTTGGTCACTCTTAGAGATTTTTCAAAATATGGCCGAGACTAACAATTTCTTCAAGTATTTAGGGGACTCTTAAGCACAACAAAGGGCTTTTGGTGTTCCAACTTGTTGAGCCAATACCTTGGTGTTTGATTTTTGATGATGTAATGCAGTGAGTGCAAAAACATCATTTTTGGATTGTAGGTTCACCTTATTTTGAGTGTAGGTGCCTTTTGATGTAGATGGTGTTGGCACACTAAGTGTTACCACACTTGAAACTCTTTGAGTATTTTTTTGTAGCGTACACTGCCCTCCTCACTGACCTCCATATGCATTTTCTTCTTTTTCTTGGTTTTTTTTCCTTGAACTTTGTTCATATTTTTCAAACCAAATTGCACTTAAGGGACAGGTTCAGTTTATATGACTCAGGCAAGTGTAGCTCCTTTTTGGGATATTTTTGGTATTTTTGAGTGGTTTTGACACTTGTGGTTTGCACTTTTCAAGTTCTCACTCTTTGGCCTTTGTATTCATGGAATTTCCCCCAAACTTAAGTCTTTATGCTCTTCTAAATTTTTAATAAAAATCTAATTTTGACCTCAAATTTCCAAAATTTTCTTGGCTTTAGATAGCTCTTGATCTAGCATGGTTCTTTTCAAAACTCAATTTTGTTGTGTCAAAGTTTTTATAAAACTGATCATTTCTAGAAAACAAGGCTTTTTCATTATTTAAAAATTGACTCATTGACACACTTCTTCAATTTTGCTGAGAAAAATATGAATTGATCATGTTTCATAATCATTTAAGTCTAAAAACAAATTGATGCACTTAATTCACCATGTTAACACAAATTATCATGCTTTGTTAAGTACATCTAAAACTTAAAACATACTAACACTACATACTCACATGCTATAAATACTTACTCAAACATATTTCTATATTCATACATATATATTAGTACTAGGTTCAAAACATGCTGCAAATATAGTGCATACACAAAATACATACTATTCTCCACTCCCCCCAACTTAAATATGAGCAGTGTCCCCACTGTTCTAAGTTGAGTAAACAAGGGATCCAAAAGTTGGGAGATATAACCAAAAGTAATTAACACATAGCAGCAAGTTAAAACATAGTATTTAGCACATAAAGTATACTACTAAAATATATTATAAATACTAGGAACAATATTAAAAGGTATCTTTTTACTCTTTCTTCTGGAATCTGGGACTGGCTCTCACAGCAGGGCTTTGCTTGGCTTTTGTCTTCTTTGACTTCTTAGCAGTGGCCACATCAGAGGTAGACACACCAGGATCATCTACAGTAGCCTCAGGCATTTCTGCCTCTTCGGGTGTAGCTTCTGCAGGAACTTCTGGTGTAGCAAGTGTTTGGACTTCAGGTGCAGGTACACCACTCTGCACTGGAGTTTGCTCAGATTGCTGCTCAATTCCCTCTTGCTGTTGCACTGCTGCCTTCTCAGCTTCTTTCTCTCCTTCTTTGTGTGTTTCTTCCTCAGATACCTCCTTCTCACCTGCTTGTACCCCTGTACCTTGTGCACCATAGAGTGAGCTCATTGTCCACATCTTCTTTGTTGGAGCAGGCTTCATTGTTCTCCTTGTGTATCCCAGCATCTGCTTCTTCTCTGCGAAGGCCTTCAAAACTACAGAGATTGTTGCTGCAGGACTAGTTGCCATGACTGTTGATTTTGAAGCTTCAGCAGTTGGTGTGGGAACACTAACAGACTCCTGGACAGTGTCTGCCTTCATTTGTAGATTTCTTCCTTATTTCATACTTTCTTCTAGCACTAGCTTCCATATCATCACTGTCACTAACTTCCAGTGACTCAGATTCATCCTCCTCTTCATCCTTTTCAATATCCCTCACAGCTTGCCTTGCCTCTTCATCTTCTTCAGTATCTTCATCACCCACTTCTTCAATTTCTTCCTCCACTCTTGGTTTCTTTCCCTTCTTTTCTTTCTCAGTATCTCTCTTTCTCTTTACTCTTCTTTCTTTCTTAACAGTTACTTCTTCTTCTTCCTCATTAATCACCCAATTAGGAAAAATTGGGGATTCTAGTTTTGCTTCAGGGTAATCCAATTTTAATTTCAACCATTCATGCTGTTCTCTTTGAAATTTTCAGACAGCTTGGAGTTTCTGCACCAAGTGTTCAGACACTTCCTGCTCTACAGTACTTTTAATTTTCACTGACCTCACTCTTTCCTTAACTTCAGCAGACAGACCACTAGGAGGGGTTTTTCTGTAGACTTTTTATAGATCAGAAGTAACAACTCCTTGCTTTTGACACAATTCAGTGATTAAGCATGGGAAATATAAGAATCCAGATTCCTTGGCTTGACATTCTACAATTTCTTTAGCTATCAATTTCCCTATGTCTACATTATCCTCACATAGGATTGAATCAATAAGAATCAACCTATCTTTAGATAATGTAGAAGTGTGTGAAGTAGGGAGAATTGATGTATCAATGAATAAATGCCAGCTACCAAGTTCAGGGATCAATTCACCAGTTTTAAGTTTGAATTCAGTATTTGTGAATTTCTCCCACTGAGATCCTTCTATTGCTACTCTTTCTTTGATTTTTGTCATTTGCTTCTTTCCATAAGTCTCTAGTTTTACTTCAAATGCATTACCAGTGTATGTGAGATCATAGTGCTTATTGATTCTAGCAGGGTCAAAGAAAACTTTCTTACCTCTAACCTTGGAGAAAAATATAGTACCTCCTCTGTTATTCTGAATTCCTGAGTAGAATTCTCGCACCAATTGCTCCAAGTAGTAGGCTCGGGTTTGAACAAATCTTTCCCAATGCAAGTTGTTGACAGTGGAGAGGAATGAATGATGAGCCTTTGCGAAGTTGAAACCACGCTCAGGCCGGAACTTCATGTTCCAAAAGTGCTCACATCCAGGGATTGCTTCCATTGATGCTAGTACTCCTGATTTTCCTTTTTTCGCATGAGTTTCCACACCGGATCCTTTCCCAGTGTTTTTAGAGGCAGCTTGTTTCTTAGCCATTGATGATTTTGAGCGTTTGAGACAAAAATAACTGTTTGTGAGTGGAGAGTGGAGAGGATTTTTAATCGGTTTTGTGAGAGGGACGAAAAGAATTGAAACTTAGGGTATGTGAAAGGGTTAGTGGGATTTGGTAGTTGAAGGTTATAGCCGTTAAGTTGTGTGGCCTAACATGCAAGCCAACACGTGGAATTTTAGACTTAACACGCCACTTTCTAACCCTTGATCAGAGATGATTCCACTGAGTTGATGATTTGTCAAATGAACATTTTTCTTCTAAATTTTTCTAACACCAGAGTAGGCAGTGTGGCTGCATTAAGTGTGGAAACACCTAGTGTGGGAACACTGGCTACTCTGTTGTCCTGCTTTTCCTGTAAAATAACAAAACATGAAATTGCACAAAATAATAATTTTAACTATATAGTGATGGGTTGCCTCCCTCAAGCGCTTGTTTTAAGAGTCTTACAGCCTGACTTGTACCTTGGTCTAAGGTTTTGCAAAGTGAGTGGTGATCTTGTCTCTCTCTACATGCTCTCCATAGTACATTTTCACTCTTTGTCTATTTACTTTGAAAGTGGTATCAGTGGTTGCATCATATAGATCAACTGCACCATGGGGGTAGATTTTAACTAGTTTGAACGGTCCTGACCATCTTGATCTCAGTTTTCTAGGGAAGAGTTTCAACCTAGAATTGTACAACAGAACCATTCCTCCTTCTTTAAGTTCTCTCCTTTGGATTTTCTTGTCATGCCATACTTTGGCTTTAGCTTTATAAATTTCTGCATTCTCATAGGAGAAATGCCTAAATTCTTCTAATTCATTTAGCTCAAAAAACCTTTTCTCTCCTGCCTTTTTGATATCAAAATTCAACTCTTTGATAGCCCAATATGACTTGTTCTCTAATTCAAGAGGAAGATGACATGGCTTGCCATAAACTAACCTATAGGGGGACATACCTAATGGAGTTTTAAATGCAGTCCTATATGCCCATAATGCTTCATCTAAGTGTAAGGACCAATCTTTTCTATTTGGTCCAACCATTTTCTCAAGCATTCTTTTTATTTCCCTATTTGAAAGTTCAGCTTGTCCACTTGTTTGTGGGTGATAGGCAGTAGCAATCTTATGTTTCACTCCATATTTTGCAAGAAGATTTTCAATAAGTTTGTTGCAAAAATGTGAGCCTTCATCATTGATGATTGCTCTTGGAGTGCCAAATCTTGAAAAAATATTTCTTTGGAGAAATTTGCTAACAGATTTAGCATCATTATTTGGCAGTGCTACAGCCTCAATCCATTTAGACACATAGTCTACAGCCACTAAGATGTATTCATTGCCAAAAGAAGGTGAAAAAGGACCCATGAAATCCATGCCCCAAACATCAAAAAGTTCTATTTCAAGAATATTAGTCCTAGGCATTTCATGTCTATTAGATATATTACCACTTCTTTGACATTTATCACAGGTTTTGACCATATAATAAGCATCTTTAAATAGAGTAGGCCAGAAATAACCTGATTGAAGTACCTTAGCTGCTGTTCTTTGGCTTCCAAAGTGACCTCCATAAGGTGCAGCATGACAATGCAGGAGCACTGCTTGCTGTTCCTCTTCAGGAATGCACTTTCTCATGATTTGATCAGGACATATCTTGAATAGGTAAGGGTCATCCCAATAGTATTGTTTTACTATGTGGAAGAACCTTCTTTTCTGTTGATAGTTCATGTCACATGGTACAATTTTGCTTACAAGGAAATTTACTATGTCTGCATACCATGGTGTTGAAACATGAGGTGTGGCTACACTGAGTGCTGAAACACTGGTTGTATTCATGGTAATTGCTAGTAATTTCTCATCAGGGAAACTTTTCTTGATTTCTTCAATTGTACCTGCATTATTACTTTCAAGTCTAGAGAGGTGATCAGCCACTTGGTTCTCTACTCCTTTCTTATCTCTTATTTCAAGATCAAATTCTTGAAGTAATAGAACCCATCTTATTAGCCTAGGTTTTGCATCTTTTTTAGAAATTAGATACTTGATGGCAGAATGGTCAGTGTACACAATTACTTTGGTGCCTACCAAGTATGATCTAAATTTTTCAAAAGCAAAAACCACTGCTAATAGTTCCTTCTCTATCACAGTGTAGTTCATTTGAGCCTCAATTAGTGTTTTGCTAGCATAGTAGATAGAATGAAACACTTTGTTATATCTTTGTCCTAGGACTGCTCCTACTGCAAAGTCACTAGCATCACACATGAGTTCAAAAGGCTTACTCCAATCTGGAGTGACTACAACTGGTGCTGTAACTAAGGTCTTTTTTAGTTTTTGAAAAGCTTCTACACAAGATTCATCAAAATTAAAAGGTACATCATGTTGCAAAAGCATACACAATGGTTTTGAAATTTTTGAAAAGTCTTTGATAAATCTCCTATAGAATCCTGCATGACCTAAAAAACTTCTAATCCCTTTGATTGTTGATGGGGATGGTAGTTTCTCAATTACCTCTATCTTTGCCCTATCCACTTCAAGACCTTTTTTAGATATTTTATGACCAAGCACAATGCCTTCTTTTACCATGAAATGACATTTTTCCCAATTAAGCACTAGGTTAGTGTCTTCACACCTCTGAAGAATTTCCTCTAAGTTTGAAAGACACAATGAGAATGTTTCTCCAAAAACAGAAAAGTCATCCATGAAGACTTCCATTGATTGCTCAATGAAGTCAGAAAAGATTGACAGCATGCATCTTTGAAAAGTAGCAGGAGCATTACAAAGTCCAAAAGGCATCCTTCTAAAGGCAAAAGTGCCATAAGGACAAGTAAAGGTGGTTTTCTGTTGATCTTTAGGTTCAATTGCTATTTGGTTGTATCCTGAATAACCATCTAAGAAACAATAGAATTCCTTTCCTGCTAACCTATCTAACATTTGATCTATAAAGGGTAAGGGGAAATGATCTTTCTTAGTGGCCTTATTGAGTTTTCTGTAATCCATACAGATTCTCCACCCTGTTACAGTTCTGGTTGGGATTAATTCATTATTTTCATTGGCTACAACTGTGACTCCACCCTTTTTAGGAACACATTGCACAGGACTAACTCATGCACTATCTGAAATGGGGTAGATAATACCAGCATCTAGCCATTTAATTATTTCCTTCTTAACAACCTCTTTCATTATTGGATTTAATCTTCTTTGCCCTTCTATGCTATTTTTATAAAATTTTCTTCTAAAATTATCCTATGCATGCATGTTGAGGGGCTAGTCCCTTTAATGTCAGACATTTGCCAACCTATAGTTTTTCTATGTTTTCTCAAGGTGTTAATTAAATTAAGCTCTTGTTCTAAAGATAGATCAGAAGCTATGATTACAGGAAGAGTTTTATTTTCACCTAGAAAAACATATTTTAAATGCTTAGGTAGTTCTTTTAATTCTAGCTTAGGAGGTTGTTCAATAGAAGGTACATTTTCTTTAAGGTTGAGATTTTCTAAATTAAGAGATTCATAAGTTCTAGCCCATACCTTAGGTGTAGCTTGTTCCTTAGGCAATATGCTTTCTTCAATAAATTCCTCAGCAGGCAATGCAGAAACATCAGGTGCTAGTGCATTGGCAAGGTGATCATACTGCTTGTGAAACTGCTTCTCTACCAAATGATCAAGTGAGATTGATGAACACTCTTCATTCTCCTCTGCAGGATATTTCAAAGCATTCAAGACATTGAATTTTACTTCTTGATCATTCACTCTCATGGTTAGCTCTCCTCTTTGCACATCTATCAGTGTTTTCCCTGTTGCCAAGAATGGTCTTCCAAGTATGACTGGCACTTTTTCATCTGCAATGAAATCAAGTATAACAAAATCTGCAGGAAACACAAATTTGTCAACTTGTACCAATATATCTTCAATAATTCCTTCTGGATATGCTATTGATCTATCTGCCAAAGATAGTGTCAATGTGGTAGGTTTAGCATTTCCAATCCCTAGCTTTGTGAAGATAGATTTGGGCATCAAATTGATGCTTGCACCTAAATCACACAATGCTCTTCCTGTATAGTGCTTACCTATTGAAAAAGGGATTGTAAAGCTACCTGGATCCTTTAGTTTCCTTGGAATTTTGTTTTGTAAAATCAGACTACATTTTTTTGACATAACAACAGTTTCAAATTCCCCTAATCTTCTTCTTTTAGAAAGCACATCTTTCATGAATTTGGCATAGTTTGGCATTTGTTGAAGTGCCTCTATCAATGGAACATTAATATGCAATTGTTTTAAAACATCTAAAAATTTACTGAATTGCTTCTCCTCATGTATTTTTTTCAATCTTTGAGGAAAAGGAGGAGGAGGGTATTTTGATACTAACCTTGGAGTAGGAGATGTAGGAACACCAGGTGTTTCTGTATCTTGAGAATTTTTTTCATTTTTATTTTTTTCTCCCTTCTCTGTACCTCCAGGCTCATATGGTTCTGTTAGATCCCTGCCACTTCTCAAAGATATGGCTTTGACCTGTTCCTTACCTTGCCTTTGTGAGGGTGAAACTTCCGTGTTTGTTGGCAAAGTACCTGCTGGTCTTTGCTGCAAAGCAGTTGCTAATTGCCCTACTTGGTTCTCTAGGTTCTTAATTGATATATCATGAGCTTGCCTAGCAGTTCTAGTTTCACTAATGAATGATCTAAGCAATTCTTCTAGAGAGTTGGCACTGGCAGGTGGGTTTGATCTTTGTTGGTTTTGAGGTAAGAATCCAGGAGGAGTACTTGGTGCAGGTGCACTTTGTGCAGGTGCATTAGAATTGTTCCACCTAAAATTTGGGTGGTTCTTCCATCCTGGATTGTAGGTATTAGAGTAAGGGTTGTTATTTTTATTGTAACCTACATAATTGACAGAGACAGGGTTGCTAGGACATTCTTCATATAGATGGCCTCCTCCACAATACACACAACTTGTAGTTCCTGGAGAGGCTTGTTCTATGGCTGCTGCAGTGTTTTCTTTTGGTGTTGCTACACTAGATGTAGGTGCACTAGTGCACTGTTTGATCATATTTGTTAAAGTGGCTACTTGAGCAGATATGGCTGATATATCATTAATCTCATGTACTCCAGAGGTTCTCTTTTGAGCACTTACCCTTTCAGTAGGCCAACTTGAACCATTTGTAGCAATTTTGTCAATAAGATCACATGCTTCATTATAAGACATATTCAAAAGAACACCACCGGCTGATGCATCAAGCATCACTCTGGTTTGTGATTCTAGACCATTGTAAAAAGTTTCCATTTGTATAATGACAGGTAAACCATGATGTGGACATTTTCTTAAAAGCTCTTTCCATCTTTCCCATGCTTCAAACAATGATTCAAATTCTTTTTGTCTAAAAGATGTAATATCATGTCTCATCCTAGCATTTTTAATAGGAGGAAAATATTTGCTTAAGAATTTTTCAGCTAATTCATTCCATGTATGAATAGAATTGGGCTCCATAGAATTTAGCCATGATTTAGCCCTATCTTTCAAAGAGTATGGAAATAACTTAAGCCTAAATGCATCCTCACTAATACCAGGAATGATAAAGTTACTACAAACTTCTATGAATTGCTTTAAATGCTCATGGGGATCTTCATGTGGAGATCCACCAAATTGACCAATTGTTTGCAACATTTGAAACATCATAGATTTAAATTCAAAATGAACAGCATCAATTTGAGGTCTAGCAATACTAGTTTGTATGTGCTGCTGGTCATATTGAGCATAGTCTCTCATAGGTCTATCTCTATCATTAATCATACCTATTGGTCCCATTTGAATGAATTGTTGTCTGTGATCTGGTCCACCTTCAGTTTGTTGATGTGAATTAGGTCCTCCTCTTACTGAGGCATCTTCACTGTGGTGAGACATTGTTCTGCAGTCTTGTTGTCTTTGTCTTTGCTGTCTTAGCAATCTCCTAAATCTTCTCTCAATTTCTGGATCACAATCAAATTCTGGTGGTCTATCTCTGGGCATTAACTAGTGTTTCCTCACTGAGTGTTTCTGCACAGAAAACAGAATACCAGTAGTACTAATAAAACACTAAATTAACAATCTAAACAACAAAATTTTACTATAATCCCCGGCAACGGCGCCAAAAACTTGGTGTGGTTTATTATATGCAAGTATACATAGTCACACAAGTAATAAAGTGATAAGAAAGGTCGAACCCACAGGGATTATGTACTGTAAATTTTTGTAGTTCAAAGTGTACACTTAGTGTGTCTACACTATTCAGTATTTTTGTTTTGGAGTTTTCAAAGTAAGTAAAATAATAATAAGCAATAAAATGTGTGAGAAATCAGTTGGAAAAAGTATTTGGTGAAGTAGTTGAGATGTTTTCACCAAATACTTTACTTCTAAGTGTCTTAATGGAGTATGTAGTGTGGAAACACTGGATGTGGGTGCATCAGTTTGTGCCTGTCAGCACTTCTCTTCAGAGTTTCATTACAAGCTCTTATGATCTTTGTTTTTTACAGTAAAGAAAGGTTTGTCAATTCCTCCCTTGCCTCCTAACAATGATCCAAGTTGCTAAATAGGTTCACTCTTGTAATTTTATTATCCTAAGGACTATGCTATCCTATGTCTAGGTGTTAGCATGTATTTAACAAAGTTTCCTTTATTAAATACTTGTCCCTATTAACTCTTGAGTTCATAAATGTAGCCCATGTCTGCTGCTACAAGTTTTACCTATTCTAAAGTGATCAATTCCAGAATAAGTTGAAAGAAGTATTATGCAAGAGTTTAAAGTGTTTACACTACATAAACCATAATACATTTAGAAGTTCATTACAAGGTTAGAACATCTCAACTTAAGGGAATTTAGCTCATGTTACTCATGTTATAAAGCAAAGAATATGCTAAGAACATAAGTAAATGAATAATAAAGCAAAAGAACTTAAAAGAGTAGAGATTACTTGAATAGAAGATCTTTTGCATTAAGTTCCCAAGTTGAAGTACAATAAAGATTTCTTACACGAATTTCTTCAAAGTAGAAGTGAAGGGAATGGTTGTCAAGCACTTCCTCACCTTCCTCTCCTTAGAAACTGGAAATGAAAATAAACTATACCTAAACTAAACTAAAAGATGAAAGATTTAAAGATGTGAAAGATGATATATGATAGATGATAGATATGGCTTCTATTTATACGCTTGAAAGCTTTCCTCTTGCAAGGGGTTTCCTTTGGCGTGAGAGATCAGCTGAGGGAACCGAACATGGTTAGTTTGTTGACAACCAATTAAGCAAGCTGCACAGGTTTGGTCGCTTGCATGCATAACAAAAGATGAGGTCCATTGGAGAAGTGCCACATGTCTTTTAGATAAGTTTGAGTCTTGCAACTTGATTTTTATGTGTATCGCCGACTTTAGCAAGTGGCTCAGCTCCAGGTGACTAGGCATGACGTCACAAATCAAGTGTGGAAGCATTGAAATGGTCTTTGAATGTTTTGGTATAAACTGCAGAATTTAGCAGGTGTTGGCAGTGTTTCCACTCCTAGTGTTTCCACTCCTGGTGTTGGCAGTGTTTCCACTCCTGCAGTAGGTGCACTGAACAGAAACATCAAACCTAACAAGATTTGTGTATTTTGCCTAGATCATTGCCCTTTATCCAATTTGAATACTTAGAATGTTGTTCCTTGATAAATAAGCTATAAATATATATAAATGTTCTTGAAAATAAGCAATAACTCAAGCTTGATTGTATGAATAACTCTATATAAAATAGAGTTATCAGGGGGTACTGCTGGTTTGGCTGGATCAGGGGTGACTGATGTTGGGGATGCTGGTATGGCTGGCGAGGTGACTGATGCTGCTGCTGGTATGGCTGGAATGGCGCATAGTGCGGTGCATACTGCGGGGGATATTGGGGTGCATACGACTTGGGATATTTTATTAATTACTTTAAGTTTTTCCTGAACTCAAGCAGAGAGGAAAAAGGAAGAACTTAAACAATACCTAAACAAACAACAACACAATTAGTAACAAACTCATTTTATTATAAAATAATTTAAAAACGAATATAAAAAAAAATTAAAAACTAAAACTATTAACTCATATCAAAAACATACCCTGAAGAAATTTCCCAATGAGAGGAGAAGACAATTCATAGGGAGGAAGTGCTACACTTCAAAAAGAGATTTAGTAGAGAAGGAGAGAATTTGGAGAAAGTAAAAGAGAAATTTTAAGAAGAGATTGAGAGGATTGTTAGAAGTGTGAAGAATGAGAAGTGGGGAAGGGATATATATAGGAAAACGGAGCCAACGGTCAAAAGGAAATATCCGCCGCAAAGGCCCTTTGCGGCGGATTTTTGGTCTTTGCGGCGAATTTTGAAATTAAATATCCGCGCCTATTTTTCAAATGGGTCTTTGCGGCGGATATTTCAAATTAAAACACCGCGCATTTTTTTAAAACACCCAAATATCCACCGCAAGAACCCAAATTCCGCCGCAAATACCAAAAATATCCGCCGCAAATTCCCAAAATCCGCCGCAAATACCCAAATATCCGACGCAAATAGCCAAAATCAAAATTCACTAATCACTATTGACTATTCAATAGTCACGCAACACTATTTAGTGTCGGCAAGATCTTGATCGTTAATTAGTGTCGAATCACTATTGACTATTTACTGTCGGCAAGATCTTGACCGTTAATTAGTGTCGGCAATATCTTGACCGTTAATTAGTGTCCAAGCTAATCACTATTCATTATTCAATAATCACGCTGCACTATTCACTATTTAGTGTCGGCAAGATCTTGTCCGTTAATTTAGTGTCGGATATGTTGTTGTATTATTATGAGTATTATGGTTTTTTATTATTTTTTATCATTTATATATTTAATGTCAGCTACCCCTAAACAGAGACCTACGCCATTCTCTTGAAACGACACTCTCTTGAGCATTGTCGGCAGCAGCTCCAATAGAGTGGCGTATGTCTCCATTTCTTTGTAAAGAAATTTCCACATTGTCATGAACACCCCTTCATATTTTTCGTTAAAAGTAACCCATTTATCAGCAAAAAGCTCCTCCTCATTATTTCCACCACAAGAGACATATACGCTCATCAAACGCTCGATATCATCCTCCAAATTAACAACCCGTCCTTGCAGTTCCTCAAACTTTCTATTTAGAGATTCAACTTTCTTTTCAAAATAGAAAGTTTCACAAGAAACCATCTTTTGAAAAGATGGTTGAATCTCTAAATAGAAAGTTTGAGGAACTGCAAGGACGAATTGTAAAAGAATGAACACACAACAAAACACCTTAAGCCCATAACTAGTGGTGATAAAAGTCACACAAAAATACCTAAAAGTATTTGGATGAGATGGTAGGAGTTTCTTCCAGCTTAACCAAGGTCTTGAGTTCGAATTCACTATTCAGTCTTGGGCATGCAACAATGTTAAATCCCTTGAGGGAGAGCTTTGCCGTCCATTGTGGTCCTATCCGACTCGAGAGATTCATCTCTACAATTGCACGCAGAAGATACTCGGTTTATACCAAAATAATCACGCCGCATCCAGAATTTTTTTTTTACACAATGCGGCATCGTGAATTGATGCTAGTATACTTAAAAAAATGGAACATAAGTAACTAAAAAAAATTCGATTTTTAACCAAAACCTTTCAAACCAGTGCCTAATGTGTAGATAATTTTGTCTACTTTCATATGGTTCAAGTTCCACACTGATATGAGAGTATTCAGGGAGTTATGGCCAAAACACTGTGACTGATTCAAAATCGTTACTGTTACAAAAGTGAAACTTGTAACTGAATTTTCTCCCTCATTACTCAGTAAAACCAGGTGATTCTTGTGCCTAACCTGAAGGATTTCGTGTCTAGTTTCTAATAAAATAAAAATGGCATTCAAATGAGGTCTGTGGAGGAAGTTACGCGTGAATTACCAGAGACTGTCAAAACGGGTTGACTGTAGGGTTTTTGATTTGAGTTGGTATCTTCAATTCCAGCCATCAAGTACCACGAAATTTAACTTCAAAACTGAACCAAATCTACTCCAGCACCCCTCCTACTGTGCAACTCGATCCAACAACAATGTAGATTCTGAAATTGCTAGGATCCACTCTCAAATTTCCAACAATCACATGCAAAGCAAGAACATGAAGTTTGGTCAAGATGAAGCTTTGAAATTCGGAAATGGTAGAAGGGTGAGGAAGATGATTGAGCTATCAAATTGAGAGAGTTCTCCTCCCTTCTTACTCCTCTCCTTCTTACGCCCTCTCTCTCCACTCTTTCTCTATTTCTCTTTTTTGTTTTCAGCAACTTTCATGTGTGTGTGTGTGTGTTTTTCTGAAAGTGTGTGTGAGTTTAAGTGTTGGGTCAGCTGGGCGTCATGTGGGGAAAGGTCCATTATACCCTCACTTAGTATTTCTCTCCTATTACTCATATTTTGTCTTATTTATCTAACTAACTTAGCAATTAAGCACCCGATTAATTCTCAATGTACAAACTCATTTATTGACAATTGAATTGACTATGACATATAATCAATTAGTTACACCCGTTCACTGGTCAAAATGACTGTTTTGCCCTTTAAACTATAATTTCTACTTAAACCTCAATTTAATAATTACTTGATTTATATAATTAGCAATTTAACATTGCCTTCTCGACATAAACTTAGCCATGACTCGACTTACCATTTATTTGATGATAAATCGCAAGTTAATTTCGCTATGTGAAATTAACTGAACCAGGGATGTTACAATCACCCCAACTTGAAAGATTTTGTCCTCAAAATCGTTACAATCCTATTCGCATACTTAACACGAAAATCCGTCGACTAATCGATTTTACATAACTTTCATATTGTACCCACAATTCATCTGGAAGACAATCTTTCGACCTAGGGTCGAGGCATAGGTTCGCATTCGAATGAAGTGAAATTCATAATACGCATACTTAGGCGCAATACTATGTTGGATAAATACTCCTTAGGAGGCTCATTCGAATCGGTATAAAATTCTTTTTACTAGTGTTATACCCCAATTTTGTCCGCTTCTTTTTACTTCTTTTTTTACTAAGTTAGTTTCGAGCTTACTTGGGGCCTACTCTTCTTATTTGGTCCTACGCTTGTGAATTTGGGCCTTATTTTAGCGTTTGTTGAATTTGGGCTTTGTTTTAGCATTTGTTCAATTCGAGCCCGATTTTAGCGTTTGCAATTGGGTTTGATTTTAGCATTTGTCTAGTTGGGCCCGATTTCGCTTTTGTATTTGGCTCAACTTCTTTTATTATTTTTATTTTGTCTATTTAATTTGTTTTGAGTCCAAAAATGTCAAAAAAATCAAATTTTATTTCATTTACAATTTAATAGTGTTTAGGAGTCCAAATGTCCAAAAAAATACAAAAAATTACATCAAAAAAAGGCCCAAATGGCCAGATCCGAAAATGCAAGTAATAATAGGCAGCAGCAGCAGATTTAGGGATTTCCAGCAGCTGCTCCCCAAGCTGCTGGGCCTAGGTCGATCCGCTCCAAAACCTGAAAAATAATTCAAAGCCCGGTCAAAAGCAATTAATGCCTAAACCTGGAAATGCAGTATAAATCAGCAGCCAAAAATCACACAAAGAGGGGAGAAAGACAGAGAAAATTCAGAAAAAAAAAAAGATTAGGGTTTCCACGCTGAGACACTAGTCACAAAGCAACAAAAATCCAGAGGCAGAAGCTTTCGGTAGCAGAGCAGTAAGAGGGAGCAATTTCTGAGGCTGGAAAATAGGTTGGTAAAGTTAGTTAGTTTTAAAAAGTCATTTTAGTTTATTAGTCAGAGTAGTTACAAAACTGTAATGGGTTAAGCATGTGTTTTTCTTGTTATGGATATCAATGTTGCGAAAGTTTTAGGTCTCCTTTTTTAGAAAATATGTGAACAAATCAATAGTGTAAGTATATAGGTAGTACGAACAGATTAGATTTTAGCAACTTGATGCTGTAAATATATAACATATTGGAGTAGAAAATAGGGTTTGAAATCGGTGTTTCTTAAAAAAAAACGAAACTGGGATGAGGGCTTAATTTGAAATAGGTTCAGTTAGTTTTAGAAAAATTAGAGCTTTAGGAAAGCAAGCAATCTTAACACCAGGAACAGTAGCAAAATATGATTAGAAATAGAAGATAAAGAAAAAATAGTAGAACTCACCTCATAGTCCGGCCGCCGTGGACGGCGGCCATTGGCCATAAGACACCCCCTCCGTTTGTCAACCGCCACCACTGTCCAAAAAAAACGTCACCATCCTCCACCCTGAACTGTCAGTATCGCACCACCCTCCATTCACCACAATAACCACCACCGCCGCCGTGGCCTCACCATGGCCTCGCCGTGCGCCACCACCTTATCCCCTTCACGAAACAGACCCGGATCCGAACCACCCACCTACGACCCAACCACCGTACGCGACAACCATAGTACCCCAACCCTACCACCGTACACCACCGAAGCCGTCGCCCTCCCCCTCTCCGTTTTCGTTGTTGGCGACGGTGGGAGGGAAACAGTGAGTGAGTTTGCACCCCAGAAAAAAATGGGAGGTTTGGCAAAGATGAGGGAGAAGAGAGGATAGGGAGCCGTGGGAAGAAGAGAGAAAAATGAGTTTGTTGGGTTGGAGGAGGCGGATCTGCCGCCGCAAGGAGAGGGAGAGAGAGGAAGAATTTTTAGGGTTTGGAGTATTTTGGTAGAGCTGCGGCGCAGCTAGCTGAGGAAGAGAAGATTGAAATGTTTTTTAGGTTTTAATTTAGGGTTCCCTTTTATAGTGCCTCCACTATTTTATTTAAATATTTATTTTAATTTTATTATCATAATGCTATTAGCACCCCCTCAATTCACGCGTGCACCCCTCCCTCACTTAAGCCCAGTTTCGCACACTGGGCCCTCAGATGCGAACTGGGCTTCCTTTTTACACCTGCTATCAATTATACAACCCCTTGCTGCTGATAACACCCTATTTTACCATTTCACCCCTTTCTCGTTTTTTTAATTTAATTTAATTCTCTTCAAGACAAAATAATTTCTCATAAATCAAAAACTTTGTTAATAGTCTTGTGAAGCCTTTGCTTGCATGATTATTAACAACGAGGTACTAGTGGTGGTCACTTGGAGCCTTTGCTCAATTGATCATCATGAATGTCTGAATTTTCCTAAGGAGTTTCATTAAATCAAAAAACTTTGTTTATAGTCTTGTGAAGCCTTTGCTTGCATGATTATTAACAATGGAGTGCTAATGGTGGTCATTTGGAGCCTTTACTCAATTGATCGTCATGAAAGCTCAACCTTCACAATTAAACAAGATAAAAAACAAAAACCTTTTCCAGGACAACCTAGAACTACGTCGCCTTTGATTCTCCACCCGGAGATACGTAGGAGCAGGGCCACGCCCCTGTCAAGCGCAAAAATAAACAATTTCTAAAATTAAAGAATATACAAACACATCTCTTCCATTTCAAAAGCAAAAATCTTATTTTCAAAGTAGGGGATTAAGTCGGTCGTACGGCCGGGTTAATCATCGTTTTAGGATAAGTGAACGGTGGTCCTTCAGAGCCCTAGCGCTCCTTCAGCCCTCAGTGGCCCTTCAGAGCCCCAGCGCTCCTTCAGACCCCCAGTGGTCCTCCAACACAGATCACACAGTCCTAAAACCCCTACATTAAAAAACACCAACCCACAAACATTTTCTACACAAGAACTACGTAGCTTTGAATTCTCCATCGCACCGGGAGATACGTAGGAGCGGGCCATGTCCCGTCAAGCACTTCTTTCTAAAAACCCTTTTTTCTTCCTTTCTCGCCAAAAATAAAAATTTTTATTAAGTTATTTAATTCATTTTTCAATAAGAAATAAAGAGGCAAATTAGGTTTTTTTCAAATCAACACTTAAAACCACACATTTAATTAAATGTTCCCTCTCAGTAGAGAGGACGCGTGAGGTGCTAATACATTCCCCGCGCGTAACCGACCCCTGAACCCAAAATTCTCTAGTTTCGCAAGACCAATCGCTTTCCAAAAAAGGTTTTCCTAATATTTTCCTTAATAAACATTGGTGGCGGCTTCATTGTCTTAAGAAAAGTTGTGAACGAGGAAGGTTCTCCCTCGGGGACTTTTTCGGGCGCAACAGCTGGCGACTCCACTGGGGACACTAAAATTTTTTTTTTTTAAAAGTGGGTCAAGCCTAACTAATTAAATGTGTGGTTTATATGATTGATTTGAATATCTTGCTTTGCCTCTCTTCTTCTTCCTTTTTCATAAGCATGTTACGTCCATGTGCATTCTTATTCTATGTTTGCTTTTGCAATAGATAGTTACTTCTTTGCTTAGTTCCCTCATGCATTTCTTCCCCTTTCTTATCATGTCCCCTTCTTCTCTGCTCCCTTTCCTATGGTAAGCACATGCATACTTCCATTTTCTTATCATGTCCCCTTCTTCTTTGCTCCCTTTCTTGAGGTAAGTAGTGCATTGTTATCGGCACCCTAGATTAGTTTATATTGGATCGATATTGAACCCTAGGATAAACAACATGCTATTTGTCTGGACTGCTCTGGATTTTCATTTGCAGGTGGGGAAGGGTAGTTATTCCTAGGTGTTGTGCCCTCGACACACACTTCACATCCTATACTTGTGAGCATTGAGTGGGGCCTAAAACCCAAGGTCTGAACAAAAACCTAGGAGAGTGGGAACGATTAGTGACTGCCATTCGTAGACCTTTGTCTGTATGGCTCTCATGAAAGTTCCGCCCAAGAGTGCGCTTTATCATGATGCCTCACACTCGGTAGCTTTCTACGATTGTGGGTGCCATCATGAGAGAGACTTTAGCTCTTGGTTGCCATTGTAAGGAAGTGATTAGAACCTACATGGGAGGATTACCCCTTTCGTCGACTTTAGACCCTAGGATTCCCACCCTTTGTAGGACACGGGGGCACGCCTTTGTTTGTTGCATTAGTTTAGGCATTCCTTTTTCTTAAACTCTATTTCAAAAATCGTAGAAAATAATATCCTTATTTTCTTACCCTCTTTTTATGTAAATGACACATCATTTCGCATCCACATCATTTCGCATCCACATCATTTCGCATTCGCATCGTTCCGCACCATTGCATTTGCATCTAACAAAAGTTTGAAAAACAAAAAACAAAAAAAAACATTCATCTTGCGTTCCCTTTCATTACATAAAGATAAAACAAAAAACAATTATCATCTGCATAGCATAAGCATTTCATTTATAATCATGCAAAAAAAAATCCTCGTCAAGTTCATCCAAGATGAGACATTCATGCATAAGCATTATTTCAAAAAAGACACAGTAGAACTACGTAAGCTTTGATTCCTCATTACAATGGGGATACGTAGGAGCGGGTCATACCCCGTCAAGCACATTTTTCTAAAACCTTTTTTCCAATAAATCATTTGCATCTCCAAATAGTTTTCAAAATCATGTTCCAAAACTAAAGAACAAAAGAAAATCATTGTGAGTATCATGCATTTCATTGCACAAAAAAAAATGAAAACAAGAAAGCATTTCATTCATAATCATGAATAAAAATCATCATCAAATGTAGTATTCATGCATCATTTCATTAACCTCATCACTCTAGTTCAAATACATCATTCCTCCATACATGCATCTTTCAAAAAAGGAAGGGGGGTTGGCATTTCATACTTCGCCTTGCCTCTAAAAAAAATATAATAAAATAAAAAAAAATAAAATAAAAAATCATCATTTAGAAAAAAGCATCATTCCTGCATCTTTCATCATTCAAAAGAAAAAGGGGGCATTGGTATTTCGTACCTTGTCTCGCCTCTAAAAAATAAAAATAAAAAATCAAAGTCAAAAATCATTTTGAAAAAAAAAAGGGGGGCATCATTCTTGCATCATTCGCATTGGCATTCCATATTTTGTCTTGCATTAAAAATAACAAAATTATTTAGAATAAGCCACACTCTTCGAGTGGTCATTCTCCACGCATTTGCATCATACTTGCATATCATAATTTGTTCATTCATTCATTGCGTAAAATAAGAGTTGTGATGAGAAGCGGGACGTTCTTGCGAAACAATCATCCTTTTTGAAAAAGTCTATCCTTACTTGGTTGCAAACTCAAGGTGTTCCAAGGCACTCAGTTTTTCGAATCAATAGCTCATTTGCATTTCCTTCAAAAGCACTGCATCCCATCCATTCTATGACAAAAGACTGAAATAGTGTATCAAAGAAAAAACAAATTTTTAACTGATGTTAACTCTCTGTGAAGCATTCTTCTAATGAGCGTGCATGCCAGGTGCAGTTTCTCTTGTTTGAGTCAGTCAATTTCCTTCATTCCTTATCCAAGTCTAATCCCGCCCCGTCCACCCATAAAGCATATTCTCTCCCATCAGTGCATACTTGACTTTTTGGTTCATTCTCACTAAGACTTTAAGTCCTCCATGCTGGGGCAACTCTGTGATCACTAATTTTCCTTATCAATATCATATTCCTTCAGTGCAAGTCTCTCAAAAAAAAATAATAATAATAATAATAATATAATAAACAAGAAAACAAGCTCGCTAGGTTGAAAACCCGCAAAGGGCGGCCTAGGCAAAAAGGAGCGCCCGGTGGACTGAAAACTCGCAAAGAGCGGTCCAGGCAAAAATTAGGGCACAAAAAAGGAAAAAAGAGCAAACACATGAAGATAGATAAATTATTGTTCTAAAGTTAAGTCTCATAGAAATAAGCAATCGGGATTTGAAATGAAGTTTGGCCATCTCCTCAAAAACCCCAAAATCCCAGAAAGTCCCTTTCCTACCCACCTTGAGCCAAGGAAAACCAAAATCCAAAGATCACCCTAGGCAAGGATCACCCCAAATAAAAAAATAGTGCATCACTTTTTATCAGCTCACCCGAGTCAAAGAAGGAAAAGAATCATAAAACAAAAACAAAAAAAAAAGGGGGAAAAGAGAAAATCAAAAAAAAGGGGATTCAAAAATGAAAATCCCAAAACAAAAGAAAATACAAAAGAAATGTGAGTGGTGAGCTGGTACATGTTACCACAAAACACAAGAGTTCCTTGTCTAAATAAACCTTCAAACACTTCATCATTCCAACACCTGATTCCATAAACCTTCAAACACTTCCTTTGGCCTCAACATCAAACCCCTTAGTCATTCTACCATGAGACACGAATTTGCTTTAACAGAGCCCAAACAAGCCCAATAACCATCTTCCTCATAGACCATTAACCGTCAATCAACGCCAAACAAAACTCATCCTCCCTTTAGCCTCAAACACTTCATTAAGCCTAACCCTCCTTCCTCCACAAAACACCACAATCCCGAAAAGTCCATTCCGATCAATGACCGGTTGCTTTTGTTCACTCAAATTCTAATCTTAGGACGAACAAGTTTATCTATGTACAATGTGTTTGCTCAAAAGAAAAACAAACGATCAGAAAAAAGAAAGCTGATCAAGAAAGAATAAACCCTCAGAAAAAAGAGAACTGAGGAAACAAAAACGAACAGTCAGAAAAAAGAAAGCTGACAAAATAAAAAAAGAGGGACTTGCACTCCAAAACACATTCAAGATGCATTAAAACAATGTTTAGTGATCACCAGGTAAGGATTCTTTCGCACCAAAAGTCAAGACATCAATAGAGAACCAAAGATTTGCACTGAGAATACCACTCAGACCCAAAGTTGGGGCATTCTCTCCACCACCCACACACCCTAGTCTTGGGAAAGTCTGTTCAATGTCCATCCCATGTCACTCCAGTTGTCAATGTCATTCCAAAGTGGGGCAAGTGCATTCCCATTCCTTCACCTCATTCATTCCCATAAAAACCTCACCGGGGCAATCTCTCAACTCACTATCCCAAACAAGACCTTGTCAATCTGATTGGGGCACCCTTGTCCTTGTTATGACTGGGGCAACATCAAATTCTGTGGGTTGAAGCAAAACCCCTTTCATTCCAGCTTTCATCCCAAGAGCCAAAACGTTCCCAATTCATCATCTTCTACACCCCTAGTCGTTGTAACCACTAGACAGGGGCGAGTTATTCACTCGTCAAAGACCTGAATTGGGGCAATCTTGTATCTCTTGGTCCCTCATAAGCTTCGGCAATAACCATGTCTGTCATTCCTTCACTTGCCATAAAAGTCCATGCCCTAAACCAATTCCAAGTTAACTGACTCATTCATTAACATTTGCACTCTTATGCATGCTTACTAGACAATGCTTCAAAAAGAGAGAACACCAGTTGTTTACGTGATATCTAAAATTCAGTCATCATGGAAAGAAGGAGAAAACAAATGAGGTTGTTTGTAAATAAAAACCTTGAGAACACCGGAGTTTGAATCAAATTCAGTTTTTCAACAGAATGGGCAATAGTCATCTCAATTCCTTGCATCCAAAGTCTCGCATCTCATCATCACAAAAATGTCTACCTCACGCATCTAGGCATCTCAACCTATTCATTATAGCATTTGCATCAAAGCATTACATTTGCATCTTCACATTTTGTGCATTCATCACATAGTAAAAAGAGAAAGCGTTCCACATCAGTTGCACCATATTAATACTTGCATTTCATAGAAGAAAATAGTAAAGAAGAAAAAGCAGAAATCTTTTCATTGCATTGGCATCATATTAATGTTCGCATTTCATAAAAAAAGGGAAAAGAACAAAATCATTGCATGTCATTCATCATTAGAGCATTACATTTTGCATCAGATATTTCATAGAAAAAGCAAAGAAAGCAAAAAGAAAACAAAAAAAAGAAACCACAAAAGCAATACAAAAACATTCCCTGTCATCCAACATTCCATATCATTCATCATTTCACAAGCATTCCTTTGTCATTCAATCATCAAACATTAAAGTAGTGCATATGCATCATATTAACGTTAGCATTTCCATAAAAGAAAAAAGAACAAGAATCATTGCATCAAACATCAGAGCATTGCATTTCATAGAAGAAGCAAAAAGAAACAAACAGAAGTTAGAACAGGAGCATTTCATTCATCAAAACATCAATCACCGCATACATTTGCATTCAAACATCAAAGCAATACAGTTGCATCACATCAATACTTGCATCTCATAGAAGAAAAGAAGGCTAAAGCGTCCCATGTCATTCATCATTTCATGTTATTCATCAGCAATATTCACACTTCATAGAAAAAAGGCAAAGAAGAAAAATTTTCCATTACATGTCATCTGTCATTCCATTAAAATACATGAGCATTCATCAAAACTTTGCATTCACATACCCATGATTCTTAAAAGAGCAAAAAGAGAAGCCAAAAGAGAGAAAAGAGAAGAGCCAAGAGAGCAACAAAAAGAAAAGAAAAGAAAGAAAAAGAAAAAAAGAGAAGCTAGAGAAAGAGAAAAAGACATATAAGAACAGGAGAAAATCATGCATAAGCAAAAGAAAAAGAAAATCATGCATTGCATACAGACAAGAGAAGAAAAGGAAAATCATTGCATTCATCAAGCATATAGGAACAGTAGAAGATCATGCATTCATCCAACATAGACAAATGAAATAAGAAACTCATCATTCAAAGAAAACAGCAATCATGGCATTTGCATTGCATGCATTTGTTCATTTTCAGCTACAGGTACAAAGAGAGGATGAGCACTTCGGTGTTAGCCCTCGCCCCCAGATTCCAGAAAAAGAAAAGAGAGAAATAGAAAAGAAAGAGAGAAAAGAAAAGTGAGCGCTCAAGCGCGCATTGCGGATTGGAGCACAGAGATCATCGCTCCCTTCTGCCCAGGTCTCACGTCGCGTACGAGCAACGCGATGGACCGCAGCCCCATGTGAGGTTCAACGGAATAGTTGTATCAGCCTAAGATACAGTGGACGCCGTGCATTGATCAGTATATCAGTTCCGGAGCTGATAACGATCCCCCCGGTCGCTCGAAAAGGCCAACAGGAAGCGTGCTCCTCAAAGCCACGTGCAAACTCGGATTCGTCAAGAGTCCGTTTAAGGATTACAGGATTTAGGCAGCCTGGGCAATTTACCGCTTTCTGCACGCCAAGTGCCCATTTGCCGCTTTCTGCACGCCAAGTGCCCATTTACCGCTTTCTGCACGCCAAGTGCCCATTTACTGCTTTTCTGCACGCCAAGTGCCCATTTACCGCTTTCTGCACGCCAAGTGCCCATTTACCGCTTTTCTGCACGCCAAGTGCCCGTTTACCGCTTTCTGCACGCCAAGTGCCCGTTTTACCTTTTTTGCCTCAGGTTTCTCTAAGTAGACAAAATTGGTATAATTTCTGAATTCTTTATTTCTATTTTGC
Organism: Astragalus membranaceus; assembly: GCA_039519185.1. Classification (NCBI taxonomy): domain Eukaryota; kingdom Viridiplantae; phylum Streptophyta; class Magnoliopsida; order Fabales; family Fabaceae; genus Astragalus; species Astragalus membranaceus. Next base: position 156,583,515 of record CM076850.1, on the reverse strand, counting down.
CTCGGAATATGTTTCGGCCAATTCATATTCCTTGTCAAAATCCAAATAAAGAGGGGCAGCTGTTATACCCCAATTTTGTCCGCTTCTTTTTACTTCTTTTTTTACTAAGTTAGTTTCGAGCTTACTTGGGGCCTACTCTTCTTATTTGGTCCTACGCTTGTGAATTTGGGCCTTATTTTAGCGTTTGTTGAATTTGGGCTTTGTTTTAGCATTTGTTCAATTCGAGCCCGATTTTAGCGTTTGCAATTGGGTTTGATTTTAGCATTTGTCTAGTTGGGTCCGATTTCGCTTTTGTATTTGGCTCAACTTCTTTTATTATTTTTATTTTGTCTATTTAATTTGTTTTGAGTCCAAAAATGTCAAAAAAATCAAATTTTATTTCATTTACAATTTAATAGTGTTTAGGAGTCCAAATGTCCAAAAAAATACAAAAAATTACATCAAAAAAAGGCCCAAATGGCCAGATCCGAAAATGCAAGTAATAATAGGCAGCAGCAGCAGATTTATAGTGCCTCCACTATTTTATTTAAATATTTATTTTAATTTTATTATCAGAATGCTATTAGCACCCCCTCAATTCACGCGTGCACCCCTCCCTCACTTAAGCCCAGTTTCGCACACTGGGCCCTCAGATGCGAACTGGGCTTCCTTTTTACACCTGCTATCAATTATACAACCCCTTGCTGCTGATAACACCCTATTTTACCATTTCACCCCTTTCTCGTTTTTTTAATTTAATTTAATTCTCTTCAAGACAAAATAATTTCTCATAAATCAAAAACTTTGTTAATAGTCTTGTGAAGCCTTTGCTTGCATGATTATTAACAACGAGGTACTAGTGGTGGTCACTTGGAGCCTTTGCTCAATTGATCATCATGAATGCCTGAATTTTCCTAAAGAGTTTCATTAAATCAAAAAACTTTGTTTATAGTCTTGTGAAGCCTTTGCTTGCATGATTATTAACAATGGAGTGCTAATGGTGGTCATTTGGAGCCTTTGCTCAATTGATCGTCATGAAAGCTCAACCTTCACAATTAAACAAGATAAAAAACAAAAACCTTTTCCAGGACAACCTAGAACTACGTCGCCTTTGATTCTCCACCCGGAGATACGTAGGAGCAGGGCCACGCCCCTGTCAAGCGCAAAAATAAACAATTTCTAAAATTAAAGAATATACAAACACATCTCTTCCATTTCAAAAGCAAAAATCTTATTTTCAAAGTAGGGGATTAAGTCGGTCGTACGGCCGGGTTAATCATCGTTTTAGGATAAGTGAACTGTGGTCCTTCAGAGCCCTAGCGCTCCTTCAGCCCTCAGTGGCCCTTCAGAGCCCCAGCGCTCCTTCAGACCCCCAGTGGTCCTCCAACACAGATCACACAGTCCTAAAACCCCTACATTAAAAAACACCAACCCACAAACATTTTCTACACAAGAACTACGTAGCTTTGAATTCTCCATCGCACCGGGAGATACGTAGGAGCGGGCCATGTCCCATCAAGCACTTCTTTCTAAAAACCCTTTTTTCTTCCTTTCTCCAAAAATAAAAATTTTTATTAAGTTCTTTAATTCATTTTTCAATAAGAAATAAAGAGGCAAATTAGGTATTTTTCAAATCAACACTTAAAACCACACATTTAATTAAAGGTTCCCTCTCAGTAGAGAGGACGCGTGAGGTGCTAATACCTTCCCCGCGCGTAACCGACCCCTGAACCCAAAATTCTCTAGTTTCGCAAGACCAATCGCTTTCCAAAAAAGGTTTTCCTAATATTTTCCTTAATAAACATTGGTGGCGACTTCATTGTCTTAAGAAAAGTTGTGAACGAGGAAGGTTCTCCCTCGGGGACTTTTTCGGGCGCAACAACTAGTTTTCAAAATAAGACCATTTTGAAAACATTTTTCCTCAATTTGATAACTCACCCCAACTTAAAATATCCTTACTTAAAGTAGGGCTTTTATTGAAACAGTACTATCACACTTGGTTTTCGAAATTGAACGTCACAAGTAAAAATGGAATTTACAACTGTTTTGAAAATCTTTCGATTATGCAACCACACCTCAAGTAGTCTTACTAAGTTAGAGTAATTTAGGTCAAGTTAGGGAAAGGATTGGGAAATAATTTGTATCGCACGGAAAACAGAAAACGTGTCTTTTCAAAATTTTCCTAAAATTTTGTTTTGCGTCAAATTTCGCTATTCCGTTCACTCTGGTTTCGTTCCCAATCAATCCTTAACTCAGTTTAAGTCAACAACAACACCTTTAAAAGATGACCCGATGTACTAATCGCAATCCAACGCAGTAACTCAATCATTGATTCATGTTCAAATCAATATTTTACACACACAATGCACACAAAACATGTAACCTAGCATCATATCTTATGACCATTTTTGGGTTCATTCAATCAAGCTACATCACCTATATAATGCCCGTATTGGGCCGTCTCCTGAACTCGATATAATTTATATATCTATATACCTCAAATATATTACTTCAGTCATATCATAAATAATTAGCATGTATCTTATTCAGGCCGTACAATCAGCAATCAAGAGCAATGCAAGTGAAAACTCATTAATACCTACTAGGATTGTTAAATCATAGCTACCCTTCAGTTTCATACAATGATATGAAGGATGGGTGATGTCAACATCACCATGAGATTATCAAAAATAAAATCAACACCACCATGATATGAAGGAGGGGTGATGTTTGGCCTCTCGCAATACAAATAGAGTTATGGAGCAATGTTAGTTTCAATAGAAAGAATTACAAAATTAAAATTTCTCAAACTAACATTACGAGACCATAACTCTATTAGTTTCAAAAATTTTAATTTTGTAATTCTTTTTTCTTTACAAATGTTTTTTTAGGTAGTGATTTTTTCTTCTTTACAAATGTAATTATGTGTTGAGTGTGACCATTTCTTTTTGACAATGAATGAGACCCATTTCTTAAATAACTTTATAAGGTATAAAAAATACCAATCAAGTTGCCTTTCTTGTATCATAGCCATTAAATTTTTAAATATTAAATCAAATGCTAAAAAGACATTTGTGTGTATGATACACAAATTTTAGCATTTGTGTATGCTAAAAGCCACCTTTATGAAAATGAAATTAACACTATCCCGTACTTTTCAGTTTTCACCTTGTACTTACCGGCAGGGCCGACCCAACCCTTACGGTGGCCCAAACCCTTTCTTTAGGCCTCCAAATTTTTTGTTCCAAAAAACCCTCTAAAATAATAATTTTCGTAGTTAAAAAAGGCCTTAAACGATTCTTGTAGCCTTAATGGTAATTTGCTTGGTCTTCGCTAGAGCTGGCAAAATGGGCCGAGCCAGCCGGACCGGGCTAGCCCAAAAAAATATAGGGCTTGGGCTTAAAAAATTGAGCCCATTTTTATATCCGGGCTTTTTGGCCCTATCCATAAAAGTCTGAGCCCGTGCCGGGCCGGGCCGATCGGGCCATGGGTAGCCCGTAAGCCCGCAAGTGCTATATGTCACAACATAATTCCCTAAAGAATATCCTAAAGTGATTAATTTGACGCTAAGTATTTTATGTTTTCAATATATAAAACATAAACTACACGGTCCACTGTCCGTGTATATTATAAAAGCACTCGAATGATGATCTATCTATATTCTAAAACATGTTTTTATTATGTACGCACCTAATATTAACAAGTTAATATGTAAGTACTTTTTTTGACAATTTATCATATACGTACCTGTTATGTTTTTAATATTTACTTATAGTTATAACAAGTTGTTTGTTTTGTTTTGTCATAAAAAAAGTTGTTTGTTATGAATGTTGATTATCAATGTATATTGCAGTTTTGAATTAGGCAGCAAACATAAGTTGCAGCCATTAAGTTTTAATGTTTTCACTTTCTTATTTTAAATTACTCTATCCCTAAAATATAAATAATAAGCATATTTTTATTTTATTTTTTATAAAAAATAAAATTTTTAATTAATAATGCGTATAATGCGGGCTAGCCCGAAAAGCCCGTGGCCCGCATAGGGCCGGGCTTGGGCCACAAATGTTGAGGTCAAATTTTAATTCGGGCTTTTTAGTCCAGCCCGCAAAAGCCCGAGTCTGGTATGGGCCGGCCCGATATGGGCCGAGTAGCCCGTTTTGCCAGCTCTAGTCTTCGCAGCATGATCATTGGTTCGACTCCCCTTCAGCAATTTATTTTATAATTCTTTTATTTTGAATTTATCTTTTTTATATATATAAATACCTCTTAATTTAGATTTATACTTTTTTTATTTTATTTTCTTACGTATAAAAAAGACCTCACATCAAATTTTGTTTTAGGCGTCAACTTATGTTGGGTCGCCTGCTTACCGACTTTATCCTATGAAAAAGTAGGAATTTGAAGTTATAAAAGAACGAACACACAACAAAAGTACAAAACACCTTAAGCCCATAACTAGTGGTGATAAAAGTCACACAAAAATACCTAAAAGTATTTGAATGAGATGGTAGGAGTCTCTTCCAGCTTAACCAAGGTCCTGAGTTCGAATTCACTATTCAGTCTTGGGCATGCAGCAATCTTAAATCTCTTGAGGGAGAGCTTTGCCGTCCATTGTGGTCCTATCCGACTCGAGAGATTCATCTCTACAATTGCGCGCAAAAGATACTCGTTTTATACCAAAATAATGACGCGGCATCCAGAATTTTTTTACACAATGCGGCATCGTGAATTGATGATAGTATACTTAAAAAAAATGGAACAGAAGTAACTAAACAAAATTCGAATTAAACGTTCTAGGGTTCTACTAATAATGTTTCTGATTGAGGAAACGATGATCGGATGAATCATCAACAGCTTAGGTAGCCGTTCATTTTCATACAGTCACTTTCCTTTTTTCTCGGTCATTTTTATTTTCTACGCAACGAAACAGAGGATGGATGAGAGGAAAAGCCGGAAGAAGGTCAAAAAATAAAAATGGAAATATTTGTGGGTCCTAAACTTTGAATTGAAATTGCGTTCTCTATATTATCTTTTTAACATTTTGATTTTTGAAAATAGATAGATTCTGTACTCTTCTTCCCTTTTTGATGTGACGCCTTTACTAGGGTGGGACTCCGGCGAGGTTAACGGAAAATGGTAATGATGCCAAAAATTTGAAACATAAATGACTAACTTGAGAAAAATAAAAGATAAATAACTAAATCGTTACTTGTATATTGATTTAAAAATCTAATTTAAAATACGTTTAAAATAAATAAAAAAACACAATGTATGATAAATGAGAATAAAAGAACAGACAATAGTGGCGTAAACTAAGAATAGAATAAAATAATAATTTGACTTTTTCAGTCAAAAAAAGTAAAATAATAATAATTATTTTGCCTAGGCCGGAATGAAATACAATTCAGGAGGCGGAGTAGAACAAGTTTAATTCAAAATTTAGAAATATTAAAAATTATATTTTATATTAATGAGGATAGAGAAGTAATATTACAAAATTAATTAGAGTAAAAATAACTAAAGAGGTGAGACGTTATAAGCTATAAGCTCAAACGTTACTTGAAGTAGTGTTTCAAAAAATGCTATAAGCTACCTCTAAAACGCTAACCGCTACTGCTCGACACACTCTTTTTTTCCGCCATAATTAGCGGACCCGACTTGCTAAACAGAACCATAAATGAAATAATGAGAAATGCTAGCAACAATCTCTTTTATACACACACTTAATCACTATTAATTTGGTTTTGAGTGAGTTAGGAATGCCTCCTAGTTTACGCAATCTTATTATGGAGTGTGTCTCTACGGTAAATACCAATGTGTTATGGAATGGTAGAAGATCTGAGAGCTTTACTCCACAACGGGGTATTCGGCAAGGTGATCCTATGTCCCCTTATCTCTTTGTTATGTGTATGGACAAGCTCACTCATTTGATAGAGGAGGAGGTTGAAGCTAGTCGGTGGGTGCCAATTCGGGCGGGGCGGAGTGGGCCTCAGGTCTCGCATTTAATGTTCGCGGATGATTTGCTCTTATTTGGTAAAGCGACAGATGCAACTATGACTAGCGTTTTAAATGCGCTCAACAAGTTTTGTGGGATGTCTGGTCAAATGGTGAGTCAGGAGAAAACTAGCTTATTTTTTTCTAAGAATGTTGATGTGGTGACTCGTAGAAGGTTGGAGCGCATGTCTGGGTTTAATACTACACAAGCTATGGGGAAGTATCTGGGTATTCCGTTACTGGGGCGGGCCCCTAAGAGGCAGGATTTTCATTACTTAATTGAGAAGGTGAATCACAAGCTCTCCGGGTGGAAAGCAACTCATTTATCCTTTGCTGGGCGTGTAACTCTTGCTCGGTCCGTTATTCAGGCTATGCCTACTTATACTATGATGACAAATCCCATACCAAAGGTGTGCTTAAGAGAGATTGAAAAAAATTCAAAGAATATTTGGGGGGATAGCAATGAAGGGCGTCGTTTGCATATGATCAAGTGGGATACTCTCACTCTCCCTAAGGTCAATGGTGGTTTAGGGCTGAGATGTTTAACTGATATGAATAAAGCTTGCATCATGAAGTTAGCTTGGAACCTCAAGGTCAAAAGGAATAAGTTGTGGAGCCAAGTGCTAATAGGGAAGTATGGGAGAAACAATTGGGAGTAGGGTGAGGTGCAATGCAAAGTAACTGATTCTCATTTGTGGAGGGCCATCGCTGATTGTTTGGAGGATATCAAGAGTGAAGGGGCCTGGTCTATTGGAGACGGCACTGTCGTTAGCTTCTGGTTCGATAAGTGGCTTGATAGTAATCAACCCTTGTGTGAGTTGGTGTGTAACATCCCCAAAATAATTAATAGAATTATTTGGATGTTAACCCAATTTGGATTATTTTAGTACTTGATTGGTAAATTTATTGAGTGCAAAAATTATTTATTGGTTGTCATCGGATCGTTAACCGGATAATACGGGTCAAGGACGATTTAGAATCGAAATAAGAGATTAAGGACAATATGGTAATTTGATCACGTTACCACTTATATATTAAATAAATATATATATGTGTGTGAGTGAAAGAATTAAAAAGAATAGAAAGAAAGAAGATGGGAGGCGTGAAACAGAGAGAGACAGAGGGGAGAAAAGAAGAAAAGAAAAGAATGGGGGAGAAAGAAGAAGGAAGCGAATGAGAGAAGAGGAGAGGGAGAGGAGAGTTTTCATCAAATCATCATCCCTCTTACACAAAAAATGATCATCTCATCACCCTCTTCATTTTGATCCAAGAATCATCACCAACAAACCATCCTCTCACTCTCCACCATTTTCGAATTTGGAGCTTAAAAGTGGAGGTTTGGAGTTTATCCTTCCATTTATGAGCTTTGAAGTTATAAGAGTTCAATTAGAAGCTTGATTGTTAGCTCGAGGAGAAGAAATCAAGGTTTGGGTGAGTTAGGTTTGAGAAATCCAAATTGGGGTTTTATGTGAATAGGAGTAACTTGAGGTTGAAGATGATGAATAATGCTTCAAAGACGTCTCGTGATGGAGTGAAAAGATTGGAAGCGGATTTGGGCGTTATCGGAGCAAGGAAGTTTATGCGGGGATTGTTTGTGTGGTTATGTGGAGATTTTGAAGTCTCAGTGATTTCGGCTCGGTTTTGACTCTCGCGTCAAGGGTGAGTTTTACTCACGTTTAGGTTTATTCCGTTTTAGTATGATTTTTATGTTGATTGGTTTCGAGAGTTTTTGAGTCGAAAACCGTTATTTCGAAATATATCGTTTTTGGATAAAATTCGTTTATGTCGAGTTTTGATTGATTTTATCGCTTTCGCTGGAATATGGACTGATTGTGTGATGTTGATCAGATATGTTGGTGTGGTTGTTTAGACTGTTTTCGATCAGAACAAAAATCGTTCGAGAATTTTCGAGTCAAAACCGCTACTTGGAAAATATGTCGTTTTTGATAAAATTCGTTTCGACTGAGTTTTTGATTGATTTGATTGATTGCGTGGTTTCGATTGGGTCTGTTTTGTTGGTTGTTAAATCTGTTTTCAATCGGAACAAGAATCGGAATTGAGCGGAATAGCGAATTTCGCGAGAAACCGAAAAACCTGCATAATTCTGTAGATGGTCGCATCGCGACCCGACCCTTCGCCTCGCAACCAGATATGATTTTGCAATGAAAAATGAAACTGTCTCTTTTCGCGTTGCGACGGTAGCAGCTCACGTCGCGATGGTTTGCTGAATTTCAGCAACTGTACACTGATTTTGTTTTCGCGATAACTTTTGATCCGGGAACCCGATTGAGGTGTTCTAAGATGCGTTTGAAAGCTTATTCAGAGGCCTAACTGAATATTCAATTTAAAAGGTAAAATGAACTGTTTTTGAAGTCATAAATTGAGTTGAAAAGTGGCGAACTAGTATGCGAGAGCGAACTTGGGTTTTGTTTTATGATGCAAACTAAATGTTCAACTATTGGTCTGATGTAAATGGACTATAAATTCATATGATAGTAGATATATATATATATATATATATATATATATATATATATATATATATATATTATATCGAGTTTGGGTGACAACTCATGTTGACATACTAGGCGGGGTAGTCATGAACCCTTACCCTAGGCTCCGTGCCGTTAGGAAACACTATTGGTTATGGGGTTCGCCGAAAGATTCAAGGAGATTGCGGCCGGTATTGTGTTAAAAGTTATTGTACTACGTTCACCGGAAAATGCAAGTGGATTGCGGCTGGTGGTACGTAGAAAGGCCTAGGATGCTAGTTCATCGGGAAAAGCAAGTGGATTACGGTCGGTGTCTTACTAGGTCGAAGCCTTATTGTATGGTTCACCGGGATTAGCAAGTGGATTGCGGTCGGTGTCGTGTCAAATCTTAAAAATGTTTTAAAAGGACCGAGAGTGCTAGTAGGGGTCTCGGTAGAACTCACTGAGATTGTATCTCATTGTTTATATGTTGTTGTTTTACAGATAAACAGGGAAAGTGGAGATCCAAGAGGCACGAGTAGGTGGTACTCGGATGGTTGCTGAAGACTTAGCTTTATGCTTAAGTTTATATTTCCTTTTGTTGTCTATGTACTACAACTCTATGTATTGGTATTATAATTTTATTCCGCTTTCTTGTATGATAATGAGCACTATAGTTTGCTGAAGGTTATGGTCAGAGAACATGTTCAGTCTTATTTGTATTTAAGACTGTTTTGTTGTTATTCAGCGAGAACTATATTGCAGTGTTCAGTATCTATGCAGGAATTTTATATCTCTGATGATTTAGGGATGGTGCACTTGGGTATTTTTTCATGTTAAAAATACCGGGGTGTTACAGTTGGTATGAGAGCAGTTCGACCTAGTCGGACTTAGTTTAGGGTTGAGTCGATTCCTTGTTAGTCCTTGTTGTAATTATACTTGTGATGCTAAGAGACATTGGGCCTGATCAACTTAATACTTAGTGCATCATAAGCGGAATTATGGCAGGATGATCAAGACGCAGTCCTCAACCAAGACCGGAGTCTCCAATAGGTGCATCTTCAGGTAAGGTGACATGACGGTGGAAGGATACACCGCTAAGTTTGAGAAGTTGTCTCAGTTTTACCAAGTCGTAAAGTATGCTCCGAATGAGGAATGGAAGATGCAGATGTATAAGAGGGGCATAAGTGCTTTCATGACTTAGGGTCTCAGTTCTTATACTATTACCAATTATGTTGTCTTAGTGCAATCAGTCTATGTCGCCGAAGATGATCTCATAGGGAGTATGGGAAAAGAAGGAAGGTAGTTGAATTATCAACTCCGAATGCAAAGTCCTAAGATAATTTCATCAAAGGAAAAGCAGGTGCAATTCTTCGATTCTTCAAAGGTCAGAAGATGTTCTAACTATGGAAAGCATCACAGTGGTGATCGTCAGCAAAGATTAATCGGTGCTATTATTGTAATGAAGAGGATCACTATGCAAAAGAGTGCCCTGCAAGGAAGAGTTCCAAGGAGGCACAAGCTGCTCCAAGGCAAGGATGAGTCAACACTCTGGATGCTCAGACAGTTACAACTGCAGACAATTTACTGATGGGTATGAGATCAGTTTTCAATAACTCCGTCAGTATATTATATGATTCGGGTGCAACCCTTTGTATTATAGCACAATCATGTGTGGATCGGTTGGGATTAGCCTTATCTCCGCTATCCGAGCCGATAACTATTTTAACTGTTGCTAAGGTAGATTTGTCATCTGTTCAAGCTGTGAAAGAATTTCTGGATGTTTTTCCGGATGAAGTTTCTTCTGTACCTCCAGAGCGAGAGGTAGAGTTTTCTATAGAGCTGGTTCCTGGCACACGATCAATATCTATTGCTCCTTATAGAATGTCTCCTTTAGAATTAAAGGAATTGAAGTATCAACTTGAAAAGTTGATCTTGAAGAGGTTCATTCGACCGAGCGCTTCTCCATGGGGTGCTCCGGTGTTGCTTGTTAAGAAGAAAGATGGAAGTAGGAGATTGTGTATTGATTACCGACAACTGAACAAAGTGACGATCAAGAACAAATATCCCTTGCCAAGGATAGATGACTTGCTTGATCAACTTAGAGGTGCGGTGGTGTTTTCTAAAATTGACCTGAGGACGGGCTATCATCAAATCAAAGTTAGAGCCTTAGATATTCCGAAGACTGCTTTTCGTACGAGGTATGGACATTACGAGTTTGTAGTGATGCCCTTTGGTTTGACTAATGCTCCGGCGGTATGCATGGACTACATGAACCGAGTTTTCCACACGTACCTGGATCAATTTGTAGTTGTTTTCATTGATGATGTCGTGGTGTACTCGAAGACCATTGAGGAGCATGTTCAACATCTCCGCATTGTTCTGAATGCACTCCGAGAAAAGAAGTTGTACGCGAAATCTTCGAAGTGTGATTTCTGGATGCCAGAGATAAAGTATTTGGAACATGTGATTTCCCAATCGGGAGTTGCTGTAGATCCCAGTAAAATGGAGGTTGGGCTAGACTGGGAACGATCGACATCAGTCACAGAGATCAGAAGTTTCATGGGTCTAGCTGGTTACTATAGGAGATTTGTTCAAGGGTTCTCACAGTTAGTTCTTCCACTTACTCGGTTAACTTGTAAGGGTCATCCGTTTACATGGGATGCCGATTGTGAATAATGTTTTCAAGAGTTGAAGATTTTGACTTCTGCTCCAATCCTGATTCTTCCGGGTCCGTCATTGGAATTTCAAATTTACAGTGATGCTTCCGGGAAGGGTTTAGGATGTATTCTAGTGCAAAAATCAGCAAGTGGTAGCTTATGCGTCCAGACAGTTGAAGATTCATGAGGAGAACTACCCAACTCATGATTTGCAGTTGGCAGCTATTTTGTATGCGCTGAAGATTTGGAGACATTACCTTTACGGGTCTCGTTTCGAGGTCTTTAGTAATCACAGAGAGTATTGCCAGAGTTTTCCGAAGATAGTGATGGAGTTATTTGTTTCAAGGGTAGAATCTGTGTGCCCGATGATGGGAAAATCAAGAGGCAAGTGTTAAAGGAAGCACACCAAAGTTTATTTTCGGTACATCCTGGATCCACCAAGATGTATAGAGATTTAAAGCAGATGTATTGGTGGCACAGAATGAAGTTAGAGATTGCTGAATTCGTATCACAATGCTTAACTTGTCAAAAGGTTAAGATAGAATATCAGAAGCCGCTGGTCTGTTACGGCCGCTTGAAGTACCCGTGTGGAAATGGGAAGACATTTCGATGGATTTTGTAATGGCGTTGCCAAGGTCCCAAGCCGGTAACGACTCCATTTGGGTAGTTGTAAATCGGTTAACCAAATCAGCTCATTTTATTCCAGTTCGTTCGAACAGTAAGGTATCTAAGCTAATTGAGAAATATCTAAAGAACAAGGTGAGGTAACAGCTAACTATTTTTCACATTGCGAATATCCATCAAAGAATTAATTGAGGGATCCGCTTACAAGTGACTGAAATTTCCGAAGTGAAGCTTGGCGGGCGGTATAGTAGTTTTGAAAAATCATTTTTGTGAAGTCCCGCATGCTAAAGTTAATTTTGGGAATGAATCAAGGGGCTAATGGAATTGGATTGAGGAAGAAAATCCTAGAAGGATTACTTAGGTTGAGGGGAAGCTCTCAACGCTATTGACCAATTCGGGAAGGAATTGGGTGCGTCGTTGGTAAGAATATCGTGGGGAAAGTTGCAATAGAGTAAAAGAAACTCTGAGTTCAGTTCAATAGTTGTTTTAAAAACAACTCTGAGGTGATTTGATCGTTTTCAAATTTATTTGATGTCCTCACGGCTTAGTTATACAAGTAAGGGCAAAGTTCTTAATAAAACCCCAATTTCATCTTTTTGAAAAGTTTTATCTCGAAATCTTGGGGGCGAGTCAAGAAGTTTCATATATGACTTTTTCGTCACATTTTTCAATGTGTACGAGAACTGTTATGGATTTTAGAAGATTTGTTGAGAACGTATTTACACCCTTTAGGAAAATCATGTTTGTTCTTACCTCTACCGAGGAGTACCAGTATGTGGACCTCAATTTCAACCCGTGTTTCTATCAAGTGCCTCATATTAAACCCTTTGATTTAGATTAATCAAAGTTGGGGTGCAAGCAAGGATAATTGGGATAAAGTTATGGAAGTGTTTTTCAAAACGCAGTACGAAGCGTATGTAGGCGAATGATGAGTTTCTCGTGTCGATTGTAACAAGAGAGTTCGGACTATAACCTTAGAGCGTTCTAGGGTAGTAGTAGAACATACTTAAAGATTGACGTACCAACTTGGGAAGATTTTCTACACTCATTTCGTTAATTCAAGATTGTGATCCAGCAACTTAAGACCTTTCTGAGAATGTCGATTCTCGGTTAGTCTGATGAAAGACTTGACGAAATTTTGAGGACAAAATTCTTTCAAGTTGGGGTGAATGTAACATCCCCAAAATAATTAATAGAATTATTTGGATGTTAACCCAATTTGGATTATTTTAGTACTTGATTGGTAAATTTATTGAGTGCAAAAATTATTTATTGGTTGTCATCGAATCGTTAACCGTATAATACGGGTCAATGACGATTTAGAATCGAAATAAGAGATTAAGGACAATATAGTAATTTGACCACGTTACCACTTATATATTAAATAAATATATATATATATATATATATATATATATATATATATATATATATATATATATATATATATATATATATATATGTGTGTGTGTGTGTGTGTGTGTGTGAGTGAAAGAATTAAAAAGATTAATAGAAAGAAATAAGATGGGAGGCGTGAAACAGAGAGAGACATAGGGGAGAAAAGAAGAAAAGAAAAGAACGGGGGAGAAAGAAGAAGGAAGCAAATGAGAGAAGAGGAGAGGGAGATGAGAGCTTTCATCAAATCATCATCCCTCTTACACAAAAAATGATCATTTCATCACCCTCTTCATTTTGATCCAAGAATCATCACCAACAAACCATCCTCTCACTCTCCACCATTTTCGAATTTGGAGCTTAAAAGTGGAGGTTTGGAGTTCATCCTTCCATTTATGAGCTTTGAAGTTATAAGAGTTCAATTAGAAGCTTGATTGTTAGCTTGAGGAGAAGAAATCAAGGTTTGGGTGAGTTAGGTTTGAGAAATCTAAATTGGGGTTTTATGTGAATAGGAGTAACTTGAGGTTGAAGATGATGAATAGTGCTTCAAAGACGTCTCGTGATGGAGCGAAAAGATTGGAAGCGGATTTGGGCGTTATCGTAGCAAGGAAGTTTATGCGGGGATTGTTCGTGTGGTTATGTGGAGATTTTGAAGTCTCGGTGATTTCGGCTCGGTCTCGACTCTCGCGTCAAGAGTGAGTTTTACTCACGTTTAGGTTTATTCCGTTTTAGTATGATTTTTATGTTGATTGGTTTCGAGAGTTTTTGAGTCGAAAACCGTTATTTTGAAATATATCATTTTTGGATAAAATTCGTTTATGTCGAGTTTTGATTGATTTTATCGCTTTCGCTGGAATATGGACTGATTGTGTGATGTTGATCAGATATGTTGGTGTGGTTGTTTGGACTGTTTTCGATCAGAACAAAAATCGTTCGAGAATTTTCAAGTCAAAACCGCTACTTGGAAAATATGTCGTTTTTGATAAAATTCGTTTCGACTGAGTTTTTGATTGATTTGATTGATTGCGTGGTTTCGATTGGGTCTGTTTTGTTGGTTGTTAAATCTCTTTTCAATCGGAATTGAGCGGAATAGCGAATTTCGCGAGAAACCGAAAAACCTGCATAATTCTGCAGATGGTCGCGTCGCAACCCAACCCTTCGCCTCGCGACCAGATATGATTTTGCAATGAAAAATGAAACTAACTCTTTTTGCGTCGTGACGGTAGCAGTTCGCGTCGCGACGGTTTGCTGAATTTCAGCAACTGTATACTGATTTTGTTTTCGCGATAACTTTTGATCCGGGAACCCGATTGAGGTGTTCTAAGATGCGTTTGAAAGCTTATTCAGAGGCCTAACTGAATATTCAATTTAAAAGGTAAAATGAACTGTTTTTGAAGTCATAAATTGAGTTGAAAAGTGGCGAACTAGTATGCGAGAGCGAACTTGGGTTTTGTTTTATGATGCAAACTAAATGTTCAACTATTGGTCTGATGTAAATAGACTATGAGTTCATATGATAGTAGATATATATATATATTATATCGAGTTTGGGTGACGACCCATGTTGACATACTAGGCGGGGTAGTCATGAACCCTTACCCTAGGCTCCGTGCCGTTAGGAAACACTATTGGTTATGGGGTTCGTCGGAAGATGCAAGGAGATTGCGGCCGGTGTTGTGTTAAAAGTTATTGTACTACGTTCACCGGAAAATGCAAGTGGATTGCGGCTGGTGGTACGTAGAAAGGCCTAGGATGCTAGTTCATCGGGAAAAACAAGTAGATTGCGGTCGGTGTCTTACTAGGTCGAAGTCTTATTGTACGGTTCACCGGGATTAGCAAGTGGATTGCGGTCGGTGTCGTGTCAAATCTTAAAAATGTTTTAAAAGGACCGAGAGTGCTAGTAGGGGTCTCGGTAGAACTCACTGAGATTGTATCTCATTGTTTATATGTTGTTGTTTTACAGATAAATAGGGAAAGTGGAGATCCAAGAGGCACGAGTAGGTGGTACTCGGTTGGTTGTTGAAGACTTAGCTTTATGCTTAAGTTTATATTTCCTTTTGTTGTCTATGTACTACAACTCTATGTATTAGTATTATAATTTTATTCTGCTTTCTTGTATGATAATGAGCACTATAGTTTGCTGAAGGTTATGGTCAGAGAACCTGTTCGGTCTTATTTGTATTTAAGACTGTTTTGTTGTTATTCAGCGAGAACTATATTACAGTGTTCAATATCTATGCAGGAATTTTATATCTCTGATGATTTAGGGATGGTGCACTTGGGTATTTTTACATGTTAAAAATACCGGGGTGTTACATGGTGACTGAGGTTCCTGCTTCCATGCATGACTAGAGGGTGGTGGATTTGGTTGATGAGCATAATAACTGGAAGTTGGATGTGCTTCATCATATTTTACCAGGTCGGATGTATAACAAGCTGTTATCCATGCCAGCGCCTGCTCCTTCTATGGGGTCGGATTTGCTCTTTTGGCCGAAAGAGAGAGCTGGTAACTTTACCGTTTCTAGTGCGTATGTTTACCTTCGGAATGCTACGCATTTGGGCAATGAGGTCAATTGGAAAACTATTTGGAAGCTTGATCTTCCGGAGAGGGTTAGAAGCTTTGCGTGGCAGATAATGCATAGTAAACTTCCAACAAGAGTGTATTGTAGTAGGTGGAGTGGGGATACTTCAGGTTGTTATCATTGTGTTGGGGGTGGATGAGACTATTATCCATGTTTTGCGGGACTGTCCTCTTGCTATAGCTGTTTGGAAGTTGTTGGTGCCGCAAGATATGAGATCCAATTTCTTTGGGTATGATTTTGAGGCCTGGGTCCGGTTTAACGTAGGGGTAATGGATGGCTCGGGATGGAGGAATGTGTGGGCAACAACTTGTTTCTTCCCGTGGGGGTGGCGTAATAGAACAATGCATGATCCTAGCTTCTCTAGACCGGCCTTTCCTGCAACGGTGGTTCAGAGATATGTTCATGAGTATCAGGTGGGGAAGAATCAGTTAAATCCTGCTCAGGGGGGAGTTAAGGAGACAGTTTTAGTGTCTTGGAAGCCTGCGGTTGATGGCTGGGTCACTGTTAACACAGATGGTGCGTCAAAGGCGGGTGGTGGTATTAGCGGTTGTGGGGGGCTTGTGCGAGATCATCATGGTAGGTGGCTTGGGGGTTTCACGCGGTTCATAGGCGAGACTCACGCCTATATTGCGGAGCTTTGGGGGGCCTTAGAAGGGTTGCTGTTGGCTTGGACCAAAGGATACAGGCACGTTGAGCTTCAATTGGATTCTAAGGTGGTGGTTTCTCAATTGACTGGCAATGGTTCCGGGACAATGATGGGTAGGGGGCTGGTACATCGCCTCCAGCAGGTGTTGCAGCGTCAATGGCAAGTCAAGATCCTGCATATTTATCGGGAGGCCAACATGGTGGCCGATGGTCTGGCATGTATTGCGTGTGAAGGTGGGGAAGGCATGCACTTTTGGGAGCACCCTCCGGAGCGCATTTTACAATTTTTACATGATAATTGTATTGGAGTTTCTACTCCTCGATTAGTTTCTGTGTGACTCGTGGTTTTCGTTTCGGGCCTTTGAGCCCCTATTATATTCAAAAAAAAAAGGGATCCACTAATTTAGTTTGACCCACGTCAATTTTAACTAATCATAAAGTAAATGTTAGAAGGAGAGTAACAAAGAAAGTGTTGCTAGTCATTAAATTATATTTACCTCTTTAGAAATAATAACTCTATTTGGATAATCCTGATTATGTATATTTTATTAAATTAAATATGAAATCAATTTCACTAAACAGGAAATAAAAGTAACACAAATTTATATATTCTGTATTTTCGTACAAAAAAATATATATGTTGTATTTTGTCAAAAAAAAAAATTAATAAATTAGAAGGTATTCATAAAAAGATGAGTACTAATACGTAATGAGTAAAAAAAGAAGTTAAAATTACTTTTTAAAACAACTAATTATTTTAAAGGTATGAAACTAATTTGGGATAAACGGAGACTCTGTTTGGCAAGTCTCATATGCTAGCAGATAGCGAATTTGACTATTAAATGACAAGTAGACGTGTTTGGTAAGTATTAGCGTTTAACGCACTTTAGATAGTGTTTTTTCAAACGCTGCTTATAGCGTATAGCGTCTAGTTTTTTTGTCGTTTTTGCACTTTGGATTCACAATAACACTATCTGGATTTATGTTAAAAACATAATTCTGGAAGGTAGAAAAAAATTTGGGAAGCCTTTTAATAGCGCTTACTCTGCTTATTTGAGTGAGCACCATTAAAGAGTTATAGATAATTCCGGACTTACTATTGCAGTGCATGGTGGTGGTAGTGTTTATACTCTTTAATAGCGCTTACTTAAATAAGCGCTATTAAAGGACTTCCGGCCAGAATGTATCTTTTTAAATTTCAGATTTATGTCAAAAAATGGATCTAGAAGTGAAAAAAATCATTCCGGATTTATGTCAACCCAAAAATTCTTCAAAAAACCCTTCTGGAATTATGTCTTACATAAATAATTCTTGAAATAATAAAAAATTGGGAATTCTAAATTAAATTTTGACTATTTTTGAAAGGGTAAAGTTGGAACAAACGAAATTTGGGATAATTGGTCCAATGAGAGGAGTATAATCATAACCCAATTTTCTAATGAGCAAAGTATCCTGATTCAGACTTCAGAGTGAGTCTTGGCCAAGTCCAAAACAATAATTTTTAGTTCACCCTAAAAATACTCGTGGATTAAATCTAAAAGAAGGGGTATACAAGTCATGTCATGATATGTTAATATATGATAATATTCCTTGAGATTTGATGTAGGTAACTTTTTGAAAGATATGTAGCTGATAGTAATTGTATCCGGACGAAGAAAATGGATAGTTAATTAATAATTGAGGGAGCTTTCTCTATGCAATAATTTTGAGAACCATACAGAATTTGTGTCACTAATTTGTCCACTCAAACACGAGCGGATACTGAGGGCTAACATGGCTATTTTCTCCTACCAAAAGGTCAAAAAAAAATAACTCAACATCATACGTGTCTCGGTACAAAATAGTATTTCTCTCTCTCTCTCTCTCTCTCTATATATATATATATATATATATAAGGCTTAAATATGTTTTAGGCCCCTGCAAATATAGAGTGTTTTGGTTTAAGCCCCTGCAAAAAATTTTTTTTGTTAAAAGCCCTTGCAAAATGAAATATTTTGTTATAAGCCCTTCTCAACATATCCAGCAATCATAGCATTCCATGTTAAGGCTAACATTTTAGTCATAGAAGGGCTTATAACAAAATATGTCATTTTGCAAGGGTTTTTAACAAAAAATTTTTTTTGCAGGGGCTTAAACCAAAACACCCTATATTTACAGGGGCCTAAAACATATTTAAGCCTATATATAAATGAAATGGTCAGGAATTTGTGTGTTTGTTGTTAGAGGGGAGAAGAAGCAGAATTCAAACCTCGTACGCCTGCCTATATATATATATATATATATATATATATATATATTTACACACTCTATTATTATTAATTATTAATTACTAATATTATAAATATATAGATAAAATGTGTATATTATTATTATCTTTTCGAAAAATGTATTATTAGAAGTTAGTTTGATAATATAAAAAATAATAATTTTTTTAAAATGCTACTTTAAAAAAATTGTTTTTAAAACTAATCACTTTTAAGAGTATGTCATTTGTTTATTACGAATTTTGTTAAAAATTGGAGTAAGAAAAAAAAATTGCTTCAATTGTGAAGCTATTTTGAGTAACTAGCTTTTCTTGGAAATCATTTTCGATAGTTAAGATATGAGCTCCTTTCTTTTGAATGATATCTTAGGAGTTGTTGTCTAGTTTTTCTTTTGAATGATGTCTTAGGAGTTGTTGTCTAGTTTTGC
Organism: Astragalus membranaceus; assembly: GCA_039519185.1. Taxonomy (NCBI): domain Eukaryota; kingdom Viridiplantae; phylum Streptophyta; class Magnoliopsida; order Fabales; family Fabaceae; genus Astragalus; species Astragalus membranaceus. The sequence continues at coordinate 156,564,474 of CM076850.1, read as the reverse complement.
TTTTGTTTCTTTTATCTTGTAATTTTGTAATACATTGTAATGTAATGTAACAAGCGGTCATGATGAAGTATGTTTACATTTGTAAAAACTCGATTACTTCTTGCACATAGGTCAGCACAAAATAAATTTCTATACAATGTACCCCAATGATTAAAGAGATTATATTACACTAGCGGAAATACGGGCACTAACTTTGTAACACCCTAATATTTCTATCAAGTAGAAATGCTAAGATGCACGAAATTGCATACATCAGAGTAATATTTCCTGTTTAGATATTGAACACAACTAAAATTTTTCTCAATGATTAACATCAACAGTCTTACATTCCATAATTCAATTAAAAACCAGATAGGTTCCATGTCTTTCAATATCTTTATAACCTAGTGTTCAACATCACAAGAAAAGCGGAAACCTCCACTAGCTTACACTAGCTTCAAACCTCTGAGGTCTAGGTTCTGGGGCTCATGACTTCCCCTCCCCTAGTATACTAATCTACTGGGTCGTCACCCATCTTTTGATATAATTTATATATCCACCTGCATTGGGCCGTCTATTGTATTCAATATAATTTATATATATAAACCTTAATAATCTTTGATGAAAATGCTTATTCATCCCTTTTTATTACCTGTCATTCATGTTAATACATAAACATACACTTGACCGAACATATAGTTCCATAACTTTACACCTAGCCCATGTCCTCTCACGTGCACTATCTTTCGGTTTTCGAAACATTTATAGGTTTGAGAGAAGTTTTCAAAACCATCTTTGATCATGCCAAAAACAATGTCTTAAAAGTGGAAAATCACCGCAAAGGGTTGGAGGAGATAATTAGAAGAGGTTTGGAATCAAAAGGAGCGACGAAACGAGAATTCGGTCTTCGCTAACAGAAGCTCACGCACGGTCCGTGCGCCCTAGGCGCACGACTCGTGCGCACTGGACCTTCTTTTAAAAACATTTTGTGAACCTGGCGCACTATAGAATGTCTCCTTTAGAATTAAAGGAATTGAAGTATCAACTTGAAAAGTTGATCTTGAAGAGGTTCATTCGACCGAGCGCTTCTCCATGGGGTGCTCCGGTGTTGCTTGTTAAGAAGAAAGATGGAAGTAGGAGATTGTGTATTGATTACCGACAACTGAACAAAGTGACGATCAAGAACAAATATCCCTTGCCAAGGATAGATGACTTGCTTGATCAACTTAGAGGTGCGGTGGTGTTTTCTAAAATTGACCTGAGGACGGGCTATCATCAAATCAAAGTTAGAGCCTTAGATATTCCGAAGACTGCTTTTCGTACGAGGTATGGACATTACGAGTTTGTAGTGATGCCCTTTGGTTTGACTAATGCTCCGGCGGTATGCATGGACTACATGAACCGAGTTTTCCACACGTACCTGGATCAATTTGTAGTTGTTTTCATTGATGATGTCGTGGTGTACTCGAAGACCATTGAGGAGCATGTTCAACATCTCCGCATTGTTCTGAATGCACTCCGAGAAAAGAAGTTGTACGCGAAATCTTCGAAGTGTGATTTCTGGATGCCAGAGATAAAGTATTTGGAACATGTGATTTCCCAATCGGGAGTTGCTGTAGATCCCAGTAAAATGGAGGTTGGGCTAGACTGGGAACGATCGACATCAGTCACAGAGATCAGAAGTTTCATGGGTCTAGCTGGTTACTATAGGAGATTTGTTCAAGGGTTCTCACAGTTAGTTCTTCCACTTACTCGGTTAACTTGTAAGGGTCATCCGTTTACATGGGATGCCGATTGTGAATAATGTTTTCAAGAGTTGAAGATTTTGACTTCTGCTCCAATCCTGATTCTTCCGGGTCCGTCATTGGAATTTCAAATTTACAGTGATGCTTCCGGGAAGGGTTTAGGATGTATTCTAGTGCAAAAATCAGCAAGTGGTAGCTTATGCGTCCAGACAGTTGAAGATTCATGAGGAGAACTACCCAACTCATGATTTGCAGTTGGCAGCTATTTTGTATGCGCTGAAGATTTGGAGACATTACCTTTACGGGTCTCGTTTCGAGGTCTTTAGTAATCACAGAGAGTATTGCCAGAGTTTTCCGAAGATAGTGATGGAGTTATTTGTTTCAAGGGTAGAATCTGTGTGCCCGATGATGGGAAAATCAAGAGGCAAGTGTTAAAGGAAGCACACCAAAGTTTATTTTCGGTACATCCTGGATCCACCAAGATGTATAGAGATTTAAAGCAGATGTATTGGTGGCACAGAATGAAGTTAGAGATTGCTGAATTCGTATCACAATGCTTAACTTGTCAAAAGGTTAAGATAGAATATCAGAAGCCGCTGGTCTGTTACGGCCGCTTGAAGTACCCGTGTGGAAATGGGAAGACATTTCGATGGATTTTGTAATGGCGTTGCCAAGGTCCCAAGCCGGTAACGACTCCATTTGGGTAGTTGTAAATCGGTTAACCAAATCAGCTCATTTTATTCCAGTTCGTTCGAACAGTAAGGTATCTAAGCTAATTGAGAAATATCTAAAGAACAAGGTGAGGTAACAGCTAACTATTTTTCACATTGCGAATATCCATCAAAGAATTAATTGAGGGATCCGCTTACAAGTGACTGAAATTTCCGAAGTGAAGCTTGGCGGGCGGTATAGTAGTTTTGAAAAATCATTTTTGTGAAGTCCCGCATGCTAAAGTTAATTTTGGGAATGAATCAAGGGGCTAATGGAATTGGATTGAGGAAGAAAATCCTAGAAGGATTACTTAGGTTGAGGGGAAGCTCTCAACGCTATTGACCAATTCGGGAAGGAATTGGGTGCGTCGTTGGTAAGAATATCGTGGGGAAAGTTGCAATAGAGTAAAAGAAACTCTGAGTTCAGTTCAATAGTTGTTTTAAAAACAACTCTGAGGTGATTTGATCGTTTTCAAATTTATTTGATGTCCTCACGGCTTAGTTATACAAGTAAGGGCAAAGTTCTTAATAAAACCCCAATTTCATCTTTTTGAAAAGTTTTATCTCGAAATCTTGGGGGCGAGTCAAGAAGTTTCATATATGACTTTTTCGTCACATTTTTCAATGTGTACGAGAACTGTTATGGATTTTAGAAGATTTGTTGAGAACGTATTTACACCCTTTAGGAAAATCATGTTTGTTCTTACCTCTACCGAGGAGTACCAGTATGTGGACCTCAATTTCAACCCGTGTTTCTATCAAGTGCCTCATATTAAACCCTTTGATTTAGATTAATCAAAGTTGGGGTGCAAGCAAGGATAATTGGGATAAAGTTATGGAAGTGTTTTTCAAAACGCAGTACGAAGCGTATGTAGGCGAATGATGAGTTTCTCGTGTCGATTGTAACAAGAGAGTTCGGACTATAACCTTAGAGCGTTCTAGGGTAGTAGTAGAACATACTTAAAGATTGACGTACCAACTTGGGAAGATTTTCTACACTCATTTCGTTAATTCAAGATTGTGATCCAGCAACTTAAGACCTTTCTGAGAATGTCGATTCTCGGTTAGTCTGATGAAAGACTTGACGAAATTTTGAGGACAAAATTCTTTCAAGTTGGGGTGAATGTAACATCCCCAAAATAATTAATAGAATTATTTGGATGTTAACCCAATTTGGATTATTTTAGTACTTGATTGGTAAATTTATTGAGTGCAAAAATTATTTATTGGTTGTCATCGAATCGTTAACCGTATAATACGGGTCAATGACGATTTAGAATCGAAATAAGAGATTAAGGACAATATAGTAATTTGACCACGTTACCACTTATATATTAAATATATATATATATATATATATATATATATATATATATATGTGTGTGTGTGTGTGTGTGTGTGTGTGTGTGTGAGTGAAAGAATTAAAAAGATTAATAGAAAGAAAGAAGATGGGAGGCGTGAAACAGAGAGAGACATAGGGGAGAAAAGAAGAAAAGAAAAGAACGGGGGAGAAAGAAGAAGGAAGCAAATGAGAGAAGAGGAGAGGGAGATGAGAGCTTTCATCAAATCATCATCCCTCTTACACAAAAAATGATCATTTCATCACCCTCTTCATTTTGATCCAAGAATCATCACCAACAAACCATCCTCTCACTCTCCACCATTTTCGAATTTGGAGCTTAAAAGTGGAGGTTTGGAGTTCATCCTTCCATTTATGAGCTTTGAAGTTATAAGAGTTCAATTAGAAGCTTGATTGTTAGCTTGAGGAGAAGAAATCAAGGTTTGGGTGAGTTAGGTTTGAGAAATCTAAATTGGGGTTTTATGTGAATAGGAGTAACTTGAGGTTGAAGATGATGAATAGTGCTTCAAAGACGTCTCGTGATGGAGCGAAAAGATTGGAAGCGGATTTGGGCGTTATCGTAGCAAGGAAGTTTATGCGGGGATTGTTCGTGTGGTTATGTGGAGATTTTGAAGTCTCGGTGATTTCGGCTCGGTCTCGACTCTCGCGTCAAGAGTGAGTTTTACTCACGTTTAGGTTTATTCCGTTTTAGTATGATTTTTATGTTGATTGGTTTCGAGAGTTTTTGAGTCGAAAACCGTTATTTTGAAATATATCATTTTTGGATAAAATTCGTTTATGTCGAGTTTTGATTGATTTTATCGCTTTCGCTGGAATATGGACTGATTGTGTGATGTTGATCAGATATGTTGGTGTGGTTGTTTGGACTGTTTTCGATCAGAACAAAAATCGTTCGAGAATTTTCAAGTCAAAACCGCTACTTGGAAAATATGTCGTTTTTGATAAAATTCGTTTCGGCTGAGTTTTTGATTGATTTGATTGATTGCGTGGTTTCGATTGGGTCTGTTTTGTTGGTTGTTAAATCTCTTTTCAATCGGAATTGAGCGGAATAGCGAATTTCGCGAGAAACCGAAAAACCTGCATAATTCTGCAGATGGTCGCGTCGCAACCCAACCCTTCGCCTCGCGACCAGATATGATTTTGCAATGAAAAATGAAACTAACTCTTTTTGCGTCGTGACGGTAGCAGTTCGCGTCGCGACGGTTTGCTGAATTTCAGCAACTGTATACTGATTTTGTTTTCGCGATAACTTTTGATCCGGGAACCCGATTGAGGTGTTCTAAGATGCGTTTGAAAGCTTATTCAGAGGCCTAACTGAATATTCAATTTAAAAGGTAAAATGAACTGTTTTTGAAGTCATAAATTGAGTTGAAAAGTGGCGAACTAGTATGCGAGAGCGAACTTGGGTTTTGTTTTATGATGCAAACTAAATGTTCAACTATTGGTCTGATGTAAATAGACTATGAGTTCATATGATAGTAGATATATATATATATATATATATATATATATATATATATATATATTATATCGAGTTTGGGTGACGACCCATGTTGACATACTAGGCGGGGTAGTCATGAACCCTTACCCTAGGCTCCGTGCCGTTAGGAAACACTATTGGTTATGGGGTTCGTCGGAAGATGCAAGGAGATTGCGGCCGGTGTTGTGTTAAAAGTTATTGTACTACGTTCACCGGAAAATGCAAGTGGATTGCGGCTGGTGGTACGTAGAAAGGCCTAGGATGCTAGTTCATCGGGAAAAACAAGTAGATTGCGGTCGGTGTCTTACTAGGTCGAAGTCTTATTGTACGGTTCACCGGGATTAGCAAGTGGATTGCGGTCGGTGTCGTGTCAAATCTTAAAAATGTTTTAAAAGGACCGAGAGTGCTAGTAGGGGTCTCGGTAGAACTCACTGAGATTGTATCTCATTGTTTATATGTTGTTGTTTTACAGATAAATAGGGAAAGTGGAGATCCAAGAGGCACGAGTAGGTGGTACTCGGTTGGTTGTTGAAGACTTAGCTTTATGCTTAAGTTTATATTTCCTTTTGTTGTCTATGTACTACAACTCTATGTATTAGTATTATAATTTTATTCTGCTTTCTTGTATGATAATGAGCACTATAGTTTGCTGAAGGTTATGGTCAGAGAACCTGTTCGGTCTTATTTGTATTTAAGACTGTTTTGTTGTTATTCAGCGAGAACTATATTACAGTGTTCAATATCTATGCAGGAATTTTATATCTCTGATGATTTAGGGATGGTGCACTTGGGTATTTTTACATGTTAAAAATACCGGGGTGTTACATGGTGACTGAGGTTCCTGCTTCCATGCATGACTAGAGGGTGGTGGATTTGGTTGATGAGCATAATAACTGGAAGTTGGATGTGCTTCATCATATTTTACCAGGTCGGATGTATAACAAGCTGTTATCCATGCCAGCGCCTGCTCCTTCTATGGGGTCGGATTTGCTCTTTTGGCCGAAAGAGAGAGCTGGTAACTTTACCGTTTCTAGTGCGTATGTTTACCTTCGGAATGCTACGCGTTTGGGCAATGAGGTCAATTGGAAAACTATTTGGAAGCTTGATCTTCCGGAGAGGGTTAGAAGCTTTGCGTGGCAGATAATGCATAGTAAACTTCCAACAAGAGTGTATTGTAGTAGGTGGAGTGGGGATACTTCAGGTTGTTATCATTGTGTTGGGGGTGGATGAGACTATTATCCATGTTTTGCGGGACTGTCCTCTTGCTATAGCTGTTTGGAAGTTGTTGGTGCCGCAAGATATGAGATCCAATTTCTTTGGGTATGATTTTGAGGCCTGGGTCCGGTTTAACGTAGGGGTAATGGATGGCTCGGGATGGAGGAATGTGTGGGCAACAACTTGTTTCTTCCCGTGGGGGTGGCGTAATAGAACAATGCATGATCCTAGCTTCTCTAGACCGGCCTTTCCTGCAACGGTGGTTCAGAGATATGTTCATGAGTATCAGGTGGGGAAGAATCAGTTAAATCCTGCTCAGGGGGGAGTTAAGGAGACAGTTTTAGTGTCTTGGAAGCCTGCGGTTGATGGCTGGGTCACTGTTAACACAGATGGTGCGTCAAAGGCGGGTGGTGGTATTAGCGGTTGTGGGGGGCTTGTGCGAGATCATCATGGTAGGTGGCTTGGGGGTTTCACGCGGTTCATAGGCGAGACTCACGCCTATATTGCGGAGCTTTGGGGGGCCTTAGAAGGGTTGCTGTTGGCTTGGACCAAAGGATACAGGCACGTTGAGCTTCAATTGGATTCTAAGGTGGTGGTTTCTCAATTGACTGGCAATGGTTCCGGGACAATGATGGGTAGGGGGCTGGTACATCGCCTCCAGCAGGTGTTGCAGCGTCAATGGCAAGTCAAGATCCTGCATATTTATCGGGAGGCCAACATGGTGGCCGATGGTCTGGCATGTATTGCGTGTGAAGGTGGGGAAGGCATGCACTTTTGGGAGCACCCTCCGGAGCGCATTTTACAATTTTTACATGATAATTGTATTGGAGTTTCTACTCCTCGATTAGTTTCTGTGTGACTCGTGGTTTTCGTTTCGGGCCTTTGAGCCCCTATTATATTCAAAAAAAAAAGGGATCCACTAATTTAGTTTGACCCACGTCAATTTTAACTAATCATAAAGTAAATGTTAGAAGGAGAGTAACAAAGAAAGTGTTGCTAGTCATTAAATTATATTTACCTCTTTAGAAATAATAACTCTATTTGGATAATCCTGATTATGTATATTTTATTAAATTAAATATGAAATCAATTTCACTAAACAGGAAATAAAAGTAACACAAATTTATATATTCTGTATTTTCGTACAAAAAAATATATATGTTGTATTTTGTCAAAAAAAAAAATTAATAAATTAGAAGGTATTCATAAAAAGATGAGTACTAATACGTAATGAGTAAAAAAAGAAGTTAAAATTACTTTTTAAAACAACTAATTATTTTAAAGGTATGAAACTAATTTGGGATAAACGGAGACTCTGTTTGGCAAGTCTCATCTGCTAGCAGATAGCGAATTTGACTATTAAATGACAAGTAGACGTGTTTGGTAAGTATTAGCGTTTAACGCACTTTAGATAGTGTTTTTTCAAACGCTGCTTATAGCGTATAGCGTCTAGTTTTTTTGTCGTTTTTGCACTTTGGATTCACAATAACACTATCTGGATTTATGTTAAAAACATAATTCTGGAAGGTAGAAAAAAATTTGGGAAGCCTTTTAATAGCGCTTACTCTGCTTATTTGAGTGAGCACCATTAAAGAGTTATAGATAATTCCGGACTTACTATTGCAGTGCATGGTGGTGGTAGTGTTTATACTCTTTAATAGCGCTTACTTAAATAAGCGCTATTAAAGGACTTCCGGCCAGAATGTATCTTTTTAAATTTCAGATTTATGTCAAAAAATGGATCTAGAAGTGAAAAAAATCATTCCGGATTTATGTCAACCCAAAAATTCTTCAAAAAACCCTTCTGGAATTATGTCTTACATAAATAATTCTTGAAATAATAAAAAATTGGGAATTCTAAATTAAATTTTGACTATTTTTGAAAGGGTAAAGTTGGAACAAACGAAATTTGGGATAATTGGTCCAATGAGAGGAGTATAATCATAACCCAATTTTCTAATGAGCAAAGTATCCTGATTCAGACTTCAGAGTGAGTCTTGGCCAAGTCCAAAACAATAATTTTTAGTTCACCCTAAAAATACTCGTGGATTAAATCTAAAAGAAGGGGTATACAAGTCATGTCATGATATGTTAATATATGATAATATTCCTTGAGATTTGATGTAGGTAACTTTTTGAAAGATATGTAGCTGATAGTAATTGTATCCGGACGAAGAAAATGGATAGTTAATTAATAATTGAGGGAGCTTTCTCTATGCAATAATTTTGAGAACCATACAGAATTTGTGTCACTAATTTGTCCACTCAAACACGAGCGGATACTGAGGGCTAACATGGCTATTTTCTCCTACCAAAAGGTCAAAAAAAAATAACTCAACATCATACGTGTCTCGGTACAAAATAGTATTTCTCTCTCTCTCTCTCTCTCTCTCTATATATATATATATATATATATATATAAGGCTTAAATATGTTTTAGGCCCCTGCAAATATAGAGTGTTTTGGTTTAAGCCCCTGCAAAAAATTTTTTTTGTTAAAAGCCCTTGCAAAATGAAATATTTTGTTATAAGCCCTTCTCAACATATCCAGCAATCATAGCATTCCATGTTAAGGCTAACATTTTAGTCATAGAAGGGCTTATAACAAAATATGTCATTTTGCAAGGGTTTTTAACAAAAAATTTTTTTTGCAGGGGCTTAAACCAAAACACCCTATATTTACAGGGGCCTAAAACATATTTAAGCCTATATATAAATGAAATGGTCAGGAATTTGTGTGTTTGTTGTTAGAGGGGAGAAGAAGCAGAATTCAAACCTCGTACGCCTGCCTATATATATATATTTACACACTCTATTATTATTAATTATTAATTACTAATATTATAAATATATAGATAAAATGTGTATATTATTATTATCTTTTCGAAAAATGTATTATTAGAAGTTAGTTTGATAATATAAAAAATAATAATTTTTTTAAAATGCTACTTTAAAAAAATTGTTTTTAAAACTAATCACTTTTAAGAGTATGTCATTTGTTTATTACGAATTTTGTTAAAAATTGGAGTAAGAAAAAAAAATTGCTTCAATTGTGAAGCTATTTTGAGTAACTAGCTTTTCTTGGAAATCATTTTCGATAGTTAAGATATGAGCTCCTTTCTTTTGAATGATATCTTAGGAGTTGTTGTCTAGTTTTTCTTTTGAATGATGTCTTAGGAGTTGTTGTCTAGTTTTGCTTTTGTTTCTTTTATCTTGTAATTTTGTAATACATTGTAATGTAATGTAACAAGCGGTCATGATGAAGTATGTTTACATTTGTAAAAACTCGATTACTTCTTGCACATAGGTCAGCACAAAATAAATTTCTATACAATGTACCCCAATGATTAAAGAGATTATATTACACTAGCGGAAATACGGGCACTAACTTTGTAACACCCTAATATTTCTATCAAGTAGAAATGCTAAGATGCACGAAATTGCATACATCAGAGTAATATTTCCTGTTTAGATATTGAACACAACTAAAATTTTTCTCAATGATTAACATCAACAGTCTTACATTCCATAATTCAATTAAAAACCAGATAGGTTCCATGTCTTTCAATATCTTTATAACCTAGTGTTCAACATCACAAGAAAAGCGGAAACCTCCACTAGCTTACACTAGCTTCAAACCTCTGAGGTCTAGGTTCTGGGGCTCATGACTTCCCCTCCCCTAGTATACTAATCTACTGGGTCGTCACCCATCTTTTGATATAATTTATATATCCACCTGCATTGGGCCGTCTATTGTATTCAATATAATTTATATATATAAACCTTAATAATCTTTGATGAAAATGCTTATTCATCCCTTTTTATTACCTGTCATTCATGTTAATACATAAACATACACTTGACCGAACATATAGTTCCATAACTTTACACCTAGCCCATGTCCTCTCACGTGCACTATCTTTCGGTTTTCGAAACATTTATAGGTTTGAGAGAAGTTTTCAAAACCATCTTTGATCATGCCAAAAACAATGTCTTAAAAGTGGAAAATCACCGCAAAGGGTTGGAGGAGATAATTAGAAGAGGTTTGGAATCAAAAGGAGCGACGAAACGAGAATTCGGTCTTCGCTAACAGAAGCTCACGCACGGTCCGTGCGCCCTAGGCGCACGACTCGTGCGCACTGGACCTTCTTTTAAAAACATTTTGTGAACCTGGCGCACTATCCGTGTGCCATAGGCGCACGATTCGTGCGCTTCTGTTAGTACGCCATTTCATTCCGCTTTTCTCATTTTCGCAAATCTGTTCGAGTCCAATCCGTATTCCGATCAAAATCCAACAAAAACACAAACAATAACAGACAATATTCCAGTCAATCCAGTCCATACAATCACATATAAAATCCGATAAAAACCGTAAAACGTTATTTTTCGGAAAACGGTTTTCGACTCTTAAAACTTTCGAAACGAAGTACACTTCAAAACCGGACACATAATAATCATTTCAGAAATACAAAATGATCCTAAGCGTGGGTAGAACTGACCTTTGGCGATGAAATCGCACACAACGATAACAACGAGACTTTAACAATTGTACAGAACCGCACGAACAATCCCCGTACTTGAATTTCTTGCTTCCACGCACATCAAATCGATCCCGAATGAATCCCCAAACGTGTCCAGCTACTGAAGCTTCCCCAAATGCATCTCTAACCAACAATGTAATCCCCCTTTTACTCCGATCTAACCCCAACTTCTGAATGCGTCAACTAACTCCAAAGATCGGTTTGGGCAGCATCTGTGAGCTGTTTTGCAACAAACATAGCTAATTCGATTCTTAACCAAAACCTATCAAACCAGTTCCTAATGTGTAAATAATTTTGTCTAATTTCATATGGTTCAAGTCCCACACTGATATGATGAGTATTCAGGGAGTTATGGCTAATACACTGTGACTGATTCAAAACTGACCCTGATTCAAAAGTAAAACTTGTAAATCATTTTTCTCCCACAATACTCAGTCAAATTAAGTGGTTCTTGTACCTAAACTGAAGGATTTCGTGTCTAGTTTCTAATGAAATAAAAATGAACTTCGAATGATATCTGTGTAGTGAGTTACAGAGCAAATACCCGAGACTGTCCAAAACAGTTTCTGCAGAATTTGTTGTAAATAGATATCTTCAACTCCACCACAAAGTACCACGAATTTGAGATCCAATCTTCTAACCATGACTTCAATCTACCATCTTACATCTTCCTCTAACATTATGCAAGAATCCAGACCTTGAATCCGCTCTTAGCATAGACATGCAAAGTTTGAGAACTTCATATTTGACCTTTCAAGCTTGGAGGTTCATCCATGGAGTTTTGAGGAGGAGGAAGGGATAGGTAATAAAACTTGTATCAGTAGGAAGAGAATGAAAAACTCATTACAATGGTGTTGAGAAGTTAGACATGCATCCAGAATTGATGGGTTCCTCTCCTAGCCTTCTCCCTCTCCTTATCGTAAGTCTCTCTCTCAAGCTCTCTAAATTTCTGTTTTTCTCTTTGCTGAATGGGTGTTGAATTGTGTTTGGCTTGGGAGTGATAGTAAGGGTAAGTGATTTAGCTGAGGGTTTTGTAAGAGCAGTGGAAAAGACTGTTTTGCCCCTTGTTACTAATTCCCCACTTAAACCAAGTTTAATCAAACAATTACTCAACATACATACTTACTAATTAAATTAGTTTTCACATATTATTAGACATACCATTTCATCTAGGTTAGCTAATCATTTAGTCCTAACCGCTCACTAGGCAAAATGACCTTTTTGCCCTTTAAACTATAATTTCTACTTAAACCTCAAATCTAATCAAGTAATACACAATAATTCATGATTAAAGGAATATATAGTGCATGTAAATCATATAATTGAGCAATCTAACATTGCTTTCTCGACATAAACTTAGCCATGACTCGACTTACCATTTTATTGACGACAATTCGTAAGTTAATTTCGTTATGTGAAATTAACCGAACTAGGGATGTTACAAACGTGCTCGTCTTTCCGCATTTTTAACTTTTTGTTCTGTTTTCGAAAATTCAAATTTGAATAAAACATTAGATGTGGTCTAAGGATATATAAAATGAAATGATAATTGTCTAAATATTTTTTGATTCGTAGACGAAGTGGAAAAAAATTGCCACTAAAAACTCACGCACAAAACTGTGAGCGAGGTCCCAGGTTCGAACCCGGGACATGATATCCAACCTAACAATTTTGGCATTTGCCGGTTGAGCTAGGCCTTACAGATTAATTGTCTAAATCTTAATTAGTGGGGTTATGGATAAATTTAAGTTTTGAGTGAATTAAGGAAATTTTATTAAATGTTTGAAGATTAAAATTATTTCTAACCAATATTTCATTACTAGAAAAACAACCTTTAGCATCAACCAAAAGATTGTACGCACAAACCCTAACTGTGTTTGGTGAGGGAGAAGGTGAGCAGTGGTGAAGGCAGGAAGTTGGACGAAGGCAAAGGCAAGAAGCTAAATGGCGGCGCAGTCGGGGTTGGGATCAATGAGGGAGAAAAAACAAGAGTCAAAGGTTTTTGGGAACGAGATTGAAGGAGGGTTATCGTAGAGTAAGGGAAAAAGAGGAGAGGGAGAGCTAAGAGAAAAAGAGAGGGAGATTTAAGGGATTTGGGAAAATGAAAATGTAATTGAGCGTTGGACTGGCCGACACTAAATGTGTAATTTTCTTTAAATAAAATGTTAAAGTTGTAAAAACATAGCCTCTACTTTTTTAAAAGTTAGCATCGATCTAGCCGACACTAATATCCATTTAGCAAAACAAAACATGGTTGATAACTTAGCGTGCGTTGAGCCAACACTAAATCGACACAATTAACGTTGGCGTTTTTGGGGCCGACTCTAATTCCATGTTTTCTAGTAGTGTTTAGATGTTTGAAGATTATATTTATTTATAACTAATGTTTGGAATTACAACCTATTTAATATATATATATATATATATATATATATATATATAGGTATAGGTATATCAATATTAATGCTAATGCTTGTATTGTCTTATATCTCAAAATAAGTTTGATAATTCTCATCTTTCATCTCGAACTTTGATTTCTTTTGTAATATCACATTTGAACTCAATAATCAGTATATGCCTCTTAATTTTGCTCACAAAACACTTATTTTTCTTTTAAAAACAACACTTATTTCTTAGCCACCAACCCAGCCAACCCTTCCGCAGCTATCAAAAAGAGGAAGAGAGATAAAGGGTCACCCTGCCTCAAACCTTTGTGTACTACGAGTTTGTCCATAGAGCGCGCTGCCATTAATTTACTAATACTGACATGGTGCTCGAAAATATACACACCTTCATCCACGCAACCCACTTCTAATCAAACCCCATACGCCCCAACATATAATCCAAGTAAGCCCAAGATACAGAGTCATAAGCCTTTTCGAAATTCACTTTAAACAACAAACACGCATTCTTTCGACGCCTAGCAATTAAGATCAATCGTTTCGTTAAGCAACAGAAGACCATCTTGGATATATCTACCTGGTAGGAAAGCCGACTGACAATGAGAGATCAAACATGGCAACACCTTTTTCAACCTAGATCGCTAGCACATTTGTCAAAATCTTGTATAAACACCCAAACAAGCAGATAGGATGGTATTCCTTAAGGCCTTGCGAATTATCCTTCTTTGGAATCAAAGTCAAAAAAGAAGCTATGGTGGTTTTTGGCAGGACATTAGTTTTCTGAAACTCTTGAATGAACCCCAATACGCCTTCTTTCGCCACTTCCCAATATTCCTAGATAAAGCTCAAATTGGAACCGTCCGGACCGAAGCTCTTATTCCCATCATACCCCCAAACCTCCGCTTTAATCTCATCTTCTGAAATAGGAGAAGTCAAAAAACAATTATATATCTTCCCTCCAGACTTGTTATATATGAGGTATAAATGTGTGATACTTAGATATATATGATGTATAAATACCCTAACTACTTTTCTATTGACATATATATCATCCACTTTTAATTGAATAATATTAAGGCAAGACGGAATTAGCTAGCGGCTCCAGTTCAAAATTAATTTAACACAAAGTAGGGTAGAGGCAACCCTAACAGAACATTAGTGTGGACCCTATAGCTTTAATTAATCTCAAAAGATGAATATTTTGACAAAGAAAAGGTTGATTTGAGAGGGTCATTAATCACAATTATTGCTAATCAAAAGGGTTTGTCCGTAAGTGTCTGTAAACCAAAATTAAACTAGCCTTAAAGGGAGCATGAGCTGCACGGCATTGGTAGCTAGAGAGAGAGACGAACACAAAATGAAACATGTTTGTTGACCAAATGTTTCTGTTTCAGATTTCAAAAGCACGCCAACAGGCAACAGCCCCTGTAGATTTGTTCTTGGCCATGTTTTGGGTGACCCAACATCAGGGATTCCAAAAGATCAAAAAGGGAAATCTCACTAGCAGTTTTGTTTCAATTGTAGTAGTACTAGTAGTGGTAACACATGTTTGCTAATCACCAGACTTCTCAATCATTTCTATATTATTATCTGGGTCCGTGAAATTGGACCTAAATTAATAATTTATCTAATCTCTTTCAAGGTCAAATATACATAATACTACTACTACTCTATCCAATCTCTTTTTAATTCTGTTAAGCTCTTATTTCCTTCTTTCTCTTTTTTCTTTTTCATGTGGCACATATATCTAATCACATGCATGCATGTGGCAATATTGCATTGGATCAATGCTCTGTGTCTATCAGCTTCGGCCAGCAAGCATACAATAAAATATTTAGTGTTACATGGAAAGAGAAAAATATACTACTACTACTATACTACTCCTCAAGAGGTGGGATGGTCAACATTTCTTCCCATTGATTGTTGTTTTTTGAGGATATTATATAGATATTCTGCATGGGGAAGAATTTAAAACTATTATTGTACGTAGTACCCCTTCCTTCAAGTTACACTTGACGTTGTTTTATAAAATGAATGTGAAAGGCTATGTATAGGAATCCATGCCCGGGGCCGTCTCAAACAATTTGGGGTCCTTGTGCAAATCATAAAAATTGGGCCCCTAATTAAAAAAATTTAACTAAATCACAAAAAACTTTAAACTACTTTATGTAAATTGTAAATAACATCTCTATACAACCTCAAAATAATACCAATCTTCAAGTTACTTAAAAAGCGCCGTCCTTCTAGCATTTTTTGAAGCAAATTCATCAACCAAGTCTTCATATTGAATTGTCCCCAAAATATTATTTTCAACCGCTATCAATGCTAATCCGTTAAGTCTTTCCTGTAACATGGTAGACCGCAAATAAGACTTCAACAACTTCAACTTTGAAAAACTTCTTTCTGCAGATGCTACTGTCACGGGAATAGTCAATAAAATTCTATACCCAACAATTGTATTAGGAAAATAATCCAAGCCTTTCAAAAATCTTAATATATCAATAGCTCCTATTTTCTCTCTAGGCAAGATTTCTCTTAGTAACTTTAACTCCACAAATAATTCATTCCCATCAATATCAGATTGCTCATTATGTTTCAATGCCTCTTCAAAATGACTACAACAAGACTTCAAAGTTGCATCGTCCAATGATTGTAACTTGTGAGAAGTAAACAAGAAACCAAAAATACTTTCATACTCTTGGTATTGCTCAAATCTCTTTTTAAGAGAAACAATGGCTTGATCAACAAGGCAAATAAAATAATTAATCCTAAAAGATTCCTCTTCAGATAATTCAACTGGTGGAGTATCCAAATTCTCATCAAACTGTCTTTTTCTTCGAATTACACGCCTTTGAGAAAATATTGGATCTATATTCAATTCAATAGCAATTTCCTTAGCTGTATCCAAGGCCTTGGAAAAACCAGTATCTCTATATCCCTCAAAAAATAAAATCAACTCCTGTATTTTTTCCATAGCAACATCAATAATCATATCCTTTGATTGTAAAATCTTGCTAACCAAGTTAATTGTGGATAATATTTCAAACCAAATAATTATAGCTATTAAAAACTCAAAATCACCAAGCTCATTTGTTGCTAAAGATTTAGCTTCACTACTTATTTTAGAATCGGAATCTTTTTCATACACTTCAAGTAAAGCATCTCTAAAATATGACATTTGAACCCTTATAGCTTTGACACTATCTCTTCAAGTTTTTGCTTTTTCTTACGCTTCTCAGATCCAGATTTATACTTTCTAATCTTAGAAGGCAACTTAGGAGGCATAGTAGAAAGATAAAACCTGATTTGCTGCAAAATCACAATTTTATAATCCCTACAGATGCCTTTTGATAATCTTTCCCAACCTACTGCCAATTAGAAATCGAAATGGATAAACCTGAAATCAAAATGGAAATCACTCAAATCAGAATTCAGAAAACATATACTGATAAACATAATACTGATAAGGTCATAATAATTGTGCCATGATAAACATATACTGATAAACATATACAATAAACATATACTGATTGTGCCATGATAAACATATACTGATAGTGATAAACATAATACTGATAAGGTCATAATAATTGTGCCATGAATTAAAATAAAGTGAACCAAACATGCTATACTCCTCTAATTGTGCCATGAATTAAAATAAAGTGAACCAAACATGCTATACTCCTCTAATTAGCATCTGTTCCATTCCTTTAGCATCTGTTCCATTCCTTTAATTATTAGGCTTTCATGCTTGCACCTTTTCCTGATCAACAAACATGCTATACTCCTCTTCACATGCAAGTGGTTGCCTCGTATTTCTTCTCCAAAAGTCCAAAGGCTCTTGTTTTCCTTTGCCACAGTTTAATTCTCTTTCCCCTACCTCCTTTCTTCACCCTCTTTCTACTTTCTCAATTATTTAATTTAACGTGGTATTATTCTATAATTCATACCTCCATCCTCCAACCTCCAAACTACTGAAATTAACCTCCCAATTTGGTCAAGATTTGCACTGAAATTAACCAGACAGAATTCGAAATTTCTAACAAAACAAAATTCGAATTAACTAGATCAAGTAATTTCTTGTTTTGTGTATCATCAGATTATCAGTATATGTTCGGTTCTCACTTCTCAACTCCCAAATTTCCAATTCCTAAATAACACAAACCCTAAAAATCAAAATCAAGAAGAAGGAAATCAAACACGAAATCAAAGGGGAAAACGAAATGGAAGGAAAACGGATTAAAGAAGATGGAAAACGAAAATGAAATGAAGAAGAAGGAAAACGAAATCCAACCTTGAACGTTGAAAAACTGCAGAGACCGATAGAGAAGAAGCAGCGGCGGGCGGATGACGGAGCAGATGGAGCCTGGAGGCAGCAGAGCACAGCGACTTGTTTTTTTTTCCCCGCTTCTGTTCTGCGTATTGTGTTGAGGGGTGAGGGTTTGGACCATTGGTTTTTTTTTTGGTCGAAATTTGGACCATTGGTTAAATGGGTTATGGGCTAGTTTCTATTTTTGAGGGCCCTAAATTTTTTTTTGAGATTGGGCCCTGTGCGCAAGCACAGCTTGCACAGGCTGTTAGCCGGGCCTGTCCATGCCTTATATTAATAGGACCACATTCCAAACATAGCCTTCGACACTTTGAAAAACCTACTACCTACTTCCCATACCTATATTGATGTTTTTGAGGCAAAAAAAAATCCACGGTAGCTAAAAAAAAATTATTTACCAAAATAACACATTTTTTAGATTATTTGCCAAACTAGAACACATTTAATTTTTAGACCAGAAGTCGCCCCCAGGGCTAACGACTTCTAGCCTGTATTTTGCAAATTTTTTTGCTTTTCCAATTCAGAAGTCGCCCCCCCAAGATGACTTCAGAACTGCGTTTTTTAATTTTTTTCTTTATATTAATTTAAATTAAGTTATATTAATTAATTTAGAAAATTAATATTTATAATTCTAAATTAATTATAAATATTATGGTGAAAAAAAAATTATACACACATTAATGTATTTAAAAGTGTCGGTAAGATCTCGTGCGTCCAAAAGTGTCGGCAACATCAAGACCATTGAAAAAAACACCAAAAAAACCGTTTGTTTTGTAGTGTAAAAAATTAGTTTTTTACTATGTTTTGATCACTTTGATTCATATATTTTTATTTTAAAAAAAATATCTACCGTGTAGAAGAGGTATAAAACTACCGTGTTGAGTTATGAAATATGAGGTTTTAGATCTTGCCGACACTTTTCATCAACAGTGAAAATCCTGTTTAGGGTTTTAGATCTTTCGCTATAAATATACCCATTTAGGTTTCAGTTCTTTCACACTTTCAACTTTTTTCAGATACCACACAAGAAAATGGACATCGACACCCCTTCAACCCAATACTCTCGTGATTCCGCACTGGTTGCCCGTTACCATCAGGGCACAATCACCAACAGAAATGGTGATGTCCATTTCCAGTGTCCAAAAATTATTTCATGCAGGCTTAAATACAACATGACCTTCGCTTCTCTCAAATATAAACTAGAGAGTAAGGTGCAAGTGGAGGGTGACGAGCGAGAGGTCAAACATATCATTTATCGCAAACCTTGGCGAGATAATAATGGATGTGTTCGTTGGACTGCAATGGATGTGAAGAACGACGATGACCTGCAAGCCATGATCGAGATCTACGACGCCTTTCGATGTCTCAGTCCTATGCATTTATACGTGAAAACCACAAGGAGTGTCGCCGAGATCATTCGTCGTTTAACTCCACCATCACAGTAGTTCAACGTTTTAATTAATCTGTATTTGCTTCTATCATGTTTTACTATTTATGTTTGTTTCTGTTGTTGTAATCCACTTTTCAATCAATGTAATCCGTGTTTTTGTAATTAGTGTTCTTTACGATTATAATACATGTTCAAATTAAATCCGTATCTCATATTTCATAACTCACCACGGTAGATTTTTTTTTAAATAAAAATATAAAAATATATGATTAAAAGTGCTCAAAACATAGTAAAAAACTAATTTTTTACACTACAAAACAAATGGTTTTTTTGGTGTTTTTTTCAATGGTCTTGATGTTGCCGACACTTTTGGACGCACGAGATCTTACCGACACTTTTAAATACATTAATGTGTATAATTTTTTTCACCATAATATTTATAATTAATTTAGAATTATAAATATTAATTTTCTAAATTAATTAAATTAATATAACTTAATTTAAATTAATATGGGCGACTTCTGAACTAGAAAAGCAAAAAAAAATTGCAAAATACAGGCTAGAAGTGTGTTGGCCCTGGGGGCGACTTCTGATCTAAAAATTAGATGTGTTCTAGTTTGGTAAATAATCTAAAAAATGTGTTATTTTGGTAAATAATTTTTTTTGGCCTACAGTGGTTTTTTTTGCCTATTTTTTATCTCTGTTTTTCTTCTCATATCAAAATTATGATACCCTTATTTATTTTTAGATAAGGAAAGATACCCTTATTTAATTAATAGCTACACAATGAGTAATGGGAATTTCTAATGCAATTTATCACAGTAAATAAAGATATTTTAATGAGAGTATAAAAGTAATTTATATCTATTAAATGCTTTTTATAAACATCTATTAAATGTTTTTTTAGTTCGGACTATTGACTATCCACAGAGTGTCTCAAAACTTTCAATAAAAGACTATTCTCCTCTCATATTTAGTAGTAAATTTCGCACCGCCAACACCAAATTTATCTACTACGAAAATGAACTAGGGAGCACAAGATTGACTCCACCTCTATTAAATGCTTCTTAACCTATATGTAGTAAACTTTTTTTTGACTCAATATAATAATTCTCCACATCTATAGGTTAAGTTTACTACTTAACCTATATGTAGTAAACTTTAACATCACTAGATATGAGAGCGAGGTAATAATAATTCTCCAAAGAGTTGTGTTTTTTTATGTTGACAAAGTGGTAAGTACCACTCGTAAACTTACACATGCAAAGTGATGATTTTGAGTTCAAAATTGGGTAACTGTTGTGAGAAAAGGGTAATGAGTATTGTGCAAGTGTACACAGTCTTTAACAAGTAATATAGTAGAAAGATGAGATCGTACCCACAGGGATTGTAATTAATTCTTAAAGCTTAGTTGATAGTTGAATTAGTGAGGAGTAACCAAGTAACCAACAATAATATTGGATGAAGACAGAAAGTAAACAAGTTAAGTAAGATAAGTTTGAATTTATGTGAGAAAGATAGTTGGAATGCTCTTTACTAAGTAAACCACTTTTGACAGCATTGTGTTATATGCGATGCTGGAGCAATGGATGTTGTAGCAATTGATGCGTGCCTTTCAGTCACTATCGTCAGGATTTCGTTACAAGTCTTATGTCTAAGCTCTAAATAAGTTCACCATTGTATATGAAGTACCCACAGTATCACCCTATGGACTATGCTATCCTATGTCCAGGTTTTAGCATGGAATAACAAAGTTTCCTTTATTAGACACTTACCCATATTAGTTCTTGGGTTCTAATCATAAACCATGTCTCTATTTATGACTCTACTTATTCTAGTTGATCAATCCCAAAACAAATTTGAAAGAAGTATAACACAAGAACTAAAATGCAAACATCAATATATATCTGTTTACCGTGGATTTTGGTAAACACCGCTAGTTTCCAGTTTGGTTTACTTGCGGGATCAACTAGTAAATCCCAAGACAATTTGGATAAAAGTTGTTTAGAAAAACACGGGTTTCTTACGGGTTAAGTCAAAGAAAAGAAAGAAATTCAATGTTTCTTGCGAAACTAATGAATTATTCCAGAAAAGAAAAGAATTGCGTAAAACAAAGAAGGTAAAAAGTGCAGGAATTGGAAATAAACAAAGTAAAATTGCATTAAAAAGAGAAAAGTGGTACACAATCATACATTGCTTCTCTGGGCTCGTTTTTCGCTTTAACTTGGAAGTAGAGCGTGAGAATTTGGGTAATGAGTTTGTGACCTCGTTTTCCTTATGAAAAACTACTATATATACAAGGAGAAAAACATAAACTGCCTAAAACTACTAAGAAATTCAAAAACTATAACTGCTATATACAATTCGACCATGTAACTGCCTACGCCTTCGACAGCATCATTGCTCTGGTCTTCGACCAAACTTCTTGGCTTTAACCTGCGACCAATCTTCTTAACTTCTTTCTCGTCGAAACTTTGTCTATATACAATTCGACCATGTAACTGCCTACGCCTTCGACAACAACATTGCTCTGGTCTTCGACCAAACTCCTTGGCTTTAACCTACGACCAATCTTCTTAACTTCTTTCTCGTCGAAACTTTGCCTTTAAACTCCCAGTTTCATTAAGTCTTGGGCATAGTCAAAAATATTCCTCAAAACGCCTTCTCAATGTCAAATATCAACATTTCTTCTTTAAAATGACAAATCAACATCGTTGACTGCATTTAATTGAGCCTGTCGAAAATGCAGGCTAACAATAACACAATAACTAATCAAAAGATCATTACAAAGTTAAAGCATCCCAACTAAAGAAGTTAGTTCATGCTAGACATTATAAGGCATATATAAACAGAAGTAAACATGTTCATATATTTGATAATACAAAAGGAAGACAACAAAGTAAAGATTACACAGTTGGAGTTCCTTTGCTGTAACATCCAGTCAGCACTTCCTGAGTGTGTGAAAGTAAAGAAAGAAGTTGTCAATTTTTTTCTTGCCTTCTTACAAGAGAATGTAAAAGTGAATCTAAGTATCTATTTAGGTGTGTTTTTGAATGAGGAGTTGAAGTTCTTTATATAGGCTCCAATAATGAGGTTTCCTTCATGAGGGGGTTTGCTTGGAGTTGAAGTTAGGGTTTGCTTTTTCATCTGAGCTCCAAAAGTAGTTTCAATCCTTCACTCAACCAAGAGAAGGGGTCCCTTCTCTTGGTCCTCTAATGAATGGACAAGTGTCTCTAAGAGAGTCCAACTTTGTGAGCTATGAAGTCTATGGTAGGCGCCGAAATCATCCACTTGCATTTGCCTTTTTGATGCAGCATGACGTCATCATTTGGTTGCTGGGCATTTTGATGTTCCAAGAGAACTTTGAGCATTTGATTGCTGGGGCATCCAATGTTGGAGCATTGCAGTGTTACGTACCAATGCTGGGGCATCTAATGTTGTAGCATTTGAGCAAACACATCAAAATACCAAAATATATGCCAAATGCTAAGTTGCTTGTAAAAACCTTCTTTTGATCTTGAATGTTGTTATTCTTCTTCTATATTCCTATATTTAATAAACATTATTACTGAGAATTCAACAATTGTTTAGATTTAGATGCGTAAATAACTCTATATAAAATAGAGTTATCCGTAGCCAGGAAAAATATCCAGCCTAACAACTAATTGTGCTTGTAAAAATAAAAAACAAAATTGATGTTTTTTTTTAAATGACAATTATATTATTATTTTATCCATACATAGAACATCGACCTCTACGGCGGGTCACATTGATAAGTGGTCCATGATGTAAAAATACTTAAAAATGTTCAAAACTCCAACGATGAACAATGACGCCTCTTAGAAGTAAAAGCTCACGACTCTCTTTGCCATCACGACTAAGACAGTGACCCAATCACACTTAATTCCAATTAAGAGAAAACAAAAATGAGACGAGTTTTAAGACACTCTTATTCATTTTCTATTATTTTTGTTGAACCGACACCAATCATGTCACCATCTCAATCTTAAGGACGACAAGGATCTTATTAAGGACGACATCAATCATTGTTGGAGTTTGAGACAATTTTCAAGTATTGATTCATCGTGGACCACCTATATACCTTAAAAGTCATCAGTAAAAACTAATAAAGGTCTATTTTGTTTTTTTGTCATAAAAAAAAGGTCTGTTTTGCTTTTTTATCTTTGTTCAAAGAAGTTTTGGGAGTGTTTACATTCATCTTTGAATTCACTTTTGTGAAAATAAAGTGATTATAGAGATATAAAACTGATTTTGACATGTTTGAGTGTTTTATAGTAGAATTGGTTTTGTCTATAGAATAAATTCTAATTAACTTGAAGTTCAAAGTATGAGCTTTTAATTTGTCTCCAAAACATGTTTTTTACCCTCAATTTTACCGTTCAATTCATTTTTAGGTAAAATATATACCTAAACATTTTTTTTACATTTGATTCAATTTTAATTAAAATTGTTGTTACAAAAACAATTCATTAAAATCAATTTATTAAAACCAATCACACACTACTTAAGGTACAAAAAGATATGCTGCCTTTATTTGATAAATATCGACAAATCTGCTCTCTCATGAGAGAAGCTGCAGTGGAGCAAGCTAGGATTAGAAAGGCCTGTAGCTGCAATCTCCTATTACCGGAATCACTTTTCAGTGCTGTGCAAAAATCAACAAATGCCTCATTGGCAGATTATTGGTGGCCAGGGAGGTTTGCATGATGAACTAAAGTGCTTCATGTAGCTGCTGCGCATGATTTTGCTAGTCAAACATGAAATTATCAAAATTAAGAGAAGCAAAAACAGCTGCCTATCTATAAAAGACAAAAGACTTAAAAATTAAAAAGAGCTTGTTGGGAATCGACAAGTAACATTGTATTTTTTTTTTGGTGAACTTATATATAATGAATCACTTATTAAATATTTTTATAGCTAAGTCATAAAAAATAGTTCATGATTAATTTATAATAAACCCATACTTTTTTAAATAATTAAATAGCTAACAATAATAATAATAATTCATTATTAATTTATATTAAACCCATACTTTTTTTTGACTCATGATACACCCATACTTCATTATAAAAAAGTAAAATAAACCCATACTTAATGTATTTAATATTTTTTTGTCAATATTTTTGATGAGTAGTGTATTTAATTTAATATAGTTAGTTTGTAAGTTTTCCATAGTTAACTAATTATTGACTTTTTGACTCATGATACACCCATACTTCATTATAAAAAGGTAAAATAAACCCATACTTAATGTATTTAATATTTTTTTGTCAATATTTTTGATGAGTAGTGTATTTAATTTAATATAGTTAGTTAGTTAGTAAGTTTTCCATAGTTAACTAATTATTGACACACACACACACATATATAAAGGTTTACTGTACATCATATATTACCCTAAAATGTTCATAAAAGATTGTTGTTCTATTTATTCAATAGTTTTAATATAAGATTTAAATATATTTCTCTTTTCAAATTTGAATTTATCTTTCATTGAATATCAAATTATCAATGTAAAATAATGTTATACATTTCTTTAATGATACTTTTTTCGATTTTCCAAACTGGATGTCTTCGCACACAACTATAGAGACTAATCATTTCAAATAACTGGAGTGCGTATATTTAATGATTTACTATTATGTCATTTTAGAAATTTTACATTACAACTCATAATGAATAATAGTAAAAAACTAATGATATTCTAAAACATTCAAATTAAACTTCAACTAATTTAATATAGTTTGTGTTTATTTTTTCAACATTAACATTATTTTTAAATACTTATTACGATTATTTTTGAAGGGGTATATGCTGTAATTGTAATCACACAAAATAAAATTATATAATGGAGTTGGTTTATTTGTATGGAAGGTAGAAATATTGGCTTGCAACTTTTGACCCGTGTTTTATTAACTCTATAAAGTGCTTTCAATCCATATAGACTAGATTAAGATGTAGCAAGTTGGAATACTCTTGTTCCTAGTGGCTGACCTAAGACCTTGAGTTAGGGGTGCAAATTTTTTTAAAGACATGCGTAGCTAAAAAATTATAAAATTAAATCTTTAATATATTAAATTAAATAAATTACAAATAATTATCATCTATTTCATTTCATGTTAAAAAATGTTGAATAAAAAGTTCACTATCAATGTTATAGAATGAATACTCCTTTCGGTCTCTATTATAAGCAAAAACCGCTTTAAAGGTGACCATGATTAATATAGTTGTTTGTTTATAAAAAATATTTAAAATAATAAGAATCTGAATTTATTATTAATTCTAATTGTTTGCTGACTTTTTTAGACAATATTGACTTTCTTCATGAGGAACAATTGTGTGCTGATTATACATCTAACATGTTTGTAGTCTGCCAAACAAATTTTGTTAGTCTAGAGAAAAAACAATGGTAAATATTCCCTAATATATATAAGTAGGTGGCATATATAAGTAAAGGATCATTTATGAGAGAGAAAGTCCTTGATGGGGAGATAGACACAAAATTACATAAAGACGTGGTGCATTTATCGCCTAAAGGTACTCTTAGAATGTGGATTGGGCCTAACTCAACCCCACAAAACCGGCTTGTAAGGTGAGGGATGCCTCCCACTTATAAACTCTTTTATAGGTCATATCACATCCGATGTGGGACTCTTAACACATCCCCCTCACGCCCAGGACTGGACAACTGGAGCGTGACCCGAGTGGCCCGATAGCGGGTGGCCCAGCGGATCTTGGATTGGCTTTGATACCATCTTAGAATGTGGATTGGGCCTAACTCAACCCCACAAAACCGGCTTGTAAGGTGAGGGATGCCTCCCACTTATAAACTCTTTTATAGGTCATATCACATCCGATGTGAGACTCTTAACAGGTACTGAATCATTTCTTTATAAATTGATATACTTGCCTTAGTTTTTTATTCTTGTGTGATTTTTTTTTTGCGAATTAACTTATTTAATCTAATTCAATTAATCAAATTACTTAAAACTAAATTTAATAATATAACAAATTAATTAATTGAACTTAATATAAAAACACAATTAATTTGGATGTATTTTTATTAGGGACATTCTAATACTTTTAGAAATAATCAACATTTTGTGTCAAAAAAAAATCAACATTTCACATTTCTTTATTCACAATTTTCTTCCTTTTTTCTTAAACTAAACAATACCCTAAAATTTATCATACTTATCGCATATTTATCTCTTTTCACACTGTTTCTCACCTCTTTTTCTCTTGTCGATCACTTTCTCTTCAGAACCAATCAATTTCCTTATTGGAAAATTCCATCTTACTTTTCATGGTGGGTAGAATTATTTTAGCTATTTTGCTTGAGAAACGGAGATGCTAAAATTAAAATTGGGAGGTGGTTTTAACAATTGACTTTTTTCCTTTGTTTGATTTGGGAAGTTCTTAGATTGCAAGAATTATAGGCCGGCAAATAAAATGATGAGATCGTGTTTCCCTTACATTCAGCTATTTTATTCGATTTAATTGTTGCACCCACACACACGCACGCTAATAGGTGTTGAAGGAAAGGATATATGCCCAACATGATGGAAACAAACAGGAATTTTACTAAAAACATTGATAACAATGCTAAATAAAAAAAAATGACGGTGTAAACAACGTCAGCTTCCAATCAAGGAAAGAACAAATTTTGTATTTTCCACATCTCCAATTGATTTGTAAAAAAAAAACACATTTCCAACTAATTATTTAAAGTTAGCAATTCACTTTTAAAGTAAATAAATAGTAACTGCAACTATTGATGAGAAAACCACCAAAAATTGATCTCTCTAAGCTCAAAAAAAAGTTGAGAATTCAAATCCAATATATTATTATTATTATTATTATTATAACAACTAATTATAGTTTAGCTTATCGAAAAAGAAAAAAAAAACTAATTATAGTTTAACAATCGGATAAGTTACACCTATATCAAATAATATTTTCGATGAATATCTTGTACATTATAATTATTTTTAAAAATTAAAAGTAGCTGTAAAATATTATTTTTGAAACAAAATATTTAAACTTATATAGAAAATATGCATAAGCATGAATATGAAGTTTATTACATTAAAAAAAATTAAAAGTAATAACTCTTTTTTATATTAGAATTCACATGAGTCCGGTCAAATTTACTAACTATTCTAAAAACTCACTAGTTTTTTTAATAAAAAAAATACTCACGTGATTAGTTAAACCCAATCTCACCTATTTAAATTTGATCGATACCTTATCCGCCTAACAATGGTCGGTCTGGATAGTTGGTAGAATGCTCCTGCTGAAGTCGTGGTCCAGAGCGGAAGTCAGATCTCAACTCGGGGTTGTACCTGCAAAGACACTCTGACGCCCAAGTCGGAGGAAGAAGTCAAAGCGAGGTATGAGAGTGAGAGATCTGATGTCTAGGGTTTACCCATATTTATAGGCTCCAGGTAGACACTGGGGATTGGTTGCGCGTAACTGCCTCGCGCTGCCTCTACTGTTGGATCTGGCGAGGCGATGCCTGTCGTTGATGAAGGTCAGGCATAGATTGCCAACCATTTGGGTATGGGGCGTTCCTTAGCTGTGTTGTGGCTCCTTCAATGATGGGTCGTCTTTCGGTCCAAAGTAGGGATTTGGCCCTCAGCCTAGTTTGAAACAAAATTAATAAGAAATTTGTCAAAGTAATAAGAACAAAAGAGATTGATTTCCTTTAAGCATAGGAGAGTAAAAGCCATAAGCATAGGATAGTTTCCTCCTCTTATGACTTATGCTAAGAAGGCCGAATACTTAGTACGATACGGATACGAGGAATTTTTAAAAAACAAGATACGACATGGTCAAGACACATTAACAAAAGCTTATACACACAATATTTGTAGAGAGATATTCATATTAGTAGTTGCTCAAAATAACACATAAGCATATTATTGGTAAATATATGATGATCACATTGTAAAAATAAATACTTGTGACTATATCAAGTAGAGATAGTTACGCATATTTATCTCACTCATATCACAATGTATTATTTATTTCTTCTATGATCATGTTACGTAAAAACATATAATTTAGTCTTTTAGTTATTGAGGTATTAAAGACGTATTATATATGAGTGAAAATCACGTACTTAGTTGGTAAGATGTATCAAAAATGTATTATCCTTTGTTGGTAAGAAGTATCAAATATGTATCGAGTGAAATATTTTTTAAAAAGAATTAAAAAAATTATTGGATAATCTTTGAGTGCGTATTGGGAAGTATCAGGTACGTGTCGGTATCAAATACGTATCTGACACCGGTACATTTGCATTTTTAAAGTATCTAGGCTTCACCGGACTTATGAGTCCACTATTTTCTCTTGAAATTAAACCACACATTAATTAGAAAAGATTAAAAAAACAAATTATTCAAAATTAATTCATAAAAAAGGTTACTGAGGTATTTTTGTCAAGAGTATCCCATAGACGGTAGTAGTGGTTAACAATGCGGTGAAAACATGGTATTATATTCTTTTTAAAAAAAAACAAATTATTTTTGTCAAGAAAAAACAAATTCTGGATATATTATTTTTGACGGAAACAAATTCTGGATATCATCGTACTGTGAAATTACTTTGATCTTGGTACTGTGAAATTATTACTGCCAGAGAGCAACTTTGACATTTCCAATGCTATACGAATTTCAACCACTTTTCTAACAAAATGAAAATGAAAATGAAAATGAAATAAACAACGCAGTGACGAAGATACAAATTTCTCTGTTATTATTTAAATTTAAATTTTGGGTCTCCTCTTCTTCGTTTTCAAGTGTTGCTCATTTAGAGGCTCAAACTCGTTCATCGACGTTGCACACTCATTGCATTATTCTCAGGGTTATGCATTAGGGTTCATGGTGGGTGGAGATCGACTTTTCTTCAGAATGCTATCTAAGGCTTGAAGCCTTAAGGCTTCTCCGGGTCTCAATCGAAATGTGTTTCTTCTTAATTTGGTAATGCCTTAGAAACATTTCCCGATTTCTCAAACTCAATCTCTTCCTTCTCACGGAGGTTTGGTTCTTCGCATTCTCATGAAATCTCTCACTTCTATTCCCTAATGCATTACCGTGTTTGTTTTTGTTGAAACGTTGGACGTGGGCTTGTTGCTTCCAAAACATGCTCTTGTAAGGATAGTGTTTGTGTTTGTGTGTAAGAGAGAATTGTTGTTGTCTTTGTATAGTGTATTGTAGTTTCTGTTGTATTGTTTGTTTTTGAAGATGAAGAGAACAAAAAGTGAACCTTCAAATTCGAGGAGGTTTAGATTGTCTCATTTTTTGTTTGGCATTGGGGTGTTGTACTTGCTTTTTATAGCCTGTAAATTTCCACAGTTTCTAAGAATTGTATCATCGTTAAGTGGAGATGAAGATGTTGATGATGATAGATTGGACGGGAATGGGAATAGGGTAGCTGCTGGGGTTACTGAAGAATCAGATTTAAGCAAGTCTTTTGTTAGTTCTTTTTATAAAGACGCCTTTCACCGGAGATTAGAAGATAGTATTAGAGACCAAGGTTCACCCCTGAGGCCAAACAAGGAACCAATGAGGGAGGAAGAACACAGTCCAATAACTATTAAGCAGATTCCGCCGCGATATGGTAGGTTAACTGGGAAGATCATGAGGGAATACAAGAGGACCAATGATTTGCCTGTTCTTGAGAGAATGGCAGATGAGGCATGGATATTAGGGTCAAAGGCTTGGAAAGAAGTAGATTATGTTGATGAGAAGGAGTCAGGAGAGAGCCCTCTACTTGGAGGACAGCTTGAGTCGTGTCCTTCATGGATATCAATGGGTGCGGAAGAATTGGTTAAAGGAGGTGGTTTGGTGATTCTTCCTTGTGGGCTTGCTGCTGGTTCATCAATCACTATTGTGGGGACACCTCATTATGCTCATAAGGAGTATGTCCCCCAGCTTGCCAAGTTGAAGAATGGTGAGGGATTAGTTCCAGTTTCACAATTCATGGTCGAATTGCAAGGGCTAAAGTCTGTGGAGGGGGAAGATCCTCCGAAGATCCTTCACTTGAATCCTCGTGTAAGTGGGGATTGGAGTAAACAACCAGTAATTGAGCATAATACCTGTTACCGAATGCAGTGGGGAACTTCTCAAAGATGTGATGGTCTGCCATCTGGTGATGAAGAAGAAATGCTTGGTATGGTTAATAATATTTCATATTCATAAGAAAAAGTGTTGTTGATTAAGTTTCTATTGTCATCATTGTCAAATATAAAAAGCATTCAATATTCTGATAAGGATTGATAAGGATTGTTAGTTGGTAATTCCTGGTCAGCAAAAAGAAAAGGGCCTACCTTCCTGGTTGGTATAGTCTATATAATTCTAAACCATTAGAGATCAAGTGGTAATTGTAGTTCTAAGTTATACAGTTAAAATATCATATACTTAGTCGTAGGCTCTTATATCTTAACATTTGTTTTATTGATAGTTTAGCTTTGGTCATCAATGTAATATTCCCGTTGTTTGTGGTGATTTCTAATATTTATCTACACAATGTGTATCCATATAATTTATTATTATTGTATTTTGCAGTTGATGGGTACAGACGATGTGAGAAATGGATGCGGAATGGCATTGTAGACTCAAAAGGATCCAAGACGACATCATGGTTTAAACGGTTTATAGGGCGTGAGCAGAAGCCAGAAATGACCTGGCCATTTCCTTTTATTGAGGGAAGAATGTTTGTCCTTACACTGCGTGCTGGTGTTGATGGATACCATATTACTGTTGGGGGTCGCCATGTAACTTCATTTCCATATAGGACCGTAAGTATCTTGAGATAATATTAGTGTTTTCATCTATTGCTTGTTCTAAACATCTGGATGGCGCAAAATTGCATATCTAGCTTCTCAATAACAATAATATGTTGAGATATATATAAGTCGCTTAATGTATTTGCTTTAACTTTACTGTATTGGAGTTCATAATGCTCAAGTTACCTCCTTTTGCTTATATACATTGGGTTATAGCCAGAGAATTTTTGTTAATTGTTACTATTTTGTGGTAAAGGCAATATCTGTTGTTCTACATGTTGAAGGGTGACTCAAATAGCTTAGGCTTCAATAATAATTGGAATTTATATAATCTGCTGCTGCTTCAAATATTTTTTCGTGTCGGTAAGTTTCTTCCTGCTTTATCTTCAGGGATTTACGCTTGAGGATGCTACAGGATTAGCAGTTAAAGGGGATGTAGACGTTCATTCAATATATGCTACTTCTCTTCCTGCTTCCCATCCAAGTTTCTCACCTCAAAGAGTACTGGAAATGTCAGAGACGTGGAAAGCCAGACCTTTACCCAAACGTCCTATCAGACTTTTTATTGGAGTTCTTTCAGCTTCAAATCACTTTGCAGAACGAATGGCAGTTAGAAAAACATGGATGCAATCAGCTGAAATCAAGTCTCAAGATGTAGTAGTAAGATTCTTTGTTGCACTGGTAAGGTTTCTCTTTGGTCTTTATTTTTATCTAGCATAGCAGGGCAACATTCATAGGGTTGTTTTATGGAAGTTTTATGATAAATTTGTGGGTTTAAATCCTGATGGGCAAGGACAGAATCTCTAGTTTGGGTTTCAAGTGGGCTTTTGAGGCTCTAAATTTGTTGGCCATAAATATATTGCACATAGAATTTGGAGTTATCATTTTTGAAAGCCAGGATTGGATTCTTTGGTACTTAGTTAATATAGGTTTTTAACATAACCAAGCATGCTAATGATTCTTTTTTGGTGGATTGTGGTGCTATAATTGACATTTGGGTGTTGTTTTATTGTTTTTGATTTTCAATAAATTGATGACATATTTTTGGATCTAATAAAGCGCTACTTGATTTCTATATTGCTGAAATTTATTTATTTTAGAAATTTTAGAAAGTAAAAGGGAAAATAATACTTTAGGACCGAAGTTCCTTAAGCAATACAGGCTGTCTTTATAGATTTTGAACGGCTTTGCAAAAATGTGTTCCCATCAGTAACATAAGCCAATGGGCGTGTGACCTAAGCATGGTATGTGAATGCTAATGAATTTTTTTTTGGTTACCATTGTCATTGGTGCGTAGTTTCCACCGGCTTTGCCGATGACTAATCTACGCCGGGGAACCTGGCTGGCCACGAGTACCGGCTTTGCCGGCCCGTATGGTGAATGCTAATGAACTTTAAATAAGAGTACCTATCACCCGAATAAGCAATTTTGGGTTCCATGAAGGTCTCCTTTTTGAATAAGATTTCTTCAAGTTTGATTCTTCCAATCTTAGTTTCTTAATGTAGCTGATATGTGTAAGATTGATATTTTAAGTTGAGCTTGAGCCTTAAATCGTTAGATCAGTTGTATTTTAGTTATAAAAAACCATTCATTTATTTCCAATAAAAGGCTAAAAACTCAAGCTTTGGGATGGTTGTTCATGACATGGTATCAGCGCCTTTGTGACCATGTGATTTTTAGAGTTTGATCCTTGTTGGCCTCATTCTTCTTGATAATAGCTAACCTTTAGCACATGATAGCGTGGGTGTGTGCATTGTCCACACTTTAAGCTCGAAGGTGTTGGGATATATTAAATGTAAATACCATTTATGCTTTTACTCAACTACTTAAGCTTTTGAGATAGATAGTCCATGACAAGTTGATATGGGGAAACCTTAACTGCTTCTGCATAATACTTCCTAAATCTACAATCTTCCAAGATTAGTTGTTTTAAAAAGATTTTACACTTTGGACCGAATGATAGAAATTACAAATATATCTGGGCATGTTGGTGCCAGCATGATAGAATTTCCATGTTAAAATGTCTTTTTGGAATAGAATACAATTGGTGGAGTGTGCATAGGAAAATTTGAGTTTTGGGATGGATTGGAATTCTTTGATGGCATTGCGTGTATTTGTTTTTGTCCCTTTTTTGTATTAGTATGATATGGCTAAATTTTTTGTTTTATGCCATTTATAAACATCAATCAAAGAATCCAAGGAAGGAAGTGAATGCAGTGCTGAAGAAGGAAGCTGCTTACTTTGGTGATATCGTCATTCTTCCCTTTATGGATCGCTATGAGCTTGTTGTACTTAAAACTGTGGCCATTTGTCAATTTGGAGTGAGTTAAAGTCTCTTGGCTGCTTAAAATTGCTTCCTATTCTATTCTTCCGGCTCTTGGTTTTCTTTTGGTTGCTCTCTTAAGTATATAAACTAATTTTCATTTGTGCAGATTCAGAATGTGACCGCTGCAAATATTATGAAATGTGATGATGATACATTTATTAGGGTGGATACTGTATTGAAGGAAATTGAGAAGATACCCCCAAAAAAGTCTCTTTATATGGGCAATCTCAATCTCTTGCATCGGCCTCTGAGAAATGGCAAATGGGCAGTTTCTTATGAGGTATGATAGTGAAGCTTAACAACATTGTTTCTAGGAAATAAATATATAAATCCTAATTCTCAAATTAAATTTTTGTCATGTTGATTATATATGTGTGTATACTGTGTCCCGGTGTCCTATAGGCTATATGTTGTAGATTATAACTAATATGGAGAATGCATAGAATGTTATAGGTTGTTTTTGTTCCATACTCTGAGGGGTTAAGTTTTATTGTTGCAGGAGTGGCCAGAAGAAGTTTATCCTCCATATGCAAATGGACCTGCATATGTAATTTCCAGCGACATCGTTACATTCATCCTATCTCAACACAAGGATAGAAGACTAAGGGTTAGTTGAAATTTTAACCCCTCTACAAATTGCTAGCCACATGAACAGAAATTGATTAATAACTGAAAATGTGTATATTTCTTATGACAGCTCTTTAAAATGGAGGATGTAAGCATGGGAATGTGGGTTGAGATATATAACAATACCATAGGTGCAGTTCAGTACTCTCATAATTGGAAGTTTTGTCAGTATGGTTGCATGGATGGTTACTTCACTGCACATTACCAATCACCAAGACAAATGATCTGTCTTTGGGATAATCTGTCAAAAGGTCGAGCTCGTTGCTGCAACTTCAGATGACTTCACACGAACAACTTTGCCACTATGTATCACTGTGTTTTATACTTTTGTGCTGATGTTAGTTCACCTAGGCTAATATTTGTAGAAAATTACAATGACACAAGAAGGTATTACAAAATTAATTTCACAGAAATGGAATTTTACTTGAGTTTTTTCATAGGTAAAACTAAGAACCGAAATGAAGCATCATGCATTATACACGACTACGATCTACGTAGAAGCACAAAAAAAAAAAAAAGTAAAAGACAACTTTCCTTTGGGAGCAAAAGAAGAGGTAGAAGCTTAAAATTTTGGGTGCTGCTATATTAGAAAAAGATACCTTCCAGTTTTCAAATATAAATTATCAAACTCATATCAAAGTTTCTAAAACATGAATTGAATCATCTTTATTGATTATATAATAGTGACAAAAGGAGTAGCTCACAAGATGAGAACTTGAATCATCTTTATTGATTATATAATAGTGACAAAAGGAGTAGCTCACAAGATGAGAACCGAGAAGTACTCACAAATTTAGATAAACTTAGCATTTTTATGACCTACCAGCCAGTCGAATTCTCAGTCCACAGTTTAGGTTTGTAGTTCTTGTTGGGAGTCAAGTTTTCATAGTAGAATACTAGAATCCATTGCATGTATCAATCTAAAACAACAAAATCAACAAACCAGATAACTGA
This sequence comes from Astragalus membranaceus, assembly GCA_039519185.1. NCBI lineage: Eukaryota > Viridiplantae > Streptophyta > Magnoliopsida > Fabales > Fabaceae > Astragalus > Astragalus membranaceus. The sequence goes on along the minus strand of CM076850.1, from coordinate 156,529,604 downwards.
TAAAGAAAGTTGCAGAGAAAATAAACACAAGATTGAACTGAAATTAGATCTTGGCAGTTTCTCTACTTTTCTTTATCATAAAATAGAAGATCAGTTTGAGATATTAACACACCCTTTCAATCATTCATGTGCCCTAACTAGATCCATTTATAGAATTACAATAAATCTTTAGGTAAAGGAAACACAAAATAATGGTCAGCTATTTGGTTTCATGTGAAAAACATCGAAACCAGAAAAGCAGAAAAGCACCTTATATGGATTCAGCAGAGACAAGTTGTATGAGTGGAGATAATCACCACTGATTGCTTCATGTATTCCTCCTTCATTAAGGAAAAATGAAAATGAAATTAGATTATCTCAATGCTATTGTTATTGAAGAATATACTACAAAAGTTTCTAGTTTCACAGAAATGCATACCGACTGAGAGTCTCCCAACATGCCTTGTCAAGCTCCCGAAACTGCCAAATGATACAGGTAATTGTATGCCACTAGCATCACCAAACAACAGAACAAAATTTCATTGTTTTAATATTACTTATAGATCTCAAATGGTTTAGTTTCATAAAGGCTTCGTAAGTGTAAATGGTAATTTACCTGTACAACTCTATTAAAAGCAGCTGGCAGCAGGCTGTTAGGAGCTCGATATCATCGGAGAAATATAAAGTTTCAGCAAAAGAAAACAAATTATATATGTATGATAAGAGTCGGATTGGATGCTGTGGTATAACTTGAATAGTTTCTAAGTACATCATCTCGTACATATTAGTACCTCTCGTGATAAGTTGGAAAGATGCCGTAAATGACTCTCAGTATCTCTAGATTCTCAAGTGAAACACCCTATCACATAAAAATTGCAAATTCACACCAACAAGCAGAGAGCAGCAGCAAAACATAAAGAAGAAAAGAAAACTAGCCTAATATTGTGGCATCAGATCTCAGAATTCTTCCAACAATTCTTCCAATTTTGGGGATCCTGGCTGAGGTTCTACATAAGTGAACATATAAGTAGTACAATCCAAAGGACCTAAGCCTGCTGGAAACGTCTATGAAGATTTCAGTGAAAGTTCTTAAAAGTTAAAAATGTTCTGGGGAAAAGTTCCCCATGGCATCAATGATAAGACAAGATGACAAACGATTGAACTGAATAACTAGTTCTTCAAGTTAAGATAAACTCACTGCAGCATCTTCATATACTTTGATGCAGGAGATGCCATAGCCCTCAAAAATGACTCCGCTAAGGGAGACAACTTTTCTTTTCAATCTCTATAAGCTTGACAGGTCTGTAACGGAAGGCAGAGAAAAAAGTTATTATATGCAAGATTTTGATCTTCAAGAGAATACTTAAATTTATACTCAGACAGTCAGATTACTGTTAACTGCAAGCATATCGAAACATTAAAATGCAATCTTCAGAGAATTCAGAATAGTTTTCCATGCAATACTAGCAGACAGGTACATAAGAATCTTAAACTAGTTAGAAACAATTGTTTTTCACATTTATCCAAAAATAAATTATCAGATGTTTTACAAGTATACTAATTATGAAAAAATTGATGATTGATTATTCTTAGAGGAAAAAAAAAGACTGTCATGATAACAGTTCGAATGTTCGATACTTTACACTTTTGAAGGGAATGTGTTGTTGCCTTTCTATCCCACAATAAAGCTATACATGTTTGAATTAGCTTTCTTGTTAATGCTTTGTTGACTCTGTAACCATTGGAATCATACCTTGAGAAGTGGGAATAAGTGAGAAACTGTTTTCATGTATGCAAATAGCCAAATGCCACACCTCATGTGTAATTTTTACTTCACAACACCGTGCCTTATATTTATGTTTTTCAGATGCATCATCATTAACTCCTAGTATAACAAGCTTTTCACCATCCTACTTTCAACTTACATTAACCAAGAACTTCAACTCAGTTGAAGTTTTATTTAATCTCATTTCAATCTTTCTTAATTTAATTAATCCAATTCACCATGTTTATATTTATGTTCTTGTTTCCATGAATTACTCGAGGTAAGTTGAGTTTGATCAAAAGCATCCAATTCACCATGTTTATATGTATGGCAGAAAATTGATTTTGTTTGGAGTTTGGAACAATGATCCATTTATTTATCTTTTTTGGCTCGCCGTAATTGGTTCCTTGAGTTGTCGCTAGTGAATTTATGATGTTTTATCAATGTTAATTAGTCGACCATATGATTTTTGCAATAAATCGAAGTTCAAAATGTGAGTTCCAGAAGAAAGGAAAGTGTAAACTCCTCTGTCTGAATGAATAGCCAAGTTTGTATATGAGTACCACATCGGGAAGTCAAGGAAGCGACACGCTACATGCGTGGGATATAAAAGACACAGCGAGCAGTGTTTCAACTCATACCTTTCTCGGCCTTTTGGCTAAGATCAAGTGTAGTATCTGTTCTTATCAGTTTAATATCTGATATGTGGGTCATTGGCCCACACGATATTAAATTACTTTTTTGAGGGGGAGAGGCCACCACAATAGCTTGCTATTGGGTCTCTCATGTGTCGCCTATGCGTTGCACTAAAGCATGGGCCTGGCGCACCCCACCAAGTCCAGTTTAAATATTGCTGTTTGCATTAAAGTCTGGGCCTGCGCCACCAACCCAGTCCAGTTCAAATATTGAATTTTGCATTAATACAAATATTTTTAACTATTTATATTGTTATTGTAAAACAAGTAACTCTTTAAAGGTTACTTAAATTTTTAATTTAAAATATAAATGTTAATCTTTGGTCAAAAAATAAAATATATAAATGTTAATCTCGCTTATTTTGTTTGTTCCATGCAAACACCACATCTAGTTTGTCTTTCATTTCTATCTACACAAATGTTGACTTTCTATCTACACAAATGTTGACTGTGGATTACTATCCCTCCTTCGCCCATTTTTATACTTGTTCCATCAAATTTATTCTAATACGTTTGTACCAGTAACCTGTAGTGTGTACTGAAATTTCAAAGCAAATAAAATCCACAATATTTTGTTCTTAATATTCACAAAAACATCAACTAAAAAAAGCACATTTGTGAGTCTTCTTTCCCCATTTCACGGATTGAAATCATGTTATACCTCTAATAATGTATATATACCTTACACTATACAAAGCCTAATGTACGGTGTAAGCTAGTCGGTAGTCTGATTTTGACCAACTCATACCTCGGAGCTCCAACCGGGGATGGCACCTGCAAAGACACTCTGACGCTCAAGTCAGTAGAGTGAAGTCGATTGCAAGTATAGTATTGGAATGTGTGTTAGGTAGAGTTAGAAAATGTACCTTTGGCATTAAGTGTCAACCTATTTATAGTAGCGAAGTCGGCTCAGTGTCGAAGCCGCACAATGCATTGTCGCCGAACTCGTACCGTGCTGCCAGTCTCGTTCCACGACGCCGTCCTCGCCGATTTCATGGCGCGTTAGCCAAAACGACCTTGGTGCGGTCGTGCTACTTTGCAGTTTGTTCCAATTCTGAAATCGGTGACCACGTCGAGCTAGTTCCCGACATTAGGCTCGAACACGATGTCAGTCTCGACAAATTGGATCTTGCAGACCTCGATTTTGTGAATTGGGATTGCAAAGACTGGTATTTGGTGATTCTTGAAATCAAACGTGTGAACCTCGTCTGGCTTTCGATTTCGTAGGTTGAGAACTTGGGGGAAAATCCTGCAAGTCACAAGATCGTGGATCTGGATCTTGAATCGAAGATCATGGATCTTGAACTTCTTGATTTTCAACCTTCAGCTACCATATGAAACCTCGTGCGATTACCAATCGAACCTAGTTCCGACTTTGGAATCGCTTGGAAATAAACGGGAACACAGAGAATTGAAGCAAACAGAAATTTATATCTCCATTAACCACATGAATCACGTTCTGTCAAAGCTAGAAACGTAATTTTTTGAATTCGTAGCGAGAGAAAAGTCGACCTGAATAGCCGTCTGTTCTCGTCCTCTAGTTTCCCTCCGCTGTGAGTGAAAGAAAAAAGAGGAGGAAGCTCCCACTGTGGTCGCCAATGTTCTGTACCTTATCTCAAGCTCGGCAGAGGATTTTGGATAGTCAGTAGTCTGATCTTGACCAACTCGTACCTCGGAGCTCCAACCAGGGGTAGAACCCGCAAAGACACTCTGACGCTCAAGTCAGTAGAGTGAAGTCAATTCCAAGTATAGTATTGGAATGTGTTGTAGAGTTAGTAAATGTACCTTTGGCATTAAGTGTCAGCCTATTTATAGGCGCTAGGAAGGTGTAGGGAGTTCTTTGGTGTACAAACAAGAGGTGAGATCTGAGCCGTTAAGCTAGGCCGCGCGATCTCCACTGTTCTTAAGGCGTGGCGCACGGATCGCCTAGATGGGGTTCCTCGTGCGTGCTTGGACCGCCGAGACGGACCGAAATCAGAGGTCGAGCTTAAGCCCGGTCCGGAACGCCCGGTCCGGTATATATATATATATATATATATATATATATATATATATATATATATATATATATATATATATATATATATATATTTGCTAACAACACCTGACAAGCTATCCTCTAATCTAATTGTTATCTAACTACTTGACTTAAATAACAAACGTATTCATGTGGGTATTCATGTTCAAAAGACGATTTTATTTAGTTCATATAAATTTCTAATAAGTTGTTTAAATGAGAAGATAAAATATAAGAAATGATGATATAACTAATTTTTTAAAAAGACACAGCGAGCAGTGTTTCAACTCATACCTTTCTCGACCTTTTGGCTAAGATCAAGTGTAGTATCTGTTCTTATCAGTTTAATATCTGATATGTGGGTCATTGGCCCACACGATATTAAATTACTTTTTTGAGGGGGAGATGCCATCACAATAGCTTGCTATTGGGTCTCTCATGTGTCGCCTATGCGTTGCACTAAAGCATGGGCTTGGCGCACCCCACTAAGTCCAGTTTAAATATTGCTGTTTGCATTAAAATTTGGGCCTGCGCCACCAACCCGGTCCAGTTAAAATATTTAAATATTACTGTTTGCATTAAAAAAAGAGACTGTATAGAGGTTATTTAAATTTTTAGTTTATAATATAAATGTTACTCTTTGGTCAAAATATTATATGTATAAATGTTAATCTCGGTCATCTGTTTTGTTCCACTCAAACACTACATCTAGTTTATCTTTTATTTCTCTCTACACAAATGTTTATTAGGGATTACTATCCACACCTCTTTCGTCCATCTTTATACTTGTTCCATCAAATTTATTCTAATACTTTTGTGCTGAAATTTCAAAGCAAATAAAATCTACAATATTTTGTTCTTAATATTCACAAAAATACCAACTAAAAAAAAGCACATTTGTGAGTCTTCTTTCCCCATTTCACGGATTGAAATCATGTTATACCTCTAATAATGTATATATACCTTACACTATACAAAGCCTAATGTACGGTGTAAGCTAGTCGGTAGTCTGATTTTGACCAACTCATACCTCGGAGCTCCAACCGGGGATGACACCTGCAAAGACACTCTGACGCTCAAGTCAGTAGAGTGAAGTCGATTGCAAGTATAGTATTGGAATGTGTGTTAGGTAGAGTTAGAAAATGTACCTTTGGCATTAAGTGTCAACCTATTTATAGTAGCGAAGTCGGCTCAGTGTCGAAGCCGCACAATGCATTGTCGCCGAACTCGTACCGTGCTGCCAGTCTCGTTCCACGACGCCGTCCTCGCCGATTTCATGGCGCGTTAGCCAAAACGACCTTGGTGCGGTCGTGCTACTTTGCAGTTTGTTCCAATTCTGAAATCGGTGACCACGTCGAGCTAGTTCCCGACATTAGGCTCGAACACGATTTTAGTCTCGACAAATTGGATCTTGCAGACCTCGATTTTGTGAATTGGGATTGCAAAGACTGGTATTTGGTGATTCTTGAAATCAAACGTGTGAACCTCGTTTGGCTTTCGATTTCGTAGGTTGAGAACTTGGGGGAAAATCCTGCAAGTCACAAGATCGTGGATCTGGATCTTGAATAAAAGATCATGGATCTTGAACTTCTTGATTTTCAACCTTCAGCTACCATATGAAACCTCGTGCGATTACCAATCGAACCTAGTTCCGACTTTGGAATCGCTTGGAAATAAACGGGAACACAGAGAATTGAAGCAAACAGAAATTTATATCTCCATTAACCACATGAATCACGTTCTGTCAAAGCTAGAAACGTAATTTCTTGAATTCGTAGCGAGAGAAAAGTCGACCTGAATAGCCGTCTGTTCTCGTCCTCTAGTTTCCCTCCGTTGTGAGTGAAAGAAAAAAGAGGAGGAAGCTCCCACTGTGGTCGCCAATGTTCTGTACCGTATCTCAAGCTCGGCAGAGGATTTTGGATAGTCAGTAGTCTGATCTTGACCAACTCGTACCTCGGAGCTCCAACCAGGGGTAGTACCTGCAAAGACACTCTGACGCTCAAGTCAATAGAGTGAAGTCAATTCCAAGTATAGTATTGGAATGTGTTGTAGAGTTAGTAAATGTACCTTTGGCATTAAGTGTCAACCTATTTATAGGCGCTAGGAAGGTGTAGGGAGTTCTTTGGTGTACAAAACAAGAGGTGAGATCTGAGCCGTTCAGCTAGGCCGCGCGATCTCCACTGTTCTTAAGGCGTGGCGCACGGATCGCCTAGATGGGATTCCTCGTGCGTGCTTGGACCGCCGAGACGGACCGAAATCAGAGGTCGAGCTTAAGCCCGGTCCGAAACGCCCGGTCCGGTATATATATATATATATTTGCTAATAACACCTGACAAGCTAACCTCTAATCTAATTGTTATCTAACTACTTGACTTAAATAACAAACTTATTCATGTGGGTATTCATGTTCAAAAGACGATTTTATTTAGTTCATTTAATTTTCTAATAAGTTTTTTAAATGAGAAGATAAAATATAAGAAATGATGATATAACTAATTTTTTTAACAATTGAAACATTGTTTGGGTGTTTTACATACTTATTTTACTTATTTTATATGTGCTATTTTACAAATTAATATTCTTTAACCCATCCAAACATAATATACTCAAACATGTATCATGATATAGAGATAAGTTAAGACTTTATTGGGGAAGTCTTTTTCTCATATGCTTATACTATATTTTTACCTTAAAGTTTAAATACCAATAGACTTTTAATTAGATAATAATATGTTTTCATGCAAAGTATTCATTTATGTGTGGTATAATTTTTAAAGAAGGTACTGTTGTATATGAGTACCACATCGGGAAGTCAAGGATGCAACACACTACTACATGTTGGGATATAAAAGACACGCAGCAGCTGCATTTCAACTCATACCTTTCTCGGCCTTTTGGCTAAGATCAAGTGTAGTATCTATTCTTATCAGTTTAATATCTGATATGTGGGTCATTGGCCCACACGATATTAAATTACTTTTTGAGGGGGAGAGGCCACCACAATAGCTTGCTATTGGGTCTCTCACATGTCGCCTATGCGTTGCACTAAAGCGTGGGCCTGGCGCAACCCACCAAGTCCAGTTTAAATATTGTTGTTTGCATTAAAGTCTGGTCCTACGCCACCAAGCCGGTCCAGTTCAAATATTGTTTTTGCATTAATACAAATATTTTTAACTATTTATTTATTGGGTTATTGTAAAAAAAGAAACTGTTTAGAGGTTATTTAAATTTTTAGTTTAAAATTTTTAGTTTAAAATATAAATGTTAATCTTAGGTAAAAAAAAATATAAATGTTAATCTTGGTCATCTGGTTTGTTCTACTCTTACGCAAACACCACATCTAGTTTGTCTTTTATTTCTTTCTACACAAATGTATATTTGGGATTACTATCCACACCTCCTTCACCCATCTTTATACTTGTTCCACCAAATTTATTCTAATACTTTTGTACCAGGATGTAACCTGTAGTGTGTACTGAAATTTCAAAGCAAATAAAATCCACAATATTTTGCTCTTAATATTCACAAAAATATCACAACTAAAAAAAAGCACATTTGTGAGTCTTTTTTCCCATTTCACGGATTGAAATCATGTTATACCTCTAATAATGTATATATAGCTTACACCATACATTAGGCTTTGTATAGTGAAAGCTATATATATATATATATATATATATATATATATATATATATATATATATATATATATATATATATATATATATATATATATATATATATATATTTGCTAATTACATCCGACAAGCTAACTTCTAATCTAATTGTTAACTAACTATTTGAGTTTAATAACAAACTTATACTAACTATAGCTAAATTACAATCAGTAATAGACGATTTACATGTGGGTATTCATGTTCAAAAGACGATTTTATTTAGTTCATATAATATTTGTTTTGGTAAACCAATGTATTCTCTACGGCGACTGTGGAGACTAATCCTTCGAGGTATCTGAGATCTATTTAAGGGGTTGACCTCTCCCAACAAATATTTTTCCATACGCAATGAGAAGATAAAATATAAGAAATGATGATATAACTAAGTTTTTTTACCAATTGAAACATTGTTTGGGTGTTTTACATGCTTATTTTACATATTCTATATGTGCTATTTTACAAGTTAATCTTCTTTAACCCATCAAACCATAATATACTCAAATGTCAATTATAATGACTAAATAAAAAAATCGAATTTCAATTAGACTTATATTATGGTCATAATATTAGTTGAGATTCTTAATTAATTACTTCAAGATTTACAATAACTTACAACATTTAAAAATGATAATCACGTTGGGTTATATTATATGATACTATTGAATTTTTTGATTCTATTGGTTCCACTCAGGTGTTTAATAAAACATTGGACAACAATGAATATTAACAAATTGGTAAAATTGCACTTTTGTCGTTTGTTTTTGACCAAAATGTTAGTTTGGTCATTTGTCTTTTTTCCCATTTTGGTCATTTATCTTTTAAATCTATGTCAAAATGATTCTTTTTTAATATTCCCGTCCACTGACTTTAACAGAAGCCATGCGGGCCATTAACTGCGGACATGGCGTCTTAAGTGGTGCATCTGACTAGGATTTCATTAAATTATGTGGCATTTCATTTTCTTAAAAACAAAAACACAGAAATGAGGAACACTATGAACGTCTTCAAGAACACCAAGAACACTTCAATTTATTGTTTCCTGAATAACTCATGCAATACGTGACCAAGTTGAACGAAACTGAACTCTAATATGAATAAACTATCGCAAATAAGTCAATGGAACCAAAATTAAGCTGAGATTAGTGCTTACGCGCAAAATCACTTATGGAATTGAAAGCTTGAAGTGGAAGAGAAGAGGAAGGCCAATTGTGACGATTTGCACTTGGAACCACTCAATTTGGTGGAGACTTGTACAAATTCGAGTTGTAGATTGAAGCTTTTATTTTCGTTTCTGTTTTTTGCATCGTTCTCGAATTTGAAATGTTTTCGTTAAAACTTTTTGCAATAGTTCAATTGATGCACTCAATACGAGTTGAACGCAATTGATTTCACGCAAGTTGGTTGAGAAATGAGAAAATAAGGGCAAAAACACTATTTATAGATACAAATTGCTTCTTCATAGCGTTTGCATTTAAGCGCTTTTCTAAACAAAATGTTTGTCGTATTCTTATTCATTGTTGTATTTCGAGCATTTTAGGCTCAAGAATTGTTCAATTTGGTGCTCTATAGCAAAATCACCATTGTTGAGATTGAAGGTTTCTTATCATCGCCTCCAAGCTTTCGGTTTCTGATGTGGTTTTGCAAATAAGCATTTTTCTGAGCTTAATTTTGATTCAATTGAATTCCTTGTGAAATTTATTCAAGTTAGCGTCCATTTCCATTAAGTCTGGTCACATATTGCATGAGTTATTCAAGAAACAAGAAATTAAATTGTTCTTGCTGTTGTTTAAGACATTCATAGTGTTCTTCATTATTCTGTGTTTTTGTTTAAAAAAATTTGAAATGACATGTAGTTTAATGAAATCCCAGACAGATGTGCCACTTAAGACACCACACGTCAGCCGTCAGCGGCCAGTGGACAGAAATCTTAAAAAAGACCACTTTGACACAAATTTAAAAGATAAAGGAACAAAGTGGAAAAAAACAAGATAAAGGATCAAATTGACATTATGGTCAAAGATAAATGACTGAAAATGCAGTTTGGCCTTACAAATATCAATTGAATTTATAAAAAATTCTTTGATTTTTTTAAAGGCTTAAATATATGTTAAGGCTCTGCAAATATGGCCAAAATCCATTTAAGCCCCTGCAATTTTTTTTTTTAAAATAACCCTTGTAAATACACACCGTTCGTAGTTAAGCCCCTACTGTTAGTTTTTGTTAACAGAGTTAACTCTAATCTGGCGTGGATGACACCTGTGCTTATTACGTGGCAGCAGATTACACGTGTCAACCCGAGTCTTCTTCTTTCTCTGTTCACTCTCTAATGGCTCGGTACTCTCACTCTCACTCTCAACTCTGAAATCTCACTCTCAACTCTCACATTTCATCTAATCATGTACTGTAGAAGCTCTATCTAGGGTTTCTGAGAAACCAGAATCCAGAAGAAGGAAGCACTGAGGAATACGAACGAAGCATTGGCGGAGATGAAGGGAGCATTGACGAAGAAGAAGGAAGGAAGCATTGACGTTGAAGCTCGTGAAGACGAAGAAGGTGAGATTTCTTCTGCAGTACAGAGGTTTGCACATGGGCTCACTTATTTTTTGTACTTTCTAAGTTGAATACAGAAATGTTTTGGGTACGGAACACCACGTGGGTGGGTAGGGAACGAATATTGAATGTGTTGTGTGTAGTGTTGTCATTTACTAGGGAATCTTTACTGCTTTTGAATGTGTTGGGTGTAGTGTTGTCATTGTTTAAGGGCCTATTTACAGCTTTTGCATGGGTTGAGTGTATTTATGTGTTAATGTCTATTTTAGGTCTCTAATTTAGGTTGAAATGTCCTATTTAGCCCTAATCCCTAATTCTGAATTGTACCATTATGTTGTGTTATACAGTGATGTCTATTGCTGTCGTTTTTCACCGTGGGGGAAAGTTTGTTAAACATGAGGTGCTTAAATATGAAGGGGGCAGTGAGGCATCTCTGGTAGGTCAAGATGTGGATAAATGGAGTTACTTTGAAGTTGTTGGTCTTGTGAAGGAATTAGGATACGAAATTGGTAGTTATAGGCTATGGTGGAGAATTGGCCAAGATGTGCTGTTTAGGAGGTTTTTATGTGATGATGATGCATCTGAGAATGCATTGAAGTTGGGAGTTCATGCTCATATCTACATTGAGCACTTTGAAGAAGCTGGCCATTCATATGGATCAACTGCAGCAAATGAGATAGACAGTAATGGGGAAGACAGTGAGGATGATCTTAGGGATATTCATATGGATGACAGTGAGGAAGAGAGAACAATGGGCAAAGATGAAGAGTTTGGAGATGAAGAGGAAGAGAGAACAATGGGCAAAGCTGTTTTATATATGCCTCACTTGACATATCAATTAAGACTAATCTCATGATATGTGAAGCTCCCGGCCAAATGCCACACCTCATCTGTAATTGAATTCAAAATAAAAGTGTTTTGGGACAATTGATCGATACTTTTTATTTTGAAAGAGGGCTTTCGCCCAGAGAAACTACACGACAACCAACCAAGGAGTAGACACTCTAATTACATCATGAGTAATTAACTGTGCCACAGAAGCTGGCACTCTTAATGTGTAATTTTTACTTCACAACACCGTTTTTCAGATGCATCATCATTAACTCCTAGTATAACAAGCTTTTCACCATCCTACTTTCAACTTACATTAACCAAGAACTTCAACTCAGTTGAAGTTTTATTTAATCTCATTTCAATCTTTCTTAATTTAATTAATCCAATTCACCATGTTTATATTTATGTTCTTGTTTCCATGAATTACTCGAGGTAAGTTGAGTTTGATCAAAAGCATCCAATTCACCATGTTTATATGTATGGCAGAAAATTGATTTTGTTTGGAGATTGGAACAATGATCCATTTATTTATCTTTTTTGGCTCGCCGTAATTGGTTCCTTGAGTTGTCGCTAGTGAATTTATGATGTTTTATCAATGTTAATTAGTCGACCATATGATTTTTGCAATAAATCGAAGTTCAAAATGTGAGTTCCAGAAGAAAGGAAAGTGTAAACTCCTCTGTCTGAATGAATAGCCAAGTTTGTATATGAGTACCACATCGGGAAGTCAAGGAAGCGACACGCTACATGCGTGGGATATAAAAGACACAGCGAGCAGTGTTTCAACTCATACCTTTCTCGGCCTTTTGGCTAAGATCAAGTGTAGTATCTGTTCTTATCAGTTTAATATCTGATATGTGGGTCATTGGCCCACACGATATTAAATTATTTTTTTGAGGGGGAGAGGCCACCACAATAGCTTGCTATTGGGTCTCTCATGTGTCGCCTATGCGTTGCACTAAAGCATGGGCCTGGCGCACCCCACCAAGTCCAGTTTAAATATTGTTGTTTGCATTAAAGTCTGGGCCTGCGCCACCAACCCAGTCCAGTTCAAACATTGAATTTTGCATTAATACAAATATTTTTAACGATTTATATTGTTATTGTAAAACAAGTAACTCTTTAGAGGTTACTTAAATTTTTAATTTAAAATATAAATGTTAATCTTTGGTCAAAAAATAAAATATATAAATGTTAATCTCGGTCATCTTGTTTGTTCCACGCAAACACCACATCTAGTTTGTCTTTCATTTCTATCTACACAAATGTTGACTTTCTATCTACACAAATGTTGACTGTGGATTACTATCCCTCCTTCGCCCATTTTTATACTTGTTCCATCAAATTTATTCTAATACGTTTGTACCAGTAACCTGTAGTGTGTACTGAAATTTCAAAGCAAATAAAATCCACAATATTTTGTTCTTAATATTCACAAAAACATCAACTAAAAAAAGCACATTTGTGAGTCTTCTTTCCCCATTTCACGGATTGAAATCATGTTATACCTCTAATAATGTATATATACCTTACACTATACAAAGCCTAATGTACGGTGTAAGCTAGTCGGTAGTCTGATTTTGACCAACTCATACCTCGGAGCTCCAACCGGGGATGGCACCTGCAAAGACACTCTGACGCTCAAGTCAGTAGAGTGAAGTCGATTGCAAGTATAGTATTGGAATGTGTGTTAGGTAGAGTTAGAAAATGTACCTTTGGCATTAAGTGTCAACCTATTTATAGTAGCGAAGTCGGCTCAGTGTCGAAGTCGCACAATGCATTGCCGTCGAACTCGTACCGTGCTGCCAGTCTCGTTCCACGACGCCGTCCTCGTCGATTTCATGGCGCGTTAGCCAAAACGACCTTGGTGCGGTCGTGCTACTTTGCAGTTTGTTCCAATTCTGAAATCGGTGACCACGTCGAGCTAGTTCCCGACATTAGGCTCGAACACGATTTCAGTCTCGACAAATTGGATCTTGCAGACCTCGATTTTGTGAATTGGGATTGCAAAGACTGGTATTTGGTGATTTTCGAAATCAAACGTGTGAACCTGGTCTGCCTTTCGATTTTGTAGGTTGAGAACTTGGGGGAAAATCCTGCAAATCACAAGATCGCGGATCGAGATCTTGAATCGAAGATCATGGATCTTGAACTTCTTGATTTTCAACCTTCAGCTACCATATGAAACCTCGTGCGATTACCGATCGAACCTAATTCCGACTTTGGAATCCCTTGGAAATAAACGGGAAGACAGAGAATTGAAGCAAACAGAAATCCATATCTCCATTAACCACACGATTCACGTTCTGTCAAAGCTAGAAACGTAACTTCTTGAATTCGTAGCGAGAGAAAAGTCGACCTGAATAGCCGTCTGTTCTCGTCCTCTAGTTTCCCTCCGCTGTGAGTGAAAGAAAAAAGAGGAGGAAGCTCCCACTGTGGTCGCCAATGTTCTGTACCTTATCTCAAGCTCGGCAAAGGATTTTGGATAGTCGGTAGTCTGATCTTGACCAACTCGTACCTCGGAGCTCCAACCAGGGGTAGTACCTGCAAAGACACTCCGACGCTCAAGTCAGTAGAGTGAAGTCAATTGCAAGTATAGTATTGGGATGTGTGTGAGGTAGAGTTAGAAAATGTACCTTTGGCATTAAGTGTCAGCCTATTTATAGGCGCTAGGAAGGTGTAGGGAGTGCTTTGGTGTACAAACAAGAGGTGAGATCTGAGCCGTTCAACTATGCCGCGCGATCTCCACTGTTCTTAAGGCGTGGTGCACGGATCGCCTAGATGGGGTTCCTCGTGCGTGCTTGGACCGCCAAGACGGACCGAAATCAGAGGTCGCGCTTAAGCCCGGTATGGAACGCCCGGTCCGGTATATATATATATATATATATATATATTTGCTAATTACATCTGACAAGCTAACCTCTAATCTAATTGTTATCTAACTACTTGACTTAAATAACAAACTTATTCATGTGGGTATTCATGTTCAAAAGACGATTTTATTTAGTTCATATAAATTTCTAATAGGTTGTTTAAATGAGAAGATAAAATATAAGAAATGATGATATAACTAATTTTTTTAACAATTGAAACATTGTTCGGGTGCTTTACTTGCTTATTTTACTTATTTTATATGTGCTCTTTTACCAATTAATATTCTTTAACCCATCCAACCATAATATACTCAAACATGTATCATGATATAGAGATAAGTTAAGACTTTATTGGGGAAGTCTTTTTCTCATATGCTTATACTATATTCTTACCTTAAAGTTTAAATACTAATAGACTTTTAATTAGATAATAATATGTTTTCATGGAAAATATTCATTTATGTATGGTATAATTTTTAAAGAAGGTGCCGTTGTATATGAGTACCACATCGGAAAGTCAAGGATGCAACACACTACTACATGTGGGATATAAAAGACACACCGAGCTGCATTTCAACTCATACCTTTCTCGGCCTTTTGGCTAAGATCAAGTGTAGTATCTGTTCTTATCAGTTTAATATCTGATATTTGGGTCAGTGGCCCACACGATATTAAATTACTTTTTTGAGGGGGAGAGGCCACCACAATAGCTTGCTATTGGGTCTCTCATGTGTTGCCTATGCGTTGCACTAAAGCGTGGGCCTGGCGCAACCCACCAAGTCCAGTTTAAATATTGTTTAGAGATCACGTCGGGCCCAAACTCGGGTGAGATACTTCACGGTATACCGGGACGATCTGAGGGACTCAGGTCGCGTCGAGTGACTCGAGGCTGTCCGCTTTTGAGAGATTCCGGTCACGGCGGGGTCAAGAGACCGGGGCGAGCCGAGGGAAACGAAACGGTTCTGTCATACCTGCACCTTGATTTCTGTGCCAGCTGGCAACGTCATTGATGGGATGCGTCGTTCGAGGATGATTGGGGTAATGATGGCGCATGGAACGACGCGCCTGTCTAGGGGCTAGTTTTTGGAACGACGCGCTTAGGCGTTTGGAACGACGCGCCTGCCCAGGCCCATCTGTGGCCTTCATGCTCCCTATAAATAGAAAGGGGGATCCTTCTTATTTTGGACTGTTTCTCTGCGAATTGCTCTGCTTCCGGTCTTAAAATCGATCTGGAGTTCATTTCGTCTTTCAGAGTTGTGCTGAGTCTCGGTGAGACCTTTGTTGTTTGCGACCTGCTTCAAGTGTTCGACGAGCTTCGTTTTTTACCAGGTTAGTTTTCCTCTTTTTCCTTACGGCTTCCGGCTTTAGATTACGACCGGGTTCTCTCCGAACCCGCATTTATAGATACAGAGTGGGGGTCGTCAGGTCGGGTTCCGACTTGGTTGTGGACCCACTGTTTACGTATCAACCTGACTCGTCAAGCCCCAATTTCTGCAGGATCGATCTGGCGAGGACGAAACAAATCCGTCGGGTTGCTGACACAGATCGCCCTAATCTCGCTAAAACAATGGCTTCCGGTATCGGAGGGTCGATGGAAATTCGTGCTAGCCTCCCCGGGTCGGGTATTCCCGAGGTTCGAGACGACTTGGGCTCCGCTCCTACTCACGCAGAAGACCGGTCTCCCGGGGTTCCCAGCAACGAGCCGGTAGATGAAGATAACACAGAGGTAGTGGTCCTTGATTCGGATGATTCTGACGCCGAGCCCGACCGTGAAGAACAAGGTAGTACTAGCTGGAGTTCGGACGAGAGTGAGGCGGAGGTTGCTGAGAGCCGCAACAATGAAGACGGTCTTGGGCATTGCGGGGAGCCCGCGCATGAAGAAGGTGATTCCGACCAATATCCCCGAGCCGGAGTAGAGCCGGTCGATGTTCCCTTGTCCCTACCTCTCACTGTTCCCCGGGAGTATTCATGGGTGTCGGAGGCTTTGAGGGGGATTCCGTCCCTCTATCGGACCGGGGACGATATGAGTTTCTTTGTCAATCGCCTTTCCCGGAAGGATCAGATCTGGAATGTGGAGGGAATGGCTGAAGACCAGCATGTGGCCGTCTGGCCGAAAGCTCTTAAATTTGTTATGTACGGGGTGACGATCCTTGATATGCACGTTAGCTCCCCTTTCACCGCCTTTCAACAAGAGTCTTTGGAGATCTTGAACCTCGCTCCTTCCCAACTACATCCCAACTCATGGGCGTTCCTCCGGGCTTTTGAGTTGATGTGCATTCATCTGGAGAGGCCGATCTCCTGTGACCTCTTCTTCCACCTTTTTGAGGTTAACCGGAGGCATGAGGATGGCACCAAGGATCGGTGGGAACACGTGAGCTTCCGGGCTAAGAGAGGGGTAAAGATTTTCATGCCTTATTCCGACTCTCTGAAGAACTGGAAAAATAAGTATTTCTTTGTGGAGCCCGTGAATGAGGAGGCAGTGAGACACGTCGGCCAATATTCCGCGGACCGGAAATCACTGGAGTTCACAAAGTTTCAACTGGGGTGGTCTCTTTCTCATTTCAACCGGAGGCCTCATTCCTACACCGTCGGCTTAGGGCGGCTATCCCCGGTTGATCAGGACTCGTTGGCGATCTTGACGAACTTTGCCGACCTGATTGTCTACCGGGATCCCAAAAAATTTGGGATTGACGTAGCCCGATTGGTTGGGGCCGGGTCGAAATCTCAAGTAGTCGTCGTTCTTGGTAGGTTTCTTGGTAGATAACCCCGCCTATAATAATTTTTTGACTGCCGTTTCTTCTAACATTGTTTATTTTCCTTATTTTGCAGATAGCATGGGGCCTGACAAGTTCTCCCGCCTGGCGGCTCTTGCAGAAAGGAAAGCCGGGGTTCAAAAGGAAAAACCCGTTGCTGCCGTTCCGATCAGCACAATCCCGGAGGCCAGCTCGGCGGGAGTAGAGGATCGGGCTGCGGATCTCTTGCATCGAAAAAGGGAGCGCCCCCTACCGCAAGCATACCCTGCTTCTACTTCACATGCTCCGGCTGCTCGGGCTTCAAAAAAGGGCGTCATGGGAAGCACCGGACTTCTAGGTCTACCGGCATTTCTATTGACGCCGACTTCCTGCAGAAGCACTTGGAGGATTCCCGGGTCGACCCGGTTGAGGCGTCTCTCAGGTTATTCCGGCATTTGGCCGACGTGACCAAGCTTCAGAAGGTCGAGGCTGAGAGTCAGGCAAAAGGTGACCCCAAGTTCCGAGGTGCACTCTTTGATTTTTCTTCTTGGTTATCTCTGTTGTTGACTTCCTTGTTTCTGCTATTACAGGAGCCCTGGTGGAGAGGGACAACGAAAGAAGAGCCCGGGAGGAGTTGCAAAAGAAATATGAGGTGCTGGAGAGGGACCAGACCGAGCTTAAGGCGGTTGCGAAAAAACTTGAAAAGGAGAGGGACTCTGCCCTTAACTTGTGCATGGAACTTGAGGTTCGAATCCAAGATCTTGAGAGTCAAGATAGGCGGTCTGCAGAGGTGGTTTCTTCCCTGAGGGCTCGGATTCATGAACTCGAGGCCGACCTTGTGAAAGCGAGGCAGGCCCAGGTCGGGTCTAGCGTTGATTCCTTGCCTCGGATTGCTGAATTGGAAAAAGAGCTTCAGGAGGTGCGTGCCAAAGCCGAAGCCTTGGAGGACGAGATGGTGGAGGTGGCTCAAATGGCTGTGGACGTAGCCGGGGAGAGTTTCGAAAAGGCGCTTGCTCAAGTCACTGTCATCCATCCATCCCTTCCTCTGGACCGGGGAATTCTGCGTTTGGACCATACCGTAGAAGACGGGCGTATTGTCAGGCCCTATCGTGACTCCGAGGCGTTCGATGTCATTTACCCTCCCCCTTCCTTGCCGTGACTGTTGCTGATGGGGAAGCTCTGAATTCGCTGCTTTTTGGGTTCCGGTTGGAACCGGTGGGGGATTAAAGCCCCGGGTTCCGGGCGGAACCGGAATTTGTAATATATCACCTCCTTTTTGAACTAGAGGACCCGGCCGTATCCGGGATAATTTGTAATGGAAATGTATTTTAATGTGCCTCCGGTTTCATTTACCTCGGTTTAGTCTTTATACTGTTGTTTTACATTCGTGCACTTGCGTTTGATTCGCCCAAGTGGTAAGCGTCGCTTTAGGGACAGTTTACCGGGACTCGGCCCAGATCGAACTCGTCCCTTAGGGTTGTGGCAACCTCGGCCAACAAGTTGTTTTACGTAACAATGATCGCCTTCGGGGCAGTTTACCGGGACTCGGCCCAGATCGAACTCGTCCCTTTAGGGTAGCGACAACCTCGGTCAGCTAAAAGAAGATAAACTAGGTGCTAAAATCGGTAGACACCGCAAGCATAATGGGTAACATCGGTATACACCGTTCATTAGATAAGATGAGTTACAACCTCGGTATACACCGCAAACATAATTGATATCATCGGTATACACCGTTCATTAGGTAAGACGAGTTACAACATCGGTATACACCGCAAACATAATTGATATCATCGGTATACACCATTCTTTAGATAAGATAAGAGTCAGCTGTAGTATTTTCTCAGTTTAGTGGAATTCCAAGTTCTTGGGATCGCCTTGCCGGACAAGGTCTCCAATTCGTAGGCACCTCTGCCGGTTTTAGATAAAACTCGGTAAGGTCCTTCCCAGTTGGGGGCGAGCTTGCCCTGTGCGGCGTTCTTCAAACCGACATCGGCTCTTCGTAA
Source organism: Astragalus membranaceus (assembly GCA_039519185.1). Lineage (NCBI taxonomy): Eukaryota > Viridiplantae > Streptophyta > Magnoliopsida > Fabales > Fabaceae > Astragalus > Astragalus membranaceus. Next base: position 156,510,476 of record CM076850.1, on the reverse strand, counting down.
AACTAAATCACCGACCTCAAGGTCTCTGGGGATTACTTTCGAGTTATATCGTACTGCTACCCTCTGTTTTATTACTGCTTCTTTAAGGAAAGCCTGGCCTCGGACCTCATCGACGAGGTCGAGGTTTTCCTTCAACGCCTGGCTATTGTCCCCCGGAGGTTTCGGGTGGAGTGTCCTCCAGCTCAGCTCCCCGATCTCTACCGGAATTACGGCCTCCGTCCCGTACGAAAGTCGGAAAGGGGTTTCCCCCGTTGAGCTCTGTGGGGTAGTTCTGTAGGCCCACAGCACGTAAGGTAGCTCTTCAACCCAGTTTTCTTTTGCTTCATCGAGCCGTTTCCTCAGTCCATTGAGAAGGACCTTGTTGGCAGCCTCGGCCTGACCGTTCGTCTGAGGGTGCTCTACCGAGGTAAACCGGTGTTTGATCTTAAGGCCAGCCATGAGTTTTCTGAAGCCTTTGTCGGCGAACTGTGTTCCGTTGTTCGTGACTACAACCTCGGGGATCCCGAATCTAGTCATTATATTCTTCTTGAAGAATTTGATGCAATTCTTAGCGCTGATGATGGCCAAAGGCTCAGCTTCGATCCATTTGGTGGAGTAATCCACCGCTACTATGAGGTATTTGATCTGGCCAGGGCAGTTGGGAATGGTCCCAAGAGATCTATTCCCCACCAAGCAAATGGCCACGGCGAGCTTAAGCTGGTAAGCTCCGTAGGGGGCGCTATGTGGACCTTGGCGTGGATCTGACACTTACTGCACCTCTTTACATAATTTCTTGCATCGGTCTCCATGGTCGGCCAGAAATATCCCGCCCTTAAGGCCTTTCGAGCCAGGGATCGACCTCCAAGGTGTTGCCCGCAGATTCCCTCGTGGATCTCGGCCAGGACGTAGTCCGCCTCTCCTCCTTCGATGCACTTCAACAGTGGTGCAGACAAGTTTCTTCTGTTGAGGCTTCCATTGATTATGGAAAAAGAAGAGGCCTTCCTCCGGAGGATCTTGGCTTTGCTCGGGTCCGGAGGCTCGTTCCCCGTTCTGATGTAGTCTATTAATGGCGCGATCCAACCCTGGCTTTCTTCCACTACATTAACAGAAAAATTTGCTTCCGGGTTCAAGATTACGCTCGGCTTGCTCAGTGTTTCCTGGATTATCGACCGGTGGTTCCCCGGAATTTTGGTGCTGGCAAGCTTGGAAAGTATGTCTGCCCTGATATTTTCCGATCTTGGAACGTGTTTCACTTCCGTGAATGTAAAAAGGGAGAGCAGCTCCTGCACTTGGGTTAGGTACCTTTGCAAGATCGGATCTTTAGCTTCGTACTGTTTCCAGATTTGGGATACCACTAATAATGAGTCGGTATTTAGGGAAAGCCGGGAGACCTTGAGATCGATCGCAAGCCGGAGTCCAGCTATGCACGCCTCATATTCCGCCTGGTTGTTTGAGGTAGGAAAACCGAACGTGAGTAATACTTCGATTACGACGCCCGTCGGGCTTTCGAGCATCAACCCTGCACCACTTCCTTTTGGATTTGAGGAACCGTCCACGTGGAGTGTCCACAACCCGTCCTCCGGATCGGCGGGTGCCATCTCTGTGACAAAGTCGGCAAGTATCTGAGCTTTCATGGTCGGTCTTGTTTCGTATTTGATTCCGAACTCGGAGAGTTCTACTGCCCATTTGATCATTCGTCCTGCTAAGTCGGGTCGGTGCAGGATCTGCCGAATTGGATAATTAGTTCGCACCACGATTTGATGGGCGACGAAGTAAGGTCGGAGGCGGCGTGCCGAGATGAGTAGAGCAAAAGCGATTTTCTCTATTTTCTGATATCTCACTTCTGATCCATGTAAAGCTTTACTTACGAAGTATACCGGGCTTTGACCAGTTCCGGTCTCCCTGATAAGCACGGCTCCGATGGCCTCATCCGAGATGGCCAAATACAAAAATAGATCTTCCCCTGGGCTCGGCCGACTTAGTATGGGCGGTTCGGATAGGACCTTTTTGAGCCGGGAGAGTGCCTCGTTCCGTTCTGGGGTCCATTCGAAAGTTGCTTCTTTCTTAAGCAGTTTGAACAATGGGAGCGATTTGAAGGCGGCGTTGGAAATGAAGCGAGATAACGCAGCAATCATACCGTTGAGTTTTTGGAGCTCTTTCTTAGTGGACGGGGTTCGCATTTCTGTTACCGCTCGGCATTTATCCGGGTTGGCTTCAATGCCCCTTTCCGTGAGATAGAAACCCAGGAATTTTCCAGCCCTGACCCCGAAAGTGCATTTTTCGGGTTTAGCCTCATATTATTTCTTCGGATTTCAGTAAAAATCTCTTCCAGGTCGGATATGTGGAGGTCTTCCCTTTCGCTTTTTGCAATCATATCGTCGAGGTAGACTTCCACGTTACGGCCGATCTGATCTCGGAATACCTTGTTCATCATCCTTTGATAAGTGGCCCCCGCATTTTTTAAACCGAACGGCATGACCCGGTAGCAGAAATTACCGCGGTCAGTCATAAAGGCCGTCTTCTCTTGGTCGGGGGAACATCGGAATTTGATTGTATCCGGAATAAGCATCCATGAACGATAGTAAACGAAAACCTGAAGCATTATCGACGAGCCGATCAATGCTAGGAACAGGGAAGGCGTCCTTAGGACAAGCCTTATTAAGGTCGGTATAGTCAACGCACATTCACCACTTTCCATTGCTTTTCTTAACAAGTACAGGGTTTGAGAGCCAAGTTGTATACTTGACCTCTTTTACAAAATCAACCTTAATTAAATCTTCTACTACCTTAGCCGTAGCAGCTGCCTTTTCCTGGCTTTGAGCTCTTTTGCGTTGGGCGACCCATTTTGCCCCGGAGTTCACCGCTAGCTGATGACAGGCGACCTCGGGGGGAATCCCGGGCATGTCCTTTGCGGACCACGCGAAGAGATCGGCGTGGGATTTTAGGCAGAGGGTGAGCTTTGCTTTTACTTCGTCGGGGGAGATCGGATCCGATCTGGACAGTTTGGGTCGGGTTCTCTCCCAGCTGGATTTGCATGAACTGTCCATCAGGTTGAGGTCGCCTAATTTTCTTCTTTAGCTCTCGTGCTAACTCGTCGTCGCTTTCTTCCTCGGAGCTGTCCGGGTCATATCTTGCATCGAGGTCCGTGACGTTGACCTCGGTCGCTGGACCGGTTCTTTTCTTCTTTGGGCTTTTCTGAGTCCTTGCCTCTATGGGGGGAACCCCCTCTTCTGAGGCCTGCCTGTCCGCCTTGACGTGAAGATAGAAACATCTTTGGGCGGACTCTAAGTCGGCGTCAAGGGTGATAACTTCGTCACTCAATGAGTAGAACTTCATCTTGAGGTGAACCGTTGAAGTTACGGCTCCGAGCCTTCCAAGGGTGGGCCTCCCGATGATACAATTGTAGACCGAGGGGCATGGCAGTACCAAGAACTTGGTCTTGACCGTCCTTTCTAGTGGCTCCTCTCCATAGGTGACCATCATCTCCAGGTAACCGAGAGGTTTGGTCCGGGACCCGTTGAAGCCCGAAAGATCCGATCCCCGGTAAGGGGTGAAGTCTTCCTCTGAGATCTGCAGTTTTCTCACCGGGTCGATGAAGATGATGTCAGCGGAGCTCCCCTGGTCGATCAGAATCCTTCTTATCTCATGGTTTGCCATGACCGCCCTGCTTATAAGGGGTATGTGCTTGTTTGGCTTGCCATCCAATAAGTCTCGGTCGCTGAATGCCAAGGGTGGGCGCTCCGGGCCCGAGCTGATCGCAGAGGTGGAAGTGGCACACATGACTTCCTTCCATTTTCTTTTCATTGTTTTGCCCGATGCCTCGTCGGGGTAGCCCCCAGATATCATCATCATCACAGGTCGGCCCTTTGATTTTCGATAATCGCGCTCGTCCTCTGAGCTCTCTTCTCGTTTTTGTGGGGCTTTACCCTTTCGTATCGGATCGGCTTCTTCTTCCTTAACCTCGGCCTCGTGCCTGGGTGCTTTAGCCACGTACTGGCTCAACTTCCCTTTCTTAATCAGGTCCTCGATGTCATCCTTCAAAGCATTGCATCGATTGGTATCGTGCCCTTTGCTCCGGTGATACCGGCAGTACTTGTTGGATCTCTGTCCCGGCCTGTGTGGGAGCGGATCAGGAACTTGACTTCTTTGAACTCAGCGTTCATACATTCTGCCAGAATCCTGGCCCTTGTTTCATTTAGGTCGGAATATTGCTAGTGTCGGTTCCGAGGCCGGAGCCTACTGTCGTTCCGAGCCTCCCTTTCATAACGGGCCTCTGCTGCCTGACGCACCGGAGCCTCTTTTTCATACCGAGGCTTGCTCGTTCCGGGGTCGGCATCTGACTTTCTTGCAACAGCGCCTTCTTCATGGTCAATGTATTTCTGAGATCGCTGGAGGAACTCGGCAAGCGACTCAGTTTGGTTGATACCGACATCGATCTGAAACAGACTTCCTTCCCGCAGGCCGGCTTCCATGAAGAATAGTCGAAATGAATCGTCTAAGTTCTGGACCTGAGCCGCCTCCTTGTTGAATCTTTCAATGTAGTCTCAGAGGGACTCGTTCTCTCCTTGCCGGATGGCTTGTAAGACTTTCCGAGACTTAGGCTTCATCTTGGAGTGGGTGAACTGGGCCGAGAACAGCTTTGCAAGCTGGTCCCAAGATGATATCGAGTTCGGCTTGAGGGCTCTAAACCAATCCAGAGCCAATTTCTCAAGGGTGAGTGGGAAGATTCGGCATTTGATCTCCTCTGGGACATTCCAGTATTGCATCATCGTGTCGAAGTAATCTAGGTGTCGGTCGGGATCGCCCGTCCCGTCGTGCATCTTTAAACCTTCCAGGGGCTTCTCTAAGTGCTTGGGTACCGGAAAATAGTCGATTTCCGCTGTGAAGGGTCCCTTCCGCGTCGCGGACCTTTCCCTCGGAGGAAGCCTTCTGATAGGGTGTCGGGCAGGGGATCCGGGAGACCGAGGGCGCCGACGTTCATGCCTCGGGGGACTTCCCCGGCTTATAGAACGTCGCCTTGGGGACGAAGATGCTAATGATGAGCTTTGGTGAGTTGAGCCCCCGGGGTAATAAGTCTCGTCATAAGTCTCGGTTGGGGGAGTTCCAGATTCTTGCCTCCCTCTTCTGCGTGGTGGCGAACGATGGTGGTGCCTCCTCCAAGCAGGGGATCGGTGGCGTCTTTTACTGGAGGTCCTTCTGCTAGGAGAGTAAGTTTGAGGGGAGGTACGATCCGGGATATCTCTGGCCCGGACTTCGGCCATCTCGGCCTCCAGCTGGGAGTAACGCTGACTCCTTTGATCAGCCTCGGCCTGCCTTGTCAGCAGTTGGATGAGCTGTTGGACAGCATCGAACGGTACCGGGACAGTCGGGGCTGTTGCACCCCGAAAAATCCGGTTTGGACTTCTCGATGTACAACGTGGAAAAAGTTGTGGAGCCGCCACCAATATTTTAATTTAAAGACCAAAACATTGAAAAAAGGTCTTTTTTACAAGGCGGGTGGTCTTTCGAAAACTAGAGATGTAGGTTCGGGGGTCGGTTAGGTACGGGGAAGGTATTAGCACCCCGCACCTCCTTTCTACCGAAAGGGAACCATTAACTTTGATGTGTGGCTTAGAAAAAGTTGACTTGAAATGATTTTTGTTCTACTTCTTTTCTTTTCTTTTTATTCCATTTATTTGAGAAATTGTTTTATTGAAAATGGGGAAGAAGAGTTTTTTTTTTGGTATCTTTGAAAATCAGAACAAAACAAAGATTTTTCAAAAGGGTGCTTGACGGGTTACGACCCGCTCCTACGTACCCTCTCTGGAAGAGGGATCAAAGCTACGTAGTTCTAGGATTTTTTTAAAAGTGTGCTTGACGGGTTACGACCCGCTCCTACGTACCCTCTCTGGAAGAGGGATCAAAGCTACGTAGTTCTCGGGCTTTTTTGAAAGTGTGTTGAGTTTTTGAAATAAGACTCAAGTGTTCACGAATACCAAACAAGCAACGGCTTCGAGTGGCGTTCATTACTAACTCATTGATTTGGGAAAAGATTTTGGAAAATAGGTAGAACATTTCAACCAAATTCTCAAGTCAAAACCGAAATATAATGCTCATTAATTTGCAAGCACAGTAATCAACAATTAATACACAAACATACTCATTACCATTTACGAAAACTTTACACAAGAATGATATTGAATCACGAATAATTGATGACATGAGTATGTGAGATTGAGAGCAAACAAGGAAGTTGCAAGGGAAGGCCAGCAAAGAAAGATTTGCAAAATTTAGTTCAAGCCTTAGGCCTTAGGACCGAATTGGATATAAATGAAACAATTGGTAATCCTTGACATTTATTAACAATGCACAAAGCATAAACGTCTAGTCACTTTACCAAATCAACATGAAAGCATAGGCATAGGTTGAATCACTTTAAAGCAATCATCAACATCTAAAATGGAACTCGAAAGTTCATGTTGACTCATTTCACTAAATCATCAACAATTAAACAATTTGCAACCTAAAAGTAGGTTGAATCATATTAGACAAATCCTCCACACTATCAAGCATGTGCACTAGGCACAAGTGGGATTCACCTTGCCAATCATCAACCAAACAACATATTGCAAGCTAAACATAGTAAACAACTTGAGAAAATCATTTTTGAATCATCTACCATTTCGGTTTCACATAAAATAACAAAACCTAACACAAATCAGAGCAACCTTGAAACAACTTTTATTTTTACAAGACTTGGCAACAAATATTTTTTTTGTGATTCAAACACATTAAACATGCATAAAAGGGCCACAAGGCCGAAGCATACTACAACTCAAATCCACATTTATTTCATGCAAAAATCAAAGGGAAGAAAAAGCAACAAAACCCTAAAAAAAAAAATATCCCTAAAACCGAAACCTCATTTGCCCAAAAACCATCAAATTTTCATCAAAATTTATCCCATCACATAGATAAGCATGAATATATGAGGAATAACAAAAAAAAAACAAGCAAAAACCCCAAGAGTTGGATCTCAAAGCCGAAACCCCATTTCTCTAAATTCAAGCTCAAAACATCAAGATTCAACACATTTATGATGAGATTTGCGAACCAAACAAGCTCATGAACTCACAATTTATTTTACACAAAAAAAATGCAAAGCTAACTCAAAGCAACATAGAACAATTTATTTAGTGAGTGAGATGCCAAATCTCACCCACAACAGCCCCTAATCTACATAATAATGCTATGTAATGCAAATGAAACTTGAAAAAGGATTTTAATGCAAGAAAGATGATGAAAATGCAAAGGGTTTAGATAACTACCTTGGATCAAAAGATAATAGAAGTAGAAATACAAATTAACACAAATCCTCAAGAGCAACTTCAAGGGACTCCACGCAAAGCCTCAAAATATCCACTTGATGATGAAAAAAATGAATTAAGGGAGGAATGGATGAAGGTTTATGGAAGGGGGATGAGTTTAAGGTGATTTGATGATGAATTAGTGAGGAGAAATTGAAAATATGGAGAAGGAGTGGTGAGGGGGCTACGGCCAAGGGGAGAAGGGAGGAGAGGAGTTGGTGTGCTAGGGTTTTTGAATGGAGAGTGAGGCTAAGAAGCTGTGTGGGTTGATCATATGAAGATATATATAGTGCTCACTTATCATTAAGGGCTTCTAGGTCATTTTGATTTCCATTGTGCTCTAGGATTGCATTTTAGTTTTGAACCAAAGGTCAAGATGCAATGTCACTTGGATTGAGGGCAATTAGAAAGCACAAAGTGAGGAGAGAGAGGGCTGAGGGGCGTAGCATAAGGAGGGTGGTGAAGGATAAGTTCAATTACAAAATTGTATTTTTCCATGAAGCTTATTACACAAGTGTCATTTTAATTCAAATGAAAGGTGGAGATTGCACTTAAAACTTGAATGGAAGGCCATGATTTAAACACAACTTGCAACCAATAAAATAAATCATAATTGAAGGAATTATGGGCTGTATGTGCGCAGCCAAGGAGAGAGTGAGAGTGGAATTGCAACTTGTACTATTGTACTACACTTGACCTTTCAAAATTCAAAGGGATATTCCTTATTCCTTTCAAGCTAATTCTTCCAAATTCATACCATTTTGGGCCATGTCCCATGATTCAATGATTGGGCTCTGAATTTTATGATCTCATCAATCCCAAAATTGATTTGTTGACCCCACTCCAAAGGAAAAGACCATTTTGCCCTTTTGTTTAAAAACCGAACTTCATGCCGAAAATATTCCCATGATGCACAAAAAATACACAACTCCACTCACTTGGACTCACATAAATTCCTCAAGAGATGCATAATGGTTTTTACCGAGAAATTATTTATTTTAGTGAAATGACCAAAATGCCCTTTTGGTCCCAAAAACCCTAATTTTGCTCCAAACTTCATTTCCACTCTAAGAATGATCCCGAGACCCTTTGGATGACTCTAAAACTCTAGAAATGCATGCATGATGAGAAAATAAGTCTTTTTGGCGAAATTACCAAAATACCCTTTGAACTAGGAAAAACCCTAGAAACCCTAGAAATGCTCTAAAGTGCTCTAAAATGCCATGCAATGCTTTTCTAACCCTAAAATGAATTCTGAAACTTCTAAGATGCAAGCATGATGTTCTTCCTAACCTCTAGGATGAATGCTAAGACTTGATTTATTTTTGATTGAAAATTAGGGTTTTGACCTAGGCCGGACAAAATTGGGGTATGACAGCTGCCCCTCTTTATTTGGATTTTGATGAGGAATATGAATTGGCCGAAGCATATTCCGAGGCAAAATAGAAATAAAGAATTCAGAAATTATACCAATTTTGTTTACTTAGGGAAACCCGAATTTTCCTCTTTTTCTTTTTCTATATATTTTTTTTGAATAGACGGGCTTGAGAACAAACAGGGAACGGTTAACACTTGGCGCATTAACCGAGAGAGAAAATGACGGACCACTCGGGATCTGAAGGAGCACTCAGGGTCTGAAGAAGCACTAAGGCTCTGAAGGACCGCTCAGGGTCTGAAGGAGCACTAAGGCTCTGAAGGACCGCTCAGGGTCTGAAGGAGCACTAAGGGTCTGAAGGACCACTCAGGGTCTGAAGGAGCACTAAGGCTCTGAAGGACCACTCAGGGTCTGAAGGAGCACCAAGACTCTGAAGGTCTAATTCGCAGCCGATGCTTGGCGCATTGATTGGAGTTAAACTGAAGGACCGACGAGGTCTGAAGGGCATGCCTAAGCCTGATGGACCAACGGGTCTGATGGAGCGCAAACTAGCAACGGTACTAGTAAAACGGTCTGCTTGGGGGGGGCCTTTTCCGAGCGGCCATGATGGGTCAAGATCAGATCCGGAACTGATATGTTGACCATGAAGGACGTCCGCTGTGTCTTAGGCTGACACAACTAGTCTGAAGGACCACTTGGGGTCTGAAGGGCTTACCCGCAGCTCGAATACGAGGTGAAGTCTGCTTTTGAAGGGACACTTGGGTCCTGAAGGGATTCACGAATCCTGTTGATTGATTGATTGAAATGACCAATGCTGCCGCACTGGATTGAGGTACCTGCATACGTTAGTTGATGCAAGGAATAGTGCATGGAGTATGAGTGCATGTTATGCAAGTGTATGCAATGCAATGAGATGCTATTCTTGATTCTTTTACTTTGGTTTTCGTCATGTGATGAATGCACAAGATGCGGTTATGCAAATGTAATGCAGATGTATGCTACGTGGATGCATGTGACGCTGATGCATGCAATGCTGGACGCTTTTGATATTCTCTTTTGGCTTTCCTTGATGGTTGCTTTTTTTTATTTATGAAGTGCGGGTATGCAAATGCAATGCTTGAGAGTTGTGAAATGCCTTGGTTTATCTGATGGAATGCTAAATTATGGACTTGACATTAGTCTGATTTAAGGACCACAACGAGTCTGGTTTATGGGCCGACAAGCCTGGTTTATGGAGCAATATGTGTCTGCATATTGGTCTGATTTATGGACCCTAAAGGTCTGGTTTAAGGACACAAAGGTCTGGTTTATGGATCACAATGATCTGGTTTAAGGACACAAAGGTCTGGTTTATGGATCACAATGATCTGGTTTAAGGACACAAAGGTCTGGTTTGACCGCATGGAATGCCAGTGTATGCAATGGAAGGCTTCGTTTTGTTTTTTCTATGAGATGCACGATGCAAATGCAATGCTTTGATGCAAGATTTTTTGTTGTTCTTTTCCTTTTATGAAATGCAAACATTAAGATGATGCAAATGAAATGTTTGAGTCCAACTGCTATGGTACATGTAGCAATAATATGAAATGGTTGATTGGGAAACATTAGGATTTTGGATGGCACGCGATAAATGCATGAAATGTGAATGCAAATGAGATATTTGGATGCAAATGTTATGATTGTTATTTTCTTTTTCTTTCTCCTATGATGAATGTTGAACCAAGGGTAAAACAGTCCTTTATTTTGAATGATAACAAATTACATATATCTACTAATCTTTCACATTGAGCAAAGTGCAGGACTTATTTTAAAAGGAAGAAGACTCAAAAGGAGAAGCTTGAAGAAGAAGCATCATAAGAAGTTCAAAACCCTATTTTGTGTCTAAGCCTTTTTTAGGACTCTTTGTAAAGGTCCTATCACCTAAAGTGTGTGACACTTTAGATATTGAGAGAGATGATCTTTTCTAATCATACATGATGCATAAAAAAGAATTTTGAAAAGTATTTCAAAAAATAAATTGCATGGTGAAAACCAAACCCTAGAAAATATTTTTTGAAAACCTAAACCCTAAAAATGATTTTGTGGAAAGCTTGGAACCAATTCCTAATTTTTTTGAATAGCATAATCGATTCCATCCTATACCAAATTCATACCATAATCGATTATCTACCTTGTTTGAAAGCAAATAATCGATTATGATGCAATTCCACTACAAAGGATAATCGATTATGATGCATTCCTCTCCTTCCATTTTTAGAACTAATAATCGATTATTGACTCAATTGGACTCCATACCATAATCGATTATTGACCTGATTGAAGGGAAATAATCGATTACTTGCTCAATTCCACTACATGTAATAATCGATTATGTGCCTATTCCTTACCTTCCATATTAAGCCATAATCGATTATCACCAATTTGCACTACATGAAACAATCGATTATCTCAAGCCATAAATGTTTTTCAAAAATTCGAACCTCACCTTTCACTATAAATAAGAGCCTGATTTCACTTCTCAACACACACCAACAACAAATCTTCATCTGACAATTTTCTTCTCTGCTCTCTCATATTCGAATCTCTATAGATCTATTACTCTTCATTGTTTTATTTTTTATAAGCTTTTGATTTTAAATTGTTATATCTTTTTTCAAAAGCTGTTTATAGATCTAAATCTGAGATCCTGTGCTCCAACTGTTTTGAATCTTGCTTTTCAAAAAGCTTTGTTTTTCAAAATCATATCTATATTTTTTTAAAGCTTTCAAGCAACCTCAACTTCTATTGTTATATCAATTTTGAAGTGGTTGCAAAAGCAAGATCATCCCTCATCTTATAGAGCATCCATAATATCCTAAGATCACTCATCTCTCTCAGTTTCTAAACTGACTCATTCTCTGAAGTGATTGGATCATAGAACTCTATTGTGTAATTTATTTTATTTCAAGGTGTTTTTGAAATCCTGGGCTTTGTACTTGGGTCTCTCAATCAGGTGATTGAGTAGGTGTTTTTTTGAAATCCTGGGCTTTGTACTTGGGTCTCTCAATCAGGTGATTGAGTGGGTGTTTTGAAAACCTGGGCTGTGTACTTGGGTCTCTCAATAGGGTTATTGAGTTGGTTTAGAAATCCTTAGCAAGAGTGCTTGGGTTCTCAATTCAGGGGAATTGAGATTCACTTATATTGGGGTCGACTGTTTGTATCAAACTCTCTTCCATATAGTGGTTACTGAGTCCAAGGGTTGAAAAGCCTAAGGCCGAGGACGTAGGGGTTTTATCCCGAACCTCGCTAAATTGCTGTGTCTCTCTCTCTTCCCTATCTCTTTATATTTTGCACTTTATTTGCTTATAATATTGATATTATCATAACTGCTTATATTATCATATTCTCAATATAACTGTGCAAATATATCATATTGTAATCTTTCTTCTTATTATCTATTTTATTGCTGTATACAATATTAATCTGTCCATCATCTCATTCTACTCCTTCTATATTGGTCAAATATTATTATTCCGCATTTAATCCAAACCAATATCGAAAAAGTTTTTTTAAATTGAAAAAGAATCCATTAATCACCTATAACCTTATTCACCCCCCCTCTAAGGTTACTTTTATAGACTCTCAAGTCTAACAAGTGGTATCAGAGCTAGTAATTGCTTTAGAGCTTTACATCTCGCAATTTAAATTAATCCTGTTATATATCTGTGATTATGGGTTCATTCATGAAAGAAGGAATGTCTTCTAATAAGCCTCCTCTATTTGATGGTACTAACTACAATTACTGGAGTAGTCGTATGAAATGTCATGTGCAGGCAATTGACTTCACTCTATGGAGAATCATAGTGGATGGTCCTCTAATCCCGATGAAGATCAAGATCACAAAACCAGGTAATACTGATGGTGACACTTCAAAAATTCAAGCCACCGGCAAAGCTGAAGAAGTACCGGTAGAAGACATCTACACCATCGACCTAAGTGAGTTAAGAAAATCTGAGCTTGACAAGATATCCCTAAATGCAAAGGCCATGAATATCCTTCATCTATCACTCTGTGAAGAAGAATATGGTAGAGTAAAAGGGTGTCAAAGTGCAAAGGAAATCTGGGACTGCCTTCAAGCCACTCATGTCGGGACAAGCCAGGTAAAAGATACTAAAATTAGAATTCTCACCTCTGAATATGAAAGTTTTAAAATGAAAGAAGGTGAGTCTGTCGCAGCAATGCATCAGAGATTAAATTTAATTGTAAACAACTTGAGGGCCTTAGGAAAGAAATACACCAACAAGGATTTGAATGGAAAGATCCTTGAATCCTTAACTGGTGATTTCTTCCCTAAGACTTGTGCTATAACCGAAGCCAAAGACATTGGCACTTTACCTCAAGAAGACCTTATTGGATCATTGCTAGCATTTGAGGTAGTTCTGGCTGCCAAAAAGAATCAAGAAAAAGAAACTGTAAAAGAGAAGAAATCTCTTGCCCTTGCTGCTAAAACTTCTAAAGTAGCAAGGAAAGAGGTTGAATCTGAAGAAGAAACCGATGATGAAGATATGGCTATGCTTGCCAAAAATTTCAAAAAATTTATGAGATTCAAAAAGTTTGGAAAGGGTGACTTTTCAAAGAAGTCCGGGTACAACAAAGAAGACAGGTATGAGAAAAAGAATGATCAACTAAGATGTTTCGAATGCAACAAACCCGGTCACATCAAAGAAAACTGTTACAAGCTGAAATCTAAGCAAAAGAAAGCAATGAAAGCAACATGGGACAATACAGAAACTGAAAGTGAGACCGAAGAAGAAGAAGTTGCAAATGCTGTCTGCCTCATGGCAAAGAACACACCTGAAGCAACATGGGACAATCTCAGCACTGATGGTGAATCAGAAGAAGATGAGCAGACCGACAATGCTGTCTGCAGCATGGCAAATGATACATCAAAGGTAAGCCTTAACTTTTCTAGTTCATCTACCTCCTCTATGCATGATGATATGATTGATAATGACTATAGTAGTCACGATCTGAGTGAAGCTTTTGAGGCTCTATATTTCGAACATGAAAAACTTTTGTTAAAATCCAAGAAACTAACAAAGAGCAACAAAAGCTTATCCACTCAAATCGAGACTCTTGAAAGAGAAGTCACTAGATTAAAGAATGAACTACACAAATCAGTCAACCTTGAATTTCGAGAACTAAAACAAAATTTTGAAAAAGTCAAGGTTGAAAATGAATTTTTGAAAGAATCTTTGAAAAAGTTTGAAGTTGGTGAAAAGACCTTGACTCAGTTGCTTCACTCTCAACATCAATATGTTGATAGGAGAGGTATTGGGTACCAAGGAAATTCCACCACCTCCAGCTCAAACAAAAATATCACCTTTGTAGCTTCTACCTCTAATCATAAACCTACTATCTTTAAATGCACATATTGTCAAAAAGGGAACCATAGCTCTTCTTCTTGCCCCATCCGTAAAATATGTGAGCTTGGAACTCTTGTACCTGTTTGGAAGAAACCAAGGTGGATTGTGAAAGCAAACCCCTTGATGACTAACTCCCAAGGACCCAACAAAAAGGGTACCTCGTGCTAGTTGTTAAACAATTCTTTTGCAGGTTGGTCCCTCAGCTAAAAAGAAAAATGTGTGGATGGTTGATAGTGGTTGCTCAAGGCATATGACTGGTGATGCTTCACTGTTTCTAAAACTGAGCAACAAAGCTAGTGGATCTGTAAAGTTTGCCAACAATGAATCTGCTCAAATAATAGGTAAAGGTTGTGTGGGTAAGGAAAACACAATTAAAATTAAAGATGCTTTATTAGTTGATGGCGTTAAATTTAACTTACTAAGTGTTAGTCAATTATGCGATAATGACTTTGATGTGCACTTTTCTGTTGATAAATGTGTTATCACCCATATGACTTCTAAACTCTACATTACTGGCTTTCGAGAAAACAATGTATACTATGTTGATTTTGATAATGTAAGTGATGAGATAGTATGTATGCCTACCTTGATTGATGATGTGGATTTGTGGCATAGACGCTTAGGACATGCTGGTATAGAACATCTATCTAAGTTAAGTAAGAATGAGCATGTTAGAGGTCTACCTAATTTGAAATATGAAAAAGGCCAATTATGTGATGCATGTCAACTTGGTAAAATGCACAAAACCTCTTTTAAATCAAAACCTGTTATTTCCACCAAAAATGTGCTTGAACTGCTACATCTTGATTTGTTTGGTGAAATTGATGTCGTAAGTTTAGGAGGGTCTAAGTATGTCTTTGTTATTGTTGATGATTATTCTAGATATACTTGGGTTATCCTACTTGCAAATAAAAGTGATGCTTTTAACGAGTTTGCTAAGTTGTGCAGAAAGCTACAAAATGAGAAAAACTTAGCCATCAAAGAAATTAGAAGCGATCATGGAGGAGAGTACGAAAATTCATCATTCAAGACGTGGTGTGAAAAGTATGGCATTCATCATAACTTTTCAGCTCCAAGAACTCCTCAACAAAATGGTGTAGTTGAAAGAAAGAACAGAACTATACAAGAGATGGGCAGGACAATGCTGAATGAGCACAACCTTCCCAAATATTTCTGGGGTCATGCAGTGGATACAGCGTGTCATGTGCTAAACCGTGTATACTTAAGGCCATCTCTCAACAAAACACCATATGAGCTGTGGAATGGTAGAGCTCCAAACATTTCATACTTCAAAGTCTTTGGAAGTAAGTGCTTCATTCTTAATACAAAGGACAAGTTGGGTAAGTTTGATGCTAAATCAACTGAAGGTATTTTTATGGGTTATTCAAATCATAGTAGAGCTTATATCGTTTACAATAAAATTGATAAAACTATGCAAGAATCTATTCATGTTTCTTTTGATGAAACTAACCCTTTTGATAAGAAAGCTGCTAATGATGAGGATGAAGTGATTGAAGTGATCAAAAATAGATCACCTGAAACTAACAGTGAAAGTGTAGAAGAAGCCGAGGAGGAAGCTGAACCTCAAGAAGAAGTTATAGTGGAACAAGAGCCCCAAGACATTGATAATCATCTCCATGGAAGAACACACGATGATCTGCCCAAAACATGGAAATCAGTTCGAGATCATCCCATGGAGCAAATTATTGGTAGTCCATCAAAGGGGGTAACAACTCGCTCTTCTCTTAATCTTTTATGCTTTCATAGTGCTTTTGTCTCTCAAATAGTTCCAAATAATATCAAGGAAGCTTTAAATGATCCAGAGTGGGTTTTGTCAATGCAAAAAGAACTTGAACAATTTGAAAGAAATAAAGTTTGGCACTTAGTTGAAAAACCGGTCGATCGGACCATCATAGGAACTAAATGGGTTTTTCGCAACAAACTTGACGAAAATGGAACAATTTTATTAAACAAAAGTCGTCTAGTAGTTCAAGGTTTTAATCAAATCGAAGGGGTGGATTTTGAAGAAACTTTTGCTCCTGTGGCTAGATTGGAGTCCATTAGGATAATTTTGGCATTTGCCTCCTACATGGATTTCAAACTACACCAAATGGATGTCAAAAGTGCATTCCTAAATGGTTTCTTAGAAGAAGAAGTTTTTGTAAAACAACCCCCTGGTTTTGAAGATTTTAAAAATCCCGATCACGTCTTTAAACTTGACAAAGCCCTCTATGGATTGAAACAAGCGCCTAGAGCTTGGTATGAGAGACTAAGCAAACATTTAACTGCCAATGGTTTCAAAAAGGGTAAGATTGATTCTACCTTATTCCTTAAAACCAAGGGCAAACATATCATAGTAGTTCAAATCTATGTTGATGATATTATCTTTGGATCTACTAATGATGATTTGTGCAAGGAATTTTCTGAGATGATGACTAGTGAATTTGAAATGAGTATGATGGGAGAACTTAACTTTTTCTTGGGACTTCAAGTGAAACAATTAAAAGAAGGAATCTTCATATCCCAAACAAAGTTCTCAAAGGAACTGCTGAAGAAATACAACATGAATGACGCAAAAGATATCAGCACTCCTATAGCAACAGCAACCAAACTCGATAAGGATGAGCAAGGTAAACCGGTAAATGAAACTATGTATCGAGGTATGATAGGTAGTCTCTTATACTTAACTGCTTCCCGTCCTGATATCATGTTTGCTGTTTGCCTGTGTGCTCGATTTCAAGCATGTCCAAAAGAATCACATTTGAAAGCTGTAAAACGGATTCTTAGATATGTTAAAGGAACCATAGACTTTGGTTTGTGGTACCCGAAATCAAGTACTTTTGATTTGATTGGTTATTCTGATGCTGATTTTGCTGGTTGTACTCTTGATAGAAAAAGTACTAGTGGAACTTGTCATTTTCTTGGTCCTTGTTTGACCTCCTGGTCTAGTAAGAAGCAGAACAGTGTTGCTTTATCCACAGCTGAAGCTGAATATGTGGCTGTTGGAAACTGCGTCGCACAAGTTCTGTGGATGAAACAAACTTTGGAAGACTTTGGTCTAATTTTTGAAAGTGTGCCTGTTTTGTGTGATAATACAAGTGCCATAAATATTGCTAGGAACCCTATACAACACTCTAGAACTAAACACATTGACATTAGACATCACTTCATTAGAGATCATGTGTCTAGGGGGAGCATTGCATTAAAATTTGTAGGCACGGATATCTTCACTAAACCCCTAGCCGAAGCTCCTTTTTGTAAAATCCGTAGAGAGCTAGGGATGCTTGATTATGCTAGTTTATAAAATGTTTTCTATTTGTTTTTCACCCCCCCTCCTTTTTGATGAAAACAAAGGGGGAGAAAATATGCAAGTTACTATTATATGTGGGGAGAAAATAGGAGAAAATGTATGCTTATGCTTAGGGGGAGCCTTTTTTTAAGATTTTTAATCCCTATGCATAATGTAATTTGTTATCATCAAAAAGGGGGAGTTTGTTGAACCAAGGGTAAAACAGTCCTTTATTTTGAATGATAACAAATTACATATATCTACTAATCTTTCACATTGAGCAAAGTGCAGGACTTATTTTAAAAGGAAGAAGACTCAAAAGGAGAAGCTTGAAGAAGAAGCATCATAAGAAGTTCAAAACCCTATTTTGTGTCTAAGCCTTTTTTAGGACTCTTTGTAAAGGTCCTATCACCTAAAGTGTGTGACACTTTAGATATTGAGAGAGATGATCTTTTCTAATCATACATGATGCATAAAAAAGAATTTTGAAAAGTATTTCAAAAAATAAATTGCATGGTGAAAACCAAACCCTAGAAAATATTTTTTGAAAACCTAAACCCTAAAAATGATTTTGTGGAAAGCTTGGAACCAATTCCTAATTTTTTTGAATAGCATAATCGATTCCATCCTATACCAAATTCATACCATAATCGATTATCTACCTTGTTTGAAAGCAAATAATCGATTATGATGCAATTCCACTACAAAGGATAATCGATTATGATGCATTCCTCTCCTTCCATTTTTAGAACTAATAATCGATTATTGACTCAATTGGACTCCATACCATAATCGATTATTGACCTGATTGAAGGGAAATAATCGATTACTTGCTCAATTCCACTACATGTAATAATCGATTATGTGCCTATTCCTTACCTTCCATATTAAGCCATAATCGATTATCACCAATTTGCACTACATGAAACAATCGATTATCTCAAGCCATAAATGTTTTTCAAAAATTCGAACCTCACCTTTCACTATAAATAAGAGCCTGATTTCACTTCTCAACACACACCAACAACAAATCTTCATCTGACAATTTTCTTCTCTGCTCTCTCATATTCGAATCTCTATAGATCTATTACTCTTCATTGTTTTATTTTTTATAAGCTTTTGATTTTAAATTGTTATATCTTTTTTCAAAAGCTGTTTATAGATCTAAATCTGAGATCCTGTGCTCCAACTGTTTTGAATCTTGCTTTTCAAAAAGCTTTGTTTTTCAAAATCATATCTATATTTTTTTAAAGCTTTCAAGCAACCTCAACTTCTATTGTTATATCAATTTTGAAGTGGTTGCAAAAGCAAGATCATCCCTCATCTTATAGAGCATCCATAATATCCTAAGATCACTCATCTCTCTCAGTTTCTAAACTGACTCATTCTCTGAAGTGATTGGATCATAGAACTCTATTGTGTAATTTATTTTATTTCAAGGTGTTTTTGAAATCCTGGGCTTTGTACTTGGGTCTCTCAATCAGGTGATTGAGTAGGTGTTTTTTTGAAATCCTGGGCTTTGTACTTGGGTCTCTCAATCAGGTGATTGAGTTGGTGTTTTGAAAACCTGGGCTGTGTACTTGGGTCTCTCAATAGGGTTATTGAGTTGGTTTAGAAATCCTTAGCAAGAGTGCTTGGGTTCTCAATTCAGGGGAATTGAGATTCACTTATATTGGGGTCGACTGTTTGTATCAAACTCTCTTCAATATAGTGGTTACTAAGTCCAAGGGTTGAAAAGCCTAAGGCCGAGGACGTAGGGGTTTTATCCCGAACCTCGCTAAATTGCTGTGTCTCTCTCTCTTCCCTATCTCTTTATATTTTGCACTTTATTTGCTTATAATATTGATATTATCATAACTGCTTATATTATCATATTCTCAATATAACTGTGCAAATATATCATATTGTAATCTTTCTTCTTATTATCTATTTTATTGCTGTATACAATATTAATCTGTCCATCATCTCATTCTACTCCTTCTATATTGGTCAAATATTATTATTCCGCATTTAATCCAAACCAATATCGAAAAAGTTTTTTTAAATTGAAAAAGAATCCATTAATCACCTATAACCTTATTCACCCCCCCTCTAAGGTTACTTTTATAGACTCTCAAGTCTAACAATGAATGCAAATGCAAATGTCTGAATTTCTCTTTTCTTTACTTTATTATCATTATTTTTATGCCTGATAAATGCATGATTTTATGCATGATGAATGTAATGCATGACTGTGTTTGTTTATTGCCTTTTTTTTGCTTATTTTTTATTTTTGCTGGTTCAGCCAAACCGCGACACTCATGACACGAGACTGAGGAACCTGTTGGACTTGCGGGGCTCATGGTCCGAGTGCATGTTGGTCTTGACTTTGCTGGTTTGAAGCAATCGTGGATGTAGTTGCTCTCTCTTGCATGATTGACTGATTTTGAGGATGTGCTTTCTCTCATGACTCTTAAGAACTTCGTAATCATTGTAATGCTCCATGATTTATGCACATGTTTTACAGTTCAGGACCATCATCATCATAAAACGTTTATTTTGAGCAGAAAAAGCAGAAAATAAAAGAGTGAACAGATACGAGAAATTTGAACTTTATTAATGCGGAAACCGGTCGCACAAGAAGTTACGCCGATTGTTTATTGCATTTGAAAGTTTAAACTATAAAAAGACACGAAAAAGAGAGAAACTGAATTCTGACTGTCCGTCTCTGTGGAACAGTGCCAAACATCTATGTCCTTGACCTTGATCACTCCCTCATCCAAGCTTGTAGGAGAGCTGTATGCCTTTCTTTACTTTTCATGCCTAAGTTTTCAGACCCTAATTTTTGCCTGGATCGCCCTTTGCGGGTTTTCAATCCACCGGGTCGCTTTGATTTTGCCTAGGCCGCCCTTTGTGGGTTTTCAACCTAGCGAGCTAATTCTTACTTGGCTTGTCTTTCTCTTTTTTTTTTATATTTCTTTCAGGCATAATACTTTTTCACTTAATCTGAATTGACTGGATTCCTGAGATCTTCGCCGTCTATGTTTATGAGTATCGGCGCTCCTCTTGGAAAAAGCTTTCTTGACTTCATATGGACCGTCATAAGTGGGCCTCAACTTCCCACGGAGTCAGTCTGGATAGGTAGGATCTTTTTGAGTACATGGTCTCCTTCGCCGAATTCTCGAAGACGGACTTTCCTGCCGAAAGCTGCCTTCATCTTTTGTTGGTACAACTGGCCATGGCGCAGGGCAGCAATTCTTTTCCCTTTAATGAGATTCAGTTGATCTAGACGAGCTTGGATCCATTTTGCTTCTTCTAACCTGGCCTCGATGACTACTCGTAGAGAGGGTATTTCAACCTTGATGAGAAGAACTGCTTCTGACCCATACACTAGAGAAGAAAGGGGGTTGCCCCTGTATGATTTCAATGAATGTGAGTGCGACAAGGGATGAGATAGGTGTAGGGTCAATTTCCCCAGTTGTAGGAGGGGTGAAGAGCGACATAATTGCCCCACTTGGCATATTGTAAACAAATGAATTTGTCCTAGAGTTAAAACTTTGAGAAAACAACAGCAATCGATCATTGATCAGAATGGACTTTTCGGGATTGTGGTGTTTTGTGGAGGAGAGATGAGTAAGCTTAATGAAGTATTTGGGGCTAATGGCAGGATGGTTTTTATTCGGTGTTGGCTGTTGATCGATGATTTATGATGGTTAACTGGCTTGATGAGGTATTAGGAGGTTTTATTCCTGGCTAAGGGTCTGTGGAGGGCGGGCTGTCGAGGTCAAAGGAGAGTGTTTGCGGTTTATGAGAGGAGGGGTGTATGGAAATGAGAAAGTGTTTGAAGGTTTATTGAGACGAGGATCTCTTGAGTTTTGTGGTAACATGTATCAACTCATTTCTTTTGTATTTTTCTTTTGGTTTTGGGATTTTCCTTTTTGAATGATTTTTCCTTCTTTGACTTCTTCTTTTTCTTGAGCTTGGGTGAGTTGATAAAGAACGATGCACTGTTTTTTTTATTCGAGGTGATCCTTGTCTAAGGTGACTTTTGGATTTTTGGCTTTTTCTTGGCTTAAGATGGGTCGGAAAGGATTTTTGTTTTTCTCTTTGGGATTTTCTTGGCTTAAGGTGGTTAGGAGAGGATTTTGTTTTTGGATATGGAATGGTAGTCCGACTTCATTTCAAATCATGATTGCTTATTTCCTCAAAAATTAACTCTGGGACAATAATTCACTTATTTTCATGCACTTGCCCTTCTTCTTTATTTCCTTTTTGCGCTCTAATTTTCCTTTATTGAAGTACCCATCTTGACCTCTTTCTTGTTCTCAGCGGTCCCCAAGTTGATCACTTCAGTGGATTCCCCGTGATGCTGAATAACCCTTTTTCCTTGCTTCATTAACCTTCTGGAGGATTTTCCCGGTCTTTCTCAACGTCCCACTCTGCTTGATTGATAAGGTGATCAAAGTCAAAATATGGACCGTTGGCACTGTTATTTTGAGAGACAATTGCTGTGGATTTGCTTTTTGCCGAGGCGAAAAAAGCAGAATGGAAGGTGAGACATGCAAGCAAAAATAATAAAGAAAAGAAGAGACACATGAAATGAAAAGGAATTGATTTTTATTGATTGAAATTCAAAAACAACGTTTTTATTGATGATGATGATTTAGAAAATAAAAACATGTGCGCCCCTAACAACTGGTCCTGTGGCCTTGGGCAGAGCCACAGGGTTGCATTACAAATGACTACTTTAAATCAAAGGTCCCAGGAGGATCAACAGTCTTTCAATTCTTTAATTCTTTCACCAGCACTGCAGCGACAAACCAGGTTTGCACCATCCTCTTCTGACTTAGTACCATCATTGATGACAGCAATTTGATCGTGTTGTTCCTCTTCCTCATCCCATCCTGTGGGCTGGATGTCTCCCATTCGGATTTGAGCACTCTCGGGAGCGTCATACCTGACCAAGTAATCAAACTTTCCACTGGGCTCCCCTAGGGTATCCCAACATCCCTCTTCTGACATAGGACCATTATTGATGACAGCAATTTGGTCGTATTGTTCCTCTTCCTCATCCCATCCTGTGGGCTGGATGTCTTCCATTCGGATTTGAGCACTCTTGGGAACGTCATACCTGACCAAGTAATCAAACTTTCCACTGGGCTCCCCTAGGGTATCCCAACATCCCTCTTTCATAGGCACCGCTATTACTTCCTCATTGATTTCTTTTTCATCTTCAATATCATGGGTCCCTATCTGAACCACGCACCGATCTATCAGGTCTTGCAGGATCACCTTAAAGCTTTCGCAATTCCCCACGCATGCGGAATCAGCACATCCTTCTTCATGGCAACACCCCTTTTTAACCATTCCAGCATGACATAACTCAGAGTAGATAACATCCAACGGGGTCTTAACCTTCTTCACGTCCTTTACCAATTGCCCGACAGGACCTTCTAAAGCATTGATAGCTGGCCTTTGATGATCTGGCACTGGATCAGTCGTTGTGCTTGGGCTGTCCTGTTTGAACGAGATCCACCTAGCATCTACTAGGTCTTGCACTACATGCTTGAAGGCTTTACAGTTCTCCACGACATGCCCCACCGCTCCCTCATGGAAGGCACAGGTACTGTTAGGGTTGTATCCTCTGAAATATGGTGGTCGGACGGGTTTCATTGGTCTTGTGGTAATGAGCTTGCTTGTGATGAGGTAGTTAAAGAGATCTGTGTATGGCATGGGGATGGAGTCAAACCGACGCGACTTTCTTCGTTCCCCTATAGCATTGTTGGCGCCAATAGGATTGCAGGGGACTCTTCCTCTTTTTATCTCGACTTCGAGTCTTGCCCCTACTCTGATCACATCTGAGAAGCTTGAAGGTCCCCTTCCGATCAGACGTTTGTAGAAAATAGCTGGGAGGGTATCCATGAACATAGACACTATTTCCTTCTCAGTCAACGGGGGCTTCACTTGTGCAGCTACACTTCTCCACCGCTGGGCATATTCCTCAAAAGACTCGCGATCTTTCTTGCTCATAAACTGTAACTGAGACCGGTCTGGAGCTGGGTCCAAGTTATGCTGGTAGTACTTCAGAAATGCTTTAAAGAGATTCTTCCAACTATGAACATCGGAGGATGGCAGCTGCATATACCAGTCTAGAGACGCTCCAGTCAGACTGTTTTGAAAGAAATGGATCAGCACTTTATCATCATGGGCATAAGCTGCCATCTTCCTAACATACATCTTCAGATGGTTAGATGGACACCCAGTGCCGTGATATTGATCAAAGTCAGGTACTTTGAATTTAGGAGGAATGAAAGTAACAACTCCTTCAGGATTTTCAACAGCGATAGCCCCAACAGCGGCCTCACCCCTCTGCAGCATACTCATTTCTTCGGTTATCTGTGCTTCTTCAGCTTTAGTCTTCGGAGCTTGACTCTCCTGATCCAGCTGCTCAGGATTAAGAACCTCTGCAACTAACTCCTCTTGGCTCCGGCGGCCCTTATTCTTAAGATTCCGATTACTAGCCATCAACCTTGATTGCAGACGGGTGGAGTATCGGTGTTGGTGAACCAGCTTACCTTTCATTTCTGTTTGTTTAGATTTTTATTACATAAGAATCAAGATAAATGTATGAATGGATGTATGAATGTATGTACAATGTTTACTTGATGCTGGGAACTACAGGTGCCTTATCTTGTCATAAGCGCATAAACTTTTTGTTTTTGATCTAGGAAGTGAAGTAAACGAGGAATCGAAATAGCAACTCAACCTTCTTCATAACTGGGAAGCGAGAAGTAAGTGAAGCCTTGCTATTCGATTCTATTCTGATGCACCTATGACAAGACGGTACACTATTTGGTGATCCCCAGCAAGCAAAATGCAAATGAGATGTTATATGGATGCAAGTAAATGAATGCGGCATGATGCGACTATGATGTGAATGATGCGCGTGGAAAAAATAAAGGCACTACGTGTGGACGGAAGTTCAGAAATTTAGGAGACACACTACGTGCCGCCTCGCGCAGTGGTTTATTTGAAGAAGGAAAATATATTATTATTTGAAAATGAGGACCGTACGTCATTTCATGTGGACCGGTACGAGAAAGGCTACAGCGGTAACTCTTTCTCTTTTTTTTTGAAAATGAAGTGGGCCATATGTCACTTCGTACGGACCGGCAAAAGAGAAGACTACAACGGCAACCCTTTCCTCTTTTCTTTTTTTTTGAAAATTTCTCTTTTTATTATAGTAAAGACATGCCTAAACTACAATGCAACATACAATTCGTATGCCCTCGTGTCCTACCAAGGTGGGAATCCTAAGTTCTAGGGCAACTTCAAAGGTTCCTCCCATGTAGCTCTAATTCACACCCTCACAATGGCTACCAGAGCTATAGAATCCTCATGCCGACAAATCATAAGGTGTGAAAGTGTGTGATTGAGGACATACTTCCTAAAATCTACCCATCCCCACCTGCAAGGAAAACCAGCACAACCCAGACAAGAACAAGCAATAACACGTTGTCTACCCTAGGGTTTAATCAAAATAAACTATACTAAAGTATCAACAACAAACATATAGCTTACCTCAAGAAAGGGAGCGAAGAAGAAGGGATTATAAGGGCATAATGGCATAATGCATGATATTACCTTGTAGAAAAGGAGCAAAGAAGAGGGGACATGGGAATTGAGAAATGCATGGTAAGAACAGGAAGAAGAAGAAGTAGAACAAAGTTTCAAGTCAACTTTTTAAACCACACATTTAAATTAATTAGGCTTGACCCCCGCCTTTTTGAAAAAGGGTCCCCAGTGAAGTCGCCAGCTGTTGCACCCCGAAAAATCCGGTTTGGACTTCTCGATGTACAACGTGGAAAAAGTTGTGGAGCCGCCACCAATATTTTAATTTAAAGACCAAAACATTGAAAAAAGGTCTCTTTTACAAGGCGGGTGGTCTTTCGAAAACTAGAGATGTAGGTTCGGGGGTCGGTTAGGTACGGGGAAGGTATTAGCACCCCGCACCTCCTTTCTACCGAAAGGGAACCATTAACTTTGATGCGTGGCTTAGAAAAAGTTGACTTGAAATGATTTTTGTTCTACTTATTTTCTTTTCTTTTTATTCCATTTATTTGAGAAATTGTTTTATTGAAAATGGGGAAGAAGAGTTTTTTTTTTGGTATCTTTGAAAAGCAGAACAAAACAAAGATTTTTCAAAAGGGTGCTTGACGGGTTACGACCCGCTCCTACGTACCCTCTCTGGAAGAGGGATCAAAGCTACGTAGTTCTAGGATTTTTTTAAAAGTGTGCTTGACGGGTTACGACCCGCTCCTACGTACCCTCTCTGGAAGATGGATCAAAGCTACGTAGTTCTCGGGCTTTTTTGAAAGTGTGTTGAGTTTTTGAAATAAGACTCAAGTGTTCACGAATACCAAACAAGCAACGGCTTCGAGTGGCGTTCATTACTAACTCGAAAGAAAAGAGTCGAAACCGGTAATCAAACAAGCAAAGGCTTCGAGTGATTACAAGTAACAACGTTTTATTATCTTTTGAAAGCATTTTTAAAAAAAAGGCGAGCATCGGCAATTATCATCACCAATAGCTCGTGTTGTTTTTTGGAATTTTGTTTGTGTTTAATTAAGGTGTGGGAGCTTCCATGATAGCCAAACAAGCAAAGGCTTCGAGTGACTACCACTAATAACTCCTCATTAGCGATCAAACAAGCAAAGGCTTCGAGTGATGGCTAATGATTTATTTAAGAAAATGCCCTAGGTTTTTTTTTATTGGAAAAAAAACATTTGATTTTTATTTGAAAAATGGTTTAAGAAAGAGTTTGATTTGGGAAAAGATTTTGGAAAATAGGTAGAACATTTCAACCAAATTCTCAAGTCAAAACCGAAATATAATGCTCATTAATTTGCAAGCACAGTAATCAACAATTAATACACAAACATACTCATTACCATTTACGAAAACTTTACACAAGAATGATATTGAATCACGAATAATTGATGACATGAGTATGTGAGATTGAGAGCAAACAAGGAAGTTGCAAGGGAAGGCCAGCAAAGAAAGATTTGCAAAATTTAGTTCAAGCCTTAGGCCTTAGGACCGAATTGGATATAAATGAAACAATTGGTAATCCTTGACATTTATTAACAATGCACAAAGCATAAACGTCTAGTCACTTTACCAAATCAACATGAAAGCATAGGCATAGGTTGAATCACTTTAAAGCAATCATCAACATCTAAAATGGAACTCGAAAGTTCATGTTGACTCATTTCACTAAATCATCAACAATTAAACAATTTGCAACCTAAAAGTAGGTTGAATCATATTAGACAAATCCTCCACACTATCAAGCATGTGCACTAGGCACAAGTGGGATTCACCTTGCCAATCATCAACCAAACAACATATTGCAAGCTAAACATAGTAAACAACTTGAGAAAATCATTTTTGAATCATCTACCATTTCGGTTTCACATAAAATAACAAAACCTAACACAAATCAGAGCAACCTTGAAACAACTTTTATTTTTACAAGACTTGGCAACAAATATTTTTTTTGTGATTCAAACACATTAAACATGCATAAAAGGGCCACAAGGCCGAAGCATACTACAACTCAAATCCACATTTATTTCATGCAAAAATCAAAGGGAAGAAAAAGCAACAAAACCCTAAAAAAAAAATATCCCTAAAACCGAAACCTCATTTGCCCAAAAACCATCAAATTTTCATCAAAATTTATCCCATCACATAGATAAGCATGAATATATGAGGAATAACAAAAAAAAACAAGCAAAAACCCCAAGAGTTGGATCTCAAAGCCGAAACCCCATTTCTCTAAATTCAAGCTCAAAACATCAAGATTCAACACATTTATGATGAGATTTGCGAACCAAACAAGCTCATGAACTCACAATTTATTTTACACAAAAAAAATGCAAAGCTAACTCAAAGCAACATAGAACAATTTATTTAGTGAGTGAGATGCCAAATCTCACCCACAACAGCCCCTAATCTACATAATAATGCTATGTAATGCAAATGAAACTTGAAAAAGGATTTTAATGCAAGAAAGATGATGAAAATGCAAAGGGTTTAGATAACTACCTTGGATCAAAAGATAATAGAAGTAGAAATACAAATTAACACAAATCCTCAAGAGCAACTTCAAGGGACTCCACGCAAAGCCTCAAAATATCCAAGCACTTGATGATGAAAAAAATGAATTAAGGGAGGAATGGATGAAGGTTTATGGAAGGGGGATGAGTTTAAGGTGATTTGATGATGAATTAGTGAGGAGAAATTGAAAATATGGAGAAGGAGTGGTGAGGGGGCTACGGCCAAGGGGAGAAGGGAGGAGAGGAGTTGGTGTGCTAGGGTTTTTGAATGGAGAGTGAGGCTAAGAAGCTGTGTGGGTTGATCATATGAAGATATATATAGTGCTCACTTATCATTAAGGGCTTCTAGGTCATTTTGATTTCCATTGTGCTCTAGGATTGCATTTTAGTTTTGAACCAAAGGTCAAGATGCAATGTCACTTGGATTGAGGGCAATTAGAAAGCACAAAGTGAGGAGAGAGAGGGCTGAGGGGCGTAGCATAAGGAGGGTGGTGAAGGATAAGTTCAATTACAAAATTGTATTTTTCCATGAAGCTTATTACACAAGTGTCATTTTAATTCAAATGAAAGGTGGAGATTGCACTTAAAACTTGAATGGAAGGCCATGATTTAAACACAACTTGCAACCAATAAAATAAATCAAAATTGAAGGAATTATGGGCTGTATGTGCGCAGCCAAGGAGAGAGTGAGAGTGGAATTGCAACTTGTACTATTGTACTACACTTGACCTTTCAAAATTCAAAGGGATATTCCTTATTCCTTTCAAGCTAATTCTTCCAAATTCATACCATTTTGGGCCATGTCCCATGATTCAATGATTGGGCTCTGAATTTTATGATCTCATCAATCCCAAAATTGATTTGTTGACCCCACTCCAAAGGAAATGACCATTTTGCCCTTTTGTTTAAAAACCGAACTTCATGCCGAAAATATTCCCATGATGCACAAAAAATACACAACTCCACTCACTTGGACTCACATAAATTCCTCAAGAGATGCATAATGGTTTTTACCGAGAAATTATTTATTTTAGTGAAATGACCAAAATGCCCTTTTGGTCCCAAAAACCCTAATTTTGCTCCAAACTTCATTTCCACTCTAAGAATGATCCCGAGACCCTTTGGATGACTCTAAAACTCTAGAAATGCATGCATGATGAGAAAATAAGTCTTTTTGGCGAAATTACCAAAATACCCTTTGAACTAGGAAAAACCCTAGAAACCCTAGAAATGCTCTAAAGTGCTCTAAAATGCCATGCAATGCTTTTCTAACCCTAAAATGAATTCTGAAACTTCTAAGATGCAAGCATGATGTTCTTCCTAACCTCTAGGATGAATGCTAAGACTTGATTTATTTTTGATTGAAAATTAGGGTTTTGACCTAGGCCGGACAAAATTGGGGTATGACAGGGGCTGGAGGTGGAAACTGGTTTCTAGCGGAGCTTATAGGGACCATCGCCCTGGATGACAGGTCTGTAATGGAAGGCAGAGAAAAAAGTTACTATATGCAATATATTGATCTTCAAGAGAATACTTAAATTTATACTCAGACAGTCAGATTACTGTTAACTGCAAGCATATCGAAACATTAACATGCAATCTTCATTCTAATCTAAAATAGTTTTCCATGCAATACTAGTATATAAAACAACTGCCTATAAAAATTTCATCTTCAATAAAAATGGACTTATGAAAGCATTCATCAATTGTTTTTCCCATTTATCCTCAGAGAATCTTCAGAGAATTCAGAATAGTTTTCCATGCAATACTAGCAGACAGGTACATAAGAATCTTAAACTAGTTAGAAACAATTGTTTTTCACATTTATCCAAAAATAAATTATCAGATGTTTTACAAGTATACTAATTATGAAAAAATTGATGATTGATTATTCTTAGAGGAAAAAAAAAGACTGTCATGATAACAGTTCGAATGTTCGATACTTTACACTTTTGAAGGGAATGTGTTGTTGCCTTTCTATCCCACAATAAAGCTATACATGTTTGAATTAGCTTTCTTGTTAATGCTTTGTTGACTCTGTAACCATTGGAATCATACCTTGAGAAGTGGGAATAAGTGAGAAACTGTTTTCATGTATGCAAATAGCCAAATGCCACACCTCATGTGTAATTTTTACTTCACAACACCGTGCCTTATATTTATGTTTTTCAGATGCATCATCATTAACTCCTAGTATAACAAGCTTTTCACCATCCTACTTTCAACTTACATTAACCAAGAACTTCAACTCAGTTGAAGTTTTATTTAATCTCATTTCAATCTTTCTTAATTTAATTAATCCAATTCACCATGTTTATATTTATGTTCTTGTTTCCATGAATTACTCGAGGTAAGTTGAGTTTGATCAAAAGCATCCAATTCACCATGTTTATATGTATGGCAGAAAATTGATTTTGTTTGGAGTTTGGAACAATGATCCATTTATTTATCTTTTTTGGCTCGCCGTAATTGGTTCCTTGAGTTGTCGCTAGTGAATTTATGATGTTTTATCAATGTTAATTAGTCGACCATATGATTTTTGCAATAAATCGAAGTTCAAAATGTGAGTTCCAGAAGAAAGGAAAGTGTAAACTCCTCTGTCTGAATGAATAGCCAAGTTTGTATATGAGTACCACATCGGGAAGTCAAGGAAGCGACACGCTACATGCGTGGGATATAAAAGACACAGCGAGCAGTGTTTCAACTCATACCTTTCTCGGCCTTTTGGCTAAGATCAAGTGTAGTATCTGTTCTTATCAGTTTAATATCTGATATGTGGGTCATTGGCCCACACGATATTAAATTACTTTTTTGAGGGGGAGAGGCCACCACAATAGCTTGCTATTGGGTCTCTCATGTGTCGCCTATGCGTTGCACTAAAGCATGGGCCTGGCGCACCCCACCAAGTCCAGTTTAAATATTGCTGTTTGCATTAAAGTCTGGGCCTGCGCCACCAACCCAGTCCAGTTCAAATATTGAATTTTGCATTAATACAAATATTTTTAACTATTTATATTGTTATTGTAAAACAAGTAACTCTTTAAAGGTTACTTAAATTTTTAATTTAAAATATAAATGTTAATCTTTGGTCAAAAAATAAAATATATAAATGTTAATCTCGGTCATCTTGTTTGTTCCACGCAAACACCACATCTAGTTTGTCTTTCATTTCTATCTACACAAATGTTGACTTCTACACAAATGTTGACTGTGGATTACTATCCCTCCTTCGCCCATTTTTATACTTGTTCCATCAAATTTATTCTAATACGTTTGTACCAGTAACCTGTAGTGTGTACTGAAATTTCAAAGCAAATAAAATCCACAATATTTTGTTCTTAATATTCACAAAAACATCAACTAAAAAAAGCACATTTGTGAGTCTTCTTTCCCCATTTCACGGATTGAAATCATGTTATACCTCTAATAATGTATATATACCTTACACTATACAAAGCCTAATGTACGGTGTAAGCTAGTCGGTAGTCTGATTTTGACCAACTCATACCTCGGAGCTCCAACCGGGGATGGCACCTGCAAAGACACTCTGACGCTCAAGTCAGTAGAGTGAAGTCGATTGCAAGTATAGTATTGGAATGTGTGTTAGGTAGAGTTAGAAAATGTACCTTTGGCATTAAGTGTCAACCTATTTATAGTAGCGAAGTCGGCTCAGTGTCGAAGCCGCACAATGCATTGTCGCCGAACTCGTACCGTGCTGCCAGTCTCGTTCCACAACGCCGTCCTCGCCGATTTCATGGCACGTTAGCCAAAACGACCTTGGTGCGGTCGTGCTACTTTGCAGTTTGTTCCAATTCTGAAATCGGTGACCACGTCGAGCTAGTTCCCGACATTAGGCTCGAACACGATTTCAGTCTCGACAAATTGGATCTTGCAGACCTCGATTTTGTGAGTTGGGATTGCAAAGACTGGTATTTGGTGATTCTTGAAATCAAACGTGTGAACCTCGTCTGGCTTTCGATTTCGTAGGTTGAGAACTTGGGGGAAAATCCTGCAAGTCACAAGATCGTGGATCTGGATCTTGAATCGAAGATCATGGATCTTGAACTTCTTGATTTTCAACCTTCAGCTACCATATGAAACCTCGTGCGATTACCAATCGAACCTAGTTCCGACTTTGGAATCGCTTGGAAATAAACGGGAACACAGAGAATTGAAGCAAACAGAAATTTATATCTCCATTAACCACATGAATCATGTTCTGTCAAAGCTAGAAACGTAATTTCTTGAATTCGTAGCGAGAGAAAAGTCGACCTGAATAGCCGTCTGTTCTCGTCCTCTAGTTTCCCTCCGCTGTGAGTGAAAGAAAAAAGAGGAGGAAGCTCCCACTGTGGTCGCCAATGTTCTGTACCTTATCTCAAGCTCGGCAGAGGATTTTGGATAGTCAGTAGTATGATCTTGACCAACTCGTACCTCGGAGCTCCAACCAGGGGTAGTACCTGCAAAGACACTCTGACGCTCAAGTCAGTAGAGTGAAGTCAATTCCAAGTATAGTATTGGAATGTGTTGTAGAGTTAGTAAATGTACCTTTGGCATTAAGTGTCAGCCTATTTATAGGCGCTAGGAAGGTGTAGGGAGTTCTTTGGTGTACAAACAAGAGGTGAGATCTGAGCCGTTCAGCTAGGCCGCGCGATCTCCACTGTTCTTAAGGCGTGGCGCACGGATCGCCTAGATGGGGTTCCTCGTGCGTGCTTGGACCGCCGAGACGGACCGAAATCAGAGGTCGAGCTTAAGCCCGGTCCGGAACGCCCGGTCCGGTATATATATATATATATATATATATATATATATATATATATATATATATATATATATATATATATATATATATTTGCTAATAACACCTGACAAGCTAACCTCTAATCTAATTGTTATCTAACTACTTGACTTAAATAACAAACTTATTCATGTGGGTATTCATGTTCAAAAGACGATTTTATTTAGTTCATATAAATTTCTAATAAGTTGTTTAAATGAGAAGATAAAATATAAGAAATGATGATATAACTAATTTTTTTAAAAGACACAGCGAGCAGTGTTTCAACTCATACCTTTCTCGGCCTTTTGGCTAAGATCAAGTGTAGTATCTGTTCTTATCAGTTTAATATCTGATATGTGGGTCATTGGCCCACACGATATTAAATTACTTTTTTGAGGGGGAGAGGCCACCACAATAGCTTGCTATTGGGTCTCTCATGTGTCGCCTATGCGTTGCACTAAAGCATGGGCCTGGCGCACCCCACCAAGTCCAGTTTAAATATTGCTGTTTGCATTAAAGTCTGGGCCTGCGCCACCAACCCAGTCCAGTTCAAATATTGAATTTTGCATTAATACAAATATTTTTAACTATTTATATTGTTATTGTAAAACAAGTAACTCTTTAAAGGTTACTTAAATTTTTAATTTAAAATATAAATGTTAATCTTTGGTCAAAAAATAAAATATATAAATGTTAATCTCGCTTATTTTGTTTGTTCCACGCAAACACTACATCTAGTTTGTCTTTCATTTCTATCTACACAAATGTTGACTTTCTATCTACACAAATGTTGACTGTGGATTACTATCCCTCCTTCGCCCATTTTTATACTTGTTCCATCAAATTTATTCTAATACGTTTGTACCAGTAACCTGTAGTGTGTACTGAAATTTCAAAGCAAATAAAATCCACAATATTTTGTTCTTAATATTCACAAAAACATCAACTAAAAAAAGCACATTTGTGAGTCTTCTTTCCCCATTTCACGGATTGAAATCATGTTATACCTCTAATAATGTATATATACCTTACACTATACAAAGCCTAATGTACGGTGTAAGCTAGTCGGTAGTCTGATTTTGACCAACTCATACCTCGGAGCTCCAACCGGGGATGGCACCTGCAAAGACACTCTGACGCTCAAGTCAGTAGAGTGAAGTCAATTGCAAGTATAGTATTGGAATGTGTGTTAGGTAGTTAGAAAATGTACCTTTGGCATCAAGTGTCAACCTATTTATAGTAGCGAAGTCGGCTCAGTGTCGAAGTCGCACAATGCATTGTCGTCGAACTCGTACCGTGCTGCCAGTCTCGTTCCACGACGCCGTCCTCGTCGATTTCATGGCGCGTTAGCCAAAACGACCTTGGTGCGGTCGTGCTACTTGCAGTTTGTTCCAATTCTGAAATCGGTGACCACGTCGAGCTAGTTCCCGACATTAGGCTCGAACACGGTTTCAGTCTCGTTAAATTGTATCTTGCAGACCTCGATTTTGTGAATTGGGATTGCAAAGACTGGTATTTGGTGATTCTCGAAATCAAACGTGTGAACCTGGTCTGCCTTTTGATTTCGTAGGTTGAGAACTTGGGGGAAAATCCTGCAAATCACAAGATCATGGATCTGGATCTTGAATCGAAGATCATGGATCTTGAACTTCTCGATTTTCAACCTTCAGCTACCATATGAAACCTCGTGCGATTACCGATTGAACCTAATTCCGACTTTGGAATCGCTTGGAAATAAACGGGAACACAGAGAACTGAAGCAAACGGAAATCCATATCTCCATTAACCACACGAATCACGTTCTGTCAAAGCTAGAAACGTAATTTCTTGAATTCGTAGCGAGAGAAAAGTCGACCTGAATAGCCGTCTCTTCTCGTCCTCTAGTTTCCCTCCAATGTGACTGAAAGAAAAAAGAGGAGGAAGCTCCCGCTGTGGTCGCCAATGTTCTGTACCTTATCTCAAGCTCGGCAGAGGATTTTGGATAGTTGGTAGTCTGATCTTGACCAACTCGTACCTCGGAGCTCCAACCAGGGGTAGTACCTGCAAAGACACTCCGATGCTCAAGTCAGTAGAGTGAGGTAGAGTTAGAAAATGTACCTTTGGCATTAAGTGTCAGCCTATTTATAGGTGCTAGGAAGGTGTAGCGAGTGCTTTGGTGTACAAACAAGAGGTTAGATCTGAGCCGTTCACCTAGGCCGCGCGATCTCCACAGTTCTTAAGGCGTGGCGCACGGATCGCCCATATGGGATTCCTCGTGCGTGCTTGGACCGCCGAGACAGACCGAAATCAGAGGTCGAGCTTAAGCCCGATCCGGTATATATATATATATATATATATATATATATATATATATATATATATATATATATATATATATATATATATATAGATTTGCTAATTACATCTAACAAGCTAACTTCTAATCTAATTGTTATCTAACTACTTGACTTAAATAACAAACTTATTCATGTGGGTATTCACGTTCAAAAGACGATTTTATTTAGTTCATATAAATTTCTAATAAGTTGTTTAAATGAGAAGATAAAATATAAGAAATGATGATATAACTAATTTTTTAACAATTGAAACATTGTTTGGGTGTTTTACATGCTTATTTTACTTATTTTATATATGCTATTTTACAAATTAATATTCTTTAACCCATCCAACCATAATATACTCAAACATGTATCATGATATAGAGATAAGTTAAGACTTTATTGGGGAAGTCTTTTTCTCATATGCTTATACTATATTTTTACCTTAAAGTTTAAATACCAACAGACTTTTAATTAGATAATAATATGTTTTCATGCAAAATATTCATTTATGTGTGGTATACTTTTTTAAGAAGGTGCTGTTGGATATGAGTACCACATCGGGAAGTCAAGGATGCAAGACACTACTACATGTGGGATATAAAAGACACACCGAGCTGCATTTCAACTCATACATTTCTCGGCCTTTTGGCTAAGATCAAGTGTAGTATCTGTTCTTATCAATTTAATATTTGATATGTGGGCCATTGGCCCACACGGTATTAAATTACTTTTTTGAGGGGGAGAGGCCACCACAATAGCTTGCTATTGGGTCTCTCATGTGTCGCCTATGCGTTGCACTAAAGCATGGGCCTGGCACACCCCACCAAGTCCAGTTTAAATATTGTTGTTTGCATTAAAGTCTGAGCCTGCGCCACCAACCCAGTCCAGTTCAAATATTGAATTTTGCATTAATACAAATATTTTAAACTATTTATAGGGTTATTGTTAAAAAAGAAACTGTTTAGAGGTTATTTAAATTTTTAGTTTAAAATATAAATGTTAGTCTTTGGTAAAAAATATATATATATAAATGTTAATCTCGGTCATCTAGTTTGTTCCACTCAAACACCACATCTAGTTTGTCTTTCATTTCTCTCTACACAAATGTAGATTAGGGATTACTATCCACACCTCCTTCACCCATCTTTATACTTGTTCCATCAAATTTATTCTAATACTTTTGTACCAGGATGTAACCTGTAGTGTGTACTGAAATTTCAAAGCAAATAAAATCCACAATATTTTGTTCTTAATATTCACAAAAATATCAACTAAAAAAAGCACATTTGTGAGTCTTTTTTTCCCGTTTCATTAATTGAAATCATGTTATACCTCTAATAATGTATATATAGCTTACACTATACAAAGCCTAATGTACGGTGTAAGCTAGTCGGTAGTCTGATTTTGACCAACTCATACCTCGGAGCTCCAACCGCGGATGGTACCTACAAAGACACTCTGACACTCAAGTCAGTAGACTGAAGTCAATTGCAAGTACAGTATTGGAATGTGTGTTAGGTAGAGTTAGAAAATGTACCTTTGGCATTAAGTGTTAGCTTATTTATAGCAGCAAAGTTGGCTCAGTGTCGAAGCCGCACAATGCATTGTCACCGAACTCGTACCGTGATGCCAGTCTCCTTCCACGACGTCGTCCTCTCCGATTTCACGGCGCGTTAGCCAAAACGACCTTGGTGCGGTCGTGCTACTTTGCAGTTTGTTCCAATTCTGAAATCGGTGACCACGTCGAGCTAGTTCCCGATATTAGGCTCGAACACGATTTCAGTCTCGACAAATTGGATCTTGCAGACCTCGATTTTGTGAATTGGGATTGTAAAGACTGGTATTTTTGATTCTCGAAATCAAACGTGTGAACCTGTTCTGGCTTTCGATTTCGTAGGTTGAGAACTTGGGGGAAAATCCTGCAAGTCACAAGATCGTGGATCTGGATCTTGAATCGAAGATCATGGATCTTGAACTTCTTGATTTTCAACCTTCAGCTACCATATGAAACCTCGTGCGATTACCGATCTAACCTAATTCCGACTTTGGAATCGCTTGGAAATAAACGAGAACACAGAGAGAATTGAAGCAAACGAAGATCCATACCTCCATTAACCACACGAATCCCGTTCTGTCCAAGCTAGAAACGTAAATTCTTGAATTTGTAGCGAGAGAAAAGTCGACCTGAATAGCCGTCTGTTCTCGTCCTCTAGTTTCCCTCCGCTGCGAGTGAAAGAAAAAAGAGGAGGAAGCTCCCACTGTGGTCGCCAATGTTCTGTTCCTTATCTTAAACTCGGCAGAGGATCTTGGATAGTCGGTAGTCTGATCTTGACCAACTCGTACCTCGGAGCTCCAACCAGGGTTAGTACCTGCAAAGACACTCCGACGCTCAAGTCAGTAGAGTGAAGTCAATTGCAAGTATAGTATTGGAATGTGTGTGAGGTAGAGTTAGAAAATGTACCTTTGGCATTAAGTGTCAGCCTATTTATAGGCATTAGGAAGGTGTAGGGAGTGCTTTGGTCCACAAACAAGAGGTGAGATCCGAGCCGTTCAGCTAGGCTGCGCGATCTCCACCATTCTTAAGGTGTGGCGCACGGATCACCTAGATGGGATTCCCCGTGCGTGCTTGGACCGCCGAGACGGGCCGAAATCAGAGGTCGGGCTTAAGCCCGGTCCGAAGCGCCCGGTCCGGTATGTATATATATATATATATATATATATATATAGATATATATATATATATATATATATATATATATATATATATATATATATATATATATATATATGCTAATTACATATGACAAGCAAACCTCTAATCTAGTTGTTATAAGAAATGATGATATAACTAATTTATTTAACAATTGAAACACTGTTTGGGTGTTTTACATGCTTATTTTACATATTTTATATGTGCTATTTTGAAACATTATTCAATTCTCGTTTAATTAGTAAATATTTAAAAAATAAATATAAATATTTATATTATAAGATTAATCTAATTGTTAACAAACTACTTGACTTAAATGAGAAGATAAAATATAAAAGGAGGAAGCTCCCACTCTAATCTAATTGTTAACAAACTACTTGACTTAAATAACAAACTTATTCATGTGGGTAGTCATGTTCAAAAGCCGATTTTATTTAGTTCATATAAATTTCTAATAATTGTTGTTTAAATGAGAAGATAAAATATAAGAAATGATGACATAACTAATTTTTTTAACAATTGAAACATTGTTTGGGTGTTTTACATGCTTATTTTACATATTTTATATGTGCTATTTTAGAAATTAATATTCTTTAACCCATCCAACCATAATATACTCAAACATGTATATATCATGATATAGAGATAAGTTAAGACTTTATTGGGGAAGTCTTGTTCTCATATGCTTATATATATATTTTTACCATAAAGTTTAAATACCAATAGACTTTTAATTAGATAATAATATGTTTTCATGCAAAATATTCATTTATGTGTGGTATAATTTTTAAGGAAGTTCATTATTTATTTATTTGTGAAAATTTAAAAAAAAAAAACACATTTGTGAGTGTTTTTTCCCCATTTCACGGATTGAAAGTATGTTATACCTTTTTTAAGATTTGCCGTTTACTGACTTTAATAGACGCCACACCGGCCGTTAAATGCTAACGTGACGTCTTAAGTGACACGTCTGACGAAGATTTCATTAAATTACATGGCATTTCATTTTTCTTAAAATAAAAAACACAAAAATGAAGAATACTATGAACGTCTTCAAGAACACCAAGAACACCAAGAACACTTCAATTTATTGTTTCTTGAATAACTTATGCAATATGTGACCAAATTGAATGAAACTGGACTCTAATATGAATAAACTAACGCAAATAATTCAATAAATCAAAATTAAGCTCAGATTAGTGCTTATGCGCAAAATCACCTATGGAACTGAAAGCTTGAAGAGGAAGAGAAGAGGAAGACGAGGTCAATTGCGACGATTTGCACTTGGAACCACTCAATTTGGTGGAGACTTGTACAAATTCGAGTTGTAGATTGAAGCTTTTATTGACGTTTCTATTTTTTGCATCTTTCTCAAATTTGCATTGTTTTCGTTAAAACATTTTGCAATAGTTCAGTTTATGCACACAATACGAGTTGAACGCAATTGATTTCATGCAAATTGGTTGAAAAATGAGCAAATAAGAGCAAAAACACGATTTATAGATACGATTTGCTTCTTCGCAGCATTTGCGTGTAAGCGCTTTTCTGAACAAAATGTTTGTCGTATTCTGATTCCTTGTTGTCACTTTTTATCAACTTAATATCAAAAAGGTCCCCAACTTTTGACCACAACATTATATTCCCTGGACTAAACAAACAATTCTGTCACATGTGATTTGGACACTTAATTTCAATTATATCCACAAAATTTTCTCTTCCAATTAACATGTGAATTCATTATTGATGACACACAACTCAATCATTTATGACACCAATACTAACATCCTATTAGAAATAAGTAATTGATTAACACTAACAGATACCCAAAAATAATTGGAGAGCCATCATGATGGGTTGTGACAGGTGAACGACGGAGAACAGTAGGGAAACAACAGCGTGACAGTGGCGAGGTGGTGCGGTTTTGTTGAGAGATGAGAGTGAGAAACTGACATACAGGGGCGGAGGTGAAGGGTTAATGGAGGGAATTGAAAAATAAAAAGGTAATCGTAAAGGGAAGATGAAAGGGGGGTAAATACTTTTGGTCAAAAAACAAAGGTAAATCTCTGAGTTGGACTTTTTTGGGCATTTCAATTGGTCTTTAAAATTTGTGACGTAGGCACTTGACAACCACGTCAGCCCCGTTAACAAAATTAACTAACAATAGTTGATGGAATAACTAAATTGGTACACGTTTGTAAATGTTGAGGACTAAATAGAAATATTTGAAAAGTTAGGGACCAAAGTAAACTTTTTTGAAATGTCAGGGACTAATAAACAGGCTATAAACTCTTTCGTAAATCAAATACAATGGTTGTGTGCATCTCGTTTTTTTTATACTCATATTTAGACTTGCCAAAAAAGTGTTATCTACTCATAAATCAATTTAAAAAATTTCCACCCTTCGTTTTAATAATCAAAAATTGTAGTTTGTTGGATAATACCATAATTAACTTCTAATGAGCCTTGTTCTTTTATCAAATACTAGTATGTATGACTCGTGCGCTCACGGATAAACATATGCTTTTTTCTTGTAATTTAATTTGAAAGTATTTTATATTACCATGTTGCGTAAATAACTATTGGTATTTATCATACATATTTAAGATTATGTATTATGTATTTATAATTTACGAAGAACGCAATTTTACATTGGCTTTAAAATAATGGTAAACCTGGTTAAAACAATAAGTGAATAATTGAAAGATGTGTAGACTAGATAGAAAATCAGTATATTTATTAATATTATTATTCCAAATTGTGGCTAAGCACGTTGCTTCGATGATATGTCAGTTGTTTGTTTGGTATGGAAAAAAATATAACTTCAAAGTAGGATGTATTGATCACTTGTAGATGTACGTACCTACTTTGTACGTCCCATAAAACTTGTGAGTTGATATTTTAGGCTATTCAAAAACCACCCTTAGACATTACATGTTAATTCTTGTTATCTCACATGAAAAATTTCACTGAAAAAATCTTTTACAATAGAACAATGAGATGCAAATTTAATTCATTATATTTTAGTAGTTATATTAAATTAGATTATATATAGTGGCTCATTCCCCGCAAGGGCATGGGTTCAACTCCCGCTTTCGATGTGAGGACCTCTTTAGTGGGTGGTTCCAAGTGCAAATCGTCACAAATGGCCTTGTCTTCCTCTTCTCTTCCACTTCAAGCTTTCAATTCCATAAGTGATTTTGTGCGTAAGCACTAATCTCAGCTTAATTTTGGTTCCATTGACTTATTTGCGATAGTTTATTCATATTAGAGTTCCGTTTCATTCAACTTGGTCACGTATTGCATGAGTTATTCAGGAAACAATAAATTGAAGTGTTCTTGGTGTTCAGGAAACAATAAATTGAAGTGTTCTCTGTGTTTTTGTTTTTAAGAAAATGAAATGCCACATAATTTAATGAAATCCTAGTCAGCTGCACCACTTAAGACGCCACGTCCGCAGTTAACGGCCTGCGTGGCTTCTGTTAAAGTCAGTGGACAGGAATCTTAAAAAGTGATTATTTTGACATAGATTTGAAAGATAAAGGACCAAAGTGGGATAAAAGACAAAGGGCCAGACTAACATTTTGGTCAAAAACAAACGACAAAAGTGCAATTTTACCAATTTGATAATATTCATTGTTGTCCAATGTTTTATTAAACACCTTAGTGGAACCAATAGAATAAAAAAATTCAATAGTATCATATAATATAACCCAACGTGATTGTCATTTTTAA
Organism: Astragalus membranaceus; assembly: GCA_039519185.1. Classification (NCBI taxonomy): domain Eukaryota; kingdom Viridiplantae; phylum Streptophyta; class Magnoliopsida; order Fabales; family Fabaceae; genus Astragalus; species Astragalus membranaceus. The sequence goes on along the minus strand of CM076850.1, from coordinate 156,469,442 downwards.
ATGTTGTAAGTTATTGTAAATCTTGAAGTAATTAATGATATTTTCATAAAAACATTATTTAAGAATCTCAACTAATATTATGACCATAATATAAGTCTAATTGAAATTCGATTTTTTTTATTTAGTCATTATAATTGACATTTGAGTATATTATGGTTTGATGGGTTAAAGAATATTAACTTGTAAAATAGCACATATAGAATATGTAAAATAAGCATGTAAAACACCCAAACAATGTTTCAATTGGTAAAAAAAATTAGTTATATCATCATTTCTTATATTTTATCTTCTCATTTAGATACTTGGGGTCTCATAACCATTTGGTCCTGGGATCGATCCCTGGCCGGTGCGTATGGAAAAATATTTGTTGGGAGAGGTCAACCCCTTAAATAGATCTCAGATACCTCGAAGGATTAGTCTCCACAGTCGCCGTAGAGAATACATTGGTTTACCAAAAAAAATATTATATGAACTAAATAAAATCGTCTTTTGAACAAGAATACCCACATGTAAATCGTCTATTACTGATTGTAACTTAGCTATAGTTAGTATAAGTTTGTTATTTAACTCAAATAGTTAGTTAACAATTAGATTAGAGGTTACACTATACAAAGCCTACGGTGTAAGCTATATATACATTATTAGAGGTATAACATGATTTCAATCCGTGAAATGGGAAAAAAGACTCACAAATGTGCTTTTTTTTAGTTCTGATATTTTTGTGAATATTAAGAACAAAATATTGTGGATTTTATTTGCTTTGAAATTTCAGTACACACTACAGGTTACATCCTGGTACAAAAGTATAAGAATAAATTTGATGGAACAAGTATAAAGATGGGTGAAGGAGGTGTGGATAGTAAATCCCAAATCTACATTTGTGTAGAGAGAAATAAAAGACAAACTAGATGTGGTGTTTGCGTAAGAGTAGAACAAACCAGATGACCAAGATTAACATTTATATTTTTTTGACCAAAGATTAACATTTATATTTTAAACAAAAAATTTAAATAACCTCTAAACCGTTTCTTTTTTTTACAATAACCCAATAAATTGTTAAAAATATTTGTAGTAATGCAAAAAAACAATATTTGAACAGGACCGGGTTGGTGGCGCGGGACCAGACTTTAATGCAAACAACAATATTTAAACTGCGCTTATCTAAAAAAAACAATATTTAAACTGGACTTGGTGGGTTGCGCCAGGCCCACGCTTTAGTGCAACGCATAGGCAACACATGAGAGACCCAATAGCAAGCTATTGTGGTGGCCTCTCCCCCTCAAAAAAGTAATTTAATATCGTGTGGGCCACTGACCCAAATATCAGATATTAAACTGATAAGAACAGATACTACACTTGATCTTAGCCAAAAGGCCAAGAAAGGTATGAGTTGAAATGCAGCTCGGTGTGTCTTTTATATCCCACATGTAGTAGTGTGTTGCATCCTTGACTTCCCGATGTGGTACTCATATACAACAGCACCTTCTTTAAAAATTATACCATACATAAATGAATATTTTGCATGAAAACATATTATTATCTAATTAAAAGTCTATTAGTATTTAAACTTTAAGGTAAGAATATAGTATAAGCATATGAGAAAAAGACTTCCCCAATAAAGTCTTAACTTATCTCTATATCATGATACATGTTTGAGTATATTATGGTTGGATGGGTTAAAGAATATTAATTTGTAAAAGAGCACATATAAAATAAGTAAAATAAGCAAGTAAAGCACCCGAACAATGTTTCAATTGTTAAAAAATTAGTTATATCATCATTTCTTATATTTTATCTTCTCATTTAAACAACTTATTAGAAATTTATATGAACTAAATAAAATCGTCTTTTGAACATGAATACCCACATGAATAAGTTTGTTATTTAAGTCAAGTAGTTAGATAACAATTAGATTAGAGGTTAGCTTGTCAGGTGTTATTAGCAAATATATATATATACCGGACCGGGCGTTCCGGACCGGGCTTAAGCTCGACCTCTGATTTCGGTCCGTTTCGGCGGTCCAAGCACGCACGAGGAATCCCATTTAGGCGATCCGTGCGCCACGCCTTAAGAACAGTGGAGATCGCGCGGCCTAGCTGAACGGCTCAGATCTCACCTCTTGTTTGTACACCAAAGAACTCCCTACACCTTCCTAGCGCCTATAAATAGGTTGACACTTAATGCCAAACGTACATTTACTAACTCTACAACACATTCCAATACTATACTTGGAATTGACTTCACTCTATTGACTTGAGCGTCAGAGTGTCTTTGCAGGTACTACCCCTGGTTGGAGCTCCGAGGTACGAGTTGGTCAAGATCAGACTACTGACTATCCAAAATCCTCTGCCGAGCTTGAGATAAGGTACAAAACATTGGCGACCACAATGGGAGCTTCCTCCTCTTTTTTCTTTCACTCACAGCGGAGGGAAACTAGAGGACGAGAACAGACGGCTATTCAGGTCGACTTTTCTCTCGCTACGAATTCAAGAAATTACGTTTCTAGCTTTGACAGAACGTGATTCATGTGGTTAATGGAGATATAAATTTCTGTTTGCTTCAATTCTCTGTGTTCCCGTTTATTTCCAAGCGATTCCAAAGTCGGAATTAGGTTCGATTGGTAATCGCACGAGGTTTCATATGGTAGCTGAAGGTTGAAAATCAAGAAGTTCAAGATCCATGATCTTCGATTCAAGATCCAGATCCACGATCTTGTGACTTGCAGGATTTTCCCCCAAGTTCTCAACCTACGAAATCGAAAGCCAGACGAGGTTCACACGTTTGATTTCAAGAATCACCAAATACCAGTCTTTGCAATCCCAACTAACAAAATCGAGGTCTGCAAGATCCAATTTGTCGAGACTGAAATCGTGTTCGAGCCTAATGTCGGGAACTAGCTCGACGTGGTCACCGATTTCAGAATTGGAACAAACTGCAAAGTAGCACGACCGCACCAAGGTCGTTTTGGCTAACGTGCCATGAAATCGGCGAGGACGGCGTTGTGGAACGAGACTGGCAGCACGGTACGAGTTCGGCGACAATGCATTGTGCGGCTTCGACACTGAGCCGACTTCGCTACTATAAATAGGTTGACACTTAATGCCAAAGGTACATTTTCTAACTCTACCTAACACACATTCCAATACTATACTTGCAATCGACTTCACTCTACTGACTTGAGCGTCAGAGTGTCTTTGCAGGTGCCATCCCCGGTTGGAGCTCCGAGGTATGAGTTGGTCAAAATCAGACTACCGACTAGCTTACACCGTACATTAGGCTTTGTATAGTGTAAGGTATATATACATTATTAGAGGTATAACATGATTTCAATCCGTGAAATGGGGAAAGAAGACTCACAAATGTGCTTTTTTTAGTTGATGTTTTTGTGAATATTAAGAACAAAATATTGTGGATTTTATTTGCTTTGAAATTTCAGTACACACTACAGGTTACTGGTACAAACGTATTAGAATAAATTTGATGGAACAAGTATAAAAATGGGCGAAGGAGGGATAGTAATCCACAGTCAACATTTGTGTAGATAGAAAGTCAACATTTGTGTAGATAGAAATGAAAGACAAACTAGATGTAGTGTTTGCGTGGAACAAACAAAATAAGCGAGATTAACATTTATATATTTTATTTTTTGACCAAAGATTAACATTTATATTTTAAATTAAAAATTTAAGTAACCTTTAAAGAGTTACTTGTTTTACAATAACAATATAAATAGTTAAAAATATTTGTATTAATGCAAAATTCAATATTTGAACTGGACTGGGTTGGTGGCGCAGGCCCAGACTTTAATGCAAACAGCAATATTTAAACTGGACTTGGTGGGGTGCGCCAGGCCCATGCTTTAGTGCAACGCATAGGCGACACATGAGAGACCCAATAGCAAGCTATTGTGGTGGCCTCTCCCCCTCAAAAAAGTAATTTAATATCGTGTGGGCCAATGACCCACATATCAGATATTAAACTGATAAGAACAGATACTACACTTGATCTTAGCCAAAAGGCCGAGAAAGGTATGAGTTGAAACACTGCTCGCTGTGTCTTTTATATCCCACGCATGTAGCGTGTCGCTTCCTTGACTTCCCGATGTGGTACTCATATACAAACTTGGCTATTCATTCAGACAGAGGAGTTTACACTTTCCTTTCTTCTGGAACTCACATTTTGAACTTCGATTTATTGCAAAAATCATATGGTCGACTAATTAACATTGATAAAACATCATAAATTCACTAGCGACAACTCAAGGAACCAATTACGGCGAGCCAAAAAAGATAAATAAATGGATCATTGTTCCAAACTCCAAACAAAATCAATTTTCTGCCATACATATAAACATGGTGAATTGGATGCTTTTGATCAAACTCAACTTACCTCGAGTAATTCATGGAAACAAGAACATAAATATAAACATGGTGAATTGGATTAATTAAATTAAGAAAGATTGAAATGAGATTAAATAAAACTTCAACTGAGTTGAAGTTCTTGGTTAATGTAAGTTGAAAGTAGGATGGTGAAAAGCTTGTTATACTAGGAGTTAATGATGATGCATCTGAAAAACATAAATATAAGGCACGGTGTTGTGAAGTAAAAATTACACATGAGGTGTGGCATTTGGCTATTTGCATACATGAAAACAGTTTCTCACTTATTCCCACTTCTCAAGGTATGATTCCAATGGTTACAGAGTCAACAAAGCATTAACAAGAAAGCTAATTCAAACATGTATAGCTTTATTGTGGGATAGAAAGGCAACAACACATTCCCTTCAAAAGTGTAAAGTATCGAACATTCGAACTGTTATCATGACAGTCTTTTTTTTTCCTCTAAGAATAATCAATCATCAATTTTTTCATAATTAGTATACTTGTAAAACATCTGATAATTTATTTTTGGATAAATGTGAAAAACAATTGTTTCTAACTAGTTTAAGATTCTTATGTACCTGTCTGCTAGTATTGCATGGAAAACTATTCTGAATTCTCTGAAGATTGCATTTTAATGTTTCGATATGCTTGCAGTTAACAGTAATCTGACTGTCTGAGTATAAATTTAAGTATTCTCTTGAAGATCAAAATCTTGCATATAATAACTTTTTTCTCTGCCTTCCGTTACAGACCTGTCAAGCTTATAGAGATTGAAAAGAAAAGTTGTCTCCCTTAGCGGAGTCATTTTTGAGGGCTATGGCATCTCCTGCATCAAAGTATATGAAGATGCTGCAGTGAGTTTATCTTAACTTGAAGAACTAGTTATTCAGTTCAATCGTTTGTCATCTTGTCTTATCATTGATGCCATGGGGAACTTTTCCCCAGAACATTTTTAACTTTTAAGAACTTTCACTGAAATCTTCATAGACGTTTCCAGCAGGCTTAGGTCCTTTGGATTGTACTACTTATATGTTCACTTATGTAGAACCTCAGCCAGGATCCCCAAAATTGGAAGAATTGTTGGAAGAATTCTGAGATCTGATGCCACAATATTAGGCTAGTTTTCTTTTCTTCTTTATGTTTTGCTGCTGCTCTCTGCTTGTTGGTGTGAATTTGCAATTTTTATGTGATAGGGTGTTTCACTTGAGAATCTAGAGATACTGAGAGTCATTTACGGCATCTTTCCAACTTATCACGAGAGGTACTAATATGTACGAGATGATGTACTTAGAAACTATTCAAGTTATACCACAGCATCCAATCCGACTCTTATCATACATATATAATTTGTTTTCTTTTGCTGAAACTTTATATTTCTCCGATGATATCGAGCTCCTAACAGCCTGCTGCCAGCTGCTTTTAATAGAGTTGTACAGGTAAATTACCATTTACACTTACGAAGCCTGTATGAAACTAAACCATTTGAGATCTATAAGTAATATTAAAACAATGAAATTTTGTTCTGTTGTTTGGTGATGCTAGTGGCATACAATTACCTGTATCATTTGGCAGTTTCGGGAGCTTGACAAGGCATGTTGGGAGACTCTCAGTCGGTATGCATTTCTGTGAAACTAGAAACTTTTGTAGTATATTCTTCAATAACAATAGCATTGAGATAATCTAATTTCATTTTCATTTTTCCTTAATGAAGGAGGAATACATGAAGCAATCAGTGGTGATTATCTCCACTCATACAACTTGTCTCTGCTGAATCCATATAAGGTGCTTTTCTGCTTTTCTGGTTTCGATGTTTTTCACATGAAACCAAATAGCTGACCATTATTTTGTGTTTCCTTTACCTAAAGATTTATTGTAATTCTATAAATGGATCTAGTTAGGGCACATGAATGATTGAAAGGGTGTGTTAATATCTCAAACTGATCTTCTATTTTATGATAAAGAAAAGTAGAGAAACTGCCAAGATCTAATTTCAGTTCAATCTTGTGTTTATTTTCTCTGCAACTTTCTTTATCAGTTATCTGGTTTGCTGATTTTGTTGTTTTAGATTGATACATGCAATGGATTCTAGTATTCTACTATGAAAACTTGACTCCCAACAAGAACTACAAACCTAAACTGTGGACTGAGAATTCGACTGGCTGGTAGGTCATAAAAATGCTAAGTTTATCTAAATTTGTGACTACTTCTCGGTTCTCATCTTGTGAGCTACTCCTTTTGTCACTATTATATAATCAATAAAGATGATTCAAGTTCTCATCTTGTGAGCTACTCCTTTTGTCACTATTATATAATCAATAAAGATGATTCAATTCATGTTTTAGAAACTTTGATATGAGTTTGATAACTTATATTTGAATGCAGTACCATGGAGAGACTAATTTTGGTCGTACTTCTAGTGGACTCTTCATTGCCACAAGCTATGACTGTGATGCTCCTATTGACGAAGAGTGTAGTACTTAGCACATCTAGAAAGTTGTAATAATAATAGTAGATACTTTAGATCTTGTACTAAATTGTAAACAAAAGAGTTATTGTACTCTTGCAGCATTGAATTGTAATTACAGTTATGAAATTCAACAGTTAACCACAATTTTGAGTTAACAAGAAAACATATTATCGCTTGAAAGCAACATGAAAATACAATTGTAAAAGAAGGTTCTATTTCATTTGCATCTCAGGTTTAAAAGCCAAACTTATAAGTAATGTCTAAAGCCTTACTAGTCTCTTACTTTGTATTAGAGGTCCAACTATAGAGTTGTTCAATCCCAACAACCTTTAACCAAAGCAATTAGAAGTCATAATAAAAACCGCTCAATTAGTATCCACTTGTAGTCTCATGGACGGTTTCATAAGGAAAAGATGAAAATAACAGGTTGATCATTTATAAGAAAAACTTGGGTGTTTGTGTAGGGGATTTGGTGATCTGATTCAAGCTAAGAAATTAGATGTCATTTGAACACCCCATGACCTTGTGCTTACATTTATGGACCCCAACACACTCATTTAGTACCCTTTTATAGTCTCATGGTCGATTTCACTAGGAAAAGATGAAAACAACAGGTTGGTCATTTATAAGCAAAACTTGGGTATTCGTAAAGGGGAGTTGGTGATTTGATTCAAACTGATAAATTAGATGTCATTTGAACACCCCATGTCATTGTGCTTACATTTATGGGTCACAACCCGCTCATTTAGTATCCACTTGTAGTCTCATGATCGGTTTCACATGGAAAAGATGAAAATAACAAGTTGGTCATTTATAGGAAAAACTTGGGTATTTGTGTAGGGGAGTTAGTGATTTGATTCAAACTGAGAAATTAGATGTCATTTAGTGATCTTAAGCATAAATGCCTTATAAACAGATGTCTTACATACAACATAGACCCCATCATAGCTGTTCAAATGACATCTAATTTCTCAGTTTGAATCAGATCACCAACTCCCATATTCACAATTACCCAACGTTTTCTTTTAAATGACCAACCTGTCATTCTCATCTTTTCCTTGTCAAATTGACCATGAGACTACAAGTGTGTACTAAATGAGTGGGTTGGGACCCATAAATGTAAGCATAGGGACATAGGTGTTGAAAAGACATCTAGTTTCTCAGTTTGAATCACACCACCAACTACTCTTCACAATTACCCATGTTTTTCTTTTAAATGACCAACCTGTTATTTTCATCTTTTCCTTGCGAAACTGACCATGAGGCTACAAGTTGGTATTAAACGAGTGGGTTGAGACCCAAAAATGTAAGCACAATGACATGGGGTGTCGAAGTTGCTATTGCGCCCGAGCCTCTATTTTTGACGGGGGATGATAACTAGGAAACATGGTAGTTTAGGATGCAATTGACATAATTGGGATGTCCCATGATCATGTCTTAGGTTGACAATATATTTGTGTGTAAACCATTGTATCAGCAATCAGAGGTGCATTATAATGTGATGAAGTTGTTGATATGTGTAAATGCTATGTGTGGTTTTGAGCATGTTATGCCTATATGTTGTTGTTCTTGTGATTTCCGTTGTTGTTATGATTGTTGTTGATGATGATGATAAGAGACCAATTCGATGTGATTTAATCTCGTTGTCAAGGCCTAAGCGCTAACCTCTTTAGAGGAGATATGATTGGTAGTGTTGTTGTACTTGGGTAGTTAAAATTAATGAACTCTAGGGTAGTAGACCTTATTGGACCATGAATAAGTTGATGATGAAATTATATGGTAAGATAGCCCATGATATATCAGAGAGATACATACCCCAATAGTTTTGTCCCATCATTAGAGTAGCAAAGACATTTTACCAATATTCACACAGTATTACCCAGGTTTTGTAACACACTAACCAATATTCCCAAATGATAGGGTCTCATTGCCCTCAGGACAATGGACGTGAGTCCAGAGTCATTTATATCAATGAGGCTATATCAATGGTTCTCTGCACACCATTCTAATTCAACTAGTAGGTCTTTATACTCTCTCATTGTGTATGTAATATGATCAAGGTAAATAACCTTATTCATTTCTTGTCTATATATAGGAGAGGCTCTATGGTCTTGTCCAATCAATTGAGAATCTAAGAATGATAAACCATGTGACCACAGCAATTACCCAGGTTTTCTAAACACTTAACCAACTTGTGTGCATACAAAAGCATTTGGGGTAGACACTGGATTCACGTGAGACACAATTTCAGATGCTTAGAACCTTGATATATCAGAATCTAACAGAGCCTTATGGTCTTGTCCAATCAATTGAGAATCTAACAATGATTAACCAAGTTACCACAACAATTACCTAGATTTTCTAAACACTTAACCAACCTGTGTAGATACAGAAGCATTTGGGGTAGATACTGTGGATTCACGTGAGACACAATTTAAGATGCTTAGAACCTTCATATATCATAACCTAACAGAGCCTTATGGTCAGTTTCAGAAGGAAAACTTAGGTATTTGTGTAGTTGAGTTGCTGATCTGATACAGACTGAGAAATTAGATGTCATTTGAACACCCCATATGTCGGTGCTTACATATATAGGTGTCAACCCACTGATTTAGTACCCCAAGTGTAGTCCCATGACCAGTTTCACAATAAAAACATGAAAATAACAGCTTGGTCATTTGTGTGAAAAACGTGGGTATTTGTGTAAGTGAGTTGGTGATCCTATTAGAACTGATATTGTGTTGTTAAGGGCCTGTCATATAGTGGTTCTAAGGGGTTCAAACACTGTCACCTAATAATTTGATACTTCGCAAACAAAAAACGTATTAAAAAGTATTAAGATAATTTTTAAAACACTAAATGTCATCAAAAGGATGATTATAACAATCACAAGGCACATTTGTATCAAAGTTACAAATATTTTACCACTTTGCACAATATCATTTCCATTGACAATCTAAATCCAATCTCAATTTACATAAGAATAGAAGATACAACAGATTCCTTTTAAACATATGTCTTACACACAACATAGATACAATCATATCCGTCCAAAAATAATAATGGCACAAAGTTGATGCCTTCAAACAAAATATAGCTTAGGACACTGATGCATCCACAAGTATGTTTGTGGGAAGATTAGCTGAATCGAAGAACTGCCTTTGGTTATTATTCGGATGAAGTACCCATTGGCAGAATATATGTCGTCAAAATTCAAGAAATTAGTACAAGATCTAAAAATATCTATCTGTTATTATTATTACAACTTTTTAGATGTGCAATCTGCACTTTTCTACATCTTTAAGTACATGTTTCTTCATTGAACTCTTCATCAGTTCATCACCATATACAGCTACAATTTCTGCACCCTTGCTTCGAGCATAGTATAGTTGCCATGTAGTACTTCCTGCACTTCAACTAATACTTGCATGAAGAGCACCTCCTGCAGATCAAATACCAACACCTAAGTGTAGGGTCTTAATTTTTAGGCTTCTAATTTCCTAGTAAAAGAGTGAAAAAAGAGATTCCAATATAAAATTACTTCGTAATCCTATGAGAGAAGCTATTAGTTAGAATACACAAAGTTAAATCTGTGAAACTCAATTAATTTTTAACTTCCCCTTCAATATTCCAGACATAACCTTTTACAATCCCAAGCTACCTAGCATTCAAGTGTCATGTATATTCTAACTAATAGCCTCTCTCATAAAAGGTTATAGAGAAAGTTATGTCTCTTGGATGCTAGAATTAAAGAGTACTGAGGTGTATCAGAAATAAGCTGCAGCAGCAGACTTTCTCAGGAAGACTTGAGGAAACATTTTTTGTTGACCCTCCCCAGTCTCTCACTTCTTCTTAGTCCTTTGAGGCGTGCATTTGTTGAAATGTGTCCTTGATTATCCTCTAATTTTGTTTTGGTTTGTCATTCATGGCAATGAGCTTTGCCAATAGCACATGCACAACAGAAAACAATAGCATCTTTAGTGCAAAATGGAATATTACATTGGTAAAAAGTACATACAGGTTCATAGAATGACTATTACTATGACTTATCTAAGATGTCATGGAAATTGAGAACTAGAAGACACAAAAGTTTGTACATAAGAGGCTGTTCTTGAGCTGAATTAAGGTGCAAGTGAAGGCTTGAGAGGTCATTCAAATTTGATTACCTCAGAATCAGAGCAATCTTGTGAGGTTGTGATATTCTCTGCATTTACTTGTGAGGTTGACACTGTCTCATTGAAATTTTCAGCACCCTGTAGTGGATTAGGCATCTGTTGAGGTGCACAGTCACTATCATGTTGATCATTTCCTAAAATTTTGTAGATCAATCATAAAAGGACTTAAATACATTTAGCTCACACTAGTCATATCTATAAATACTCACAGGTCACTATCTTACATCAACATTTTAGATATAGACAGCAAGAGCTTTTGGTTACCTTGGAGGTGATTAACATTCAACATCTTCGGCTGAATTGGACTCTGAATTTTGGTTTTCTTGAGAGTACTGAAATACATTTAGCTCACACTACTCATATCTATAGATTCTATACATCAACATTATAATTAATCACTCACTCCACAACTAGTTATGAGTATACTTGCTCAAATCAAAACTATTCAATACTACTACTTATGAGTAAAATTAATCATAGAAATTCAATTAACTTTACTATATAGATACATATAAAGTAAAAATTCCTTGAGCAAGCTCAAAATTTTAGAAACCCCTTCACCCATAAACCTCAACCTCTTTTTGAAATCATCACAATGCATCAAAACGAGAGCTTCAACATAAACATCAACGTTGTCGCAGTCACTGAGTTTCACCGAGTGAGACATTTTGCAATCAGAATTTGTCAAAGGACAAATAATTATATGATTAAGAATTTGCATATATGAGAACTTTACGCAACCATTAAACACACTAATAACATTCAAATCAAGGAATATAACAAAGTAATATGAAGGAATATACCTTTAGAGCACCAGCACATCCTAAAAATCAAAGATATTAATGAACTTGTTTGACCTTGTCTCATAGTGCCCAAACCGATTCACAATGTAGTTTCTTTCAAGTCACTACCCAAAGCTAAAACATTTAGCAAAATCCAGCAACCCACCAAAACAATTCAACAATACCCCTAAAAACATAAAAATCATCATCAAGAGCAACAAAAATTAAAGAAAACAAAACTTAATAAGAAGAGTCAAATCATAGAAAATACTCACGACAGTCCCCCTCATGGAGCCTCTGGTGCCAACCTCCTACTCTCTTCCATAAACACAGTGAATCGCCGTCTTCGGAAGTCAACACCGGTGGTGGTCTTTCGGGTTGAGAGTAAGGGTTCAGTGAATGAGAAATTTGGGAATGATGATAATCTAGGGCAACAAAGAAGAGTTGTGAAGGAGAACAAGAAGGGTTGCATACGAAGGGTAGCGGAGGAAGAGAGGAAGGAGAAAAAGAGGAAGAGGAGAAGAGTTGCAGAGAGCAAGAGAAGGAGAGTGTGTGAGGTAGAGAAAGAGAAGAAGGTGCATGAGGGAGGGTTTATTTCTGTTTTTTAGTAATAATATAAAAAAGGTTTAAAGGTACTTTTAGTCCCTGCAAATGTCACAATAATCCAGTTTAGTCCCTGCAATTCCAAAACTTTTAAAATAGACCCTGCAATTACTAAACGTTACTACTTTTAGTCCCTGCTGTTAGTTAAGGGTTAACACTGTTATCTTTTGATGATGTGGCACACCCCCCACCCCCCCCACCCCCCCCACCCCCCACCCTTCTTCTTCCTCGTGAACCCCCCCACCCCACCGACCCCACCCCACCCCCATCCCACCCCACCCCAGCCCCTCCCCCTCCCCTTCGCCTCTCCTCCCCTTCGCCCCTCCCCCTCCCCTTCGCCTCTCCTCCCCTTCGCCCCTCCCCCTCCCCTTCGCCCCTCCTCCCCTTCGCCCCCCTCCCCTTCGCCCCCCTCCCCTTCGCACCTCCCCCCTCCTCACCGATCGCTCTCGCTCGCCGTTCTCCGCTCGCTCTCGCTCGTCGTTCTCCGCTCGCCGTTCGCTCTCCGTTCTCTCTCTCTCTCTCTCTCTCTCTCTCTCTCTCTCTCTCTCTCTCTCTCTGCGAACTCTGGGGGTGGGGGAGGGGTCACGGTGGGGTGGGGGGGGGGGGAAGAGGGGGAACAGTGGGGTTGGGGTGGGGAGGAGGGGCGAAGGGGAGGGGCGAAGGGGAGGGGGAGGGGCGAAGGGGAGGGGGGGCGAAGGGGAGGGGGGCGAAGGGGAGGAGGGGCGAAGGGGAGGGGGAGGGGCGAAGGGGAGGAGAGGCGAAGGGGAGGGGGAGGGGCTGGGGTGGGGTGGGATGGGGGTGGGGTGGGGTCGGTGGGGTGGGGGGGTTCACGAGGAAGAAGAAGGGTGGGGGGTGGGGGGGGTGGGGTGGGGGGTGTGCCACATCATCAAAAGATAACAGTGTTAACCCTTAACTAACAGCAGGGACTAAAAGTAGTAATGTTTAGTAATTGCAGGGTCTATTTTAAAAGTTTTGGAATTGCAGGGACTAAACTGGATTATTGTGACATTTGCAGGGACTAAAAGTACCTTTAAGCCTATAAAAAAAAGGTAACGTGATGATGAAACGAAAGAAAACCGGGGCGTCTTATCGTGCGGTTCTCGCTCATCTTCACTTAACCAAGTGTAGCGACCGAAAAATTTGGAGAAGGAATTTTTTGCAGTGTCGGATGAAGCCGCCATCAAAATTTAGGTTTAACGGGACAAACTTTGAGAAATCCCCTAAAAATGTTATAACGAACCAAATATGGGTTCGGGAGTCGGTTATGCGCGGGGAAGGTACTAGCACCCCGCAGCATCCCTCCTAACGAGGGTTACCATCGAACTAAACGTGTAAGCATCGTTAATTAAAAAAAATATTGATTTTACCCTTATTTACAAGTTAGAACACAAGTTAAATAAAAGACTTGACAGTTAGTTATTTTTGTTCTTTTTGGGAAATAGAAAAGAAATGATTAGGGAAAAACTTTAAAAAAAGGTTTTTATTAGTGCAAATGACAAAGGTCGGCTGCCCTTTGCTCCTACGTATCTCCTGGTAGAGAATCAAATCACACGTAGTTCTTGGGTTGAAAAAGTTTGTTTGTTGGTGTTTTTATATATAGGAGTTTTAGAGACTAACTCGTCTTTACGGTCGGATTAATCCTCAGTTTGTTTTTTTAGGCTAAATAGTACTTTTGGTCCTTTATCTTTGCTCTAGGTTTCACTTTGGTCATTTATCTTTTTTTTGGTCCGTTTTGGTCCCTCATGTTTCATTTTCGTTTCACTTTGGTCCCTGACATTAGTTTTAGTTAACAGACGCCACGCTGGCAGTTAACTACTGACGTGGCGGCTCAAATTCATTAAATGACGTGGCAAAATATGTATTATTTAATTGGCTAACATTTTACACATAAGCAAATTTGTTTTTGAATTTTTAAAAAATCAAAACAATTCATTTCATCATCTTCAACAGCAATTCTTCAACGTCTTCAACAACCCAGAGACATTTTCTTCAACCCATCTTCAACAATTCATCTTCAGAAACATTTTTAAATTGGCTAAAGTGCTCCCGGGGTCCCTTATCTTTATTTAAAGTAACGAATTAGTCCTTTATGTTTTTTTTGTCCCAAATAAGTCCCTTATCTTTCAAATTTTTGACACATAAATCCTTTTCCGTTAACAGTGCTGATTTATGTGTCAAAAAAAAGGATTTGTGTTAAAAATTTGAAACATAAAGGACTGATTTGGGACAGAAAAGGATTTATGTGTCAAAAATTTAAAACATAAAGGACTGATTTGGGACAAAAAAAAGATAAAGGACCAAATCGTTACTTTAAATAAAGATAAGGGACCCCGGGAGCACTTTAGCCTTTTTAAATTCATCTTCAGCAACAACCCAGAAACAATTCTTCAACAACAATTCTCATTCATCATCTTCAACAACAACAATTCATTTCATCACAAGAACAACAACAGTTCATTTGAATTTCGTTCTAGATCTAAGAAACATAACAACCCAAAAAAGGAAACGCAAACCCAGAAAATGAAACGCAAATTCGCAAACGCAAACCCAAAAAATAAAAACAGTAAAATTAAACTAAAAACATTCAACATCTACATTAATTGAATCTAGTGATTCAGGCAACCGTTTTGTTTGATCTTGGATGGGTTTTGATTGCGAGAAAGAGATCTAAAGAAACCCTAAATCAATTTCGTAAAACAACGAATTTCTGGCTTTTCGCCATTGATGCAGAGTTGCAGTTTCAATTTAGTTTCAGTTTGGTCCTCTACGTTTTCTTTTAGTTTCAGTTTGGTCCTCTGCGTTTTCTTTTAGTTTCTGTTTGGTCCCCAACGAAAGAAAAAACCCAGAAAACCAAAAAACCCAAAAAACCTATTTTTTTTTAGTTTCATTTTGTGAGGAGCGCTGAGATGTTGTTGTTCTTCGTTTGGGTTGTTTTGTGTTTGGGTTCTTCGTTTGGGTTGTTCTGTGAAAATGGTTTTAAATTTTCGTTCTTCTTCTCTTATCAAAAAAGAAACCCAAGAGAAGAAAAACGATGGGTGAGAAGAAGAACGCAGGAGAAGAAGAACGATGGGTGAAAATGGTTTTTGATTTTCGTTCCTCTTCTTTTCTCAAAAACGAAACCAAGGAGAAGAAGAACGATGGGTGAGAAGAAGAATGATGATACAGATTGAGATGAGTGAGATGGGGTGAAGAAGATTGAGATCCAGATCCAGATTTTTGTTCTTCTTTTTTAATTTTTGTTTCTTTTTCAATTCAGATTTGCTTTTGTTTTTCCCCTTTTGTTTTTTGTTTTAATGTGTTAATTTATTTGTTAATTTATGTTTTATGTTTTTAAAATTTTAAAAAAAGTTTATGCTGATCAGTAAATTGATTTAGAATTAAAAAATATATTTAAAACGCCACGTCAGCAGTTAACTGCCAACGTGGCGTCCGTTAGTCAAAACTAACGTGAGGGACCAAAATGAAACAAAAACGAAACATGAGGGACCAAAACGGACAAAAAAAAAGATAAAGGACCAAAGTGAAATTTGGAGCAAAGATAAAGGACCAAAAGTGCTATTTAGCCTTTTTTTAAGAGAGATGGTTTATGGGATTTTTGAAAGAAAGAATTATTTATTTTTATAGGAAGACGTAAGTTTGTGAGAGAGATTGTTTTATTATAGAAAAGGATCGAAAAGAATGAAAAAGGGGTATATTTGTAAAAAAGGGGTGTGCATAAAGCAGCAGGGGGTTGTATTTCAAAAAAGGGGGTGCTTAAAGCAGCAACGGGTTGTATTAATGAAAACAGAGGGTGTAAGTAGTAAACTGAATCGAAACTTAAAAATAAAATAAAAATAAGAAAGGAATATAAAAGGGCAGCTTAAAATGTGAAACCCTAATTTCTCCTACCGCTAATCTCTCAGCGCCGTTTCTTGCTTCTCCTGCGAGAGAGAGAAATTTCAAAAATTTCGTGGAGAGAGAGGGTGAGAGAGATTCCGGCGAAGGGGAGAGAGAGATGAAGGACGAAACGAAGAGAGGGAGAGGGAGAGAGAGAGAGAGAGAGAGAGAGAGAGAGAAGGAGGTGCGAACGGAGATGGAAGGTTCAGCGCCGGAAGGGACGACGCCGTATTTGTACTATTTGCCTTTTGTTTTTGTCCATATGTAAAACTTGGTTATGTAATAATAAAAACTTGGCTTAATTACAGTTTTGGTCCCCCTATTATGACCAACTCACGATTTTGGTCCCTAAAGTTTTAATTTGACGATTTTGATCCCCCTATTTTCTCAATTTGACGAATTTGATCCCCCTCTTAATTTGGTCAAACTTAAGACTCAATTTTGACTGACTCATCCTACGTGGCAGTCCACGTAGACTGCCACGTAGGCACACCCCCACCCCCTCCACTGTTCATCTTCCCCACCGATCCCCCACCCCCTTCGCACCACCCACCCCCTTCACACAACCCACCCCCTTCGCACCACCCACCACCTTCGCACCACCCACCACCACCTTCACACCACCCACCTTTCCCTCCGACTGTGATTGCGATCTGCGACGAGAGCGAGAGCGAGCGACGAGCGATCTGCGACGAGAGCGAGAGCGAGAGGGAGAGCGACGAGCGGGGGAAGAGAGAGATGGAAAACGAGGGGGATCAATGATTGAGAGAGGAGGGAGAGCGACGGTGGGAGATGCGAAGGAGAGAGAGAGAGCGTGAGAGGAAGGAGGGAGTGGATTCGAGGGGGTGGGAGGGGGGAGGGGAAGAGGAACAGTGGAGGGGGAGGGGGGGTTCACGGTGGTGGGGGGTGGGAGGGGGGAGGGTGAAGAGGAACAATGGAGGGGGGAGGGGAAGAGGGTCACGAGGAAGAAGAAGGGGGGTGGGGGGTGGGGGTGTGTCTACGTGAGCTGCCACGTAGGATAAGTCAGTCAAAATTGGGGTGGGGGACCTTGATTTTACAAATTGGGAAAATAGGGGGACCAAAATCGTCAAATTAAAACTTCAGGGACCAAAATCGAGAATTGGTCATAATAGGGGGACCAAAACTGTAATTAAGCCTAAGAACTTTTGACTATTCAGCTTAATGGTTTATTTGATTTTGCATTATACTTTTTTTTTTATGATAATAAGCAATATCAAAACTAAAAAAACGAGTATCAAAATAAACGCCCGTGCGTGACGAAGAGTGAATACGCGCACGCGCACGATTTTAAAAAAGATACGTGGCACGACGAGAATTTTAAATTAGTCAGACAAAATTAGGGTATGACACCAATGGTCGGGGGTTCGATCCCCGCCATAGGTATGGAGCAGCGTTAAATACCTCGGGCCAGCTGTCCCACCCATCGAGGTGCCTACAATCCAGCGAGGAGACTAGTCACTGCAGTCGGCGGTGGATACCCTAGATAAAACAAAAAAAACGAAAGAAAAGAAACGTGTGTATCTCTCTGTATCCATGACCATAAGTGTATTTTGGTCCAAGTTTTGGTACAAACTTTGGTCCAAATAACATTACTGTTTTAATATAGCAGTCAAACATAGAAGAATAGGCGAGACGACTGAGATTAACATTTATATTTAAAACTAAAAATTAAATTAACCTCTAAATAGTTTCTTTTTTTACAATAAACCTATAAATAGTTAAAAATTAAAATTAAAAATTAAAAATATTTGTATTAATGCAAAAAACAATATTTGAACTGGACCGGTTTGGTGGCC
Source organism: Astragalus membranaceus (assembly GCA_039519185.1). Lineage (NCBI taxonomy): Eukaryota > Viridiplantae > Streptophyta > Magnoliopsida > Fabales > Fabaceae > Astragalus > Astragalus membranaceus. Next base: position 156,451,340 of record CM076850.1, on the reverse strand, counting down.
CAGACTTTAATGCATAATTTGTCTAACATTGTTCCAAACTCCAAACAAAACCCTATCTGTCTCACACACACGCAGCGCATAATTTGTCTTAGTTCACTTCTGTGCCTACAAACAACAAACCCACGCACAACAAAAACGCATTGTTAACTGCTCCTGATATGCCTTCCTTCAAAACAAGTGAGCAAGCATTACCTTATTATAGTGCAACTTGTTTGAGAAAAAAAATTTGGACATATATTAGAAATATATATTTTATAATTTTTTTGCTCATATATATATATATATATATATATATATATATATATATATATATTAATTAACAATGTATTTTTGTACCAAACAAAATTAACAAATTCTTTTATAGTTTTTGTCATTTACGTTAATGGACTTGTGTAAGAAAAAAAATAAATGGGTCTTGGAGCCCGATTCCCCCTTCTTCTCTAACCTAGAGATTGCAATTTGCAACTCTGCAACTTGAAATTAACCCGGAGGCGGCATCCATCAAAAACTGTAGGGAGGTTGGGTGAACAATAATATGATATTCTTGCCTCCTTTTTTTCTTGTCTTGGGCACAAAATCATGATAGTTAAGAGGGAAAGATGGAAGAGTCTAGGAGAGATAAGTGTCTCTAACTCTAGAAAAATCAGAAAGGTCATTGAAAGATGAAGGGTAGTCCAGTCAGTTCATATAGTGACCATGTGAATTTAACTAGAATTGATTCTAGCTAGAATGAAAAGCTACAAGGAGTTGCTTCTCCTAGAATCAATTCTAGGAGAAAGAATTGCTTTTGCATTTAGCAGCCAAACAACTATTTCCAGAAATCAAGAAAGTGAATTTAGCACCTCCCACTGCCAAACCAAATATGCTCTAAATATCGTTAGACATAATATCAATAACAATAATAATAATATAATTTATATTTATTTTTTTCATTGAAATAAGTTGATTCTTTTACATGCTACCATGCTGGTGTATGTAGCTACAAATTACCTTTTAGGGTTTTTATTTTGTACACCCAAGATATCCCTATATACCCCCACAATAAATTTTAAGACGAAAATACCCCTTGTAAAATTGACTTAAATCGGATCTACCATTGGGGAGGTAGATCCGATTCACAAAAATAAAAGGAGGATTTACGTATATCCGATTAGAATTAGTGGGGGGAAATCGGATATAGCTTCAGTGAGGTAGATCCGATTTGTTAAAATATAAAAGCGGATGTACCTATTAGGTAGATACATCCGCTTTGCAATTAACAAAGCGGATATAGGTATATCCTCTTTGCAATTAACAAAGCGGATATACCTATCAGTGGGGGTATGTCCTCTTTGTTAAAATGCAAATCGGATTTACCTCCCTGATAGGTAAATCCGATTTGTACTAAATTCGACGGGTAGGATTTGACTGCCAATGTTGATCAACGATGTAGATTGCACCGACAATATCAACGGTTGATAATCATTGACGATTTCTATAAATACTCATTGCCAACCTCATTCTTTTCACTCAAAAATTTCACTCACTTGCTTATTTCACTTATCCAAAATGGAGATATGCCTCACTCAACGCTCAGATGACAATAGGCTTTGAGGTATACATCATCGAGGCCAAATCACGATGAGAGAAAATGGTGTCCACTTCTGGAGTCCTCGGCCGGTGTTATGCAGAATCCACCGCGGCATGGGGTTTGAAGGTTTGAAGGATAAAGTGTGGTCCAAAGTTCAAGTGACTGGTGACGATCGTGACGTCACTAGTATCACTTATCGCAAACCCTATCTTGGAGACGATGGCCGCGTTTCCTTCTCGTCCATGACAATCAAGACTAACGAATACGTGGAACATCTTAAACATCCATGACACGCTTCAGGGGTATAAGTCGTTGGAGCTGTACGTGGAAACTCAACGGAGTGTGAATGAGATTTTACGTCGTCTTCGACGAACAGAATTTTAGGAAAATGTATCTGCCTATTGTTATTGTAGTTGGTTATGTTTTATCTTTTATCGTATGAATGAAATCGAAATTTTAATGAAACTCCACAAATATAATAAACCAGAAATAACAAGAATCAAGTCATAAAAAAATAGTTCAAGCATACAATCACACAAAACCCCTAGTCACGCCCCGGTAGCATATCCAGTAACCGGGTGAGGCGAGTGTATGTCTGACTACCCATCCTAATGTCTCCGCTCCGAAGCCCCCTCCGAATCTCCTCCTCCGCAATCTCTAGCAAATCTGGCTGTACTGGTGGTGCAGCTGGCTGTACTGGTGGTGGTGGTGGTGATGCAACCCGTAAGAGACTAGGAATAGATCCTCTCACATACCAATGTATGTAGTCCGAAGCAACCTGACCCAACTCCTCAGCAGGATAAGTAGTATGCAAAATCTCCTCCACCACATGCATATAATGTGCAATCCGAAAAATGCAGACTGCATGGCTCGGACGACCGGTAAGAGGGTGACGTGGGATGACATGCACGTACCCAAACTGTCTGAGGCACCTATCTGCCATGTAGGGAACAATGATGTCTCCCCAGCTGATGTGTCCCCTGTATAATGAGACATGCTCAAAGTCTCTATCGTCACGGTGCTCCTCAAACGGTCGCCAGCAAACATCATCCGAGGTCAGCGCATCAATCCTCTGCCTGTATACCCCCAGCTTCACTCCACCTGTCTTCTTCTTCCTCCAACGCCCACACAGTGCTCCAGCCCGCAAATCACTCCTCCTCTCCACCAGCTGAGGAAAATACCATAAAATCCGGCTCTGAAAAAAAGAAGATAAACAACATGGTGAATTAAAAACTGTTTAACAGAAATTTAACCAAACTCGGAAAAAATTAACTTAAAATTATTACCTGTAAGAGGGTCGGATACCCTCCTAACTGATGCGCCTGGTCCAAGCAGGAGTAGTTCAGCTGGTCATACATGAAAGCAAGTGCTGCTGCCCCCCATGCATATGATCCCACACTAGCTGCACTGAGATCCTCAAGTAGCAATAGCCACTTAGCCTCAGCCCTATCGCCGGTCTTGACTGTGAAGATGGACCAGCTCAGGATCAGAAGGATAAACGCCCTAACAGCATGACGCATTTCATTCTCTATGGACCCTCTACTAACAATCTCCTGCAGCCACTCAAAACGGTAATATGGGCCAGATGAAGCTCGACACTCTAGCCCCGCCTCCTCCATAGTCACACCTAGATAAACATGTGCTAGGTGGATGGCCTGATCAGTGGGGACAGAAGTAGGTGGAGCTCTGTAGTAGTTCCCCGTAATTGGTAGATGCAGCAAACAGGAGACATCATCCAAAGTAATCGTCATTTCACCAAATGGTAAGTGAAATGACGATGTCTCTGAGTGCCACCTCTCAAGAAAAGCAGACATCAGCTCATGGTCCACATTTGTATGTCCGGTCGAGACGAGGGTGGCTAATCCGGAACCTGTGATAAAATCCCACAACCGGTGGTTTTGGGAAAACCCAAGCAGTCTCTGAGCCAGCTTGTTACCATGGTTGGTAACCTTCAATTTCTGCTCATATGTCTGTATTATAAAAGTATCAGAAATAAGGCTACGTAAATAAATTAAACTAAGAAGGCTACGTAAATAAATTAAACTTATCGGGTCTCTCAATATAACGGAACAAACATGAGATGCTAGCCCAGTGAATAGAGGAGGCTGCTCCTCATGCTGCTGAGGGTGATAGTAAGGCTCCTCCTGGTACTGCTGCTGGTAGTCCTCAGGCATAGAATGGTCCTCAGACATAGAATGCTCATCAAGAGGGTGCCCCTGCTGGCCCTCCTCATAGTGATAGTCTGGGGCCTCCTCTACCTGCTGATACTGCTGCTAGGGGTGTCAAAACGGGCGGCCCGGCCCGGCCCGTTAAGCGACATGCCCGCGAAAAAACGGGCGGCCCGGCCCGACCCGTTAACCGAACGCGGGCCGAAAATTCATGCCCTGCCCGCGAAGTGGTGGGCTGGCGGGCTGGCGGGCTAGTGGGCTGGCGGGCTGGCCCGTCAATTTACACTGAATTTTTAAAAAAAAAAAAAAAAAGCTAAACGGGCGGTTTGGCCCGCCACAGTATTTAGCCCGCGGGCTAGCGGGCGAAGCGGGCCGGGCAACGCGGGCCGGCGGGCATCAATTCCTTAGCCCTGCCCGCCTTATTTTGGTGGGCCAACGGGCCGGCCCGGCGGGCCAAGCCCGTTTTGACATCCCTAACTGCTGCTGTCGGCTACTCCGGGTAGACACATGTCCCGCAATCCTGTGGCGGGTGCGTGTACTGGGAGCAGAAGGCGATGCCTGAGCCGATGACTCCCATCGATACCTATTGGACACTGGAAAAAAAAACAATTTTTTTAAAAAAAATTAAACACAAATCGGATCTAGCTATATCTGATGCGAAATCGGATTTAGGTACATCCGACTTACTTTTTACACAGAATCTGAGGGAAAACGGAAGTATGTAGATCCGATGGAAAATCGGAAATAGCTCTCTGAATGGTAAATCTGATTCTCTCAAATCTTTCTGGCTAAACGGATGCAACTGAAAAATGGTAAATGTTTTGTAAATTTGTAAAAATTTTAAGGGTATTTTCGTCTTTTCGTAGGGTCTGTGGGGGTATATAGAGATATGATGGGGGTAAAAAAAATCCCTAACTTTTATTGCTAACTGACCGCGAAGGCCTATGAATCCACTGGTGCAGTCTGCCAAGGCCCAAAGATAGTACTTGCTTCACAAGGGATACAATACAATGATACATCATTCAAGGTTTGAAAAAACGGGACGAGACATCAAAAACGGACGAGACAAAACGGTCTCGGTTGCTGCCGTTTCCGTTACGGGCCGCGACAATGGTGTGATTCAGAATCACAGGGAAAAACGATACAAAACGCCGTTACGGCCGCGACAAAACGCCGTTACGACCGCAACGGCCGCGATAAACTCCGTTCAACAGCAAAAGTAGAAAAAGATTCGTTTACTTTACCTTTTCAGTTTCAGAATCTCAGATATGATTTTTGAGATGCAAAAGCAAAACATTTCAACCCTATCCCCTCCCCTCCCTCTCATAATACTCTCTGACTCTGTCCTCTTCTTCATCTCCTTGCTTCAAAGTTCAAATCAGCAGCAGCAAAGCAAAGCCCAACACTTGATCTCCACCACCAATCGATCTCCACTCTCCTCTAGCAACCACATCGCAACAACATCAAAAAGTCAACAACAGGTGTTGAATTTGAATCCTAGCTTCTTGTTTTTTGTGTAGTGTGAGTTGTGAGACTGAGAGAGTGTGAGGAATTGAAAGCATGACTTCTTTTGTATTTGTGTTGTTGTTGTTGACCGTCGTGTGGCTGGGAAGGAAGAGATTTGAGAGAGAGAGATGAAATTGAAATCATTTGATGCTTTGTTCTCCATGAAATGAAATCATTTGATGAATAATATTTGTTGTTGTTGACCGTCGGTGACTTCTTTATTTGATATAATAATATTTGTTTTTTTTTGTTTAATTTGTTAAAGGTAGTGTTGATTAAATGGGTCAATTTTTATTTGGGTTGAAAAAAAGGAAAGGTGGATTTTTCCATTTGGGCCAACAAAAGTGAGAGGTGGATTTTTTCATTTGTCCTTTTTTAAACTCAGTTTTTAGTGACTATTAATTAGTTTAGTTTTATGACTTTTGTCCTTTTTATAATTACATTTTTTATTTCCAATTTAGTTAAACAATGGATCCACCAGAAGAATTTCCAATTGGTAGAGCAGATGGTGCTCCAAGTGATGATATTGGTTGGCACTTTGGAACGGTTGTGCAAGGTAGAAGAAGAAATAGTATACAATGTAAATGTTGTGAAAGAATAATAACCGGTGGAATAACTCGATTGAAGGAACATCTTGCACACATGCCAGGAGAAGTCAAAGGTTGTGCTAGAGTCAACACTTTGGTTAGAGAAGGTATGATGAATCTTTTATTAGATAGTAAAGCAAAGAAAAATGATCAACGAAAAAGAAAGGAAGAATTTGTCTCGCGTTTAAGAGGGGATGACAGTGATGAAGATGAAGGTTTTATTGATGAAGATGCAGCTATGAGACATGCTACACAAGAAAGCATGATGTCATATAGACAATGGGAAGATGTTGATCTACAGAGAAGTAAGAGTATGAAGCAACAGAGAAATATGCAACAAAGAATGAGGCAAGTAGATGTTGATCTACAGAGAAGTAAGAGTATGAAGCAAACAAAACTTGGTGCAGGATTTTTGAAAACTGCGAGAAAGAAGTTGGGAAAAGCATTATCCAAATTGATAATACACGAGCGTCTACCTATGAACTTGAGCACTTCTCCTTGGCTACACAGCTTGTTAGCTGAAACTGCAAAGTTGGGGCCGGGTGTCAAATTGCCTTCTCCTTATGAGATTTCAGAGATATACTTGAATGATGAATGTCAGGAGATGCAAACATATATAGATGAACTAAAACCAGTCTGGAAAGAAAAAGGGGTCACTATAATGTGTGATGGTTGGACAAATGGTATAAATCATATGCATATCATGAACTTTTTAGTATATTCTAGCCAGGGAACAGTGTTTTTAAAGTCTATTGATGCCTCTCATGTTGCAAGTAGAAACACTGATTATTACTTTAAGTTGCTTGAAAACATGGTGGAAGAGGTGGGGGAAGAGAATGTTGTCCAAATAGTCACAGATAATGAGGCAGCATTGAAAGCAGCTGGTCTGAAATTGATGGAAAAAAGAACTCGCCTTTATTGGTCTCCATGTGCAGCTCACTATTTGGATTTGTGTTTGGAAGATATTGGAAAAAAGTCAAATGTCAAGAAATTGCTTGAGGATGCAAAAACGATAACTTTATTTATATACAATCATATTTGGACTGTGAATTTGATGAAGAAATATACTGGTGGCACAGAAATTATTCGTCCAGCGATTACTCGTTTTGCTACACAATTTCTACAACTTGAATCTATTGTGAAACAGAGAGAAGCTTTAAACAATATGTTTAATTCTGATGAATACAAGAATTCCAAATTTGGAAAAGACAAACCAGGAGGACCTGCATATGAAGCCAAAAAGATTGTAATGACCAAACAATTCTGGACTAAGGCAAGTGATATAATAAAGGTATTCGAACCAATTGTCAAGGTTTTGAAGTTGGTAGATGGTGATGATAAACCTACCATGGGATTTCTCTATGAAGCAACTGATAGAGCTAAGCAAGCTATTCAGGAAAACTGTCGTTACCATGGCTATTATAATTCAATTATTGACAAAAGGTGGATCTACATGCATATTCATTTGCATTCAGCAGGTTTGTGTCTAAATATTCAATTATTTTACATGCTTGTGTTTGGTTTTGAAGTAAATATACTAATTATTCATTTATTTTTTAGGTTATTTTCTCAATCCACAATTCCAATTTGGAGTTCTCCATGGAAGTCATGTAGCTAAGGAAACCATGGAAGGTACCACAAAAGTAATAACCAAATTAGAACCTAGATATTGATAAGCAAATAAGAGCTACCAATCAGGTGAGAAATTTGTTAATGTTATATATGTTTAATATATAATATTATTGTAAATTTTAAAATAAAGTCTTATATGGTATGTTGGTCTTCGTAGTTGTTACTTTTCAAGGATAAACAAGAAACATTTGGAACTCAACTAGCTCAAAGAGCATTGTCTCAATTGAAACCTGGTATGATTTATAATTTTTGCTTGTTGATTTTCTAGTATGAAAATATTGCAATTTTTAATTTTTGTTACACTGATATACATAAACATTTATTCAGCTGAATGGTAGATAATACATGGAACTTGTGCACCCGAACTTCAAAATATAGCTGTGAAAGTTCCTAGCCAAACAACTTCAGCTTCAAATTGTGAGCAAATTGGAGTAGTTTTAGCTACATACATACAAAGACGAGAAATAGGCTGAAGTATCAAAAGCTACAAAAGCTTGTCTTTGCATTTTACAACATGAAGCTAAAAATGAGGACCACTATACCATGAGAAAAAGTCAGGAAGACATTGAAAGAGGCTTCAATCCTATCAACCTTGACCATATATTTCAAGAAGATTATTTATCTCCATGGATTGAGGAGAGAGAGATGCCATTATTGGATGGAACCCAAAATGCAGAATGGCTACCTATTGATTCTGATGAAGAGATTGAAGAACGAGCTGGCGGAGATGCCTCAAATTCAGGTCAAGTACCTAGTCAAGGAAGTGATGGTGGTTTAAGTCCACCTAGTGAGGGAAATAGTGGCAATAGTGGTGGTAATGGTGGCAATAGTGGTGGTAATGGTGGTTATGGTAATCTAGATCAAAGTCATGGAATAGATGAAGGGCCTTATGTTAGGCGTGATGAAAACCTGTTGCCTTCTAGAATGGAAGAAGACTCAAATGAGGATGTGACTGGTGGTGCTAGCAGAGGTCGAGGCAGACGGGGTAAAAGCAGAAGACATGGAGCAACTCCAATGGATGATTCTTCTTCGTCTAGCGTTTCACAATCATTTGGTGATTTTGGTATTGCTGCACAATCTGATGGTAGCCAAGGTAATTATCCATCATATTACCAACATCCTTCTTACATGCCACATGAGTATTATCCATATATGCCAAATCCCAACCTACCACAATACCAACCCCCTATCAATTATGGTGATTCATCCGCAACTTCTTCGTATGATTACCAACAAATTGAACCACCAAGAAGCTCTGGATTCTTTGATTATGTTTTTGGAGGAAGTGGATATAACAATGATGAAGGTGATAGTGGAAGTTATGATCCTGCACGTCGTTCTACCATGTGGTGACTAGGGATTCAATTAACAACATTTTAGTAATCAGTTTTCTAATGTATTAGTAGTTTCTTATGATGTAATGTAAACTTGAGGTATCTATTTTATCATGAACTTTGTTTGAAGATCTAATTTATCATGAACTTTGTTTTAAGATTTAAGATGAACTGTTATTAGACAACTTATCATAAACTGTTATTAGATACTACATTATTCATATTTTTATTTTTTATTTTACTTTAGAGTTCTTATAATGATGAAAAAAACATTAATTTTAGTTATTATATATTATATGATAGTACAAATTATTTTAATTAATTTTTTGCATCATTGTAGTTAATTCACACCGCGACGGCCGCAACAGCTATCGCAACAGCCGAAACCGCAAAAGCCTTAACGCGACCGCGACCGCAACCGCTATTTAGAATCCTGACATCATTGTTCTTCTCTACAAACAAATTTTATAAAATACAAAAGTGAAAAAGTAAAAAAAATCCTCCTTCAAGTAACTGGCGATTCCATTGACACTAATACACACACTGCTTTCTCTCTCTGAAAACACACAGAGAAAGTGAGGCTCATTCAAAGTCATAGTGCTAGATAGAAGTTTTTTGATGATATATATTTTACTTAACTTTGGAGGATTTGAAGCTTGAACCATGAGAAAGAAACTATGATTTTTTGTGTGTCTGGCTTTCATGGAGTGCTCTTTGGTAAGTTCTACTTACTTAATTATCATGTTGTCTCGTTTTGGTACCATTTATCTTGGTCTGCTATTTTTTTTTTATGCAAAGACTAAATTAAATTAAAAAGAAAAAAGGAGTACAGAAAATGACCGAGGGGGGACCAAACCAAAACCTAAGGCCAGAGAAAAAACAAACAAAGCAGCAAAATGGAAACTTGGGCAAGGCACCCTAGACCAACCATTTAAATGAAAACAGATCAACAAAACAGGCCAAAAACGACTGAAAAAAACAAACTCAAAGTGACAGATATTGAGCTAGCTTTGGACCGAAGATTGTATCCAACTGACACACTCTTTTTCTGTTTCTTCTTTGAACTTTGGACCGAAAATTGTATCCAACTGACACACTCTTTTATTTTATATATATATATATATATGCTCTGTATATTTTCTCCTGTTTTTTTATTCATTGTAGTTCTTGGTTCTAGTTGCTTGATACAACATGCTAATTTCAAGACTACATTTTTCTTAAAACATTTATTCAGTTCATCAGATCTTATTGCTCTCCTAACATTGCTAGCCAACTAATCAATAAATATTCTTCCATTCTGTATTATTTTATTTTTTTACACTTGTCATTGAAATGCTATTTTAGGGAGGTGGGGTGGAGAGGCAAAAAAATTGTGACTTTTGCTAGTTTTTAATTTTTCAAACAGAAACCAAATCATCTCATCTTGATTCTTTGATTAAATCTAACGGTGTATTTTTCCTGATCCGCCATAAGAGTCTGTTTTTTATCTCCTGCGCACAACTGGCAGTTTGCAAAATGTTGCCAAAAATAGCTCAAGTTGAAAAGGACTACAAAATTCAAATTAAAAAAGAGCATGCTGGCTGACAGTGCATACGAAGTGCAGCAGTATGTTGAAACTCTTTTTCTTAAAATAAATATAAATATAAATAATGGGCACTGATTTACGGTACTAAGGCAATTGTTTAGTAACAAATACTAAAGGGGTAGATTAGTATTTTCCCCACTGTCGACGGATATTATCATTAATAATATTACTTTCCCAAATTCAAAAAACCCAAAGCTCCCACAACCACCGCAAACTCTCAACAACCACCGCAAACTCTCAACAACCACCATGAACTCTCAACGAACTCTGCAACCACCGTGAATCCACTGTCGCGTGCTCCCTTTGCACCATCAACACCATCGCGCGAAAACAAACGCGAGCTCCAACTACTTCTTCGCCGTTTCTTCAACTCATCTCCAACTCTTAGGTGCTCCGTCTCCGCCCTACTCTCCCTTGACTCGACCTCGCCACCGCCGCCGCCGTTGATTTTCTCCTTGCGACGCTGCTGTTCTGTGTTCGACGAGGCACTCTCCTCTCTGCTCGATCTCCGCAAGCCACTCTCCTCTCGCCGCTTCCATTATTCTTCTCGACGGTAAGCCACTCTTCTCTATTCTCTATTTTGTTTATAGCTGAGATTGTGAAACTAGCCGTTTTTGTTGTTCATCTTCTCTATTTCTTTGAAATTAAAGCAAGTCTGAGCTAAATAAACCCTAACAGTAGAGAGATGAATGAATGCATCATTTAAGAAGGAATGAATGCATTATTTAAGAAGGAATTGTGGCACGCGATATTACAATATGGAAATTACTACACCTTGTACGAGTTTGTTACAATGTTTTTTGACAAAATTTGAATCATCTCACATACAATGTCATTGTTCACGCGTTCCAAAATTGCATCGGCAATCTCAACACTAATCTCTCTCAGTTGCGGCTTGAATTCACTCCACTCATTCATTGAATCCAAGTAATCAAAATTCAATAAGTACTTTGTCATTCATTGAATCCACAATTGTACTAATCTGTGGTTAGTGGCTACTAACCAGTGTTGTGCATATATATGGTTAGTGGCCACTAACCACTGTGGTACTAATTTGTGGTTATTGCCCCAGTTAACAAGAATTATTAACAAAAAAATGAGTAATTACCAATATCGTGTAAGCTTTAAACGCCTTAAACTCCTTCTGAATTAACTCAAAAATTGAAGGAGTGAACAATTCAGCTGCATGGCACATCAAACCACTGTTGGGATGCCTATTCTGCACAACAGTGTTCTGCATACTAAAATCAGACATCAATTCATTATGACGCAAATCATCGAGGAGATCTTGGAACCTAGACAACAACTGAGAGATAGAGTGTTCAGTTTTCAAATAGTGTAACATCCTCAAAATAATTAGGCGAATTATTTGGATGTTAACCCAATAGGAATAATTTAGTACTTGACTGGTAAATTTATTGAGTGCTAAAATTATTTATTGGATGACATTAGATCGTTAACCGGATAATACGGGTCAAGGAAGTTTTGGAATCGAAATAAGGGATTAAGATCAATATGGTAATTGGACCACGCTACCACTTATTTATTAATTAAATATGTGTGTGTGTTGAAAGAAAGAAAAGAATAAAAGAAAGAAATGAAAGAAAGAAAGGATACGCAGAGAAGGAAAGAAAGAAGAGAAAAGAAAGAAGAAGAAGAAGAAGAAGAAGAAGAAGAAGAAGAAGAAGAAGAAGAAGAAGAAGAAGAAGAAGAAAGGAGAAGAGAAAGGAAGAAGAAGAGGTGAACCCACCCCTCCAAAATTCATCATCTTCATCATCTCCCTCCCCTCATCATAACCCAAGAGCTAGGTAAGATTTCATCCAATTTCCCCCCTTTTTTGTGACCTACGAAATTTAGAGGGTTTTGTTGGAAATTTGTTGAAATCAAGGATTGATGGGTTGTGTTGGTGATTGGGTTATGTTTAGGATCGAAGCTAGGAGCGGATTGAACGCGATTGGAAGCTCGAAACGAAGTTAGGAGCGGTTCGGTGTTGATTGGGTTCGATTCAGTGATTTTGACATCTCGGTGATTTCGGCTCGGCAACGACTCTCGCTTCAAGGGTGAGTTTTACTCACGTTTAGGTTTATTCCGTTTTGAAATGAATTGTGTGACTTGGGTTCGAAAGATTTTGAGTCGAAAACGTTATTTTGAAATATATCGCGTTTTGACGAAAATCGTAATCGTTGAGTTTTCGATTGAATTGCTTGATTGTTTGATGTTGATTGGACTGGAATATTGCTTGGTACTGTCTGTTTTCGAGTTAGGAATCGATCAGGGCGAGTTTCGGATTGATCGGAAAGCAAATTTTCATAAAACAGGCCATTTTTGCAATGCTGTCAAATGAGCACGACCCGTGCGCCTAGTTCTGTCCAAATTTTTCAAAGTGCCCGAAATGATTCCGTTTCAATTCCAATCCTTTCCTAATCCTTTCCTAACCCTTCTATAATGATATTAGGCTTATAATGCCATGATTTTGGGTATGTTTCAAAAGGGTTTTATAAAATACTTTTGATGTTGAAATCGTTTCGAAAAACCGAATGATAGTACACGTGTGCGGATATGTTTTTATGGATAAGAAAGCAGACCATGAGTCCTACGTGGTAAAGTATAATATAAATGAACTAAATGTTCATATGATTGTTGATATATATGTTATATCGAGTTTGGGTGACGACCCATGTTGACATACTAGGCGGGGTAGTCATGAACCCTTACCCTAGGCTCCGTGCCATTAGGAGACACTATTGGTTATGGGGTTCGCCGGAAGATGAAAGGAGATTGCGGCCGGTGTTGTGTTAAAAGTTATAGTACTACATTCACCAGAAGATGCAAGTGGATTGCGGCTGGTGGTATGTAGAAAGGCCTAGGATGCTAGTTCATCGGGAAACGCAAGTGGATTGCAGTCGGTGTCCTACTAGATCGAAGCCTTATTGTATGGTATACCGGGATTAGCAAGTGGATTGCGGTCGGTGCCGTGTCAAATCATAAAAATGTTTTAAATGGACCGAGAGTGCTAGTAGGGGTCTCGGTAGAACTCACTGAGATTGTATCTCACTGTTTAAATGTTGTTGTTTTACAGATAAACAGGGACAGAAGAAACCTCAGAGGCACGAGTAGGTGGCCCCGGGAGATGGATGATGACTTAGCTTTATGTTTAAGTTTATTTTCCTTCTGTTGTCTATGTATCACAGTACTATGACATTAGTGTTACATTTATTTTTCATTCCGCTTTCTTGTATGACTCTGACTACCACAGTTGCTGACAGTTTATGGTTTGAGAACCGTATGGTCTTAATTGTGTATAAGACAGTTATGTTATATTTCAGCAAAATTTTTGTAGTGGTATTCAGTGTCTGAGCAGGAAATATTATCTCTGATGTGTGATTAATGCTCACTTGGGTGTTTTTAACTAATAAAAATACCCGGGGTGTTTCAGTTGGTATCAGAGCAGTTCGACCTAGTCGGACTTAGTTTAGGGTTGAGTCGATTCCTTGCTAGTCCTTTTTGTAATTACACTTGTGATGCTAAGAGACATTGGGCCTGATCAACTTAATACTTAGTGCATCATAAGCGGAATTATGACAGGATGATCAAGACGCAGTCCTCGACCAAAAACCAGAATCTCCAACCGGTGCATCCTCAGGAAAGGTGACATGACGGTGGAAGAATACACCGCTAAGTTTGAGAAGTTGTCTCAGTTTTACCCAGTGGTAAAGTAAGCTCCAGATGACGAATGGAGAGTGCAGATGTATAAGAAGGGCCTTAGTGCTTTTATGACTTAGGGTCTCAATTCTTATACTATTACCAATTATGTTGCCTTGGTACAATCAGCCTATGTCGCCGAGGATGATCTCATAGGAAGTATGGGAAAGGAAAGAAGGTAGTTGAATTATCAACTCCGAATGCAAAGTCCTAAGATAATTTCATCAAAGGAAAAGCAGATGCAATTCTTTGATTCTTCAAGGGTCAGAAGATGTTCTAACTGTGGAAAGCCGCACAGTGGTAATTGCAAGCGAAGATCTAATCGGTGCTATTATAGTAATGTAGAGGGTCGCTATGGTAAAGAGGGCCCTGTAAGGAAGAGTTCCAAGGAGTTACAAGCAGCTCTAAGGCAAGGACAAGTCAACAATTTGGATGACTGCAAATCATGTTGCAATCGATTGTGTTAATCAACTATCAGCTTCGCTTCAGAATCAGTTGAATTGTCTAGGACAAATTCTGAAGCGGTTACCTAGTTCACCTTAGACGGTCAATCTTCATTCCAATATGCGGAAGCACATGTTAGTATGTTATCTGCATCCACTGGAACTAGTTTAGATTTGGCGAACATTCAGGTTGTGAATGACTTTCAGGATGTTTTCACGATGAAGTTTCTTCTGAACCTCCAGAGCGAGAGGTAGAGTTTACTGTCGAATTGGTTCCTGGCACGGGAGCAATATCTATTGTTGCTTATTGAATGTTTCTTTAGAATTAAAGGAAATGGAGTCTCAACTTAAAGAGTCGATGTTAAAGAAATTCATTCGACCGAGTGCTTCTCTAAGGAGTGCTCTGGTGTGATTAGTCAAAAGGAAAGTTAGTAGCATGAGGTTGTGCATAGATTATCGACGACTGAATAAAGTGACGATCAGAATAAATATCCCTTGCCAAGGATAGACGATTTGCTTGACCAACTTCGAGGTGCCGTGGTATTTTCAAAAATTGATCTGAGATCGGGCTATCATCAAATAAAGGTACGAGCCTTAGATATTCCGAAGACAGCTTTCCGTACGAGGTATGGACATTACGAGTTCGTAGTAATGCCATTCGGTTTGACTAATGCTCCAGCCGTATTCATGGATTACATGAACAGAGTGTTCCACACTTATCTCGATCAGTTTGTAGTAGTTTTTATTGATGATATCTTGGTGTACTCTAAGACCATTGAGGACCATGTTCAACATCTCTGCATTGTTCTGAATGTACTCCGAGAAAAGAAATTGTATGCCAAGCCGTCGAAGTGCGACTTCTGGATCCCGGAAGTGAAGTTTTTGGGACACGTGATTTCCCAATCGGGAGTTGCGGTGGATCCCAGTAAGGTGGAAGCGGTGTTGAACTGGGAACGACCAACATCTGTCACTGAAATAAGAAGCTTCTTGGGTCTAGCTGATTACTACAGGAGGTTTATTCAAGGTTTTTCACAATTGGTTCTTCCACTTACTCGATTAACTCGTAAGGCCCAACCGTTTATATGGGATGCCAATTGTGAGGAATGTTTTCAAGAGTTGAAGGTTAGGTTGACTTCTGCTCCAATCCTAATTCTTCCCGATCCGTCTTTGGATTTTCAAATTTACAGCGATGCTTCTGGAAAGGGTTTGGGATGTGTTCTCATGCAGAACCAACAAGTTGTAGCTTATGCCTCCAGACAGTTGAAGACTCATGAAGAGAATTATCCGACTCATGATTTGGAGTTGGCAGCTATTGTGTACGCACTGAAGATTTGGAGACATTACCTATATGGGTCTCGTTTCGAAGTCTTTAGTGATCATAAAAGCATGAAATATTTGTTTGATCAGAAGGAGTTGAATAACAGGCAGAGAAGGTGGGTGGAATTTCTGAAGGATTATGACTTCGAATTGAAGTATCATCCGGGAAAGGCTAATGTTGTAGCTGATGCACTAAGTAGGAAATCCATTCACATAGCAGAGTTTATGATGCATGAAATGAAATTGTTGGAATCCTTTAGAGACTTAAATTTGAATGCAAGATCAAGGAAGAACCAGATAGTGTTGAGCCATGTAAGGATCTCTAGTTCATTAAGGGATTCTATTCGCTTAGCACAGAAAATTGATGGTAAGCTACAATCACAAAAAGTGTTGCCAGACTTTACCGAAGATAGTGATGGAGTTATTTGTTTCAACGGTAGGATCTGTGTACCCGATAATGAAGATATTAAAAAGCAAGTGCTAGAAGAAGCACACCGAAGTTTATTTTCTGTACATCCTGGATCCACCAAGATGTATAGAGATTTAAAGCAGATATATTGGTGGAATGGAATGAAGTTAGAGATTGCTGAGTTTGTATCTCAATGCTTAACTTGCCAAAGAGTTAAGATAGAACATCAAAAGCCTGCTGGTCTGCTACGACCACTAGACGTGCCAGTGTGGAAATGGGAAGACATTTCCATGGATTTTGTAATGGCGTTGCCAAGGTCTCAAGCCGGTAACGACTCCATTTGGGTAGTTGTGGATCGGTTAACCAAATCAGCTCATTTCATTCCAGTTCGTTCGAGCAGTAAAGTATCCAAGTTAGCTGAGGTGTATTTAAAGAACATAGTAAGGTTACATGGGGTTCCTACCAGCATGCAACCTGCAACCACAACATCATCGAGTTCGTCATTTTGACATCCGACATTGGTACTTGAATCTATGCAAATATTATAAAGGAAACGAAAAAATGAATCAGCTAAGCATAGGAAGGCAATGTCAGATAACACTAAACATAATAGTACACATATATGGTTAGTACCCCTTAACCATACATGAACACATATATGGTTACACATATTTTAAAAAATTAAAATAAAAGAATTTAACAATTATAAGTTAAGAACCTAAAACAACCATATCAGTGAGATTTTCATCCTGGCCAGGACAACCCTGAACTGCAATAAAAAAATCCAAAACCACAACATGAAGTAAATGTGAAATCTGATTGCATCAACATGAATTAATCGTGAAATCTGAAGTAAGGTAGTAAAACACGGCATATGCATTCAATCAGACAGAGAAACAACAGGTAGAACAATGCATGGGTATGATGAAGTCAATAACCACAAACCAGTACCCCAATGGTTAGTGGCCACTAACCACAGATTAGTATTAAAATGGTTAAAACTAAGAACAACACATTAACAGAGAAAAATTACAAAGCAACAAGTGACTTACGAGCAAGTAAACGTGAAAAACCGATTGCTTCACCATGTTCACCAACTCCAAGAATTTTAATATCTGCAGAAAAGAGACTTCAAAGAATTTACCAATATGCAAATCATTAAATATAAAACAACATCATAAAAGTTAAGAGTGATCATAATCTTTAATTTACCAATATGACTCAAGAGTGATCGTCAAATTCAAGGGGAGACGTCGCCGGAGAATGAAGCGCTAGTGTGAGCGAAAGAAAGAAGAGAGAGAGAGAGAGGAAAGAGAGAGAGAGAGAAAGAGAGAGAGAGAGAGAGGAAAGAGAGAACGACGGAGGAAGGGGAGACGTCGCCGGATGGACCCCGTGGTGCGGCGTCGGTGACGTGGTGGTTGCCGTCGCGGACCAGATGGTGCACGCGAGAAGGCTACAGGATGTAATGCGTGGGAATGGAAGGCTACAGGATGTGTAAAATGACAAAACTGCCCTCTTTAAGTGAGAGCCCTTAGATCATATTTCAGTAAAACAAGTTGCATCACGGCTGAACGTGATTTAGTAACAAATACTAAATATAAACTACAGCTATAAAAAAATGTGATAGTGAGAGAGATTCCATTTGATAGCCTTGATGTGTAGCTTGTTGGGACTCACATGCATTTGTCTTACATTTACATGCAGTTTAGTTTCTTGGTCCCTCTCCTCTTATATTTTTATTTTTTTGACAGAATAAATCAAGGGCTAGGAGTGAAGTAAAAAGTGATCTTATGGAGTTTTCCAACTAACTCAGCCAACCAGGTAATTTTGCTGAACCTTGAAACAACATTTTTCTGGAGTTTTACAAAGAATGAAAGTTATTAGTTGTTTTTTTTATCCAACATAAACATAAAGCTGCACAATGTATCACCATCTAATTAATTAAAACTGCAATGCTTCGTAAATAATCGCATGTTTCTTGTGTTTATCTAATTTGTTCCCCTCATGTATCATGTTCGGACTGAGTCTTGTGAGTTCCCTCTCTGCACCAGCAACATAATTCTTCCTCGCCTTGCTTCCTTAAGATCATCAAAGAGGAGTATAGAAGCTCAGAAAACATCTTCAACATGTTCACAGCTTCAAAAGAAATCAAGAGAACATTCCTCTGCTACTACTGATGGGGAACCAAAAATGAGACAAGAAAAAAGTGAAAAGGTTGAAAATTCTGTTGCTCAAGTTCAGACTGAAAAGGAGCCTTTGGCAAAAGCTATTTCAATTGTTGGATGTTCATCTTCATCCGCATCTATTAGCCCTAAACTAACTGAAGTAGTTAACAAGGTGTGGATGGTGAAGATGCTGAAAATGATGAGGTTGATTCTGTTACGCCTCTGGACGTAGTTGACGGTTATCGAGTGAAGCCGGAATACATACCTATATTAAAGAAAATTCTAAGTAAGTATGGAGATATAGCTAAAACCATATTGACAATTGAAGTCCGTTCATTAGTAATGGAGATGATATGTGGCATCATCAAGAAATAGATTTATATAAAATCAAAAAAAGGTTTCTTGTTATTAATCCCTCGAGCTCCAATGCTAGATTCGAAGCCCCAAAATGACCCAAACATCTCATCTAAGCGCTCTTAGATTTTGAGTATATTATAACTTCAAAAGCATTAAAATAAATTTGATGAATCAAGTATACAGATGGGTGAATGAGGTGTGGATAGTAATCCTTAATCTACATTTGTAGTGCTTGCATGCGGCTAGAACAAAAGACCGAGATTAAGATTTATTTATATTTTAAAACTAAAAATTGAATTAACATCAACACAGTTTATTTTTTAACAATAAACCTATAAATAGTTAAAAATATTTGTATAAATGAAAACAACAATATTTGAACTGGACCTGGTGGGTGGGGCCAGGCCAAGACTTACATGGGAAAAATATTTGAACTGGACTTGGTGGGTGCGCCAGTCCCATGCTTTAGTGCAACGCATAGGCGACACGTGAGAGACCCAATAGCAAGCTATTGTAGTGGCCTCTTCCCCTCAAAAAAGTAATTTAATATCGTGTGGGCCAATGACCCACATATCAGATATTAAACTGATAAGAACAGATACTACACTTGATCTTAGCCAAAAGGCCAAGAAAGGTATGAGTTGAAATGCAGCTCTGTGTGTCTTTTATATCCCACATGTAGTGTGTTGCATCCTTGACTTCCCGATGTGGTACTCATATACAACAGCACCTTATAGTGCCAGAAGGAAACAACAGAAAAGTACTGGACAAAATGTTATAGGAATTTAAGTAATAGTTTATTTTATTGTCACAGTATTGCTAATACTATGATTTACTTTATTGATTTTTACTGCTTATTCTAGTTTTTACTACACTTCCTTGCTTGTTCAACGCTTTATCTTTTGGTTGGAGGTTACACTTTCTTTGTGATTTATTAGCCAAGTTGGCCAATGAAACGACTTATGAAAAGTTTTACCAATTCATCTCTCTCAATTCTACTTTTCACCTCAACTTATTTCTACTTTGCAATTCGAACTCCATTCTCTACATTGGAGTTCTCTATATACTACTGCATAGTATATAGTCTGAGATAGAGAGGGAAAATGGTTAACGCTTCCGTCTGTTTTCTCCCCTTTCCTCTCCCTTCCAGAATCACAAACACATGACAACCACTCTCACATCCTTCTTTCACTCTTGCGGCAATTTCAAAGTTCCCAACTTTCCCACCTCCCATAAACATCCTCCTCTCGCCACCCACTTCTCCTTTCAAGCCCTCAATTCTCCACAAGATACGAAACTTGATTCCCCGGATGCAAAGTCTCTGCCTTTATCAAACACCCACATTTGGGTCAATCCCAAAAGCCCCAGAGCCAAACAGATTTTGAAGAATTCTTACTGTGGCAGCATAGTTAGCATTAGGCCTTGTATAGTTATTGTAAATCTTGAAGTAACTAATGATATTTTCATAAAAACATTATTTAAGAATCTCAACTAATATTATGACCATAATATAAGTCTAATTGAAATTCGATTTTTTTTATTTAGTCATTATAATTGACATTTGAGTATATTATGGTTGGATGGGTTGAAGAATATTAATTTGTAAAATAGCACATATAAAATATGTAAAATAAGCATGTAAAACACCCAAACAATGTTTCAATTGTTAAAAAAAATTAGTTATATCATTATTTCTTATATTTTATCTTCTTATTTAAAAAATTTATTAGAAATTTATATGAACAAAATAAAATCGTCTTTTGAACATGAATACCCACATGTAATTCATCTATTACTGATTGTAACTTAGCTATAGTTAAAGCACAAGTTTGTTATTTAACTCAAGTAGCTAGTTAACAATTAGATTAGAGGTTAGCTTGTCAGATGTAATTAGCAAATTAATATAGTGTAAGCTATATATACATTATTAGAGGTATAACATGGTTTCAATCGGTGAAATGGAGAAAAAACACTCACAAATGTGTTTTTTCTAAAAAAAATTAACAGACCTTTATAAAAAATAAGTAAATAATGTTCTTCTTTAAAAATTATATTACATATAAATGAATATTTTGCATGAAAACATATTGTTATCTAATTAAAAGTCTATCGAACCCAAGATATTAATCCCTCGAGCTCCAATGCAGGATTCGAACCCAAGATGTTGTTAAGTCGGAAAAGACCCAAACCATCTCATCTAAGCGCTCTTAGATTTTGAGTATATTATAACATTTAATCAATGTTCAAGATATTATAACTTCAAATCGATGTTCAATACAATATTGTGGGTTGTATTAAACAATTGTATTGCATTAAATTTTTGTTTTAACGAAAAAGTTTTAGTAGTGAGATTTTTGTGATTAGTATTTTTCAAAAAAAGTTTAAGTACGAAACAAGTGTGAACATTAAGAACCAAATATTGTGGATTTTATTTGCTTTGAAATTTCAGTACACACTACAGGTACAGATTACATCCTGGTACAAAAGTAATAGAATAAATTTGATGAAACAAGTATACAGATGGGTGAAGGAGGTGTGGATAATAATCCCTAATCTAGATTTGTGGTGAACAAACCAAAAGACCGAGATTAAGATTTATTTATATTTTAAAACTAAAAATTGAATTAACCTCTACACAGTTTATTTTTTAACAATGTTAAAAATATTTGTATAAATGAAAACAACAATATTTGAACCGGACCTGGTGGGTGTTGCCAGGCCCAGACTTACATGGAAACAATATTTGAACTGGACTTGGTGGGGTGCGCCAGGCCCATGCTTTAGTGCAACGCATAGGCGACACGTGAGAGACCCAATAGCAAGCTATTGTAGTGGCCTCTTCCCCTCAAAAAAGTAATTTAATATCGTGTGGGCCAATGACCCACATATCAGATATTAAACTGATAAGAACAGATACTACACTTGATCTTAGCCAAAAGGCCGAGAAAGGTATGAGTTGAAATGCAGCTCGCTGTTTCTTTTATATCCCACATGTAGTGTCTTGCATCCTTGACTTCCCGATGTGGTACTCATATACAACAGCACCTTATTACGAAACTTGGCTATTCATTCGTAGTCGTACACAGGAGGAGTTTACACTTTGTCATACACACACACACACACACACACACACACACACACACACACACACACACACACACACACACACACACTGCATCGCTTGTCTTAGTTCACTTCTTCTTTGCGTACAAACAGACACACACACCAACACAACAAAAGCGCGTTGTTAACTGCTGATAGGCCGCAAGTGCACGGTCTTATCGCGTAATAAAAGAGTTATCGATCCACAGGGAGAGCCTAGGTGATTACAAATTTAATTTTCCAAAGTTGATTAGCTAGAAGGAATGGTTTTTAGGAGTTGTGAAATTTAGAAATAAAAACAAACAATCTCAGGTTTATAGTTTTATCACAACAATAAGGAACCAAAATAATTTCTTTAGACTATTCAACAAATTATAAGAGTAATATATTTCAAAGACAAGGCAGCGAATATAACTAATGTCTCCTTTCGAAGTACAAGAGCGTGTTTTGAACTAACAATCAAGCCTATTCTCATGGTTGATTGTCACCAAAACCCATTAAGCATAACACCTTTATAATGTCTCAAGAGTTTCAAAACTATTCTCATGTGTTGATTCCCTTGTCTAATTTCATAGATCCAACATCAATACTTCACCTTTCGGTTCTTCGTTTGATGTTTAGAATAAGATTTGAAGGACAATAAAATTAGATTGAAATATAAAACAATTTGGAGTGGAGAATAGTCTTGGGAATTATTAGGGACCTATCATTGGATTACTCCCAATAACCCAAGACTTTGTATCTACTCACTCATATTAAATATGAGAGAAGAAGAAGAAGAAGAAAAGACATGAATTTAAATAGTGAGAAATAAAAGAAAGCGGTAAATTGCAAAATCATAAATAGCGGAATTGTAAATGACAAGAAAATAAAAGTGCAAGAAAGTAAATAGAAAGGAAAGTAAATGACTTGGAAAGTAAAAGGGCAAGAAAGTAAATAGCAAGGAAAGTAAATGACTTGGAAAATAAAAGGGCAAGAAAGTAAATAGCAAGGAAAATAAAAGAGCGAGAAAGTAAAGGAGCGAGAAATTAAAAGAGCGAGAAATTAAAAGGGCAAGAAATTAAATAGCAAGGAAAGTAAATGACTTGGAAAGTAAAAGGGCAAGAAAGTAAATAGCAAGGAAAGTAAATGACTTGGAAAGTAAAGAGCGAGAAAGTAAAAAGCGAGAAAGTAAAAAGCGAGAAATTAAAGTGAAGTCATGAATCTTAGAGGAAACCTTGTCATGGATTTTCTAACAAAATTCAAGCTTCGTTACAAGTGAGGATCAAGCCTCTATTTATAGGAAAATATGAGGGCCAAGGCACTTGAGTGGAGGGGCAAAATGGTCCAAAAAAAGTGGCAAATCAAGTTGGCAAGGAAAGCCATCAGCAAGTGGGTGCAGCCAAAATTGACTTGTCTGGTGCCAGGGTCGTGCGCCCATGTGCCTGGGTCGTGCGCCCTGGCCAGTCAATTTTGGCTGCTCTGCGCCAGTTTTGCACTAGGGTCGTGCGCCTTGTGCTGGCAACAGCTGTTCTGCGTTGCTGGCAAGCATGGGTCGTGTGCCTATGTGCCAGGGTCGTGCACCTTGTTCTGCCAAAATGGGCCATTTTCAGTTGAAAACACGCACGGGTCGTGCGTGGTATAGCACGGGTCGTGCGCCTATGTGCCACGGTCGTGCGCCAGTTTTGCACCAGGGTCGTGCGCCTATGTGCCAGGGTCGTGCGCAGGCTCTGCGCCAGTTTTTGCTGCTTGGCGCCCTTGGCGCCCTGTGCTGCGCCAATTTTGCTGCTTGGCGCCCTTGGCCAGTTTTGGGTTTTTGGGTCCCTTGGCGCCCATGAGGGTGTCTAGTGCCTTAAAAATTGCTCCTCCTCAAATATTTCCTTTTTTCTTCATTTTAGCTCATATTTTCTCTTTTGCTCCAAAATAAAACTTGAAAATAAAAAGCAAACATTTGTAGTAAAATAGTTCAAAGATATAAAATATAATTAAAATACCTAAAAAAACTTAATGAAAATAACTATTAAAAAGACTCTAAAAATAGACTTATCAAACTCCCCCACGCTTGAACCTTTGCTTGTCCTCAAGCAAAAACAGTGTAAATCCTTAGGCCAATTCTGAAGGAAAATTATTTTCACATCGAATCATTAAGCGAACTGTGGGGCAATTCTAACACTTCGGTTTGAGAACTACTATCCAGGATTCTTGTGGAATTGGGAGACAAATTTAAAGTATCAATACATTAGAGAGGATATCAATGTCATCATAGAACCGGTTCCCCAGCATTCTTAAGTTTGGGTCCTCCATTCACTAAGACCGGGTCTCAAAGGAGGGTCCTTATACGTTGGGCATTCAAGCAATATTTCTTTTTCTTTTTCTTTGATTTTATATGCTAACCATTCATTTTGACATTTAAAATGCACCAATTTTTGCATTTTGAATTGGTTTTGCATATATATATATATATATATATATATATATATATATATATATATATATATATATATATATTTTGATACCCCAACTCAGACGTTTTTCTCCAGTAACCGCGCATCCAGTGAATGTCACCAAGAGAACCAGGTTACTAGTTTCTCTTTAGTCCTTCTAATTGTATTAGCAACTGAAAATGGTCTCAATAGTGTGTGTGTGTGAAAAAGCCCTAGAAGTAGAAATCGAACCATGATACAATTTTTGTTGCTCCCAAACAGCCTACCTAGATTATTGCTAATAAAAAATTGAAAAATTATTATTTTCAGAAAAGGCTTATCTAAAACATGCTTCAAAAACTCACAAGGATTTTCAGCAATGGGAGACGAACTTTATTTATTGAAATAAACTAGAAATTAAAAACAAGAAAATAGTAAAACAGGGCAAGATACCCCCCCCCATGCTTGGACCAGACATTGTCCTCAATGTTTTAACAATTTAAACATGAAAGGGTAAAGGAAAGTTCACCTGATTTACTGCTGACTTGCAAAACAAACACACAGTTACTTCGTGGGTTGCCTCCCACGCAGCGCTCTTTTAACGTCACTAGCTTGACAATTGGTTTTTTTGTAAAGTTATTCCTGGGTCCCATTGCTTGAAGCACAAAGACCAAGTGACACATGAAAAATGAAAACATATTCCTGGATCCCATGGCTTGTAAAATAGAAGTTGTATAAGCAATAAGATCTTATTTTCAATTCCCCCCAAATCAAATGTTATTTTCACAAAGGAAGGTGAAAAATAAGATAAAGGAGATGCTTCGTATGGTGGTGGAGGGATGTTTGGTTCTTCTCTTTCTTTTTCTGGTTCTTTCTTTTTTTCTTTTTCTGGTTCTTTCTCTTTTTCTTTCTCTTCTTGCTCACATGGTAAATTATGTTTTTCACTCACAATTTTTCCTTGGTTTGCTCTTGGTTCCTCTAATTGTTTTCCGCTTCTAAGGGTGACGGCATATATTTGGCCATTTAGATTTTGTTCAGGCTGTCCGGGAAATACCCCCGAAGATTTAGAGGATGAAGCCACTTGTGTTGCCACTTGAGTTATTTGATTTTCAAGCATCTCACTATGAGCGGCAATAGAGTCGATTTTTTATTCTAATTTGATAAGTGTGTCATTCAAATAACCAGTTTGATTTTTGAATTCTTCATTTTGTTTTGTTTGAGATGACACAAATTTTTCCATCAAAAATTCCAAGTTCGACTTTTGCGGGTTGTTTTGTGGGTTGTTAAAAACGCTTTGATTTTGAAAGACAGGAGGTGGTCTAGGTGCTGGATTGGGTGGAGGATTTTTATAAGAAAAATTTGGATGATTTCTCCACCCAGAATTATAAGTATTTGAAAACGGATCTTCTTTTTGAGCATAGTTAATATGCTCATTTCCAGTACTAGATGCCTCAAGCTGGCATTCAGCTCCAATATGGCCAACAACCCCACATAATTCACATGGTGGAGTAGTAGGAGAAAAAGTTTTTGAGACGGCACTTACATTTAATTTTTCAAAATTTTGAAAAAGTGCGTCCACTTTTGAGGCAAGATGATCAACAGCAGATATTTCATATTTACCTGGCTCTTTTGATGATGCTGGTTTATCTGCTATGGCTCGCTCACTTGCCCATTGACAATGGTTTTGAGCCATATCTTCAATGAGTGCATAAGCTTCGGTAAAATTTTTGTTCATCAAAGCTCCACCTGCAGCTGCATCAACAGTCATTCTAGTTGTATATTGTAATCCATTATAAAATGTGTGAACAACGAGCCATTTCTCTAGTCCATGATGGGGGCATAGCCTTAACATTTCTTTGAAACGTTCCCAAGCATCATAAAGAGATTCCCCGTCGTTTTGAGAAAATCGAGTAATTTGACTTCTCATTTGAGCTGTTTTACTTGGGGGAAAGAACCTAGTAAGAAAGGCTTGTTTTAATTGGCCCCAGCTGGTAATGGATTCCGAAGGCAAAGAATGTAGCCATGCTCTTGCTCTATCCCTTAATGAAAAAGGGAAGAGCTTTAGTCTTATGGCATCTTGAGGTACCCCGTTTAATTTGAGAGTTCCACAGTATTCCAAAAAAATTGAAATATGAAGATTTGGGTCCTCCGTGGGAGAACCAGAAAATTGGTTTTGTTGAACCATTGAAAGTAGAGATGATTTGAGTTCAAAATTATTTGCTTCCACATTTGGATGTACAATGACAGCCGATGGTTCCGCTGAAGGTGTTGCGTACTCTTTGAGAGCACGATTTTCATTAGCCGCCATTTGGTTATCGGGAATTTCTCTCCTCCTTCTATGTAAGAACCTTTCGATTTCGGGAATTTGTTGAACAGTTTCACCGAAACTTCTGGTTCTTCGCATTCGAGGGACAAGAGAAGAAAAAGTAAAAATAAAGAAAATAAAACTTCAGTCTAACCGGTTTCGAAAAACTTAATTAATATCACTGCCTCCCCGGCAACTAGGGGTGTTCAAAACCGAACCAAACCAATAGAAAACCGCAAACCGAACCAAACCAAAAAACCACAAAAAATCGCTTCTTATTGGTTTAGTTCGGTTCTTTTTTTCATTGCACCGCGCGGTTTGGTTCGGTTCGCGGTTTTGATTATAGAAACCAAACCAAACCAAACCAAACCGCAAGTAACACCAAGACTTATTGAGTTACAACCTTCCTTACTAACTTACTAGCCCAAATGCAACTAAAACCCAACTCTCACTCACTTACTAGCCCAAATACAATTAATTCTTTGACTCACTTACAAACAATCTATATTGTTATGCTATATTTAAAAATTACAATAAAATATTTAATTCAAATTCTTTTAAACATTGTCTTAACTATCTTAAAAAAATTAAAAGAGCGTAATTTATATACTACATATATTTGAGTAGATTTTTTCTTAAAAATTTATGTTAGCCATAGTTAATTTTAACTTCGTTTTAAATTATGTTTTGTCTTAGAAAAAACCGAACCAACCGAACCAATCCAAACCGCATTAGTTTGTTTTGGTTTGGTTTGGTTTTATTTTAGGAAGCCAACCGAACCAAACCAAACCGCATGTAGTTTTATCTTGCGGTTCGGTTCACTTTTTATCTCAAAACCGAATCAAACCGCACCGCGAACAACCCTACCGGCAACGGCGCCAAAAACTTGATAGGCCGCAAGTGCACGGTCTTATCGCGTAATAAAAGAGTTATCGATCCACAGGGAGAGCCTAGGTGATTACCAATTTAATTTTCCAAAATTGATTAGCTAGAAGGAATGGTTTTTAGGAGTTGTGAAATTTAGAAATAAAAACAAACAATCTCAGGTTTATAGTTTTATCACAACAATAAGGAACCAAAATAATTTCTTTAGACTATTCAACAAATTATAAGAGTAATATATTTCAAAGACAAGGCAGCGAATATAACTAATGTCTTCTTTCGGAGTACAAGAGCGTGTTTTGAACTAACAATCAAGCCTATTCTCATGGTTGATTGTCACCAAAACCCATTAAGCATAACACCTTTATAATGTCTCAAGAGTTTCAAAACTATTTTCATGTGTTGATTCCCTTGTCTAATTTCATAGATCCAACATCAATACTTCACCTTTCGGTTCTTCGTTTGATGTTTAGAATAAGATTTGAAGGACAATAAAATTAGATTGAAATATAAAACAATTTGGAGTGGAGAATAGTCTTGGGAATTATTAGGGACCTATCATTGGATTACTCCCAATAACCCAAGACTTTGTATCTACTCACTCATATTAAATATGAGAGAAGAAGAAGAAGAAGAAAAGACATGAATTTAAATAGCGAGAAATAAAAGAAAGCGGTAAATTGCAAAATCATAAATAGCGGAATTGTAAATTACAAGAAAATAAAAGTGCAAGAAAGTAAATAGCAAGGAAAGTAAATGACTTGGAAAGTAAAAGGGCAAGAAAGTAAATAGCAAGGAAAGTAAATGACTTGGAAAATAAAAGGGCAAGAAAGTAAATAGCAAGGAAAATAAAAGAGCGAGAAAGTAAAGGAGCGAGAAATTAAAAGAGCGAGAAATTAAAAGGGCAAGAAATTAAATAGCAAGGAAAGTAAATGACTTGGAAAGTAAAAGGGCAAGAAAGTAAATAGCAAGGAAAGTAAATGACTTGGAAAGTAAAGAGCGAGAAAGTAAAAAGCGAGAAAGTAAAAAGCGAGAAATTAAAGTGAAGTCATGAATCTTAGAGGAAACCTTGTCATGAATTTTCTAACAAAATTCAAGCTTCGTTACAAGTGAGGATCAAGCCTCTATTTATAGGAAAATATGAGGGCCAAGGCACTTGAGTGGAGGGGCAAAATGGTCCAAAAAAAGTGGCAAATCAAGTTGGCAAGAAAAGTCATCAGCAAGTGGGTGCAGCCAAAATTGACTTGTCTGGTGCCAGGGTCGTGCGCCCATGTGCCTGGGTTGTGCGCCCTGGCCAGTCAATTTTGGCTGCTCTGCGCCAGTTTTGCACTAGGGTCGTGCGCCTATGGAGCCAGGGTCGTGCGCCTTGTGCTGGCAACAGCTGTTCTGCGTTGCTGGCAAGCATGGGTCGTGCGCCTATGTGCCAGGGTCGTGCGCCTTGTTCTGCCAAAATGGGCCATTTTCAGTTGAAAACACGCACGGGTCGTGCGTGGTATAGCACGGGTCGTGCGCAGGCTCTGCGCCAGTTTTGCACCAGGGTCGTGCGCCTATGTGCCACGGTCGTGCGCCAGTTTTGCACCAGGGTCGTGCGCCTATGTGCCAGGGTCGTGCGCAGGCTCAGCGCCAGTTTTTGCTGCTTGGCGCCCTTGGCGCCCTGTGCTGCCCCAGTTTTGCTGCTTGGCGCCCTTGGCCAGTTTTGGGTTTTTGGGGCCCTTGGCGCCCATGAGAAAAACTTGATAGGCCGCAAGTGCACGGTCTTATCGCGTAATAAAAGAGTTATCGATCCACAGGGAGAGCCTAGGTGATTACCAATTTAATTTTCCAAAGTTGATTAGCTAGAAGGAATGGTTTTTAGGAGTTGTGAAATTTAGAAATAAAAACAAACAATCTCAAGTTTATAGTTTTATCACAACAATAAGGAACCAAAATAATTTCTTTAGACTATTCAACAAATTATAAGAGTAATATATTTCAAAGACAAGGCAGCGAATATAACTAATGTCTCCTTTCGGAGTACAAGAGCGTGTTTTGAACTAACAATCAAGCCTATTCTCATGGTTGATTGTCACCAAAACCCATTAAGCATAACACCTTTATAATGTCTCAAGAGTTTCAAAACTATTCTCATGTGTTGATTCCCTTGTCTAATTTCATAGATCCAACATCAATACTTCACCTTTCGGTTCTTCGTTTGATGTTTAAAATAAGATTTGAAGGACAATAAAATTAGATTGAAAATATATAACAATTTGGAGTGGAGAATAGTCTTGGGAATTATTAGGGACCTATCATTGGATTACTCCCAATAACCCAAGACTTTGTATCTACTCACTCATATTAAATATGAGAGAAGAAGAAGAAGAAAAGACATGAACCATTAACAAGCCAATTCAATTCAATGTTTACAGAGTAACCAAACCATTAACAAGAAACCCGAAACAAGCCAATTCAATTTCAATTTCAACACTTTTTTCAGTATACTTCTAAAACATCTGATAATTTATTTTAGGACAAATGTGAAAGGCAATAGTTTCTAACTAGTCTAAGAATCTTTATCTGCTGATGCTTAATCATTATGTACCTACGCACTAATGCTTAATCATAAATATATGTACCTACGCACTAATGCTTAATCATACATTTATTTATTTATTTTTAACAAAAATAAATCAAGTGCTTAGAGTGAAGTAAAAAGTGATCTAATGGAGTTTTCCCACACCGATTCAACCAACCAAGAAAAAAGTGAAAAGGTTGAAAATTCTGTTCCTCAAGTTCAGACTGAAAAGGAGCCTATGGCAAAAGCTATTACAATTGTTGGATGTTCATCTTCATCCGCATCTATTAGCCTTAAACTATCTGAAGTAGTTAACAAGGTGGACAGTGAAGATGCTGAAAATGATGAGGTTGATTCAGTTACACCTGTGGGCGTAGTTGACGGTTATCGAGTGAAGCCGGAATACATACCTATATTAAAGAGTATGTATAAAGACAGAGTATAAAGACAACAATAGAAAAGTCATTGAAAATGCTCATAGGGAAATGGATGAATGTGAAGAACAGAGAATATGCACATAGTAATGAGCACAAGTTCATCAAATAATCCACCTGGAATAAATTGAGATGATAAATAGAGCATGAAAACTAATTTATCTGGTCGCCAGTGACCTAGTATCAAAACAAAGGAGAGAAATTCAAACTTTTAAATGTTAGAGCATGTCTTTAATAGGATTTTTATGAAAGATCATCTCATGATCATAAAGATCCCTTAAGCTCCATTAGCTATATCACTGAATTTAAACTTTGCGAAATTGTCTGAACACGACGCTTTGATAGACAGTGAACCAATAAAATAAGTTGTGGTACAGAAAATGAAGAAAAGAAACATTTTTCTGTGGTACAGAAATCATTGCCAACTCCTAATGTTTTATTTTTTAAAAAATCCATTGATTTGGTACTTAGTAGGGAAGAAATCATAGCAGGCATTCTATCATTCTGTGAATGACTCTATTATGTATGCTTGCTTCTTGGTAAGCCAAATACTTTCCACAATGTTCCTGCTCAACTATTCCAACAAAGTGATGACAAGAAGACCAAAGCCCATGTGTGAGAATCTATAGTTATCTAACACATTAGCAATATATATATATATATATATATATATATATATATATATATATATATATATGTATGCCATGTCACACATTGAGCTACCACGTTTGTAACACCCTAATATTTCTAACAAGTAGAAATACTAAAATGCACAACTTAGTATACATCAGAGTAAAATTCCTGTATTTGGATATTGAACAAAATTAAAAACTTGATATAACTCATCAAGTGATCAATCATATTCCCTATTATTCAATATCAAAAACAGCAATAGCGGAAACGATTTACAACTTCTAATACGTGTACAAGTCATAATATCGAAATTACATTAAAACTAGGGAATAACATAAGCGATAAACTAAGACTCCTCGATCTTCATGGACTTCATCACTTGCACTGCCTAACTGTGCTCCTCAACTTTTACTCTTCCCTGTTTCTCCGTAAACACCACAACATATAAAGGGTGAGATTACAAATCTCAGTGAGTTCTATCGAGACCCCTTACTATACACTCGCGGTCCATTTATTTCTTTCCTTCAATCGTAGTCCATTTAGGCCCTACGTGCATATACATTTTTACATGACATAGTATATCTCCGGTAAAGACTCTGCCGTTACCGTTGAATCTCTCCACTAACTTGCGCTAGCTTCAAACACTCATGAGGTCTAGGTTCTAGGGCTCATGACTTCCCCTCCCCTAGTATACTAATTATCTGGGTCGTCACCCGCACTTGATATAATTTATATATCATTGCCTTGCTTGAACATTTAGTTCCATGACCTTAAACAGTTGCTTGAACATTTAGTTCCATGACATTAAACATAACACATGTTCGCTCACGAGTACTACTTTACGGTTTTGGAAATATTTATAACTTCCAAAAACAATTCACTTTAAACCTTGCAATCATGTTCAAAAACAGAGTATCATTGGTCCAAATACATGAGGGATGGTTGGGAAGAAGATTAGAATAGGTTTGGAATCGAAAGGAGCGACGAAACGAGAATTTTTTTCACGTTGGCACAGAACCACGCGCACGGTCCGTGCCATAGGGGCGCACGACCCGTGTGTGTTGCACCATTTTTAACCGGCCAACACCGAAGCTGGCGCCCGGTCCGTGTCACAGGGGCGCACGATTCGTGCGCTGTGTTCAGCACACCAAATTCATTCCGTTTTTCTCGTTTGGCTTCTCCGTTCGTGTCCAATCTGTAATCTGATCAAAATCCAACCTCAAAACAGATAATATCAGACAATATTCCAGTCCAAACAACATCATTCAATCAAAATGCATCAACAATCAATTTGTTCCAAGACACACATTATGCATAGTTTTCAAAAATACGGTTTTTTGGCACCAAATCCAGTGAAATGAGAGCTTGTTATGTCACAAATTACACAACAATTAATCACAAAACTTACTAAAATTGCAAAAACAATTTTAGACAGAATGTGTGGAAGTAGTGCCAGAAGGAAACAACAGAAAGGTGCTGGACAAAATGTTATAGGAATTTAAGTAATAGTTTATTTTATTGTCACAGTATTGCTAATACTATGATTTACTTTATTGATTTTTATTGCTTATTTTAGTTTTTACTACACTTCCTTGCTTGTTCAACGCTTTATCTTTTGGTTGGAGGTTACACTTTCTTTGTGATTTATTAGCCAAGTTGGCCAATGAAACGACTTATGAAAAGTTTTACCAATTCATCTCTCTCAATTCAACTTTTCACCTCAACTTATTTCTACTTTGCAATTCGAACTCCATTCTCTACATTGGAGTTCTCTATATACTGCTGCATAGTATATAGTCTGAGATAGAGAGGGAAAATGGTTAACGCTTCCCGTCTGTGTTCTCCCCTTTCCTCTCCCTTCCGGAATCGCAAACACATGACAACCACTCTCACATCCTTCTTTCACTCTTGCGGCAATTTCAAAGTTCCCAACTTTCCCACCTCCCATAAACATCCTCCTCTCGCCACCCACTTCTCCTTCCAAGCCCTCAATTCTCCACAAGATGCGAAACTTGATTCCCCAGATGCAAAGTCTCCGCCTTTATCAAACACCCACATCTGGGTCAATCCCAAAAGCCCTAGAGCCAAACAGATTTTGAAGAATTCTTACTGTGGCAGCATAGTTAGCATAAGTTTTTTATTTAACTCAAGTAGCTAGTTAACAATTAGATTAGAGGTTAGCTTGTCAAATGTAATTAGCAAATATATATAATTTGTTCCCCTCATATATCATGTTCGGACTGAGTCTTGTGAGTGCCCTCTCTGCACCAGAAACATAATTCTTCCTCGCCTTGCTTCCTTAAGATCATCAAAGAGGAATATAGAAGCTCAAAAAACATCTTCAACATGTTCACAGCTTCAAAAGAAATCAAGAGAACATTCCTCTGCTACTACTGATGGGGAACCAAAAATGAGACAAGAAAAAAGTGAAAAGGTTGAAAATTATGTTGCTCAAGTTCAGACTGAAAAGGAGCCTATGGCAAAAGCTTTTACAATTGTTGGATGTTCATCTTCATCCGCATCTATTAGCCTTAAACTAACTGAAGTAGTTAACAAGGTGGACGGTGAAGATGCTGAAAATGATGAGGTTGATTCTGTTACACCTGTGGACGTAGTTGACGGTTATCGAGTGAAGCCAGAATACATACCTATATTAAAGAAAATTCTAAGTAAGTTGGGAGATATAGCTAAAACTATATTGACAATTGAAGTCCGTTCATCAGTAATGGAGATGATGTGTGTGATAATCTCAGAACTAAGACTCCTCGATCTTCATGGACTTCATCACGTGCACTGTCTAACTGTGCTCCTCAACTTTTGCTCTTCCCCGTTTCTCTGTAAAAACGACAACATATAAATGGTGAGATTACAAATCTCAGTGAGTTCTATCGAGACCCCTTACTATACACTCGCGGTCCATTTATTTCTTTCCTTCAATCGTAGTCCATTTAGGCCCTACGTGCATATACATTTTTACATGACAGAGTATATCTCCGGTAAAGACTCAGCCGTTACCGTTGAACCTCTCCACTAACTTGCGTTAGCTTCAAACACTCATGAGGTCTAGGTTCTAGGGCTCATGACTTCCCCTCTCCTAGTATACTAATTATCTGGGTCGTCATCCGCACTTGATATAGTTTTTATATCATTACCTTGCTTGAACATTTAGTTCCATGACCTTAAACAGTTGCTTGAACATTTAATTCCATGACATTAAACATAACACATGTTCGCTCACGAGTACTACTTTACGGTTTTTGAAACATTTATAACTTCCAAAAACAATTCACTTTAAATATTGTAATCATGTTTAAAAACAGAGTATCATTGGTCCAATTACATGAGGGATGGTTGGGAAGAAGATTAGAAGAGGTTTGGAATCGAAAGGAGCAACGAAACGAGAATTTTTTTTCACGTTGGGACAGAACCACACGCACGGTCCGTGCCATAGGGGCGCACGACCCGTGCGTGTTGCACCATTTTAAACCAGCCAACACCGAAGCTGGTGCCCGGTCCGTGCCACAGGGGCGCACGATCCGTGCGCTGTGTTCAACACACCAAATTCATTCCGTTTCTCTCCTTTCGCTTCTCCGTTCGTGTCCAATCCGTAATCCGATCAAAATCCAACCTCAAAACAGATAATACCAGACAATATTCTAGTCCAAACAAGATCATTCAATCACAATGCATCAACAATCAATTTGTTCCAAGACACACATTATGCATAGTTTTCAAAAATACGGTTTTTTGGCACCAAATCCAGTGAAATGAGAGCTTGTTATGTCACAAATTACACATCAAACAAGATGCACACAACAATTAATCACAAAACTTACTAAAATTGCAAAAACGATTTTGGATAGAATGTGTGGAAGTAGTGCCAGAAGGAAACAACAGAAAAGTGCTGGACAAAATGTTATAGGAATTTAAGGAATAGTTTATTTTATTGTCACAGTATTGCTAATACTATGATTTACTTTATTGATTTTTACTGCTTATTTTAGTTTTTACAACACTTTCTTGCTTGTTCAACGCTTTATCTTTTGGTTGGAGGTTACACTTTCTTTGTGATTTATTAGCCAAGTTGGCCAATGAAACGACTTATGAAAAGTTTTACCAATTCATCTCTCTCAATTCTACTTTTCACCAAAACTTATTTCTACTATGCAATTCGAACTCCATTCTCTACATTGGAGTTCTCTATATACTGCTGCATAGTATATAGTCTGAGATAGAGAGGGAAAATGGTTAACGCTTCCCGTCTGTGTTCTCCCCTTTCCTCTCCCTTCCAGAATCGCAAACACATGACAACCACTCTCACATCCTTCTTTCACTCTTGCGGTAATTTCAAAGTTCCTAACTTTACCACCTCCCATAAACATCCTCCTCTCGCCACCCACTTCTCCTTTCAAGCCCTCAATTCTCCACAAGATGCGAAACTTGATTCCCCAGATGCAAAGTCTCCGCCTTTATCAAACACCCACATCTGGGTCAATCCCAAAAGCCCCAAAGCCAAACAGATTTTGAAGAATTCTTACTGTTGCAGCATAGTTAGCATAAGTTTGTTATTTAACTCAAGTAGCTAGTTAACAATTAGATTAGAGGTTAGCTTGTCAGATGTAATTAGCAAATGTGTGTATATATATATATATATATATATATATATATATATAGTTTACACAGTACATTAGGCTTTGTATAGTTATTGTAAATCTTGAAGTAACTAATGATATTTTCATAAAAACATTATTTAAGAATCTGAACTATTATTATGACCATAATATAAGTCTAAGTGAAATTCGATTTTTTTTATTTAGTCATTATAATTGACATTTGAGTATATTATGGTTGGATGGGTTGAAGAATATTAATTGGTAAAATAGCACATATAAAATATGCAAAATAAGCATGTAAAACACCCAAACAATGTTTCAATTGTTAAAAAAAAATAGTTATATCATTATTTCTTATATTTTATCTTCTTATTTTAAAATATTATTAGAAATTTATAGGAACAAAATAAAATCATTTTTTGAACATGAATACCCACATGTAAATCGTCTATTATTGATTGTAACTTAGCTATAGTTAAAGCACAAGTTTGTTATTTAACTCAAGTAGCTAGTTAACAATTAGATTAGAGGTTAGCTTGTGAGATGTAATTAGCAAATATATATAGCTTACATTGTACATTAGGCTTTGTATAGTGTAAGCTATATATACATTATTAGAGGTATAACATGGTTTCAATCCGTGAAATGGAGAAAAAACACTCACAAATGTGTTTTTTTTCTAAAAAAAATTAACAAACCTTTATAAAAAATAAGTAAATAATGTACTTCTTTAAAAATTATATTACATATAAATGAATATTTTGCATGAAAACATATTGTTATCTAATTAAAAGTCTATCGATATTTAAACTTTAAGGTAAAAATATAGTGTAAGCACGAGAAAAAAACTTTCCCAATAAAGGTCTTAACTTATCCCTATATCTTGATACATGTTTGAGTATATTTTGGTGTAAATTGAGTATTCTCTGCGTGCAACTGCAGATATTAATCCCTCGAGCTCCAATGCTGGATTCGAACCCAAGATGTTGTTAAGCCGGAAAAGACCCAAACCATCTCATCTAAGCGCTCTTAGATTTTGAGTATATTATAACATTTAATCAATGTTCAATATATTATAACTTCAAATCGATGTTCAATACAATATTGTGGGTTGTATTAAACAATCGTATTGCATTAAATTTTAGTTTTAACGAAATAGTTTTAGTAGTGATATTTTTGTGATTAGTATTTTTCAAAAAAAGTTTAAGTACGAAACAAGTGTGAACATTAAGAACCAAATATTGTGGATTTTATTTGCTTTGAAATTTCAGTACACACTACAGGTACAGATTACATCCTGGTACAAAAGTAATAGAATAAATTTGATGAAACAAGTATACAGATGGGTGAAGGAGGTGTAGATAGTAATCCCTAATCTAGATTTGTGGTGTTTGCGTACGACTAGAACAAACCAGAAGACTGAAATTAAGATTTATTTATATTTTAAAACTAAAAATTGAATTAACCTCTACACAGATTTTTTTTAACAATAAACTTATAAATAGTTAAAAATATTTGTATAAATGAAATCAACAATATTTGAACTGGACCTGATGGGTGTGGCCAGGCCCAGACTTACATGGAAACAATATTTGAACTGGACTTGGTGGGGTGCGCCAGGCCCATGCTTTAGTGCAACGCTTAGGCGACACGTGAGAGACCCAATAGCAAGCTATTGTAGTGGCCTCTTCCCCTCAAAAAAGTAATTTAATATCGTGTGAGCCAATGACCCACATATCAGATATTAAACTGATAAGAACAGATACTACACTTGATCTTAGCCAAAAGGCCGAGAAAGGTATGAGTTGAAATGTAGCTCGGTGTGTCTTTTATATCCCACATGTAGTGTGTTGCATCCTTGACTTCCTGATGTGGTACTCATATACAACAGCACCTTATTACGAAACTTGGCTATTCATCGTACACTGGAGATCAATTCATTATGACGCAAATCATCGAGGAGATCTTGGAACCTAGACAACAACAGAGAGATAGAGTGTTCAGTTTTCAAATAGTGTCGAGCAAAAGCATTGAATTGTTCACTAAGTTGCGTGGTCTTCTTCCCAGCTGAGAATGTATTCTTCACCCAAGCAGAAGACCATTGCCTCTTGCTGGTGTAAATGAAGTTTAGCCAAGTCATGTCAGAATGGTGTCGATTATCAAAGCATTCTTCAATTATATGGTTCCAAGAGTATTCAAATTGTTCCTCGTTATCAACATGCTTTACAAGACGCTTGAGTTCATCGAAAAACTTAGCAGTGGCCCTAGCCCGAAGTCTCTTAGTGGCATTTTGCTTGATGTGCCAAGAACATAAAACATGAAAAACATCGGGGAAAACCTCACGAACACCGGCAGTAATTGCAGGTGCTTGATCTGTCATAAAGGTCTCCGGTTTCTTGCCATTCATGCATTTAATAAAAGTCTGGAACAACAACTTGAATGTTGGAGTGGTTTCATCATATAGCAATGCGCCACCAAACACACATGTACCTTTATGGTGATTAAAGCCAACAAAAATACCTAAAGATACATAGAAGGAACAATTATTACCAAAACATTCCTTATGATAACCACACGTACGTACATTAAACATTCTTTACGATCAATTTGCTATTCAGAATATATGCTTTGTGATCAGAAAGAATGAGATTCTTTATCAATAACCACATATTAGTACCACAATGGTTAGTGTCCACTAACCACAGAATTGCTTCACAGTGGTTAGTGGCAACTAACCACAGGATAGTACAATAGTGGTTAATATTTGTTAGATTGAAGCATATACGATCAGAAAATGTGAAAACAATTTAAGCAAAGGACATACCAAGTGGCCTGTAGTCCTTGTTAGTTCGGTATGTTGTGTCAAAGCTGACGAAATCACCAAAAAGTGCATAATCGGCCCGCATGACAGAATCAGCCCAGAAAATTGAAGAAGTTGCCTCCTCTTCATCGACTTGAATATCGTAGTAAAAACCAGGCCTTACCAATGCCTGCTGCCTAAACCAAGCTTGCAACACAGTAGCCTCTCCGGGTTGCAATGCCTTTGCCTTGATAGCAGACAAGTAATTTTTCAAATCATTACGTAGAAAACCAAGCTTTTCAACACCACCACCCGGGCCATAGAATCGTATGTAGCCCTCGCTGATATCCCAGATGCCAAATAATTTGATATAACAACTTTCTGCTGTTCCGTTATTGTTCTATTAAGTGGCAAGAAGTGCCTCTTGTCAACATCGATCAAAGGGTGATTGTGATCATCGTACCACTTGGTAATAACATCCCCACCCTTGTGAGGATCCATCTTGAGCTTCATTGACGCCAAACAACCCGTCCGCGTATCTTTCCTTTTATTCAAAACATCTTTGCGAATTTTAAAACCTTGTTTGTGACACATCATATTGAAATAGTGAGGTATATCAGTCTTTTTATTCTTGCTATCGCGATACACATTTGCCTTCTTAATGGTGAAACCCAAAGATTTGGCATAGGACCTGTAAAAAGCATATGCATCCGGCTGTGTGAAAAACAAGATCTTTCCAAGAATTAAAATCTGAAGGATGATGAGTAACCCCTGCCAAAACCAAGTAAAAATAATCAATATCCAACAAACAACGTCATAAAAAATATATTTATTATATAATAACAAATCAGCATGCAACCTGAACCACAACATCATTGAGTTCGTCATTTTGACATCCGACATTGGTACTTGAATTTATGCAAACATTATAAAGGAAACGAAAAAATGAATCAGCTAAGCATAGGAAGGCAATGTCAGATAACACTAAACATAATAGTACACATATATGGTTAGTACCCCTGAACCATACATGAACACATATATGGTTACACATATTTTAAAAAATTAAAATAAAAGAATTTTACAATTATAAGTTAAGAACCTGAAACAACCATATCAGTGAAATTTTCATCCTAACCAGGACAACCTTGAACTGCAATAAAGAAATCCAAAACCACAACATGAACTAAATGTGAAATCTGATTGCATCAACATGAATTAATCGTGAAGTCTGAAATAAGGTAGTAAAACACGACATATGCATTCAATCAGACAGAAAAACAACAGGTAGAACAATGCATGGGTATGATGAAGTCAATAACCACAAGCCAGTACCCCAATGGTTAGTGGCCACTAACCAGAGAATTGCTTCACAGTGGTTAGTGGCCACTAACCACAGATTAGTATTAAAATGGTTAAAACTAAGAACAACACATTAACAGAGAAAAATTACAAAGCAACGAGTGACTTACGAGCAAGTAAACGTGAAAAACTGATTGCTTCACCATGTTCACCAACTCCAAGCATTTTAAAATCTGCAGAAAAAATACATCAAAGAATTTACCAATATGCAAATTGAACCGGACCCTGCAATGGGCGATTGGTTCCTTTGATTAGATAAGTAAGTCCCTTTGCTGAAGTTGATTTTTTGACTTGGGAGCGAGGGGCGTTGAGGTCGGCCTCGAGTTGTGGCTGGTCGCGCTCAGAACTCCCGCGGGGTGTACCTGTAATGGTAATCCAACGCCCAAGTCAGTGGGGTGATATTTCAGCAGAGTAACGATATGAATAGTGTGTACCTTTTAGCTGAGGTCAGACCCCCATATATATAGTGTCAGGGGCTCTACTGACGACCGTCGGATCGCAAGTGGCTTCATCTCTTCCGTCGATCTGCGGATCTAGGTTGGTTAGCGCTGCTTTAATCATTGGGCCGCTTGAGGTTGGCCCAATAGTTTTAGAGGGCTGCGGCCCAACCCAGAACACAAATCACTAATACCAAAAAACATCATAAAAGTTAAGAGTGATCATAATATTTAAATTACCAATATGATTCAAGAGTGATCGTCAAATTCAAGGGGAGACGTCGCCGGAGAATGAAGCGCTAGTGTGAGCGAAAGAAAGAAGAGAAAGTGAGTGAGAGAGAGAGAGAGAGAGAGGAAAGAGAGAACGACGAAGGAAGGGGAGACGTCGCCGGATGGACGCTGTGGTGCGGCGTTGGTGACGTGGTGGTTGCCATCGCGAACCAGATGGTGCGCGCGAAGAAGGCTACAGGATGGAATGCGTGGGAATGGAAGGCTACATGATGTGTAAAATGACAAAACTGTCCTCTTTAAGTGACAGCCCTTAGATCATATTTCAGTAAAACAAGTTGCACCCAACGGCCGAACGTGATTTAGTAACAAATACTAAATATTTCACTTAACACCCTAAACCACTCTCATGATAATCATAATACACGTAATTTTTTATCAAAATAATACACGTAATTTAATTTAATAAACTACAACTATAAAAAAATGTGATAGTGAGAGAGATTCCATTTGATAGCCTTGATGTGTAGCTTGTTGGGACTCACATGCATTTGTCTTACATTTACATGCAGTTTAGTTTCTTGGTCCCTCTCCTCTTATATTTTTATTTTTTTGACAGAATAAATCAAGGGCTAGGAGTGAAGTAAAAAGTGATCTTATGGAGTTTTCCAACTAACTCAGCCAACCAGGTAATTTTGCTGAACCTTGAAACAACATTTTTCTGGAGTTTTACAAAGAATGAAAGTTATTAGTTGTTTTTTTATCCAACATAAAGCTACACAATGTATCAGCATCTAATTAATTAAAACTGCAATGCTTCGTAAATAATGGCATGTTTCTTGTGTTTATCTAATTTGTTCCCCTCATGTATCATGTTCGGACTGAGTCTTGTGAGTGCCCTCTCTGCACCAGAAACATAATTCTTCCTCGCCTTTGCTTCCTTAAGATCATCAAAGAGGAATATAGAAGCTCAGAAAACATCTTCAACATGTTCACAGCTTCAAAAGAAATCAAGAGAACATTCCTCTGCTACTACTGATGGGGAACCAAAAATGAGACAAGAAAAAAGTGAAAAGGTTGAAAATTCCGTTGCTCAAGTTCAGACTGAAAAGGAGCCTTTGGCAAAAGCTATTTCAATTGTTGGATGTTCATCTTCATCCGCATCAATTAGCCTTAAACTAACTGAATTAGTTAACAAGGTGGATGGTGAAGATGCTGAAAATGATGAGGTTGATTCTGTTACGCCTCTGGACGTAGTTGACGGTTATCGAGTGAAGCCGGAATACATACCTATATTAAAGAAAATTCGAAGTATGGAGATATAGCTAAAACTATATTGATAATTGAAGTCTGTTCATCAGTAATGGAGATGATATGTGGCATCATCTCAGAACTGCAAGAAATAGATTTATATAAAATCAAAGAAGGTTTCTTGTTATTAATCCCTCGAGCTCCAATGCTGGATTCGAACCCCGGAAAAGACCCAAACCATCTCA
Organism: Astragalus membranaceus; assembly: GCA_039519185.1. Classification (NCBI taxonomy): domain Eukaryota; kingdom Viridiplantae; phylum Streptophyta; class Magnoliopsida; order Fabales; family Fabaceae; genus Astragalus; species Astragalus membranaceus. The sequence continues at coordinate 156,409,317 of CM076850.1, read as the reverse complement.
TCTAAGCGCTTAGATTTTGAGTATATTATAACTTCAGAAGTATTAAAATAAATTTGATGAAACAAGTATACAGATGGGTGAATGAGGTGTGGATAGTAATCCCTAATCAACATTTGTAGTGCATGAAAACATATTGTTATCTAATTAAAAGTCTATCGATATTTAAACTTTAAGGTAAAAATATAGTATAAGCATGAGAAAAAGACTTTCCCAATAAAGGTCTTAACTTATCTCTATATCTTGATACATGTTTGAGTATATTTTGGTGTAAATTGAGTATTCTCCACGTGCAACTGCAGATATTAATCCCTCGAGCTCCAATGCTGGATTTGAACCCAAGATGTTGTTAAGCCAGAAAAGACCCAAACCATGTATATTATAACATTTAATCAATGTTCAATATATTATAACTTCAAATCGATGTTCAATACAATATTGTGGGTTGTATTAAACAATCGTATTGCATTAAATTTTAGTTTTAACGAAAAAGTTTTAGTAGTGATATTTTTGTGATTAGTATTTTTCAAAAAAAGTTTAAGTACGAAACAAGTGTGAACATTAAGAACCAAATATTGTGGATTTTATTTGCTTTATTTTATTTGCTTTGAAATTTCAGTACACAGATTACATGGGTGAAGAAGGTGAGGATAGTAATCCCTAATCTAGATTTGTGGTGTTTGCGTACGACTAGAACAAACCAGAAGACCGAGATTAAGATTTATTTATACTTTAAAACTAAAAATTGAATTAAACTCTATGCATTTTATTTGTTAACAATAAACCTATAAATAGTTAATGATATTTGTATAAATGAAATGAAATCAACAATATTTGAACTGGACTTGGTGGGGTGCGCCAGGCCCATGCTTTAGTGCAACGCATAGGCGACACGTGAGAGACCCAATAGCAAGCTGTTGTAGTGGCCTCTTCCCCTCAAAAAAGTAATTTAATATCGTGTGAGCCAATGATCTACATATCAGATATTAAACTGATAAGAACAGATACTACACTTGATCTTAGCCAAAAGGCCGAGAAAGGTATGAGTTGAAATGCAGCTCGGTGTGTCTTTTATATCCCACATGTACTGTGTTGCATCCTTGACTTCCCGATGTGGTACTCATATACAACAGCACCTTATAGTGCCAGAAGGAAACAACAGAAAAGTGCTGGACAAAATGTTATAGGAATTTAAGTAATAGTTTATTTTATTGTCACAGTATTGCTAATACTATGATTTACTTTAGTGATTTTTACTGCTTATTCTAGTTTTTACTACACTTCCTTGCTTGTTCAACGCTTTATCTTTTGGTTGGAGGTTACACTTTCTTTGTGATTTATTAGCCAAGTTGGCCAATGAAACGACTTATGAAAAGTTTTACCAATTCATCTCTCACAATTCTACTTTGCAATTCGAACTCCATTCTCTACATTGGAGTTCTCTATATACTGCTGCATAGTATATAGTCTGAGATAGAGAGGGAAAATGGTTAACGCTCCCGTCTGTTTTCTCCCCTTTCCTCTCCCTTCCAGAATCGCAAACACATGACAACCACTGTCACATCCTTCTTTCACTCTTGCGGCAATTTCAAAGTTCCCAACTTTCCCACCTCCCATAAACATCCTCCTCTCGCCACCCACTTCTCCTTTGAAGCCCTCAATTCTCCACAAGATGCGAAACTTGTTTCCTCGGATGCAAAGTCTCTGCCTTTATCAAACACCCACATTTGGGTCAATCCCAAAAGCCCCGGAGCCAAACAGATTTTGAAGAATTCTTACTGTGGCAGCATAGTTAGCATTAGGCTTTGTATAGTTATTGTAAATCTTGAAGTAACTAATGATATTTTCATAAAAACATTATTTAAGAATCTCAACTAATATTATGACCATAATATAAGTCTAATTGAAATTCGATTTTTTTTTATTTAGTCATTATAAGTGACATTTGAGTATATTATGGTTGGATGGGTTGAAGAATATTAATTTGTAAAATAGCACATATAAAATATGTAAAATAAGCATGAAAAACACCCAAACAATGTTTCAATTGTTAAAAAAATTAGTTATATCATTATTTCTTATATTTTATCTTCTTATTTAAAAAATTTATTAGAAATTTATATGAACAAAATAAAATCGTCTTTTGAACATGAATACCCACATGTAAATCGTCTATTACTGATTGTAACTTAGCTATAATTAAAACACAAGTTTGTTATTTAACTCAAGTAGTTAGTTTTTAATTAGATTAGAGGTTAGCTTGTGAGATGTAATTAGCAAATATATATAGCTTACATTGTACATTAGGCTTTGTATAGTGTAAGCTATATATACATTATTAGAGGTATAACATGGTTTCAATACGTGAAATGGAGAAAAAACAATCACAAATGTGTTTTTTTTCTAAAAAAAATTAACAAACCTTTATAAAAAATAAGTAAATAATGTACTTCTTTAAAAATTATATTACATATAAATGAATATTTTGCATGAAAACATATTGTTATCTAATTAAAAGTCTATCGATATTCAAACTTTAAGGTAAAAATATAGTATAAGCATATGAGAAAAAGACTTCCCCAATAAAGTCTCAACTTATCTCTATATCTTGATACATGTTTGAGTATATTTTGGTGTAAATTGAGTATTTTCTGCGTGCAACTGCAGATATTAATCTCTCGAGCACCAATGCTGGATTCGAACCCAAGATGTTGTTAAGCCGGAAAAGACCCAAACCATCTCATCTAAGCGCTTAGATTTTGAGTATATTATAACATTTAATCAATGTTCAATATATTATAACTTCAAATCGATGTTCAATACAATATTGTGGGTTGTATTAAACAATCGTATTGCATTAAATTTTAGTTTTAACGAAAAAGTTTTAGTAGTGAGATTTTTGTGATTAGTATTTTTCAAAAAAAGTTTAAGTACGAAACAAGTGTGAACATTAAGAGCCAAATATTGTGGATTTTATTTACTTTGAAATTTCAGTACACACTACAGGTACTGGTACAAAAGTAATAGAATAAATTTGATGAAACAAGTATACAGATGGGTGAAGGAGGTGTGGATAATAATCCGTAATCTAGATTTGTAGTGAACAAACCAGAAGACCGAGATTAAGATTTATTTATATTTTAAAACTAAAAATTGAATTAACCTCTACACAGTTTATTTTTTAACAATAAACCTATAAATAGTTAAAAATATTTGTATAAATGAAAACAACAATATTTGAACCGGACCTGGTGGGTGTTGCCAGGCCACCTGGTGGGTGTTGCCAGGCCCAGACTTACATGGAAACAATATTTGAATTGGACTTGGTGGGATGCGCCAGGCCCATGCTTTAGTGCAACGCATAGGCGACACGTGAGAGACCCAATAGCAAGCTATTGTAGTGGCCTCTTCCCCTCAAAAAAGTAATTTAATATCGTGTGAGCCAATGACCCACATATCAGATATTAAACTGATAAGAACAGATACTACACTTGATCTTAGCCAAAAGGCCGAGAAAGGTATGAGTTGAAATGCAGCTCGTTGTGTCTTTTATATCCCACATGTAGTGTCTTGCATCCTTGACTTCCCGATGTGGTACTCATATACAATAGCACCTTATTACGAAACTTGGCTATTCATTCGTAGTCGTACACAGGAGGAGTTTACACTTTCTGTCATACACACACACACACTGCATCGCTTGTCTTAGTTCACTTCTTCTGTGCGTACAAACAGACACACACACCAACACAACAGAAGCGCGTTGTTAACTGCTCCTGATATGCCTTCCTGCAAAACAAGTAAGCAAGCATTACCTTATTCTAGTGCAACTTGTTTGAGGCAAAAAGTCTCGTCTCTTATTCTTCCCTTAGGACTGAAATTTCAATGACTTTGCTTCTAAACCATAAACATCTTCGTCAACGATAGCAAGCTTTTTTGATCAAACTCAACTTGCTTCAAGTAATTCATGGAAACAAGAACATAAATATAAACATGGTGAATTTGATTAATTAAATTAAGAAAGATTGAAATGAAAAGAGTTTCACACTTATTCCCAAATCTCAAGGTTTGATTCCAATGTTTACATAGTAACCAAACCATTATTAACAAGAAACCCGAAACAAGCCAATTCAATTTCAATTTCAACACTTTTTTCAGTATACTTCTAAAATATCTGATAATTTATTTTAGGACAAATGTGAAAGGCAATAGTTTCTAACTAGTCTAAGAATCTTTATCTGCTAATGCTTAATCATTATGTAGCTACGCACTAATGCTTAATCATAAATATATGTACCTACGCACTAATGCTTAATCATACATTTATTTATTTATTTATTTTTAACAAAAATAAATCAAGGGCTAAGAGTGAAGTAAAAAGTGATCTAATGGAGTTTTCCCACACTGATTCAACCAACCAAGAAAAAAGTGAAAAGGTTGAAAATTCTAATGGCATGTTTCTTGTGTTTATCTAATTTTTTTCCCTCATGTATCATGTTCAGACTGAGCCTTGTGAGTGCCCTCACTGCACCAGAAACATAATTCTTCCTCGTCGTGCTTCCTTAAGATCATCAAAGAGGAATATAGAAGCTGAGAAAACATCTTCTTCAACATGTTCACAACCTCAAAAGAAATCAAGAGAACATCCCTCTGCTACTGATAGGGAACAAAAAATGAGACAAGAAAAAAGTGAAAAGGGTGAAAATTATGTTGCTCGAGTTCAGACTGAAAAGGAGCCTATGGCAAAAGCTATTACAATTGTTGGATGTTCATCTTCGTCTGCATCTATTAGACTTAAACTAACTGAAGTAGTTAACAAGGTGGACGGTGAAGATGCTGAAAATGATGAGGTTGATTCTGTTACACCTGTGGACTTAGTTGACGGTTATCGAGTGAAGCCGGAATACATACCTATATTATAGAAAATTCTAAGTAAGTATGGAGATATAGCTAAAACTATATTGACAATTGAAGTCCGTTCATCAGTAATAGAGATGATGTGTGGAATACTCCAAAACTCCATTCATACTACAATGTGGCTAACCAAGTGCCCTAATCTTGCTCTAGGCTTCACATGCAAGGCTTGGAATACTCCAAAACTCCATTCTTGGTGACTTTGAGCTTGAAAGTTTGAAAATGGTAAAATGAAATTGGTGGAGAAGTAGATGATGATTCCGGTGTCACTAGGTAGAGGGTGATGGGCTGATTCTAATGGTGTAGAAAAGGATAGCATGCATGAAAGATTGTGGAAACTCTCCCCTCTTCTTCTCCCTTTCCTCACGCCTACTCTCTTTCTTTTCCAACCTCTCCTTTCTTTCTTAATTTCAGAGAATGTTATGTCTGAGAGTGTGTTGTGTTTCTTGTGTTTTTGTGAGCTGAAGGGAAATTAAGGAAGTGGAAAGGACCAAATTGCCCTTACCTTAAATTCCCACTTAAAACTAAGTTATAGTCAAACCATTAATCAATAATGCACATCCTCACATCATTAGCAATTAATATAACTATCACCTATTATTTGATAGGCTATATTATTTAGGTTAGTTAATCAATTAGTTATAACCACTCACTAGGCAAATATGATTTGCAAATTGCAATAAATGGGGGTAAAAACTTTATGTGTAGTGGTGAAAAGAGATCCCACATTTTTGGTATAAATTGGCCAACAAATGATTATTAGTTTGTAATGCTCATGGAAGATGGGTTAAACCCACAAGAGATCCGGGTGATATACCTTCACATAGTAGGGAAGTGTATAACCATGAACTGCAAATGCAGACATATACATGATGTGAAGTTGGGAAAGGATTTTTTACACGGAAATTCGCATAAACAGGTACGGTTTGATGGGTTGAACCGTTCAGATTCTGAAATCGACTCCTCTTTTGGGCTCAATGGCCCAAATACCTGACTGATATCGACTCAACCCATCAAACCGGTTTTCGAAAAATGCTAAATGTGAAACGGAAGCAGAACATTAATAAGAGTTCGCGATAGAAAAACAAAACAGCAAATGTTAAATGTTGAATGAATTTACAGTTCTGTCTCAGTTACCCCCACAAAAAAAAAACTTATAACTCCCTCATTGTCTTGTATTCAATCGTTTGCTAACAGAAGGATCGTTGCTTGTCTCAGCCCTCCTTTTCTGGAAAAAGTAAAATGGAGAAAAAAAATAAGATTTCAGTGCAATTGAAGTTGCATATAAATAGCATTTACTACTACAATTGCAAGGGACGTCGTATATAAATTAAATGACATTGTCAACTTGTAATTGGTTGACGGTGTAAAACACTTATACAATTTATATAAATTAAATCTAATTTTTTTTATTATAATGCAAGCCACAATGCATAACAGCCAGAGAAAGGACTTAGATGAGAGCAAACCTTGTTTTGTTGATCATGGTGTCTAATTGTGTTATTTTCTACACAACTCCCATCTTTTACTTGATGTACTTTGTGTTTCCTATGTTTTTCACTCTTTCTCTTCTTCCTTTCATTGTCTCTGGATTGGTTCACCGGTTTCGGCAGCGCATTTGGCAATCCCTTCTTGGCAGAAGAAAGGTGGGTTGAATCCATTTCTCTCAGATGGAAAGCTTCACTTAGTATATCCAATTCAAAGGGAGATAAGCAGGCTTTTTTCTCACTCGTATTGGTGTTTCGACACAGCTGATCCAGTTCCATTCCTTCTCCCTTCTTTATTTTTGTGTCACCCACCACATTGTGAAGATAATGTGTCTCTGAAATTGATAATGGAAGTGACTTCTTGCAGAAGAATTCATAGTACGGCCAAAGCTTATATTGATTTACAAGATCCTGAGCACCTCCAAGTTCTCTATTGCCTGTTTCCAAGAAGTTACCTTACTAAACTAATCACACTAATAGAAAAATGAACTTCATGCATCATTTAAAGTTATAAAAAGTTTTACCAACACATTTATAATAAATGATCAAAACTGTTCCAAAGCAGAACACAGCTAGCCAACTTATATTGCACATAATAATGAGCCCAAGTTCATGAAATAATCCACTTATAATAAATTGAGATGATAAATAGAACATGAAAACTAGTTTATCTGGTCATCAGTGACCTAATGTCAAAATAAATGAGAGAAATTCACACTTTTAAATGTTAGAGCAAGCCTTTAATGGGATCTTTATGAAAGATCATCTCATGATCATAAAGATCCCTTAAGCTCCATTCGATATATCACTGATAATAAACCTTGTGAAATTCTCTGAACACGAGGCTCTGATAGACAGTGAACCAAGAAAATAAGTTTTGCAGTACAGAAAATTCTGACAACTCCTATTGTTTTATTTTTAAAATCCCATTAATTTAGTACTTAGTTGGAAAGGAATTAAGGCATGCATTTTGTCATTCTGTGAATGACTCTATTATGTATGCTTACTTCATGGTAAGCCAAATACTTCCACAATGTTCCAACTCAACTATTCCAATAAAGTGATGAAAACAACAAGACCAAAACCCGTGTGTGAGAATATATAGTTATAGTTATCTAACACATTAGCAATATCAATAAAAAAAAATCAAACAATCAATAGGTCAGATGTTAAGTTCTTACCCCTCCCAAATTTGTTGCCTTCAAGATCCATCTTTCATATGTCTTCACAAAATGCACCTCAAATGCATCTACCAATGCGCCAATCACCTGCTTCCAAATTTGCACAATGATTAATTGATTATCTATAACACATACATGCATGATGCATAAAAGAACAATTCTCAGAACTTAGCTTTCTCAGTTGCCATTTTAAAAAAACAAAAAACAATACCCTAAATACTTGATTATCTAGTAAATGTGAAAACCTTGATATTCGGGATGAATCAAAATCAACTTAAGTATATCCAACCAAAATCAACAAAATCAACTCAAGTATATGATACCTGATAACTTAGATAGCTGGGAATTGGGACAACGTTAGGACATTGTTTGTAAATTTTGAACCACGACAAAGATTTTGATCTGGAAACAACAAAAGAGTTCCCAGATCTTCATCGGGTATCTTTTTTCAATTTGGAAAATAGTGTTAGGTTACCTTTGGAAATTGGAAGGGAATTGAATCAGATAACAACACCCCTCACCCACTTACACAAATGGGCTTTGCTGAACCTTGGATTGTAACGGGCCATTGGCCCAGTTAGATCAGGTTAAAGAAAAGATTTATTTTATAAAAATTAAATAATAAAATATTGTTATGAAATTGATCCAAACAAGAGTAAGATATAACCATTATAATAAACTATAGATGAAGAAGAAATAGAAGAAAAGAGCATTTGCATTCTACTCTTGAATGTGTCATTTACATTGCCATATAAGTCCTATTTATAGGATACAAATCTTGTAACTTACAAGCACAAAGTTAAGAGCAATAAGAATGAGTTAAAGCTCTTTACTCATGGGAGTTATAGAGTATTCTAAGTAAGATGAAAGAACTAAGGAGAGATGGACATCCACCAATTATTCATAACACTCCCTCTTGGATGTCCATTGAGGATATGACTCATTAAAACTTTACTAAGAAAAAACCCAGTGGGAAAAATTCTTATTGAATGAAAAAGAGTACAATATCATTTATGTGGGGGAACTGCCTCGTTAAAAACCTTTCGTGAAAAACCCAATGGGACAAAACCACGACAAGGAAAAAAGAGTACAGTTTTCTCCCACTGTTTGAAGAATCTCTTAAGAATATACTTTTAGATTTTTCTCCCCCTGATGCATATGAAGCAATATACTTCGTAATATATGCTCCTTTCAATTGAGATTCATAGTTGGTATTATCTTCGAGGTTTCTTCCTTGAATTGTTGGTATTCGAACATGATATGAGGAATTGATAACTATAGATTGTTATGTAGATCATGATGATGCCTCAATGTCGCCATATGTAAATAATCATATACTTCAGAACTGGCTTGATCTGGACCAGAAAAATATCTTGTATCTGCATGGTTAATTTGATGGACATATATATTCATAAAATAATTGCTTTAATTCAATCGTAAAAATATAAAATAATATATCTCAATTTGTTCTAATGCATTTTGATTGGTGATAAATTCTATCTCACTAATATGTATCAAATAATATTATCACATCAATTCATATGACATCTAGTAATATGCGCGCACTAATTTAAAGTCTTCTAGACCGGGATATTTGATATATTATTTAGACACACACATCATGTACTCAATAGAGATATAATCTATCATGATTCAATTAGTTAATTGATCGATCTGCAGGTCGAGACAAAACTTTGTTTAGGAGAAATATTTATTTAAGATATTTCTCTATATCTTCAATCCTTCTAGAATTTTCTATTTAGAGATCAACCAGAGAGGTTCAACCTCAAAATCCATCAAATATAATTTGAGGTCCTCCATATCAAACTCTTTCTTTAAGCAATTTAAAATATGCATTGAGGTGATTATACCACATGTGTGCAGATAATATTATCCCATGGAGGGATTATTTCAATTGGAGTAATCATCTAAAGAGTCCAAACAGCCAATCTCGAAAACTTAGATCATTCTGGGATCCTCATATAACCATGACTATCAAATAAGCCATACAAAAAGTTGTAACACATCCATCGTTGTATTTAAACCTTTCAAAATTACTTGCATTCACTACAGGTGAATTTATCTTCGAAATCAAATGTTAAGTTTGTGCGAATACTTTAGAACATCGAGTCTAACTAGATTCACATCTTCGGCTGTATAGACTATAGGTCGGAAAAACATTTTTCATTCCAAAGCAAGTTTAATTCCGCCTCAATTGCATTTTCCTATTTTGGCCAATCATTGCTTTGTCTAAATTCTTAATAGACTTTGGTCCATGATCCTCTTCATCATTCATCATATTTAGCGCTACATTATACACACACAAAATTGTCAACGTTGACTTTGTTTCGGTTCCATATCATATTTCATTATTGACATAATTTATTGAGATCTCATTTCCACAAATTTCAGGTACCTGATCAGTTCTTCTGGAACTTGAAAATTAATTATGTCAAATTACTCGTTTGGAGTTTCCATATCCTCTTTTGGGCCATATTGCTTTTAAGCTCATTTCCTTGTTCTAAGGTTTTTATTCTTTGGAACCGACTAAACCACATGCTTCATGCGTGGTTAAGATTCATTTGCAACGTCTGAGTGTCCAATAGGGACATTAATTTTATTTGCGTATTGCAGCTGGTGAATAATTTACAAATTAAATTTTGCAAATGAATTATTCTTTGAACTTCTGGTTCACATTGGTTTATAAGAGGATTAAGATAAGATAATAATAATTTATTTCAACTAATACTAACTTCCAGCTGCTTATCTCTCCCCCTAAATGTTGGGAAAATTAATTCATCAAAATGATAATTAGTTGATCGATTAAGCTGTAAATACATCTCTGGCTATTGGCTCAACATACTTTATGATGGATGGAGATTCATATATATACTCATATATTCCCAACATTCTTTAAGGATCCATCAAAAATATCTTAGATGGAGAATATTAGGTCATTGACCAAAAATCAATTGTAAAGGGGAGAACTTACAGATATATGTTAACTTATTGGCTTGATGCGTATCAATGTGTCAGCCTGCAATATTGCATGTTCCCAAGTAAAAATTGGAAGTTCCATCTCATAAGTATTGGTCATATAATTAACTTTAGATGTCTAATAAATGGTTCTTCAAGACCATTTTATGAATGAACATATGCTATGTGATGTTCAATATAAATTCTATTTGTCATAAAATACTTATCAGATGCTTTCAACATAATTCACATGATAAGGATCCAGTTCTTCAAGAACTATATCACAAACTTTCATACTTTGAGCAATCCTATAGGATACTTCAATTTTTAGTTATTTGTGCAATCCTTCCGGGACGCTTGAATGATGAATTCTTCTAGAATTCATCAAGAATATAGACAAACACGATATGCTTCAATATTAATTTTTTTTTTTGTGTAATCCTTTTAGGATGCCCAAATGATGAATTCTTCTAGAATTTATCAAGAATACATAAACATGATAGTTGTCCTTATGCAATCCAATAGGGATGCTTGAATATTGAATTCTTCAAGAATTCATTAAGAATAGACAAACATGCTAATTGTCTTTATGCAATCCAACAGGGATGCTTTAATGTTGAATTCTTCAGGAATTCATCAAGAATAGAAAATGATAACCATAGTAGCAAAATTAAATTCTCAATAAAATTTCTATACAAAAAATATAAAATGTTAACATGATAAAATAAAAGCTATAAGAAACAAAACATGATAATATGAGTTAGATTAACTATAAGATAGGAGAAGAAAACATATCTTTGTCAAATAGCCTCCAAGCTTATTAAGCCGTCGTGCTGATAACGTGTTATGAAATTGATCCAAACAAGAGTAAGATATAACCATTATAATAAACTATAGATGAAGAAGAAATAGAAGAAGAGAATGAGAGAAGAAAAGAGCATTTGCATTCTACTCTTGAAGGTGTCATTTACATTGCCATATAAGTCCTATTTATAGGATACAAATCTTGTAGCTTACAAGCACAAAGTTAAGAACAATAAGAATGAGTTAAAGCTCTTTACTCATGGGAGTTATAGAGTATCCTAGGTAAGATGAAAGGACTAAGGAGAGACGGACATCCACCAATTATTCTTAACAAATATGATTTTTTTCTCAAGGATAGTGTTAAAATAATCTTCATATGATAATTAATAGTCATTAGTTTTCTACTTAGAATTTTTTTGATGATATTTTATTTTTAGTAAAATGAAATAGGTATTTATTATTCAATAAAAATAAATGCAAAATTGGTTCGTTTAAATTCAATTGGCTCAAAATAAAATATTTATTAATTCAAATTAGCACAATTTATCAAGCTGGTATCTTTAAAACTGGTTACTAAAACTATATTGTTTTAAATAAAAACATTTAAAGTAAGTTTTTATGATTCAAAATGACGACAAATTATATCTTCTTTTGAAGAATGACCTTGCTAGTCCTAGACTGGTTTTCCTAATATTTCTGTTTTCGATTTCAATCATGTAATACTCATAATTAGTGCAACATTTCCACAGTTTAATGAAAGTTTTGTCATTTCTCCTTTGTAACAAAAAAAATGAAAGTTTTGTCTTACCTTAAAAAAATAAGTGATAGATTTGAATTGTTTTCATCAAATTAAAACCTATATCAATAAATATATATATATATACAATAAAAATATATAGTTAAAGGTGACTATTTTTCTCTGTGCCCACTTTCTTATCATCTCATCTCCTTAATCAAAATTCCAAACTTATATTTAGATCTATAGTTAACGACCAATACCGCTCAGTGGCTTAATCTACCGTCGGACACGGGGGTCGACCCGATGCTCCTTGGTTCGATTTTCGCAGTATTGGCTAGTGCGAAATTTGATTATAAGCACGAGCGGTTACTACTCTTTTGTTGAAAGCGTTGGGACACTTCGTGTGTAGCCAGCAATGACCCGAACCAAAAAAATCTATAGTTATCAATCAAGGTAATACTCATATACATTAGAATTTGGGTGAGTGCTGTGGCGAAGGTTTGCCGACGTGGTGCCCCTAAGCTTTGGTTTGTCTTGTAAATAGAGATGATAGTGTAATTTCTTGCTAAGTAACCATGACAGCTACATGGAGATTTGAACACCGAGAAATCGTGATTTAAACAGTTTCCATTCAATTGTTTGGTAATTTATGACAAAATGAAATAAAGTTCTATTCCAGTGTATGGTAAGCGAGCCGAATGGAATGAGTTATACACAGGGAACGAGTCTAATTATGATGACTTTCTATATAAAAAAAGAGGAATGATAGTTGGTACGAAAGCTAATGTATGAAAGGTAAGAATTGTAAAAGAAAAGTGATAGACACCACACCAAATAACACCTCACCTGCGGGTGGGTGGCTTCTTATGTTTTATTCTTACACTTTGTTTCGTAATAAAAAGCTTTTCTCATAAAAAAAAAAAGAGTAAGGGTGTTCATGTATTGTTTAGTTCATGGCAGATAAAAAAATCAATCAAACTGAATTGGGTGAGTTCGTGACAATTTGTTTCTTTTATTTTATTAAAAGTGTATAAAACCAACCCATCAACACCATTTAACACTTATTGTCAAAAGAAAAACACCATTTAACACTGGGATGGATTGGTTTGAGTAGGGCTGTTCAAATGAACTGCCGAACTGAACTGAACTGCCGAACTAAACTGAACTGAACTGTTACAAACTGAACTTTTAGTAACAGTTCTGAACTGAACTGTCTTTGTTAAAAACAGTTCACTAACTGAACTATTAAAGTCAGTTCAGTTACGAACCGAACCGAACTGTTAGTGTTAAACTATTAGTTATTTTACTTTTACACTTCATAGTTCACATTTCTATCCTTTTAGTCTTTTACTCTCAGTCTGGCTCCGCGTCTCACTCTCACGAACTGCCACCCACCACTGTTTGAATCAGTTTCCGGAGTTGCTATTAACTTCCCTACCCCACAGTTCAGATCTTCAGTTCTTAGAAATGAGTGAAGATATCGAAGAAGGAAACCTCATTTCCAAGACAGAAGCCTTTCTCAGCTTTCTAATTTTATCTTCATGGAAAGACACATTTAAGATACTCAAAAACTGTGAATCTATTCCCCATCTTCAGTTCCTTCTTCTGACCCTTTCGAAAATGGCAATCCTTCCACCAATAAAAGAAAGAGAAGACCAGCTGGAACACCAGGTTTACAATCAAATCCATTCTTTTCATTCTTTTAAGGATGTTTTTCTTATTATATATAGCTTATAACATGTATATATAATATATGTATCTATGTTAATTATTGTTTATTTTTTTATTTATATAGATCCAGATGCAGAAGTGGTGTCACTCTCACCAAAGACTTTACTAGAATCAGATCGTTATGTATGTGAGATCTGCAACCAAGGATTCCAAAGGGACCAAAATTTACAGATGCATAGGAGAAGACATAAGGTGCCATGGAAATTGTTGAAAAGAGAAAAAGTAACGAAGTAGTAGTAAACTCTGGTGGTAGTATATTGGGGGTTATTTGCTGGCATATTTTTTATTATTGAAACAGTTCGAGTTCGAACTCGAACTGCCGAACTGAACTATTAAGCCAGTTCAGTTCAGTTCGGAGAACTGTTAACACAGTTCAGTTCAGTTCGGTTGAACTGTTTAAACAGTTCAGTTCAGTTCGGTGCAGTTCTGTTTGTAAACTGAATTATGAACAGCCCTAGGTTTGAGTAATCGTGATTAAGTTTTTATCCTTACTTATATCTTCTATTTATATAAAAGTTTTAGGTTCCTTCTACTTCAATGAATCTACACAATAGTTAAATCAATTCTAAATGCTAATATCACTTTTAATTATTCTTTACAATTTGTATAATTATTATAGCTTTACATAAAATTAAAAGTACTTTTGGGTCAAAAAATTAAAATTAAAAGTACTAGAGTCTAAAATAGACTAAATCTATTATTTTTTAAAAAATTGTCGGAATGATTTCGGTGGAAAATATAAATCTATAAATTGAATTGGTTGTTCGTAAGACTTACCACAATTCGCAAAATCGACTTTGTTATGTAGGATATTTTTCGTGGTTATCTGTGTTCAAACTCGAAATTCACTTTACGTGTGTGAGTTTATGAGTATACTTAACACACTGTTAGAAAATAAAAAAATAAAAAATGTTTTTTTTGACAAAAAAAATGATTGTAATTAGTTTTATTCGCATTGAAGTAAAGAGGACTAATTATCTAAAAATTTGAAATAATTTGATTTCAATGAACCAAATTTGATATGATGAATACAACGGTTGGAAAGAGGCGTAAGATAAGTTGGTGCTAGCTGTGACTGAATAACAATAAACTCTTTCTATATAATAATATCCATAAAGATAAGATTTAGATTTCTTGTTTTCCAATAAATCTAATATACCCTCATTTTTAGTACTGGTGCAATTGAATTAAAAAAATAAAAATAAAAATACATGCCTAAAACATTTAGAAGCAGTTTTTGTATAACTAGAAAGATATTAAAACAGTTTGTCAAAAAAAATAATATTAAAACACTTCTATATTAGTCAAAACAATGTCCATAACTGAAAAAGCAAGAGATTTCAAAATCAATATTAGAAACTATGAACCCTTTTCAAGTTTGTGTATATAAGTAGGGGTTTGGGCATAGGATATAGGCAAAAGCTAGTAAACCCTCATTTCTAATACCTCGTTCTTTTCTTCTTTTTTTTTTTGTATTTTTTAAAGTTAATAGTGTGAGGCAGGTAAAGGAATCATGGGTCGTCGCAAAATTGAGATTGCAATCGTGAAAGACCCCAACACGAGGCAAGTCACATTTTCTAAACGTCGAACGGGTTTATTCAAGAAAGCAAATGAATTGTCCATCTTGTGTGGAGCAGAAGTTGCTATTGTTGTGTTCTCGCCCGGAAACAGGCCTTACTCTTTTGGGCATCCAAGCGTTGATGTTGTTGCAGCCAAGTTTCTTCAACAAGAGCCTAACCCAAATGATGTCCAAGAAAACCCCACATCTGAAATTCCCAACATGGACAGGCAAAATCTGGAATTGACAGAGGTGTTGGCCCAAATACGTGAAAGTGAAAATCTCGCTATGACGCACGATGAGGCCTTAAAACAACAAGAAGCGACTGAAGTCTCTGAGTTTGAAAAATTGAGAGATTCCTATAAAGAGCTCAAGGATATGATGAAATCACGTCTTAGTGATATCGAGATATCAGAATATATGATGCTCCTTGCCCAGAAACCGGTGATAGGGATAGAAAAGAAAGCTTCAAAAAAGAAAAGAAGAAAGAATTGATACATGTAAACCATGTTTACTGGTTCCAAATGGAACCCTAGAAAAACCACATGTAAACCATGTTTAAATTTATGTTCCATTTTTAGAGGAAAAATGGATGCGTTGTTGCAATCAAACTATGTTTATGTTTGTGTTCCTTCTCCCTTTGAAACATTGTTGCGCCTGTCACTCTTTTATTTTTTACAGCACCTATCCCTTTTGCTTAAAGAGAAAGTTGTAGAATTGATGAAAAAGGTGTATTATAGTGTTGAATTTCGTAAATGTACGAAGAAATTAAAAAACACATGAGTTTTTAGTAAAAAAAGTGAAATATTACGATGAACATTTCTCTTATTTTAAACGGTGTTATGTTTTTTGGTGTAAATTCAAACGATGTTATGTGCATCGGTTTTTTTTTGCACCAGATGTCTCTGTATTAATATAACGCGTATCAAACAATTAATGGTAGATATAATCCTATTTTATCTAAGGAATACAAATATTAGAAAGAAAATCAATACTTATTACCACAACTTTTTTTTGTAGCTTAGACGAAGTGTAAAAAAAACACTACACACACAATCACGCATCCCATCTAAGTTTGAACTCGTGAGTTGGCGTTCAATTTCAATGTCGCTGAAATTGCCAATTCAATTAGCAGTGGGTGACCTACCACAACTCTTGTTAAAAAAAACACTTGTCAATACATCATTGAGGAATGGAAACAATAATGGTAAATTCTGCAAAGAATTGTTTCCTTTTCTTTCTTTTCTCGATAATAGCTTTTTCCTTTCTTTTTTTAGACGAGGAAATAAGTTCTCTTACAAAACTTGACTGATAGTACTAAATAAGGGATTAGGCACGTTTAAGGTAAGAGAATATATTTTGAAGGAAAACATATTGATACGTGTATTCTTTTTTCACTAAGGAATAATATTTTTTTTGTTACCATGTTATTGGTGCACAAAATACATCGATATTATTGGTGACTAATCTTCGATTAATTAGAATTTAATTACTATACACCACAAATATTTTGCAGGAAATATACAATGTAACATGGTGAAATATGATTGAATTTTTGTGTAAAGTTTTTCAATTTGTTTTTACATAGTAATTTAAGTTAATAAATTATAAATTCGTAAATAGTTTATTTGACAATCAAAAATTACAATTTTAAAGTGTAACTCATTTAGAGGAAAACAATTTGTCCCTCGCTATTTGTTGCATTAGCAATTTGTCGGCTCTCAAGTTCAAACTCGAAGTGATTATGTGTGGTGTTTATTTGTCATTTTGTTTAAGGTGACAAAAAAGAAAAAACAAATTCTTAGTGGGAACAATAGTTTTTTTTATAGCCAACCTCTTTGAAAGTTTTTTGTGTCCAATAAAGTTATGTACTTCTTGAAAAATCTTAAGGCTTTGTTTGGGAATTAGGAGGGGAGGCTTTGGGGGAGGAGATGCGAGGATAGGGAAAGAGAGAGAAAATTCCACTTTAAAAGAGTATATTTGTAGATATTTAAAGATTTTCTTCAAGCCCTCCATAAGCCCCTTCCAATACATTTTTTAAGTTCCCCCATTTTGGAGGGTTTTAGCATTTGTGAAGAAAATTAATTTTTCCATGCAAGGTGAGGACTACCCTAGTACCCTTCCTCCTTATTCCCTACCCCCTTCCTTTTTTCCAAACCCTCCCCCCTTCCCCCCACCAAAACTTCCAAACATAGACTAAAAGACACTCTCAAATCCTAACATTCAAGGGAATACTCAATTTCAAATTTAAAAAGATAAAAAGTAAATACGATTCAAAATTAAAGAAATGTATTCATAATAAAAGTTTTAAAAGTAAATTAAGAAATTCGATTAAGCAATTTTTTTAAAAGGATTTATAGATTTATCAAAGTAAATAATAAAAGTTTGCCAAAAAAATTGAAATTGAAATAATCCAATATAAAAAGTTTGCCTAATCGAATTTCTTATAGATTTATAGAAAGACAATGAATGTTTATACAAATTAAACATAAAAAGAAATTATGCATCAATGACATGGTAACAAAAAAAAAACATAAAAAGAGATATAAAAAATGACAAAGGTTTAAGTATGTGCTTAAGAGATATAATTGTCAATTATGGCCCATTAGCTCAGTTGGTTAGAGCGTGGTGCTAATAACGCCAAGGTCGTAGGTTCGAGACCTACATGGGCCAATTTTTTTTTAAAATATTTTTTAACCAAAAACAAAGATATACCAATTTTAAATCCAGTTTGTCAAATTATTGATATGCAAAATTAACGCTTAATAATTCAGGGACAACCAAGAAGTCAAATTGAAAGGTTTTGGTCAAAAAAAAAGGCAAATTGAAAGGTGCAATTTGAGATTCAAGCATGGCAATAGATTTCGGGTATTGCTTTTCCCACACCCCCTCCTACTCGAAACACACCCCATAAGGGTGTGAAAAGACCAAAAGGCCAGGCCAAACCTATTTTTTTTCACGAATTTTCACCTGTTCGAACACGGGCATTCGAAGAGGTTCGAATGACATCGTTCGAGTGTGTTAAATTTTGACTTCACATCCTTTTGGGCGTTTTTCACCTGTTCGCATGAGGTCATGCGAACCTGTTCGCATGACCTCGTTCGAACACATTCGAACGACATCGTTCGAGTGTGTTAAATTTTGACTTCACACCCTTTTGGGCGTTTTTAAACTGTTCGCATGAGGTCATGCGAACCTGTTCGAACAAGGTCGTTCGAACAGTCATAAAACACGTCCTCGCAGCGTCTCACGCGAGGTTATTTTTGGAATAAAATTTGTTAAGGGGTGTGAAAGAGTAGGAGGGGGTGTGGGAAAAGCAAAACCCTAGATTTCCACAGCAATTTGATTTCAAAGTCCGTAGCAACTCGCCTTGTTTGAAGATTTTTTGTTTGTGAGCTTATTGACACTCAACTGAAGCAATATGGTGGAGGGATTTTATTTCTGCTCAACGAAGCTAAATAAATTCTCAGCATTCCAATATCTCAAAAAAGACTTCTAGAAGATAACTATTAGAATGTTGGTTGGACCTAACTGAACATTACAAAATTGACTTGTAAGGTGAAGGATGTCGTTTCATTATATCTCTTTTCAAACCTTATCTCTAGTCAATGTGAGATTTGAGTTTCTCCCAGTACACCCCCTCATGCTTGGTGCGTGGATAAGTGTTGTATAATAATTATTATTTCAAAAGTTTAAATTAATTCATTTATTTTTATTTATTATTTTTTTCTTAAAGTTATCGGTTTATGTTATAACCATCAATGAATTTTATCAGTTTCATTTTCACATTGAAATATAATTCCCATCATTTCATCATTAAAGTATTTTATTTGCTTTCAATGTATAAAACCGTTTCAATGACTTATCATATTTTAATTGATTTATTCTTATTAAATTGGTATGATAACACTATGATTCAACCATTTACATATCTTATCGGTTATGTTATTATTTAATATTGGTTTCACCCTCACATAAATTACTATTGTTATAATTGTTATAATTGTTATAAAGGGTGCATCGATTTTTCTTTTAATGGCTTTAAGTTCTCTCTATATATGGTTTTCACAAACATTCTTCAGGAAATCATTTTTTGGTTGTCTCATTTCTTTTGATCTTTTTATTATTGGGTTTACAATATCTTGATATTTTCGTCAGTTCTGTCACCCAGATCTTTACGGAAGAGTTTGTTGAATCCTGAGAGATAGTTGTCTCAAGCGAATAAATCCTTAAGAACAATAGTGCCTTCACACGCCTCATACTATTAAACTGTTCCCGTGGTAGATGATTTGGGTTTGTGTTCGTGGTTCATGTTGTGGTTCGTGTTCATGAGTTCTTGTTCGTGATGAGTTCATGATAATATTTGAAACGTTGCAAAATATTTCCAACAAATAGTGGGTGGCCTGATAGAATAGACTCTGATACCATATTAAGACGAAGAACCCGAGAGATAATTCTTGAGATGAAATCTTATTTTCATTGAAAATGATCTAACCGAATACAAGTGTGAAATGTACAGCTATATATACAAAGTTATCAACTAGCTAGTGAGTCTAACTAATAGTCTAACTAATCCTAACTGATAAATACAGAATTAGTGATAGTAAAAGTAAGGGGACGACGACTCGGGTAAGAACACTTACGTTAGATTATAATTAACAGTTCAGATTACGTCATTAATTACAAGATCTCGTACGATTGTTTCCTTTTTAATTAAAGATAACAGAAAGTCTTGTAATTAATAACATAATCTGAGGTCGTCAATTTTAATCTAACAGTTACCATTTAATGTTCTCATGTTCTCACAATAACCAAGTGTTATTCGAGTCGTCCCCGTAAAAGTAAATAGATAACCAAATGAGAGTTCTAATAATAAATTATTTGGAATTGCGAGAAAATTGGAAAGTACTTTGTCCAATCAAGCCATTGTTTACTAAGTCCCTCCGGGGTCCAAACCAGGGTGTGGCCAGTAGTAGTGTGTGCGTGGTGTTTATTTGCCAATTTATTAGTAGACAAAAAAAGCCATTATTTACTAAGAGGTTGCAGAAGTAGAGACTTTCGTGACTCGAAATTAGATCAACAAAACGGCCTTTTGAGAGAAATTTGAAGAGCACTAATCCCAAACTGGGTTAGGAATTTTTTTTTTAGACTTGCGATACATATTATTGCCACAAAAAGAGAACCTGTCAAAAAAATGTGATACAGCTTGGTAAGCACTCTGCCATCCTGAGATGGATATAGTAGAGCACTTACTCATGAATTATCAATTACCCCAACTCTTGTGTATTGATATGGAGAATTTGGGATGCACGAAACCAAAATTGTTCACATTTTGTGGAGGCTGGATCCTTTTCAGGTGGCTCAGTGGATGTTGAATCCTTTTTCATGACTCAATGATTGATTAACAAAATGCATAAATGGAATAACCAACAAATAATGCATTAACAAAGTTATTACTCTGTTGATCAATATACACACCCTGCTAACTAATAATCCCATTTATTATCACTCTTTTTGAACATGCATGCAGACAAAAGATCATGGATCATTATATCTGAATCAGCTTCTTAGAGAACAAAGGCTTCAAAGTTACTTAATAGTAATATTACTCTACAGTGGAGATATGCAGGTAAATAGTGGGTTATTCTGGGCTAAAACTCCACAAATTTATCTTACCAAAGCTGTACCAGATATGATCAGAGAAATTTGTTGCCAGACTCTATTCACATTTGCAGTCCGAATTTCCCAATCTGTACATTTTTCCCCATATTATTCAGTTAAAAATCAAATAAGGTATTCATAATACATTAAGAAAAGTGCATCTGGATAATCTTTAGGTAGGCTGTTGATATAAAGATAGAAACGCAACAAGTCCTCTTTGGAAACTGTTTCAGCATCAACTACATCTTCATTACAAGTAAGTACCCATAAATCCTCAGAATTAACTCTTCTTAAGCTACCGCGACAAAATGGACAAGACTCTGACCTTGTGTTCCTGCAATTTTGAAAGAAAGATCAGCAAAAAGTGTTACAAATGATAAACCAATTTCACATACTATTAAGGTGACTAAATAAATGTATATACAAAGATATAATGCGGTCACCATTTGCGGTAGCATTTGATACACATAGCATGACAGCAATTAGGCAAAACCATTTTGGTGCATGGTTCTAAGCATATCCCACATTCATCTTCTCTTTCCAAATCAGCATTGGTTAGTTTCCCATTAGCTTCAATCAACTTCATGCCATAACTTGAACCTTCTATGCTGGAATACCCTTTCTTACATATCTCATACTTTTCTAAGCTACCATGAAGCCGCTGGAGAGATGGTAATATAACAGCTAAAGTCCATTTTTTTTACCAGAAAAAAACAATGACAAATTAGCATAGGTACGACAGCCACAAAACTTTACTCTCTCTAAATCATATATAAGAGAAAAATGCACTTTTAGAGACCAGGGGTACCAGTACATTTTTTTTTTCTTATTCAATAAACCTAAAACTGCATTTTTAATGAGGCCAGAGTTACCAGTGCACTTTTTTTGGGGGTGGGGTAGGGGTGTGAAATAAATAAAAGTCAAATGTGGCTTTTGAAATTCAAAGGTTGACACACCATAAAAGTCCCGGATGGTTGCCTTCCTTCCATGAGAAGCAATGCCTGGTCTACCATCATTGTGTACCTAAACAGGAGACCAAACAACAAAAGAAAAAAAGATGCATCAATTACAATTTTCAAACAAGCATCAAGGAGCCCTGAACCTATGCTTATTTTATGCCTTTTTTATTCAACAGGTTATTAGTAAGAGAAATGGAAATATGGAGAACCCTCTAATACTAGGAACTGACCTTGTAAATAAGTATGTGGAAGAAGTTGAGATATCTGTGTAGCAAGCATGAACAAGAACAATCCATCCACTGTAAGAACAATAGAAAGAGAGGAGCCAATTGACTGTAAACCAATTTCATTTGGAAAAGAGTCCCACCCTTGCTTCTGGAAATTGCAGCAGCCCTACACAAAGAAGAACACAGACCCTCAATAGAATTTCAAAGGGCACACACCACAAAAGAAAGTAAAACAAAACACACAAAATTGTACATTTCATAGTCTCAAACTAAAAACTTGACCATCAAATGAATCACTAAATTCCAGTTTTAGTCAGAAATTCAACAAAGCCTCTGAACAAGTCAAAACTCGTTCTCTACAAAAAAAAAATATCCTTTTCTTTTCAATTATTGTTGTAATTTAAAAAAGGCAGTGTTGTTGTGTAAATAAGAAGAGAGAGAGAGAGAGAAGGAAAGTTACAAAGCATTAGCGTGTTGTATATCAGCCTCGAGTAATTTGAGGGAATCCTGGTAAGGTAACTGATAAAGCTCGTATCCCATCATTTCCATCTTCCCTTTCTTTCTTCAAAGCAGAAAAATCAACACACAACACAAAACCAAAATACTCTCTCTCACTTCGGTATTTAACTTTTTATGTGGATGATGAATGTTCAGTTCTGAAGGTGAGGAAAGGGCTAAGAGGTTTTACTATCTGTTGGTGCCTTTGTAGTGGGTGAGTTAAGGGAAGGAAGGGAAGAGAAGGAAGAATAGGAAACTGCCAAACTGAGATGTCGTATCAAGTTGTGTTCTTTTGCGTTTCATCGCTCTTTTCTACGTGGAATCATCATGACTCGTGAGATGACCAGACCTAAACGACTCACGCGATAACTTGAGTTTTTGGCTATGTTGTGATAAAATAATGGATAACACATAAATCAGGAGATAATGGATTACTTAGTTTTAATGAGTCTATATTAGATACGCTATTAAATTGAATTTAAAGTTTCGTGTTTAATGAAATATTGCATATTTGATAAAAAAATATTTAATAAAATTAGTGGTTTAGCTAGTTTATAAATATAAAATGACATAAATAAAAATTTATAGTTAATGTTTAAATATGAGAGAAAATTCATTTAATAAAAGATAAATGAGGAGTTTAATTAAAATAAGAATAAGAATGATAAAAATGAGAGAAAAATAAAACGTTATCATCAAACGCTACTTCAAGTAACATTTCAAAAAAACTCAATAAGCTAACCATGTCAAAAACCTACAAAAGATTGATCTGCTATAAGCTAGCGAATTGTTTAGACATAAGTTTAATTGATGGATTTAATTGCTACGCACGACCGACGTAATTTTTTTTACAGTCACAACTAATAACAATTCATAGTATGAGTAACATATAAGGTGTTTATTGGCTGATTCACCTATTTTTAATGACATGTCAACTTGTAATTGATGATGTAAAATATTTATAAACCAAAAACTATATATAAACTAAATTCAATTTTTTTTCTTTTCTCTCGTCTTATTATAGCTTTTCTATCGAGTCATGGTGCTACTGCTGAGTGAGGTAGGAAAGGAGTTAGTGGGTTTTCGTTATACATACATACATACAAACAGAGAAGTGGCCAAGTGGGTTTCCCGGACATGAATTGCAACTTGCAAGACCTTTTTTCTTCTTGCAATTTGACAATTTCTTTTATATTAGTGTCCTATCATAGATTCCTCACCAGTGGCGGACCTGGCTACAAGCCGGGTGTTTAGTTGAACCCCCTGGAATTTTTTTTTTGCACTAAACATCCTATATAAATAGCTTAAATCTCCTGAAATTTTAATTTTGACACCCTTGAAAATTTGAAATTGTACTAGTAGACCAAGTTTTGCACCCATTTGACACCAGCCTTAAAAAATTTGACACCCCTGACCCCGGGGTCCTGGGTCCGCCACTGTTCCTCACATTACAAAACAAAATTGCATAGTAAATGTCGTCTACTATATTTTATTTTCACATTCGTTTTGAAAATGTCTTTTGAAAGGAAATTAAGAAAGACATGGTTGTGAGTAATAACGAAAGGGAAAAGTTATCATATCTTAATAGTTTCTAACGCAAATCCCAAATGAGATTTATATTGACCAAATTTAATTTAATTTTATCCAATAAAGTTCAACAAGTACATGACTATGATAGAATATGATAGCTTAGTCTATTTTTTATCATGGCTATCTATCACATGACTACATGAGTCCTTAGAGTATTTTACTAAATTAATAGAAGAAAACATACATGTAAAAGAAGATAATTTACTTAATACATACATACATACATATATATATATATATATATATATATATATATATATAGCCTTTGGAGGAATGGATGACCTCACATTGAAAATGATTGAAGAAGCGTGATTAAGTAAATAAAAGTTTCATGTTTTTGCAAATAGCCATTCAAATCTGGTTGCAAGTAATTGGAAGTGGACTGCAACCAAGTAGAACATTAAATTTTACCTGTCATATCAGGAGTTAAAATTTTGGAGTTGGTACTTTGGACTCAGTTTTATCTAATCACTTACATTAATTCGAGAGATTAATCTCATAGCATAGCTATACTATACTAGTGAGAATGCACAATTAAATACTGAAAAAAAGGTACCCAGATAGATACGCAGGAAAAATCTTACAAGTTCATGGGTTCTAAGACTTAAAAGGTATAGTATTGTGTTGTTTGTCACTAATCAGTGTTACGTTGTCACTATGATGTAAACATATTAGTAGACTTATAGTGGTAAACACAAAAAAGTATGAAGTACACAAACAAAATTTGGTCCAATTTATCTTGCTGATGGGAGGCAACCATTTGACAAGTCAGGGGTCTCAATTTCAAGAAAGTTTGTGAGCAATGTTTTCCTAGTAGAACGTGGTTTTGAACTACTACTACTGCCACTTGAAGTTGAATATTTTAGCTTATTTTCTGTTCCTTTTTCAATCTTGATAGCATCTTGTATAGCTAAAATGATTTCTTGCATCCTTGGCCTGGATGCACCATGTAGTTCTACACATTGCATTGCTATTTCGACCACCCTCCAAATGGCTTCAGTTTTGACATTCCCAGCTAGAGAAGGGTCAATCAGGCTCATCACATCTCCTCTACGAGTTAAGGATCTTGCCTGCAAAATAGTGTGCTTTTCAAACTAGTAAACATTTAATGTTGAATCACCATTATTACCTCCGGTCTCATTTATAAGAAAAAAAATACATTTTCTAAGTTCATTGAATAACTGATGAAATTGTACATGTTCATGTTAAGTTTCTAAATTGGTAATGTTTATGGATGCTCATGTTTTATCTTTGGCTTAAAGAAAAGGGAACATACCCAGAGAACAATGTTCATTTCATCTTCATAATCTTCTGATGACACAGGCTTTCTTCCAGAAATCAGTTCAAGCAGAACAACTCCAAAACTGTACACATCACTCTTTTCTGTCAATTGCTGATTTGCATAGTACCTGTATATTAAAAACACAAACTCTTTTTACCACACTGAGGGGAAAAGATTTGTTGTTGATCATGGACACGTGACATGAGAATGAGACCCATATGGCTTACTCAGGATCAAGGTAGCCAACAGTTCCGCGTGCAATGCTTGATATATGTGTTAAATCTTCTTCAGCTAATCTAGAGAGTCCAAAGTCTGACACTTTTGCCCTCATATTGATGTCTAGGAGAATATTACTTGTCTTTACATCTCGGTGAATTATACTAGGATTACATCCTGTGTGTAAATATTCAAGACCTGTAGAAATCGAAATTTACCATTGAATTATTAACTTGGAAGTGAGATACTATAATTACTCATTGAACAAGAAGGTAGTAATCAATCAACCTTTAGCTGCATCTTCTGCAATTCGAAGACGAGTTAACCAGTCTAAGTCTTTCTTCTTGGAACTTTCTGTCATAACGTTGGAACTATATGTCATGACACAATTTTTACTGCTAAGTAAATAAATTACTACAAGGGTGTAAGGTTAGTCATTAGACCATGAATGTGATCCCGTAAAGTGCCATTGTGCATATACTCGTAAACCAGAAGATGCTGATATTCTTCTTCACAATATCCAATCAAAGAAACCAAATTTCTGTGATGAATTCTTGATAGGAGGGCAACCTGCATTTATTATTCTACAATCAAAGAGCTGAAGATTAAGATTTTAACATTTTTTTAGTTGCTTTTAGCTATATAAAGAAATTCATGTTTAATGTAGGTATTCTGCAGTTAGACATGAGCATGAATCAAGAAGGTTTCATGGTCTAAATTTTCTAGTGCTGTTAGGAGTGAGGACAGTGAGGTGTTTACATTCTATTTTTGGAGATTGCCAAACTAATAGAATTCATGGAATGCAATGCTTTTTGGTTGATGTGCACTTCTCAAGTTAAAAATTTATTCACAACAGAGCTAGGTCTTCATTATAAGTTGAATTTGAAGATACTAAAGGGATGAATTTGAATTCTACCTCATTCACAAATTGCTGGTTCCCATGGCTGGATGAATCTGTCATACTTTTTACTGCCACCTCTTTTCCATCTCTCATTTTCCCATAGTACACAGATCCAAAACTTCCTTTGCCAATGTTCTTTGAAAAATTGTCAGTAGCTTCTTTCAAATCTGCGAGCGAAATATAGCATGTAGTACCTTCATCCATTACATTTCCACCTCGAACTAATGCGTATGCAGATAAGTGTTTACTGTTAGTGCGTCCAGAATTTCCTGCAGGCCACAAGAATGCTTGATTGGAAAAGTTGGATTCTAGTCAAGTTAAAAAAGAAACATTATATTTAAATTGTCTAACTAACCTTTTTCATCGTGTTTCTGATTAGATGCCTTTCTCCTTTTTTTAAGCAATAACACCAAACTTCCCAAGAATAATATTAATAGAATCACTAGTACCCCAATTGAAATTCCCAGTATCAACTTAAAATGTTTCTTGTTTCCTCTATATAGTCCAGGATTACCAACATAGCTGGAGAAGAAAGTAAATATTGCTGTTACTTCAATTCAATTTCAGGTACAATACTAATTGAAAAGATTCTTGTTCTGCTATGCTCATACTAATTTTATTGTCAATCCAACTCAAATTAAGAGTTTTTAGCACTTTCACTTACAATGACACCATACAAAAAAAATCTTGGCTGTTGTTGAGCATATACTTACTTGAAAGTGATTTTTTCAGATACTAATCTGGCTGGTATTTCCCCACTAAATGAGTTGTTCTGTATGAACCTGTGACAAATTCATAGATGCTGTATGATATTAAACATATGAGGATAGCTATTAATTCAATTTGGAAAAAAACAGAGCTAACTGGGAAAATACTTGAGGACTACATACAGTGCTTGTAAGCTTGGCAAACTACCCAGGTAAGATGGTAAACCACCAGTCAATTTGTTGTTCTCTAGATGCCTGTATGTTATTAATTGAAAAAATTGATAGTACGAAAAAAGGGATCATAGAAAGAAAAGTGTTTTCAGGTTAAAAAAAATCCAAAGAAAAATTGAACTATGATTTCATTATAAACCTCCAAGAACGGACGTGTTTCAAAGATCTTACACAATCTTTAGATTTATGAGACTTCTCATGTCAGGCAGCGGTCCTGTAAGCAAGTTGCCATCTAACCACCTAAGCAAAAAAGAATGAATTAAAAAAAGAAGTCATAAAAGAAAAATTAAAAGCATTATTTATACTGAGGAATGATGTACTTACAACTCTGTCAATGCATCCATGTTCTTGAGCTCAGGTGGTATTTCGCCCTTCACATTCCTTCTTGAAAGAACTCTAATACAAGCAATGGCAGTTAGTAAAATTTAATTAAGCTTCCAGTCCACAATGATTTTCATCATGCTGCTGCCTATTCTCATTTCAAAGATGAACAAATAAACATAGCATTATTGCACAATCTAAAACTTCAACTGTCCTTAGAGTTTTGATGCTTTTTGGAGTTCAATATTCATAGATGTTCAAAATCACCTGTAAGATGAATCATTCATATAACTGCATTTCAATTTACTAGATGGTTGCATGAACAAAATGATTGAAGACATTACATTTTTGTAATTCTTAGTGGTGTAGTGGTGCTACAATTTACCCATTCCCAGGGAGTTGGAACACAAGGATCACCTTCATTGGCTTGGAAACTTTCAGCAGACAATAATCTAAATGCGTTTACTGCAGTTACTGCAAAATGAAAATATAGTTGGAAATTAGTTTCATTTGCTTCAGCTTCAGTTGTGTAATTTTTAATACAGATGCACCAAAAGATCAATTTTCACAAAAACTGAAATTAAGAACTTACAATCT